>JAUPFV010000003.1:88407917-89607917 GCA_036936605.1 Limnanthes douglasii subsp. nivea
AGTCATGGTTTCACAATAAATATACTTTCATTTTTCAATTGTAATATTTCGCACACCTTGATGGCTAATAATATATTTCGCAAGTGTTGTATAAAATATGTTTTCCAGAGTTACTTGAATACGAAAAAATTGGATCATGTTTTTTCTAGTTATATACAAAAAAAAAATCAATTTGTAGAATGCAAATTGTGGCTTTGCAATATTCATACACTAGATAATGTACGTATGGAAATTGTACTTCAGCCAAAAAGTTATGTCATATACAACAACTTGAAAAAAGATATCCACTCACACCTTAGAAAAAAATTGAAGGCTAAAAGTTAGCGAATATGATGCATTTTTCAAGAATATGTATTTGATATTATTGCAGTTAAAATACAATTTTTATTTTTCATGGTTATAAGATTTGTATAACTTAGAGCCTAAATATGAACATGTGGATAACTGTCCAATTGCGCGAGAGAGATTTGGAAACAAAAGTATATATGAAGAGCCTTATATAGAAAGAAAGCATGGGCATGAAACCTTATATAGAAAGAAAGCATGGACACAAAACCCTAATAAGTAATTCATCTGGAGGTGGCGATATCAGTATTTTCATTTACAAATCTAGACGTAGATCATGTTTTGTAATGGATAAATAAACAATTTTGCATATATTGTATAATTATAACTTGTTACCTAAATATTTAGCAAAGTATGTTTCACAAATATGACATAATGATTATTAGTTTCAATGAATAATATAAAAAATATTTTGAAAATTATTAATGCTTACGTAACTGAAGTAAAATGTTTCATAAATTAAAATAAACATTATCTATTTATGTTAAAGTTTTGACGTGGGGGAAACAATCTATCGCTGTTAGAGGTAAGGGTTTTCAGAATATCGCAAACTATTAACGTCTCACCGGATGATTTTCCTTGATTATATTGATATTATCTGGTATATATAGTTGGTAAAGGTCTACCTCGACATATTTTGACCTATAAACTCGTTGATGGTTACAAGATAGATAAATATTAATAACGAATATAAAGACGTATATGAAGGAAATGATCTCTCATCACGTATGTACGTACAATATTTTTTGGTTGTCCATCCCGAGGGGGCGTCCTTTGAGTGATATATATGTCCTGGGGCAAGACAATAAATATGTGTTGGAAAATAGTCGTAATAATTAGCCCATTGTTGACAAACTCATCCAAATATTCATACCGAGTAGGTACTCGATAATGTCTTAAACGTGTTAATTCATTATCATGTCCAACTTCGCTTACCATAAACATGTAAATAGAACTATCTAACGTTTTAAAGTTATAAATATTTTTCCTTATAACACTACTTCATCCATGTTTATTTCTAAACAAATCAACTAATAAATATCTAAATTCACAACATTTTTCGGATTGAACATCGGTCACCTTAGCAATATAAGGATGCATGAAAGTGGTATGAAATTTGCAAATAATATTTTTGAAACTTGGTAGTCGATAGGCTCTGATCATAAAATTCATGCCTCTAACATGTTCCTGATCTCAATTAAGAGTACGATGTCTTATTTTAACAACTCATGGGGATCACACAAAAGAGTAGTTCAATGATCAAATATTCGTGTAATGTTTTTAGCCAATGACATCTTTCACTCGTATGAAACACATCTAGCTTTGCATTTAAAATACATAGCCAACAAACATCTTATGTTGTTGTAAGTTTAACACGAGGCAAGAAGGATAGTAAATTTGAATGGTTGTTTTATCATACAAAGAAGAACCCACCAATCATCTCGTTGAAGTATTGCAAGTTCATTAGTACATGATAACCCTTGCGTATTTCAACTTAAACAACCGCGTGTCGTTATTTCAATTCATGTTTGTTTGGAATCCTTATAATTATATAATATTATCTTCAAAGTCTGTATAGAAACTTGTCAACGCAAATAAAATAAAAAAACACGAAATTGATACTCATGCTCGACATAACAGTTATTGTTTTTCCAATGATTATTTTATAACTAAATATTTATGTGGCAAGCAAACCGTCAATTTTTCCCCAAAAAATTAAAAAAAATATCAAGCTTGACCCAATAAATTTTTGCAGGCTAGCATGCATTCCTTCCATCATGAATTATCATTAATTTTCCAAATCGTAACTACATAATTTTTACAACTATTGTTTTCATAACTAACCATTTTGTACCATAATTATTATACAACATTACACATTACAAATACTTACTAACTTTTTACAATAAAATGACTTTAATACATTTTTCATCAGTAACTTTTCCAGGAAAAAAATTAAAAAATGATCAAATGTCACGTGTCGTAATCATATAAACTTTATTACACAATTAAAATTTTATAAATGACAACAATGTTACATGTTGGTCGATGTGTTGTCAAAGTGCATGATATTATTTTTATATTCATGAAATTTTATTTTTCTCATGTATTATCCAAGATTATATCACGTAGTTGACCTTTTTGCTCACTTTTTTTAACGATGTCTGTATTTTCATTTAAGTTATCATTCATATCGAAAATGGTGCACCAAAATGTAACTCTCCAACCATTCATAAACTTTTTAAACTCATTCTTTTATTTGAAATGTTTTTTTTGTATTGGCAAGTACGTTCTTGTTGATATGGCCTTTACATAACACATGTGTCACGACTGAAAAAATCGTATTAGTATTATTCATCAATGCAAGATCATGATCGGTTGGTATAACATAAGAAAACTCACAATCATTCTCTTCCATAATCGGTATTAAACATCTCAGTGTTAATTTGTAGCTATTTTGCTTCTCTTTAGTCAATGAGAATCCGACATAAATATCAAATAGGTGGAGTTCATATTTATTATTTCAAAACACAACATTCCATATTTAATAGTCGTATATGTAATATACATGACAAACACTCGGCATAACGTATGTAATAAGTCTATGCTAATCGGGTGTATAAAGATCCATTCTATTATGACATTGGATCATTCTTTTATTTTCATATGTCATTACATATATTTGTGTGTTTTCAATCTAGACACCAAATATTCAATTCGCAAAACGACCTCCATTCTAAATCTGTCTTTACTTTTAGTGCAACTTACATATATTATGCATGTTAAAGGTATTTTCTGGATCGATAATTTTTAGATCGTAAAATATATGATTGTGACGTGTTCCCAACAAGATTAAATAATCTACCATTGGTTTTTGTGATTTTTAACCTCTCTATGGGCGCATTTCTTTGAAAATATTTGACAAGTGGATGGTTGTGTACATCAAAAATCATACTAACAACCATATATTATCACCGTTGATCAGTCGGCCTATTAATCTAGAAAGATCATTTCTTTTTTTTACTGGTTGATTTACGTTTTGATATTTGTTTTCTAATACTTGATTTTAGCGTTCAAATCTCTCGTATTGTTACACAACTCTAAAGGTTCTACCTTTATAGCAAGAATTGTACGATCCTAGTATAATTACAAATCCTAATTTTTTTTACTAACCTCTTTTACCCACACGGTCATCGAATCAAATGTGTAGTACGCATTGGGTCATAAAATTTATTATTTTAATCCACTAACATTGATATTTGACCAACATAACAACATGAAAGTTTATGAGGATCAGATTTTGCAATAACAAACATTAAATTTTGCAAGCATTAACATAGATTTTCCGTATTTTTTGTATGTTGATAACGATTAGAACAAGCCTTTAAGCCAGTATTTATGTAAATTTTGTTGCCTCGACATAAACCAACAAATGAGTCCTCACAAAACCAATAGATCAGTGGTCAGAATTGCCTAAATTAATTCGACATTACATTGGAGACTTGGTTAGTTTTATTCGTCCCCAATGTAACAAAATAAGTAAGACATGTTTTGTATATTCCATTTCTATTTATTTCGCATCATACGTACTACAAGTTTCATATATGAAATATATAAGGTATCAGAAGTATATTACAATAGATTTTTGTAAGCATTACCCTATAATTTTGTATTCCTGGTATATGTTCGAAAATGATAAGAACAATAATCTAAAGTCAATATTTCACGTAAATCTTGGTACCACGACACAGAAACAACAAATGTATCCTAACAAAACCAATTGGTCGGTTGTTAGAATGGTCAAAAATAATTTGTCATCGCACTGACAACTTAATTAGTTTTATTCGTCACCGAAATGGCGAAGTAAGTAAGGCAAATTTTGCATATATCATTTCTCATTTTCTTGGCATCAATCATGTTATAGGTTTCACATATGTATAACGTTTCATAAGGTATATTACAATAAATTTCACAAGCATTTGCCTAGATTTTTGTATGCTTGTTCTAGGTTGAAAAACGATAAAAACAAGTATTTAGAGATATTTCATGTAAATCTTGCTAGCACGATACAAAAACAACAAATACATCTTAACAAAACCAATAGATCGGCGGTTGGAATTTCGTAAAATAATATGTCATTCAGTGACAACATATTTAGTTTTATTCGACATATATATGGTTTAAACAATGTATATAATTTTTCGCTATAAAAATGTATAAATATTATACGCCAAAATGGTGGTGCATAATGTAGCATTCGTCGTGCACCGACAATTTCTAGGGTTATTCGGGAATTGTGTAATATATTAGAATTTATATGGCATATGTGTGAAACATTTGATCTTCGAAACATATTGTTTATAGTTATATTTGGTTGCGCAAGTTAGTTACACAATGTTTCGCATATAGAAAATGAGATAATGTATTTGCGAAATATGACTAACACGTGAATTACCAAACCGAACTGAATAAATTTTGCAAGTGTATTGATACTAGTTACTAGTTCTGCAACCATACTATATACTATATTTTTGTAATATATCTAACAAATATGTTGTGAAACCTACCATTATACATTACACAGTGCAATATTTCCCCCGAAAGGGATAGCCGCAGTTGTTGGAGTAAGGTATGGTTGTGACCAAGTTGGCGAGCCTGTCACCTTGTGTGGTTTACCTTCTGGCATTGTTTGCAGGCTATTGCGTCAGAACGAGAGTTTGTCATGTACACAAAAAAACACAATATTTCGTAATGTGTTTTAACATAATGAACTTTATTTTTTTCCGTTATTTGAATTGATTTCTTACTAAAAAAAAGTCGATAAAAGCTTTAATTGAAATTAGTATACATTTTTCACGATAGTGTCAAGTGTTTTAAAAAGACTGTAGGATAAATGTTACTTTCTTATTTGTCCCAGACATATATTCAATTTTTAAAATGGACAAAACTTAAAAAATTTATAACAACCCTTAAATAAAAAAAAAATTAAGTTTTAGATTGGTTTCCAAATGATTTTGTAATTCAATAAAAATAAAAATAAAACTAACAAAATAAATTTTAAAACTAATAAAAACATCAGAGCACTGGATATATGTTGATAGGTGGTGGTACCCATGAATAACTAAAATGACAAAAAAGAAAGTTTTAAATTTTCATGTCAATTTTATAACTACAAATGGTACTTTCTCATTTGTCCCAGACGTATATTCACAATTTTTAAAATGGCCAAAACTTATAAATTTATAACAACCCTTAGGTCAATTTTTAAGTTTTAGATTAGTTTCCAAATGATTTTCTAATTCAATAAAAATAAAATAAAACTCATAAAATAAATTTTAAAACCAATAAGAATATTAGAGCACTAGATTTATGTTCTTATGGCGGTACCAATGAATAACTAAAATGACAAAAAAAGGTTTAACTTTCTTGGTCTATGCCAATTTTCTAACTACAAATGGTAAAAATTAGCGGCATCCTATACTTAAATGCTAACACATCTACCATCTAAATGAAGAAGCAATAGTAACACGTAGTACGTACTTGTATTTCTTTTTCTTGCACAGCCCCAAAAAAGGAGAAATTACAAACACTTCTCTCTATAAGTGGTCGGGTCGAGTAATAAAGACCAGTAACAACTAAACAAAGTAAATGAACATTGAATTTTCACTGATCAAAAAAGGGATCGCAATAGTGAAAAAAGAAACAAAAAAGAAACGTAGCTTAAGGCAGCCGATGGAACAGACAAAAATATTGGATTCTTCTGCTGGGGAGACCTTATAATGGCCACATAAGCAGGTAGCCAAGCATATATTTATGATTCATTATTGGCTTCCAAACACTCCTCTGGCTTATTCTTGCATCCCTGCTGCTGTGTATCACCATCTGTGTCATCACAAAGCCTCTGTCGGTGAGCCATCTCATCGTACCTGTTACCATGTCTATCCTCGACCACTGCATCGTATCTGTTACCATGTCTATCCTCAACCATGTCATCGTACCTGTTACCATGTCTATCCTCAACGCTGCCTTCATATCTACTAAAGCCCCTACCGCCTCGACGACCTCTTCCCATATCATGAAATCTTCTAGGTCTGAAGTTATCAGAACTCTCTCTTCCTATATCATTAAGTTGAAGCGAATCAAATCTCTGACTCTGACTGAATGTCCTTACAGGTGACTTTCTGCCTCCCTTGAAAATATCCACGGAGGACTTCAGATCCTCAAAGCCTCGGGAGTTACGATGTGGTGACGAGAAGCGGTTTCTTGGATGAGACATGAAACTCTCTTCGGTTGCAGCAAAACGCTTCTGATACGACATCCCTCCCCTTCTAACCATCCTAGGGTTATTGGGCCGGAAATTAGGAGATCTATTGCGACGCCAAGATACTGGGCTTCGGCTTCTGGATCTTGATCGACAATTCTTGAATGCCATGTCATCATAGTGAGGTCTACCACTCCCGGTGGGGGAATTACTTCTTTCTCTACGAGAAAAACGATGTGTACGACCAGCAAATTCAGTAAAATCTTCAGGCATCGTGGGCCTGGGACCTCTGCTTACACTGTCCGCATATCCTCTGTACCTTCTACTCCTACTGGGACTAATAATATTTCTAGTGGGTGAATTTTCACCACCCATGCCGTAGGTATCATCCCTTTCTGATGGAGATCTTCTCCTTGGATGCACACCATTTAGAGAAGAGCTTATGAATTGTCTCCTCACGTGATTGTTGATCCTGCCCCCCCTCGGGCGTCCACGGCTCTCAAAACCCCCTCTCCTTCCTCCCTCCGTAAATCTTCTGAGCCTACTCCTATCAGGACTAGCCTCCCCCACTCCTTCATGCATATCATAAGAATTATCCCTGTCTGCTGGTGATCTCCACCTAAAAGGCCTAAACCTACTCCTATCAGGACTAGCATCTCTAGCTCCTTCATGCATATCATAAGAATTAGCCCTCTCTGCTGGTGATCTCCGTCTAAAAGGCCTCCGATGTGAACCATAACCGAAGTTCTGCTTTTGAATGTGGTTGTCCGGTCCAGCAACCCCTGCAGTTCGAGATACCGTGTGGTCCGAGCCAGCATATCTATTTGAACCTATATCTCTTCTTGGTTTGGGGCGCCCTGAATCATAGGCACTATCATAAATATGTGGATGCCGATGTTTAGAATCCCACTCACTTGTTGAAGAATTGAGAAATCGACGTCCTCCCAGAGTCCTTTCGTCCATATGCGAAGCAAGTCTGTCCCTTCCAGTTAATCTGCCAGAGCAATCATCTTTTTCATCCCAAGGAGATGAAACACCAACAATATCAGGCCTGAAAGAAAACATTATGAGTAAATATAAAAAGTTGGATGACTATTGTGGAGAAAAAGAAAATTGTGTCCTAAGAGATTCACCTGCCCCTCTGTATTGTGTGGAAAGATCCGACTGCTGCAGAAGAAAAAAATTTGACTTTGGAACCATCTTTATGAACTGCAGGATTCTCCCCCTGGCCCCCATAATTCTTCTTTGATGTTCCCATGCTTGCTGAATTTGCTCTCAGATCATCTCCAGTACTATGATCAGTTTTCTCAACAACATCAGGTTCCTTCCTCAAACTTTTATCAGTCTCCTCCATTTTCTTCTTCGTAGTGTCAGCTAACTGACATAATCTCTCATCCTCAGACTCATACCCATAGTCCAGCTGTTCAATGTCTCCATCATCTACCTCCCAATGTGGATCTATTTCCTCTCTCAATTCCCCATCCTCAAATTGTGAGTCATATCCAACCTGAATTTGCAAAGAATTTTCCACACTCACAGTGCCATCTTTCTTGGGCCGTAAACTATCTGAACCATCTTCACTGACATGATTTTCTGTGCTAACCTTATCTACGTTCTTTGTAAGACCATTATCATAGTTATTTGTAAGACCATTATCATATAGTCTACTGCTATGAGAATTAGTTACTCCCACTCCTTGAGTGGCAGAAAAATTTCCAGTTAAGTTATGCAACAACCCTTCTGACACATTATGACCTGAGGCATCAATTTTGGCACTAGGAACTGAAAAAATTTGAGCTTCTTCCTTTGTTTCCACATTCACGGACGGTTGGATATCCATGCATGATTTAAATATATATTCATGCTCAACAGTAGATGGACCGTTTACTACTTCTATTTGACTAACAGGCTGAACTCCAAGAGAAGTATCTACTACTTGATAGTTGTCTAAAAGCATCGTCGAATGAGTCGGACTCTTTTCATCATGCAAGCCAGCACCTTTGACGCAAATTTTGCTTTCAAACTCATGATTTAACTTCGGTAGAGCTGGTGTAACAGAAGCAACATCCGTCTTCTCCGCCTCAACACTTGTGTCACAGATTATCTGTCCTTTCACACTAAGAGCACCATCTTCTGTCCTCTGGTTGGTATCTACCCCTATAACTTTAGTTGACCCTTGATGAGCATTTCCATCGGCAGAAAGCAAGGGTCCCCCTCCATTATTACCTGATTGATCCAAAACACATTCATCAAGTTTTCTTTCATTGTCAAACAAACCTTTCAAAACATTTTTATTCCTAGCAGTGACTTCATCTGAATTCTCCAGATGAGAATTATCACACCCAAATTCACCAGTTTCCTCCCAAGCTGAAACATTTAAGTCCAAAAATAACCTCTTGTCTCTTACAGTTTCTGTATTCTTTGCCGTTCTGTTACAGTCATTCGCAGGAGAGTTACTTGAAATGGCAACATATTCATCCTTCCGACTCGGATTTTTGCTTTTATCTTCGTGGACCATATCATTTGAAACAGGGGGCACATTTAGCGGTAAAGTAATTTCTCCCGTAAGAATAGTAGATGTAGGTAAGTCGATTTTAAATGTAGATGATTGCTTTACATGACCCTCACAGGCACCAATATCATCCCTCATAGGGCTACTGCATGCGACAGAAGCAAGTATCTCTATACCAGAGAAGTCCGCAACAGTACAATGTTTTTCATTGGTTTCCCTGGAAGTCTTTCCATGAATCTCATCAACCTTCAACTCCGAATCGTTAGAGTGCTTACCGTTTGAATTTGGGCTTGAACAGTGTTGAATATGAGTAGAATTCTCAGAGACTGCAATACTTTGAGGAGGTGGTGGTGACGTAGACTGAAATAAAAACCTCCTTTTCTTTATGGGTACATGTTCTATTCTGTCCGCAAAGCGTTCTCCAAGAACAGTAACACCAAGCTGCAATATTGACATTAATAAATATTCTGCATGAGAAGATCCTCCTTTGTTAAAAATATTTGAAGAAGATGAACACCAAGAACTTACCTTCTCAGATTCAGAAACGGCAACTCCTTTCACCTCTTTAGCAGTCACGTCAACCACCTGAAGTTCACCCATGGTGTCTCCACCAACTGGCTTCCTAGTACGCCTTGACTCACTCCTATTTCCCTTGGTCACCGCCTTCCATGTTAAGTCAGGATTAATATAATTTGTAGGTGCATCATCTGTGCTTGTCATGCTTCAATAAATTCCATCAACTAACAGTCTCCTTAGATAAAAATAGTTGCCTACAAATAATTTAAATAATTTAAAATCAAGTCAACTGCAGGCTAATGTATGAATAGCAGATCAATTAAGCACCAATAAAACACAATACATCAGAATCATAATTTGCATAATAAACATGATTTCAGTCTCCTTTGGAGCGATATATAAGGTTACAGCCATGCTGAAACTTACGTAAGTTCTCAATGTTATAGCAATGAGGCCGAAGCAATTCTCGTACGCAATTGCAGTGAAATTCCACCCTCAGTTACCTTGGGGATTGCCTAACCTGCATAGCAGAAAATTATGTTAACATCTAGAACACATAATTAAATGCACAAAACATGGCAAATTTTTTGCGAGCAAAGAAAATAAAACATCTCTATCAAGCCCAAAGATGATAACAAACTCGCAATAAGACTGCCATTACATGCCTCTGCATTCTGTTCATTACCTTATGGCAGATTGAATAACCAGTTTTGATGGCTTGACAACATCTTCATATTTTCAGAAAATGACATTCAAACAGTGGTTTCTTTACACTCAACCCAAGCTTCTTTCCGACCCAATAAAACAGCAATCAAACATAAAGATTACGGAGTAACTGGTTAAAAACTCATTTATCTAGGCATGACGGAAGCGAGACAATTAATGTTGTCCCAGTCTATACCGCATCAGCCGACAAAAATCTGTTGACATTTTGGCGAAACTTCATCAAAATCATCCAGTCACGTGATTGAAGGATCTGTTCCTCAGTTTTCAAAAGGATTTTAAGATCTAAGCAACTTCTTTTTTGAAACGAACTTTTAAAACCCTAGCCAAAGCCACACGTATCGTGAAGAATACTGACAACTTGTCCTTCTGCGGAAGACATAGGTATAGGACTTAGCTAGTGGCATATCACATAGATCGATCCAGATACACTGAGGACATGATATATACCGAATCGACTGGTGAAAGTGGAGGGACCAGGAACCTCCAAAGTCACCATAGCTCCAATACAACTCGCCTGCGAAGAGCCAATCAGTAGCCTAAAAGTCTCCACGGGACTCTACCAAAACCAGAGCCGATCTCAAGCAAACGAGAGTATACACTGACACTATCGATTGGATAAAGTTTATCGATATCTCTTATTCAGCTTCAACACATTAATCTAGCAAAACAAATGTCAAGGTGGGACTGGGAGGTGTATCTGACGCTTCAGTTCGTGCAACGAAGCATTTAAAACCCTAAATCCCAGCACTGACGATTCTTAAACAAAGAAGGATCTGCCGCCACCAGGCGATGATTCAAGTTCCATGTACGTGATAAAAGAAAGAGAGAAACGCGAATTGGAGAAACAACATCTCCTCTTGCTCGTGTAAATACTCACCAAAAGAAGCATAAAAAAATCGCAGAAAAATCAAAAACCTAAATGTTTCAGTACCTGCTCAGGGTTTTTTTCATACAAAGCGCAATTAATCGAGATCTGAAGTAACTTCGACGCCATAGAAATATCTGCCACACGAATCTGACGTAATTGACAACCACGCAAGATTTAATTATTAGTCCTCGTCTTCGTCTTCGTCTTCGAATCAACACTAAAGTTCGACACGATCAATCAAAAATATAATGTTAAGATCTTCGGATAACGAGCTCAACTCTTGAATCGTTGATCGAAAATTACAAGTTTTCTTTTCCTTTTCTGTTCTCGTCTGTACTTCTTGGTCTTTGGCTTCTCTGTTTTCTGCTAAGGATGATGAACACAAGGAAGGGAGAGATGCCCTATCGCGACTTATTATAAGTGATTTCACAGTACCGATATTGCCCTTGGTTGTGTTGGCTTATTCATTAAATTGCCCTTTAACGAAATGGAAATACGGATTAAAAAAACGTACACTAACTCAATCAGGAGCGGTTATAAAAAGAATTATTTTATGTAACTGTGTGTCCGTAAAAAAAACAATGAAATTTTATTCATTCATTCCTTAGAAATTGGTCCAAAGTAAAATTAATAAAATTTATCAATTCAATCATTTAATTTATTTGAAGAACCTCGAGAATTTTCTATTCAGATTTCTTGTCGGATAATATTTAGCTAATACGGAAGATGCACCGAATCATGGTGTATTGGTGGTCCAAAACTACATTGAAGTTACATGTTCATTGAACTCTTTATCATCTTTTGCGAAAGAAAATAGAGTAACTTATCATTTACAACAAAACAAAGCAGCGTTAAATAAAGAATTTGCAGCGCTACTAATGTTTAAAGGAAGAAATCATTCAAACAAAATTCAAAAAAATAGTTTTTATTTTAATTCTTAAAGCAATGCCAAAAAAAAATCATTACTTCTAAAGGACATATGCAAATGCAACAAGAGGTACAAATAAATAGTCGACTTTGAAACCTTCAGTAATTTAAGAAAAATATGATCATCCGACGCTTAAATTCACAACAAAAGATAAGGATAAGTTATAGGCATCCTCAAAATCTAAAGTAATTGGAAAGTTCAAAAAAGTTATGCTTTAACTTAATATGATACAAAAGTTCTTAAATGAGCTAAATTTTACATGAGAAGTTAATGTTGCTAAATGAGACATTAGATATGTACTAATAGAATTTTTAAATCAAGATAATCTCTATAAATTATAAAAGAAAAATGTGTGGCTAATTGGTGATTATTCTATGAGGTTTCTTAAATGAAACCTAATTTTAATCCAAAATTTGAAAGTCGGATACCACATATATAGATCGAACTGATGAACCTACCTGAATATATTTATAATAAAAGGATACTTATGACAATAGTAACTACATTTGGAACTCTTTTAAAGGCTTAGGTCACTGAGAATCACAGGGCTAGGCATGATTGTTGTCAAGCCTGGATATGATTAGATATTACTGCAAAGCTAGTTTTCAAGGTTTGGGTAGGTTCCGGGGACAATAATGGATGTTGGGTGGACATCTTATATAAATATTTGCCTTATTATTGTATAGTGTGCTCTCATCTATGACATAAATATAATTAAAAATAAAATTCATGGTGATGATTCTCAAAATAACTCATTGCTTGTTTCAAGTGATCATACTTCTAAAACTGTCACGAATGAACCTATTGATAAACCTGCACCAAGTGAACCTATTGATAAACATTCCCCAAGTGTAGAATGGAGACAAAAGATCAATTCTATAGTTATTAAAGAAAATGATCATCTTATATCTGCTCACTCAACTAATATAGGGAAAGAAAAGAACAAAAATGCAAAACATAGAGAATAAAAGTTAAATCCATGCATATAAAATCAATGAGGTACTAAAATAGTAAGCTTATCTAAAAATAGAAATGAATAATGACAATGATAGATTAGGTCAAGAGACTGATAACATCCAAGAGTGAGAAATAATGGAAGTTATCCAATTTATAGACACACAATTTAACTTGTTATTATATATGGAATATAAAAACCTAGAGTATGGACAATACTCTCCTAACCAAAATAGTATATGTAGTTTACCAGCCTCACCTACTCTTAGCAAAATAGAAGTGGACAAAGAGTTTAATGAAATCTTAAGCAAGAAGTTAAATGATAATAAAAGTAAAACAAGTAAAAAAAACTATACCAATCAAGGCTCTTAAGAACAAGACCCATATTAGTTATGCTTCTAGAAATACCAAATGACCATAAAAATACTTAACTAGAATATTAAAGAAATTGGAAATAATTCCTCTAAAATAAGACTAAAGTCTATAAGAAAGTAAGAAAACATAAATTTTGTTGCATTTTAAAAACCTCTGGTTAATGTTGATAATATTAAAAAGGTTGCTAAAAATATTAGGTTTCAAAAATCTATTGCAAATGTTAATGACAAGATATGCTTGATTTGAAAGGATGAGTTTAAAGTTGATATTATTATGGACCATATACAATTTTTACATGTTATTGTTAAACATCCAACTATAAATAAAAAATTATTGGTAACAATTGTGTATGCAAAATGTGTCAATGACCAGAGGATTGATTTATAGAATATATGAGATCTTTTTCAGACAACTCAAATGAGTGGATTGTGATGGGGGTATTCAACGCAATCATTTACCATGTGAGTAGTTTGCATGCACCACATTATATATGAAAAGTATGGAAGACTTTAATGATACCATAAAGAACTGTTAACTTAAAGATGTTGGCTCTACTGGTACTAAATTCACGTGGTCAATTAATATGAAATGGAAAAAAGGTGAATAGAGTCATTTATAACTTCTCTTGGGTTGATTAATTTAGAGAACTAGGTTGTTCATATGGCCAGAACCTGTTCTAATCACTCTCCAATATATGTTTCTCTATCTGATGGTATTAATAAGGTAAAAATGCCTTCTAATTTCAAAACATGTGGCTTCAACAACATGGGTTTCTAAAAATAGTGGAACAAAATCGGAACTATAGTTTAGATGTTCAACCTATGTATGTTTTATTGAATAAGCTCAAAATGCTAAAAGGCATACTCAAATACTATAAGAGAGAAAACTTATGTAACATATTTGATGTGGTATTACAGGCTGAAGAGATAGTTAGTTATCTTGAAAGAACCTCTGAAGAAACTCAAAATATTGAGGACAGAGTTCAATTATCTAAAGTTAACTATCTATAATTACTTTCTAAAGATGAGGCTTATATACATAAAAAGTTACTTAAATGGGTTGAATGATGCTGATAAAAACACTAAAACATATCGGAACTATGTAAAGAAAAAGAGAAAATGAAACAAAATTCATGGAATCCTTAATAGAAATGTTTGGATAACTGGTTAAGATATTCCAGGTAAGACAAAAAAATATTAATTTAAAATATTCTAACAGATCATCCTAAACATGAGCAAGTTGAGGACCTTATGAATATAATCTATAAGTTGATATATGATGAAGACAATCGTATGTTATTAAAATACTTTATGTTGAGGAGATTCGTGTTGTGGTCAAAAACCTTAATCCAAATAGTGTTGCTGGTATTGATGGCTTTAATGGAATGGCATGCGTGCTGCAATTATAGCTTTTTTTTCAAGGACATGATATTCCTCGTGGAGTAACTGCTACAATCATTTGCCTTATCCCTAAAGTAAACTATCGTCAAACCTGGAGTGAGTATAGACTCATTAGTTTTTGCACTTTATTTAATAGAATCATATTTAAGATCTTAAACATAGATTAACATTAGTTCTTCCCAACTAATATTAATAAAGTGTGTGAATTTCTTTAATATTACCAAGTTAAATTTGGCTAAAGCATAAATAAAGAGAAAACCAAAGTCATTTCCTTTAATAAAACCTTTTAGCTGAATAGTAGAACTCTTAAATAACTATATGGTTTTAAGTTTGGTTGCTTACCTATAAATTATCTTGGTATCACAATCGATATGAATAATAGATCTATTAATTTTGATAACCTTATAACTAAAATAAGAAATAAAATTATAGAATGGGAGAGTAAATATTTATCATTTGGTGGTAGACTGACATTAGTTTAAACTGGTTTGATGTTCGTTCCTATATACTGGATTCAATGTAGTTCTCTTCCTAAAACTATTATTAAAAAGATTGAAATAATATAAAATTATTATTTATGGGGCTCTATAGAATACAAAAACCTAATGAAATGGACTAAATGGTATAATCTATACATACTATTTGATGAAGGAGGATTAAACTTAAAGAAAATCAAAGATCTTGTTGATGCATATTCATATTTTCTATGGTTTAGATTATAGAAGGTAAAACACTGTGGTCCAGAGAAATGCACAATATATATTTTAAAATCAATCACCATATTCATCTTAGCTACTTAAGAAATCAATACCTGACATAGAAAATTGTTGGGAATATGCGGTACCCATCATCAAAACAGTGATAGGGAATTTGTTAAGGAGTGTATATACTAGAACCTAATGTGGTATTTGGATCAAGAAATCAAATTTATTAGAATCTAAATTATTAAACAGTAATGGGATCCACACTATTGTAGAAAGCGAGGTAATAATTTTGAAAGAAACATCTGCGAATAATGAGCAACCACGTGAAACTCGTAGGAGTCAAAATTCAAATAGACATAAAAAAAAATTAGAAACGAACGAGATAGAATATCAAAGGATTTCCTTTTATTTTTTAAAAATAAATTATGAAGAAATCGCCTGGAAAAATTCTAGTAATGTTTCATATAGAATATGACCCTAAATTGTAGAAGAAAGCAAAAACATCATTATATTCTGCATTTTAGCAAGAGGCTAAATGATGAAATTGATTCAATAATATCAAATCACACTTAAAAGTTGGTCGATTTAACTTTAAGATCTAGACCAATTGGTTGTATATGGGTGTTTAGGAAGAAATTCCACACATATAGTACCATTTAAAGTAAGATTTGTTGTTAAGGGTTTTCAAAAAAAAAAGGAAATGTACTATTTTGACATTTTTGCTTTCATTGCAAAAACTACAAGTATTTAGATAATATTTGCAATTGCACTGGAATATAATATGAAGATTCACCAAATTGACGTCAAAACGACTTTTTGAAATAGAGTTCTTGACGATGAGGTTTATATGGAACAACCCATGGGCTTTGTACTTCCGGGGAATGATTATAATGTGTAGGCTTTCTAGTTAATTATATGGTGTTAAGAAAGCTCCCAAATAAGTGACATGAAAGTTTTGGCATTCAATTGTATCTAAAGGTTTTAGATAGAATACAATGGATAAATGTTTATAGACTAAATTTCATGGTCAGTAATAGTCATTGTATGTCTATATGTAGATGACTTGGTTATACTAAGTAATGATATAAAATGGATAATTAAAATGAAAAGGTCTATGTTTAATTTTAAGATAAAAGATCTTAAGGAGTAGACATTATTTTATAAATTAAGTGATTAAAAATAATCTGGGTTATGCCCTAAGTCAATCTCATTATATTGAGTATTATTTAATAAGTTCAAACCTCTGAAACTCAAAAAAGCACAAACATCATTTTATTTTAGTTTAAAACTTAGAAAAATGACAGAAGAGTAATGACTCAATTAGAATAAGTTAGTGCAATATGAAGTTTAATGTATACAGCTGTGTGCACTACAGGAAATATATCTTTTTGTGGGAAGTAGATTAAGTCAATTTCCGAGTAATCCAAATATGGAACATTGTAATGCATTTAGAAGAGTCTTGGGGTACTTAAAAAAACTAATGACATGTGTCTCCAATATTTTAATTTTCCCATGGTACTTGAGGTATACACAGATTCAAGTTGATATATAATTTAGCCTATAACAAATCAACTGCAGGGTGAATGTTCACTTTTGCATAAAGTATTTCTAAGGGATCAAAGAAACAAACATGTATAATATATTTAACTATGTAATATGAGTTCATAGCGTTTGCCACAATTAATAAAGAGGCTGAATGGTTGAGAGATCTTTTGTTGTAGATATCGGTCGCCTCTAAAGGAAATATAAAAATAAAAATACGTTGTGATAGTGAGACAACATTAGGTATAGCATAAGATGGAACCTACAATCCAAAGTCTAAACATATTAGTCTAATACATGAGTATGTTAGACAATTAATTAACAACGAAATTATATCAGTTTCATACGTATATTCTAGTTAAAACTTAGCATATATGTTTACCAACCCATTAGCTCAAAGAGTTGGTAAACTCGACATCTAGAGAGATGCGACTATGACTTTTAAGATAATATTTTGTAAACAATGGCAACTTAATTTGATTATAGATAATCTATATATTAAATTTGTAATGGGTAACCACAAGTTATGTTTGAAAGGTTCGGAATATATAAATTATAGTTTTATATGTGATGTGTATGAGATATGATGGTCGTTATCATGGAGGGATAATTTAAAAATAACATTTAATACAATTCGGTCTACGCGTGACATATCCTTCTAAAGATAATGAAAACATTATAAAAATTATACCTATAAGAATTTATGGGTGGTGTCGTCTCTCATGAGACAATGAGTTCCTCTTAAGTTATGATTCTTTAAATTGATATAACACACAACCCAAATAGTGCTAAAGTGTAATATGAAGAAATGTTTTAATAAAACAATTGTTTATATGATATCGTTGGTTAGGTCACATGGGAGGTTGATTCAACATTGCGGCTACTAATTTTTTTCGATCTAGCTATGGTATCTCTACACTAAGATTATATATAAATCTAAATATAGTTTTTTTATTTATGCGCACTCGTTGTTTCAATAAAAAGTAAAAGAGTTCGTTTAGTTAAGAGAAGAATTGTTGGAAATAATGATTAAAAATTATTGTTTTGAAAAAAATATCAAATTACCAAAGTCGGTTGCTCAACAAAAAGGTTAATTAAATTCATAGAAATTGTGGAACTAGGTAAAATTATTGATGCAATCAGCAACAAGTATGTTCACGACCAATAGGAACTTGTTGCGATGAGCAAAGGTTGACCTCGACGAGAAAACCTTATGATTTTTTCCAACTTGATCCCCATTAGACAAAAGCTGATCACGGTGAAGTGACTTCACTATGATCTCGCATTTGCTAGCCTCAATTCTGTCCGAAAAATTTGAATTTACTGAGACCA
Organism: Limnanthes douglasii subsp. nivea; assembly: GCA_036936605.1. Lineage (NCBI taxonomy): Eukaryota > Viridiplantae > Streptophyta > Magnoliopsida > Brassicales > Limnanthaceae > Limnanthes > Limnanthes douglasii. The sequence continues at coordinate 88,426,382 of JAUPFV010000003.1, forward strand.
ATTAATGGCTAAATTCTAAATTTAACCATTAGCCGACATGTTCGCCGCGATCAACAAAAGGTTGACTGCGACGAGCCCGAAAGTTTTTGTTTTTTTGGACAAGTTGGGTTTTCTAAAAAGTTACTTCTTAAAATGTTATAACATCATACCTATGGATTTATGAATTATTACAACTAGTTGGAAATGTTTATCACTTTTATACATATGTAGAAATTTCAAGAACGAATTACAAGTTTGATAAAATCTCAAATTCTCTCTTATGGTTATCTATTTCATTAAAGTCATACTTTGTCAAATATGAATTCTAATTTCTTATTGATTGTATTTGAGTTCATATAGTTTGTTATTTTCCAAAATAACTTCTTTCAAGATAAAAAACAGAGCGATCTCAATAATTATTTTTGGAAAGCATAAACTTAGGTGTCTTAAGCTTCACTATTGTTTATGGAGACTTTCCGACAATCTTTTTCTTCATAGACTATTGTAAGTTGTTGTTTCATACTATAGTTTTCTAACAATTTAAAGTATTTTAGCTCTAACTGAAGTACATTCTCATTAATTCGTTTAACATTTTGTATTAAATAATAATTACAATTTATTATATAATTTTACTTAGCAAAAAACGAACACAATCCAAATTTTATGTAGATTGTGAATGTTCATTTACAATTTATGTTTGATACGAAGATATTCGACTCAAAAATAAATTTTAATTTTAATAGAACTTTGAGCTCCACTTAAGATTTATAAAACTAAGTTCTAAAGTATCTGACTATAAATCATTCTTGATACATATTGAAAATTTATGGATTTTAACATGTTTAATGATGCAGTGCTTATTGCTTCTAGATAATCAAATTAATAAGTAATCCAATATATAAAATAAATAAGACGATAAATAAAAGTTATTTATGAAGGTAATTATTTATATACTAGGTTAAATTCGGGTTTTGTGGAGGACTGAACTCGAAGATTGATACTTAAGCCTAAATATGATATTTAGGGACAATTTCTGAATAAATAATTTTCAGAATTACCATTATCAATCTAGGGAGAGACCATCAAACGTTTATATATATTCTGATATATATCCCAAGAATTCAACCATTAAGACCCCAACATGAACTTTAGACTCGACGTAAGCCTAACCTAAAGCATGTGCATGATTATGGATGTCCATCTGAAATAAATATTTATAAGTCGAATCAAAATATATTGGACACTGACAGGGTTATATGTCATTTCATTAGATATTCACAATATTCAAAAGGTTTTATGTATTATGATTTTTCTTCTATAAATTTGTCTGAAGTGAAACATCGAGGGCTTTTAATGGTGTTGAGTTTGAGAGGAGTAAATTAGAAACAATATTCATTTTGAGGAAGAATTCATGTATTCATGAAGATTATAATAAATATAAGTAGGTAATGAATCTAACATATCACTAAAATGATCTATGTTGGTGAATTGATACTTAGCTCTCATATGATTTTGTTTTAATGAAATTTATTTCAGTCCCCTTAGAATATAAAAATACACGAGATGATAGTTGTCTTCCATCTGGTGAAAGAAATGAAATTGTTTAAAAAGATTAAATTATACTCCCAAAAATATTGCACATTGAAGCAATAACACCCTTGAAAAGGTCCACTAGAGATAAGAAGAGCATTATATATTTGGATAATATATTGTAACTTCAAGAACATTAAAATTTGTGTAGTGAAATGGTAAATAATTTCTCATGTTTTTGGGAAGTCATGAAGAGTCATGATTCTCAATTTTACATCAACTCTACGAGATAATAGTATAATTTAATGCAATATAACACAATAAAAGATCTTGTCCATTATTTGAATAAAATAAATCGATTGACTGTAACTGGATTTATAAAAACAAACACGATAACAAGGGTAATGTGGAGAGACATAAAGGACAACTTGTGGCAAACGTGTATACTTAATGTAAAGTTGTTTACTTTAAAAATACATTCTCTACAGTTTTACGAATGACTCTTTAGGATAGTCATGACACTAATTTCACACTTAGACCTAGATTTTCATCAAATAGATGTTAGAACCGACTTTTATTAATGATGGCATCGAATAAACGATCTATATGGTGCAACATCAGAGCTTTATAATTGGTGATTCGAATTCAACGATATAAACACTTAAGAAATTTATCTAAAGGATCGGATAATCTTTTCAGCAATGGTACCATAATTTTTTTGAAGTAATAGTCTTTTTCGGTTTTAATACGAACTCGGTTGATAACTGTGTATAACAAAAATTTAGTGAGAGTAACTTCATATTTTAGTATGCCCCTGAATAATCCTATTACAAAAGGAGACAAATTAGTCCAAGTCAATATCCAAAGATAAACTTTGAGACTAAAGATATACAAAAGACTTCATAAGCTTCGGTGATCGATAATCTGATGTATGCTCAAGTTGATACAAAGTCGAATAATGATTTTATTATCGGATTATTATGAAGGTATATAAGTAATCAGGGAGGGAACCACTGAAAAATGGTGAAAATGATTTTTTGGTATAAACAACAAATAAAAGAACACATGTTGATACATAGTAAGTCAGATAATCTAGAAATCATGTGATGTTTTGATTCAAACTTTGGTACGTATGTATACACATTTTGTAGAATTTCAGGCAACATATTCATATTAGTTGGAGGTATAACATTGTATAAAAATATAAACAACAGTAGTTACATCATTTACTATGTCAGTGAAATTTGTTGGATGGTTTAAGGTATTATGGTTGCAAAACTTTGTTATTATAAAAGGGATAGAAACCCCTTAAGGCTATAATGACAATAATTTTATAGTTAAGTAGCAGAAATTCGGGCTAAGTCCAATTATATAGATAACAAGTTCATGTCGGTTAGATATATTGTATGGTGAGTTTTCAAATTAGTATAGAGAACATCGGTACAAACCCCCACAATGATGAATCCTCTACATAAATAATGGTACATACAAAAACACACGATTATGATGGGTATTGTTTGTTTAGAGAATCATCGATTTCAATAGAAGTTTGTAATATTTGGTTGTATAAATTTAAGATTAATTGTAAATATATAAATAATAATCATTTATGTTTCATTAACTTTCATTTCTCATTAAGTAGATCTTCACTTACCTAGGACTAGTTAAGAATAGATATTTATGATTTTTTATATGTTATTATTATGTCACACACCATAATGGATCCATGTAATTGATTGATGGCGATAATGTGATTATTTTTGTGTTCATTTACTCACATAACATTCAAGGATATGTAATTTGTTTATCGTTTATCATCATATACGATATTGTTCAGTTTATCATGGACAATAGGGCACATGAGTTCCATTAAGAAAATGCATCATTGACAGTAAATGATGATACGAATATTTATTGGCTACAGTTGATATATGATATAATTATAAATAATCGGATAAATAAAATACATAAGAATTATAATATGTATATATAGTATTTATGGAGGTAATTGTGTAGATATTATATCATAATTGGATTTTGATAAATGATTGAACCTGAATGTTGACATTTAAGTCTAAACATAAAATATATATATGTTAATCTTTTAATAAACAGTTAGTCATGTTGTGGTCCGTAATCACAACAACAAAACTTAGGGATACGAATTTAATCAGACTTAAATTAAAATCTAAATTGTAAATCATATATGAAAAGGAAGAAAAATGTAATCTCCATTCATCCACTTATGTCCGGATGTTTGATGTATTTCTGGTTAGAAGAACTAAAACTTAAAAGTCTATTTTATATCAAAACCTTTTATTAAAAGTAAAAAATACACGAGTGATTACTAAAAAAATAAACGGATAAAAAAATACGTTGATTCATTAGAAACATAAATAAATTAATAGATAAAGTGATTTAATATAATATTCTGCGTATAAAAACCAAAATAAAATCTTAAAAAATATCAATGTTGTTAGTATTTTCTAAATGTTTTATTCGAAATTTAAAAATATGTTCATTTTTTTTCAAAAGTAACTTTTTATTAATAGTAAACCTTTATATTTGAGTGCACGGTTTTAACATACACGTGTTTGATTTATATCTAATACAACAACCTTCCAAAATAATAATACCGCAAAATGAATGTTTGGAAGCCCGCAAGATAACCTTCATTCTCTATTGCATAGGAATTCAATCAGCCATACCTTCATTTTTATTTTTTATTTTTTTATTTCAGCAAATCTTTATTTGGGAAAAGAAGAACTAGATCATTTATTTTTCATGAAGACCCGTTCTGTATCATCATATCTTACTTAACCAAATAAATTGTTTATCATACGATTCTTCAATAAGGTATCAGTCCAATGACTTATGAAAATGAGTTCATATGCTTTTTCCAGTATGCTTTCTTTATATATTTTTTATTTTGTTTCCTTTTGTGTTTGTTGAATCCAAATTCATGGTACACTCTCCCATAAGAAAATTTTGATGAAGATGAGACCTTCATATATCAATGCTTTCCAAAATATGAGTAGTTGGCTATTTACCTTTTAGTTAAAGTGTTCGTATTGCTTCAGAATTTTCCTTATAAGAATAATAATGAAGTTAACAACTTAATTATCCTAAATCCTTGATATCTCATTATTTACTATACGATTAGGATTCAAAATAATAGTATTAGAAATATAAATTTAGAGTATAACCTAAAGAATTCCTCAGTATTCTAGTCTAATATAACCTAGGCCAATGTTTTCTAAAATGATGATTGTTTTAAGCTGATTTGGGGCTTGATTTTGGATGAAGTCCACCCTCATTCTGTATTTTATTTTTCATTTGGCAAGCCAATCAACTGTCTTATTTTAATCTCTGAAGATATAAATAATTTTCATATTTTGAGCAATACGTTTCATGCAACAAGATAACACAGTTCTAAATACCATGGAAATTTACCCTTATTTAGCATTTCAATCAGTATTTAAGAGTCTGTTTCTATATCTATATTGTTGATCCCTAGATTCTTGCAAATAATTAGACCTATTTCACTACCATCACCATTAGGAAAAGTATAGCCATATATCTTTAACTTGTGTTTATTTTTCAGTTTATGGTATCCAACTAAACAAAACAATTTTCCTTTCTTTTGATAAACGATTGAAACATCATATATTTATTACAATGTTATGATCTTTAGACCAATGGATCTTTTAAAACGTACTGTCTTTATCTAAATCTATCAAGATGTGTTTGATATATGTGATAATATTGTTGGTATTATAGCTATGATTACTAAACTTAACATAGTTTTTAGCCCTCCATAATATCCGACAAATGATAGTATGAATGATTGTTCTGATATGAACATCTTTATTCACAATCCAAAACCAGCTCATAAGTATGAGATCTATAACAATATATATATATATATATATATATATATATATATATATTTCCAACCTAATGCTAAATAATCTAGAAACGTAACTTTTAACCTCCCAAGAAATCTTACAAAACACAAACAAGTGGTTAATATTTTTATAATTTTCACAAAACTGACATTTTGAAACCTGAACAAAAAAAATCTAAAGAATATAATCTACTAAGATCCATGAGTTTAGTACTTTCCTAAGTAATATTGAACATTTTTTTGGAGTAATACTATTCCATATTCTTCTGAACATATTAGAATTATTCATTTTGATCCTCACTTTGTTCCAAGTTTCTTTGGTTTTAAAGCACCATCTATAGTTAAAGACCACTTTATAGTATTCTTTTTTATATCCATAGTTGTTCTTTTCTGAATATCCAGAATGTTTAACGGTAATACTGATCTACTTAGCTTTTCCAAATTCTATCATTCTCTATTTCAAAAGGAGTGTACATTTTTTTAGTACCAACTATTGTTTTTATTACCTCATAAGATTATTAAGGGCGAGAAGTCACACCATATATCTGTTCATAACTCTATTTCACTTTTACCTAATTTCTAATATACATATATTTCTCAACTAACTCTGACACTTGTCAATATTTTCCATATTTTTGAATGAATCCTTGAATGGAAAACCCGAAAAAGATGGAAATCCTTACAATATAAACTATGAACATCTTGTAAGTTTTGTATTTTCCTGATGCCACCTTACTCGCGAGGTCAATGTAAGTTAGCCATCTAATCCAAATTATAGTAATAGTACACTTTTAAAATCTTAAAAACCAATATGATAATATTTATTTTAAAATAATACTATATAAACTCTATCGGTTTGAAACAAATTGAACAGACAAAAACTGAAACAATTGAACAGACAGATGAAACAATTGAACATGCAGATGGTTTGATTTTATTACTTGAAGAATGAAACACAAAGGTTTAGTACTTATAGAAAATATGATTCAAACGTCTCTTAGTAATTATGAGACTTTCCGACTTCCTAATATAACTCTTACTACTTCATTAAGTCATTTAGTAGTTAGGAATTCATTTGAGTTGTCTGCTTCTTTGCGTGTCTTTTGCGTGTCTTTTGCGTGTATGCTTCTTGTAACTTGAATAAATAGTGCACTATTTTGACACTCCCCCTTAGTACGTTCTTTTGATCAGCTAGACCGAGAGCCCCTCTGAACTCTTCAAACTTCAATTTGGAGAGAGCCTTAGTAAGGCCATCTGCAACTTTTTTATTAAGTTCATCTGCCAAGTACTCGACCAAATGCAACTCCCAGTTTTGACCTTCACGGATGAAGATTGTTACAGCCTTTGAATTTGCACAATGCTCGATATACAACATACGTTCTTTTATTGTTCCAAAAGCTTTCTCACGAACCAAGCCAACCTTCCCAAGTTTCTCAGGTGTCAACTCCTGAAGCCGAGGCACAATACTCCCACTTGTGGCTATTGCAATCAATTCCAACTCTACACCACCAACCCATCTCACAACAGGAAAATTCCTATGCATCAACAAATAGTTTTCCTCATCATCAAACCTCGACTGATAGATAACAAGGTTAGCACCAATAGGCTTGCACTGTTGGACCATGTCATCGAAATATTGCTACTTTTGCTTACGCAAAATCTCAATTTTTTCCACATATTGATGTCAACCTTATGTTTGGTCTTTGGCTTCGGTGGCTCGAATGGGCAAGTAAATATAGCAATTTTGGCATTTTGAATCTGCTTGGGCATCTGCAGATTACTCATGCTCTTGTCAACGAGAATTCCATAAATTAGTCTAGTGTCCTCCAACTTCCCACTGACTTTCCTCTCCACTTTTATCAAATATAAATTAACATTATTCCTTTCCAAATCTGCAGCAGAAAGAACTGCTTTGACAACAATCTGAGCAAAACTAGCTTTACATATGTTTATAATTTTTTAGGATAGAGTTGTCATGCAAGTCCGAACTAACGGGTCTATGTTGTTGACTCCGAATTCAAACTTTTGAGATATACTCTCCAAATGTTCGGTTGCTATTCTAGAAGCCATTTCATAACCTTCAACACTCCGAATAGGATAAATCCCACTTTCAAATAGATGTTCAGCTTGTTCGGGAAGAGTACCAGCCATGACAGTAACACCAGTTGTGCCATCACCGAGAAAAGATGATCCATTTTCATCCACTTTAATTTCCAGATTCTCAAGAGGCTTATTTTCTTCCTCCAACAAAGGAGGTTCTTGTTCGAGATTAACCTCAACGATATGCGACCTCAACATTGCAACCGACTCAACTACATCCGATTCAAGTTTACTATCAACAGACAGCTCTGTTAATCTGAGCTCGTTCGTACACGTTATTGTCACCAAGTCTCCATCGTTATCCTTATACTTGATCAGAACCGACTTTAACGCTGGAAATTTTATACTCACAATCTCCCTCAAAACCTTAAGGTTACAATTAACAGGAATCTGACCAATTCTTATATGATACCCATAAACAAGCTTCAATTTTCTCCGCTTGATTTGAACAACCATATCAACTATCTGCTTACGAGCCGATACCGCAATCGACTCAGATAAACCCGTTTCAACTTGACTATCTTGGCATGTTGCTGTACTAACACTGCTTTTAGAAGAGCCCTGTAAAACCTTCAACATAATATTGGATGATTTGTTTTGCTCTCACGTGAACCATTTTCAGTCACGATACCACTTTGTAACTTCTCTACCTTATTATTACCACCAGAAACACAGCCGAACAATTTTGTACCTTCTTTGGTGTGAGGCGTGCAGGTAGACAAGACCCTAGTACAGGTAGTCGGTGCACCGTAGACAGCTGCGGCACCAAGGGCAACTGGTTGATTAATGACCGAAGTCATGTTGTCTGGTTCATTAACAACCTTAATCGAGAAAAAACTTTCCCACTGTCGCTCATTGCTCTCTTCAACATCATATGCAACATTTGCATCTGATTCGACAATTTTCAAATAACAGTTTGGTTTAATGTGGCCTAGTTTTCCACACTTCTTGCAAATAAGCTTTGCACGACAAGCCGACTTCATGTGTCCAGTCCTTCCGCATCTAAAACATGTCTGTTTAAAGTGGTTTGCTGACTCCCCCTCATTCCTTGTATGCTTACCACCATTTTGTGTGCTTTTCCACCTTGACATGTCTTTAGTAAACAATGTATCTTCAACATCAATTGAACACTTGCCAAACATTTGTTTAACAAATGCTTCCTGGTTAGAGAGTAGGTTTTCAAACTCAACAATTGATGGTTGTTTAACCCATCCTTGTATTGATGATATAAAAGGCATAAAATCAGATCGTAATCCACGAATCAAATAATGTCTTAGCCTTGCATCACTTATAGGTTCATCACTATCCGAACCTGAAATTTCTGAACATACATTCTTAACCTTACGAAAGTAATCAGATATCGACATATTACCTTGGGTTAACGAAGCAAGTTCATTCTCAAGGTATTGAAGTTGCATAGTATTTTTCTGGGTAAATAACCTGTCAAGAGTATCCCAAATATCCTTTGGAGAATTCAATGCACGAACATAATTAATAAATTTCTTTACCGATCGAAGTTCTCAACGCGAATAAGGCCTTTCCCCCCCCCCCCCCCCCCCCTTACTTTCCATTTCCTCCTTAACTCGGCGCTTTCTGGAGTATCACTCGGAAGTATCTCGGCACTGGAAACAAGATCCCACAAATCTTGTCCTTGAAGGAAAGCCTCTATACACAATCGCCAATATTGGTAATTGGTTCCAACGAGCTTCTCTATAGACTTAGGAGAAGCTGAATTACTTCCATTCATATTGAAAAAAGATAATAACACTTGACATGATTTGTATTTCAATGCATAATAAAATCAAACACTTGATATGCAGAAACCTTGCTCTGATACCATGAATCAAATCGAACAGACAAAAACTAAAACAATTGAATAGATAGATGGTTTGATTTTATTACTTGAAGAATGAAACACAAAGGTTTAGTACTTATAGAAAATATGATTCAAACGTCTCTTAGTAATTATGAGACTTCCAGACTTCCTAATATAACTCTCACTACTTCACTAAGTCATTTAGTAGTTAGGAATTCATTTGAAATGTATGCTTCTTTGCGGTTCTTTTGTGTGTCTGCTTTTTGTAACTTGAATAAAAAGTGCACTATTTTGACATCGGTTAAGAGACTCCCACTAAAATAATAAGGTCACGAACTAAACCTTCTTTTAGCTTAAAATTAGAAAATAAAATTAAATATTAAATAACAATTAAACCTTTTTCTTTTTTTTTTAAATAAAATCTATTTCTAAGAAACCCGGATAGAAAAATTGGATGCATTAAATAATCCCAAAGACAAAACCTTATTCTCCAAACTCCATTCTGATTCTCTGCTTTAACATATCAGCAAAACAGGTATAAGTCCCTTTCTTCTCTCATGTCTACAAGCATCGTATATATTTTAATTTTCAAAATTTTATATTCATCTCCATTTCGTCGGGATTCACCTTATAAAATATACCTTTAAATAATATATATATATATATATATATCCTTATTTTTAATTTGTGATACCCCATACCCCACACAATTATTTCATAGCATAAGAAAATAAAGTCATAACCCGGCCGATATTTACAAAGTATATAACAAAATTACTGAGATTAGACTATAAATGGGACGGTGGTCCGAATCTAAATTTATTTTATTTATTATCCAAATATCATTTATTATTGCTGTTAATTAACATTTAACATTTTGTTGATTTTTTAATATGTTAAATGTTATTAATAACTATATAAAACTAGAAGAAATTATCAAATGAGTTTTTTTTAGTTTTTCTTATCTTGATTTTTTCAAAATCAAATCGTCTATTTTAATCGGATACGATAATTTATTTAGTTTTACCAAACAAGTTATATCAATTTTATTGAGATGAATCCAATTGTATTTTCAAATATTTTTTATAGTTAAAATCATATGGTATTTAAAAACAATTTTTTTTTTAATTTTTGCAACCAACTTTCAAGTAATCTTACAACTAATTAAAAATCAAACATTACCTTGAAATTAATTCGCCTTAAAAAAACAAAACTATTAGTATTTTATGATTCTTTTCGAGCTATAGTTTGAAATAATATGACATTTTAAAAAAAAAAAATACTAAAAGCAGTTTGTTTATATTTGCAACCAATTTAAACGTAATTTTGCAACAAAAAAATAAATTTTTTTTTTAATAAATCCAGTTATGTTCGTCTTAAAAAAACAAAACATTGGCACTTTTGAATATTTTTTGACACTATAGTTTGAAAGATATGATATTTTTTATAAAAACACACACATATATATATATATATATATATAATTTTTTCTAATTTTTATAAAAAAAACACATTGTTAATGTTACAAGCCTTTTAATTAGGCCAAGTGGAAGCGAAGTTTCAAAATGACAGTGGAATTTCAAAAACCAAAAGTTGGCGCGTTTTATTTTTAAGAACCGTGCGTATTCCAATTTTGAAAGCTTCTTTTATTTATCTTCTTTCTAGCTAGGTTCTTTTCGGTTTCTCTAGTTCGATTTTTATCTTCTTTTTGCTGAGCTAATTTCTGGTTGATTCTTTTGAGCTAAATGAATTATTTTATCTTCGATGAAGCATAAACAGGATTGGAATCGACATTCTTATTTGTTGGAAAATAACCCTATAATTTATCTTTGAATGATTCCATAAATCTTGTTTTTTTCTAGTGAAGTTTTCTATGTTTAAAGTAGCTCAAGGTTTGCTCATATCACTGATTCAAGCAATACCTGATTAAGCTCTAATAATATTTTCTTTTTTAGTCTTTGAGTTCCAAAAAATTGATGCAGTGCATCTAGCCCTTCTTTTGGATTCCTCTTTAGGCTTTACTTAGTGATAATTAATATATGTTTCATGTAGTAATTCAGATTTCTACTATCTATATAAGGCAGGTATAATACATGATTGAGAATTTATTAGTAATAATACGTAAGCTATATTAGTTTAAGAATAATAGTTTTAAGTGTGTTATATTAATCCTTGAGTTTTTGTATGGAGGTTTGAAGATGACGACAAGACATTAATCTAATAAGACAAGATAAAAGTATCCCAAAAAATCGATGTAAAGCTAATTTATGTTTGTTCTCTAGAAAATCCTTAGCAAAATATTTAACTAGTAACTATCTAATAACATTATATTATAACCATTATAATTTTGAAAAGAAATTTCACTACTTTAAACTATTATTCCTCAACCCTTATTTAACTAACTTCTAAGATTTCTAATGTAATCGCCCTTAGTTGAGTAAGGACCTGATTTTGATTGTAGTCTTGTCTTATTCTGCATTTGAGAGTCTATTTAGCAAGTCAGTCTAAGATTTTTAGTGTAATCGCTCTTAGTTGAGTAAGAATCGGATTTTGATTGTAGTTTTGTCTTATTTTGCATTTGAGAGTCTATTTAGCAAGCCAGTCTGCAGTTTGGTTTTGCTCTCTATAAATATGAACTAAAGTTATGTTAAAAGATATAAGTTTCCAATAACATTAAATTATAGGAGTCAAATACCAATGAGCTTTTCATTTCCTAAGCATTTTTATAAGGACAAACAAACAGTCTCAATGTCTAGATAATTAATTTCTTTTTCTTTGCATATAAGTAGCATATCTAAAAGAGCCCTGCATTCATCAATAATATGAGATTTCTTTTCATATATTCGACCATAAGATGCTAAGATGTCTACTTTATTATCTCTTAATATTCCACCAACACCTGACTCACCAGACAAGTTACATGATCCGTACGAGTTTAACTTGAAACTGTTATCAATTGGAAGTTTTGATTTAAGAGCAATACTTAACCTTGGCTTGTTTAAATGTTGGAAATATCCAAGATCCTCAACTGCTTTTATATCTCTAATACATTATGATCTTTTAATAAGATTTTCACAATCAAGTATTGAAACGATAAACTTGATATGGTATATTATAGTTTTAACTATGATTTTTCCTCTTGATGTTTTTGTTTATTTCTACAATTCCATATAACCCAACAGATTATATGTGGTAAAATGGTTCTTATATGAACCTCTGTTTCAATAGACGAAAACCAACATCTGATGAGATGGGATAAAGTCATATATCTTCTTATTATGATACCAAATAAGCCATAAAAGCATTTTCATATTTTCCAAGCTGTATTGTATTGGACAAAAATATGATTTATAGATTCAATTCCTTCACAAAATTGATATTTAAAAGCTATAGAGAATTCTATTTTATGGAGAATAGTATTAATATGTATCCTACTATTTGAAAATCTCAAAAGAAAAAAAGAACATTTTCTTAGTGTGGTGTTATTCCATAGCCTATTGATAAGATTAAATTTTGTGCCTTTATCTCTTACTTTATTTCAGGTGTCTTTTGTACTAAAAAATTCATTATATGATAGAGACTATTTGATTAAATTATATTTATTTTATTTTATTGTAATTTTCTTTATTTTCACTATGTGAGATGATAAAATCGCAGTTTTCAATTTATCCAAATTTTAGCATCCTTTGTTCAAGTAGTTATTAATTTTGTCCTCAATATACAACTAAGTATCACACAATTTCTCAATCCACAAATCTATAGCACCCCTACCAATATTCCATAAGATATAATATTCTGCAGAAAGTCTTTTCCAAATTTGGAACCTTTACTTATAGCTTGTGGTTGAATGATGATAGGTAGAACAATATAATGTGTGCATATAATTTGACCATAAATACTTTTGTTTCCTGGAATTATACCATAATTTACAAGAGAATGAGGTTTGAATATCATTTAATCTTCTTATATTTAGTTCACCATCTTCATAAGGTTTACAAAGTTCCAACCATCTTTTCTAGTTAATTGTCTTATTTGATTCAGTATAACATAATAAGAATCCATTGCATATTCTTTTGGCTATGTTGATTACAACTTTAGGAAGATTACAACTTTATAAGTGATAGATTGAGATAGCCATCAACACTGATTAAATAAAAATTAGTCTACCACGAAAATACAAAAGTTTATTATCTTATTCTTGAATCATTTTTCTAATTTTAGTTACCAAATCATCAAAGTGGAAAGTTTTATTACTTGTATGAATAGATATACCAAGGTTTTGAGGGTTCAATTTCCATGTTTAAAACCAGATTGGTTCTCTATCACCTTGATTCTACAAACTGATGTAATCATCTACAAAATCCAGACAACGTGTAACTAAAAAGCTACTAGTTTTGTATCTCATATCTCTATTATATTAAAATAGTTTTTTAAAGAATCTAATTAAGTAAGTTTCAGCTATAATAAATAAAGTATGCAAAATATGATCCCCTCATCTGAATCCTTTTGTATAATTGAAATAACCTTGTAATTCAATATTCACTATTATTGAAAACCATGCACAATCGATGCTCTTTTTTAATCATTTCCAATAATATTTGATCAAAACCAAATTCTTTCATTATTCTTAGAATAAAATTTAAAAGAAAACTTATCAAAGGCTTTGGACATGTTAATTTTGATCATCATATTTCAACCTCTAACTTTTCTATTTAAGTAATGAGTTAACTCTTGAATAAACAATATATTATCATGTATATTCATGTTTTTTTATAGAACCACATTCAACTTTGGATATACTCTTAGGGAGAGATATTGGTAATCTCCATTTAAAATATTTGATATAATTATGTTGAGCATTGTACATAAGTTGATAGGTCTAAAATCATTCCATATATAAGAGGAATCCATGTTTTTCAATCAATCAAATTGCAAGAGCATATTTGCCTTGAAAGATAAGGTGACCATGAAAGAAAATACTATAGTTGCACAAAGGTCTTTAAAAATTATTGACCACCAAACTTAAAAGAACTTTGCATCAAATCCATCAACCCCCAAAGCACTATTAGAGCTTAGGGGTGTTATGGATCTCATTTTTTAAGGTAACCCAACGAGATTTTTATTAGCATTGAAATTATTTTATTTAGTTCCTCAAATATCTTCTGATTAGGTTGAGTTGATAAAAGTGATTTAAAATGCTCATTGGTAGATTTACCTAAGGAAACTTGATCTCTGATCCATATGTTTTCATCCAAAATTCCATCAATTTTATTTTGTATCATTATCTTCTTGACATAGCTATGAAAACATAAAGTATTTTTATCTATATTCTTCAACCAATTAGTACTATTTTCTGTTATTAATAGATTTTTTCCCTAGCCATAAGTTGAAAATGAATAGTTTGAGCTTTAGATAACTTTATTTACCTTTACTCCTGGTCTTCCCAAAATATATTTCGAGAAACTTAATTTCATATTTTATTGTGCAATAATATCAAAAATATTTCTAAAATATTCCTTATTCCAACTTCTCAGTTTATGCTTCAACTTTTTAAGCTTATTCTAAAAAACTTGAATATGTAATTACGTCATGCCTTCATTCCAGTTTTGCTCTACCATCTTTAGAAAATCTGGATGCATAGTCCACATACTTTGAAACTTGAATGGTGATTTGGTTCTAGTGTGATAAGCTAAAATAAATAAATGCTTTACTTTATTAATTTCAAAATAATTCATCCAAGCTTAATTATATAAAACTCTATCAAACTTTGTCCATTTACTATTGTTAATCCAAGTAAATTTTGAACCTGAGTATCCAGCATCTTCAAGTTGACAATCAAGAATAGTATTATTGAAATCATCTAAGTTTCACAAGCATAAAGTAGAACAAGATAGTTGTTATTGAGAGTTTTTTATAAAATTAAAATCACCCATGACAATCCATTCTCTAGTGTTATCAACCAAAGCTCTTAAACTATCATAACAATCCTTTGATATTTGATACATTTAGCATAGACCACAATGGCCAGAAATTCATTTTCTAATGTAGATTGACTTTATTTTAAGTATACAAATTGCTTATGAATAACAATTATATCTACAATAAATCCTTATTTCTATAATATATAAATTTTATTAATTAATGTTAGCAACACTACCAAGATTTTTATTTATCTTTTTTAAATTATCCACAAAGATCATAGGCTATTGGATATCAATAAAAGCTAACTTTTTAGCCCGATTTTTACTTTTGAGTCTTATAATTGTGCCTTTGTCCCCCCCTTTAGATTCCAATTCATTATTGCGATGGTCATTTTGAAGTTCCATTATTAGACATGACTGACCTTTTAAAGTGAAGTACTTTTGTTGTATATAGACCTTTAAGAGGCTTCACTTTATTATTCTTCATTTTCTTACTTATAACCTTATTATAGTCTTTTTCTTGTTCAATATTACCCCTCATATGAGATGTAAGTTTTTAGTGGATTTTTTTGGTGAGTCATGATCTATATCTGGGTTATCTAAGTCATTGGTTGCAGTAAATATATCACATGTTTCAATTGATTGTAAAGCTTTAATAATTTATTTACCTTTATCCTCTAAATTATCCTTGTCATTTTCATTTGTTGTCTGGTTATTTCATACCTTTCATGAATTGATATCTCTTTTTTACTAATGATTTCCTTTTAATTACCTTTTACGTTGTAAGCTAAAGGTTGTGTAGATAATGTGTGTTCCTTTATTTTTGTCTCTTCATCGGTTGAGGTTTGCTTATGATTATTTTGGTTAATCTCGTTTCACTCATCTCTTGGTCTTGATGTTTCCACTTGTTTTTCAATTCCATGTGATTCCACTTTATTTATAATTATAGACTTGCCTTAGGAACCGAAATTTCAGTTTGAATAGCTGCTTTAACAACCAAACTTATATGAAAAAGAAACTATTGGAGAATTGATTTATAAACTAAAAACTGGAGAAAAATAATAGCAAAATAATAACTAAAGATAAAAAAAAATTCTAAACAAATTATTATTTTTATTATAATTTTTACATTATAATCATATAAATTGTATACATTTTTACATCAAAATATTGATTAACTAATATTTTATATATGATTTAATACATGTTTATATGATACAGAAAAAGAGAAATATTAATATCAAAGTAATACACAACTTGCAAAAGTTTTTATACTCTTAAATAAACAATTGTATAAATTACAGAACTTTTTATAATTGTTTATACTCTAAAAGAAAAAATTGTCCAAATTCTACCAACACTAGAAGTTTATGAAGTGCTAGATAATGAGAACTTATACACTGACAAATTTTGATTAAAAAATTAAAATTGTGGGTGTAATATGGGGAATTATAACGATGACTCAAGTGGTAAAGTAGGTGAAAGACATAAAGAATAAATGGTTCAACATCAACATTAGCATGAACATCCAGATGCCAACAATTTAGAAGAAAGACATAAAGAAAAAAATAAAAATAAAAACATTCAGAAAATGTATAGCATCAAGATCAGCAAAAAGAACAACCAAATCACGATATTTTAGTACAAAATTTCAAATTTCATATGCAACAAACAGAAACCAATTTTGAATTAAAAGAAGACATGGTTGATAACACTGAGGAAAATATAATGGAAGACATTGAGAAAGAAATAGTGTCAATGATTGAAAATATTAAAAAAATTACAGATGCTTGAAAATATTCAGTAACAAATGCAAAATGTTGAATGTGAAAAACAATTAAGTAAATTTCGAAGAAACATTCAACATAATGAATAATGAATCAATTTAATTGAATGTGAATTATATGTTATTATTACATACGCGCGCACACACACGCGCATGCACGCACGCACCACGCACGCACGCACGCACCACGCACGCACGCACGCGCACGCGCACGCACACGCACACGCACACACGCACGCGCGCGCGCACACACACCACACATATACACGCATGCACGCACACACGCACACCCACACACATGTAATACAAATAAAAGACAAAGCAAATGATGAGTGTGTTTAAATATTACAACAACATATTCAATTGTGGAAAAAACAAATAAATGATAATAAACATATTCTTAAGAGTTAAAGATAGCTTGAAAGAGTATGGAAGAAAAAAAATAGAATTAATAAGAAGCTTTCGAAAGATTAGAGTTTTAGAGGAAAAACAAACAAAACAAAATAAATAAGTAAGTTATTTACTACTTTCTAAATAATATTATTTATCTTCTAATAATATATATATTTTCAAAAATTGAAGAATTATAACTTTTACTTAGAGTTAGCAAGGGCTAAGAAGTATGTCATAAATTTAATAGTGAAGTTAGATAAACTTTAAAAAAACAATTGAAATAAATATAAGTTTAGTGCAACAAAGCTATAAAACAAAACTCCGAAGGCAAACAAAAAAAATACAAATAGAGAAGACATAATAGATTTTATAAAATTATATACAAGGTGTAAAAGATTATACATAATATTTTGGGTAATGTATTAACTAGGAGGAAAAAATAGATTCACATAGAAATCTAAATAGAGAAATGACATGTTTTACATAGGTTATGATAGAAATTTAAAAATTATTATAAGACAAAAAAATAACATGACATGTCTCGCTAAATGTAACACAACGAAAGACAGACGATGATCTATCCCAAATTGCTAAAGGTAAAAAAATATCCTATAAGTTGACTTGTCCTTAAAAAAATTAATTATTAAATTTAACATGTTTATAATTTGAAATATTAAGCATCATAAGGAAGATTCTTATCTTGCCTTGTTAATTTTTTACGCAACACATTATAGATCATGTAACTAAATTTTATTTTAAAAGTATAGGATAAATTTGCAGGTATACATAACATGTTATAAATTTTCTAATATCTTCTTATACATTTAGAAAAGTGATGGCATATTCGGTAGTTATATTTTCAACAACTAACTAATGTATTTTTTATATATAAAAATATAGATTTTTGCACTACAAGTTGAGCTTGAAAACTTCAAAATAAAGGTAAAAACTTAATAAAAAAATAAAAGAGATTTAAAAAGAAAAAAATCATTGAGGAAGAATAAAGTATCTGCAAACAATTCGATTTGGAAACACATGTTAAACAGATTGATGAAGTAAATAAATTTTATATATTATGAAAATATCGCACATAAATTTTAGATAGAATATCAACCTAAAATTTTGAATGACTTGAAAAAAAAATTGCTTCAATTTAAAAACGAAAGCAACAAGTTTAAATAAAACTAAATGTTACAACAAAACGATAAAACAATACAAATAACTCGATATAGAAAAGATTATTAAATTTCCTAAAAATCAAATGAACGATAAATTGATTTGAATGTTTTAAAGATTAAAATTATAAAAGGCATCAAATAATGAATCCAACCTGAAAAAACTTGTTGATATTGAAATTAAGCTTTCCAAATCAGCATAAATGACTGGTGGATAGTAGAAATTATTCCATGCATCTTGGATAACCAAGACCTTCCGAAAATAGCATTGTAAGAAGTTGGTGCGCCTACTACAATAAACAATACAGTTACTTTTTTTTACATGGTCCTCGATCCAACTTTACCACACTTTCAAATTCTCCAGGCTTCTACTGTCACGCCTGTAAATCGCACAATAGTACGATCCGATTTTTGGATTACATGAGAATTTAATCTTATTATAAGTACTTATGAATAAAATGTTGGCAGAGCTTCCTGTATCGATCAGAACTCTTTGCACTTGATCACTAGTTATCCTTGCTACAATAACAACTACATCTTCATGTGGTCCTGCTACATCTCTCATATCATCATCTGCAAAAAAAATTATGGGAGAAGGATTTCGATAAAAATGTGTCAAAACGCCTGCTTCAAGCTAAGTAGCAAGGCTAACTATATGCCTTTTTCAAGAACTGTTCAAATTTTCAGCAACAGTATCACCTCCAAAAATTGCAAGAGATTAAAAAAATGCACATAAATCACTAACTTTTTTTCTCAGAATAACCTATTCGACAATACTAATGTTGTTTCTTTCATCTTTTGGGTCCAACTACGTTGTTGCGATGTCAAAAGAATCAATATATTCGGTGATCACCAACGCACTTTCTTCATTTGACATTTCTTAGCATTCAGATTTTTATGAGACT
Organism: Limnanthes douglasii subsp. nivea; assembly: GCA_036936605.1. Lineage (NCBI taxonomy): Eukaryota > Viridiplantae > Streptophyta > Magnoliopsida > Brassicales > Limnanthaceae > Limnanthes > Limnanthes douglasii. The sequence goes on from JAUPFV010000003.1 coordinate 88,445,894, forward strand.
GTTTCTTTACAAATTCCTAGTCCGATGAGCCCTTTTATACTCTTTCCTCTGCTTTCTTGAATACTTCTTCTTAGTACTTTTCTCTTGACGATAAGTTCTTTATGGGGAGAATTCACTCGAATCATAGAGTGAATAATCACTAGACTTATATGATTCACATTTATATCTAGGCTTTACTTTCCGCCTCTAAGATAGTGTCTGCGCCTTCGATATTTGTTTTTCTTGATATCAATTTGATGGTTATCATCCAATTCTTTTTTCTCAATTTCATTTTCTCTTTGAAACTATGATCGGATTTTTTTGTAAGCCATCGCAGCATCCCTTTCAGAATCAACTTTCCAATTTCTTCAAAAAGTTATTTTCTTTGAGCCACTCAGATAGACTCTTCCAATATCTAACCAGCATACTGATCATCGTGCAGTTGCTCATTCTCTATGTTATTTCCGATGAGGTTCTTCTTGAATTATTTTTCGGTCATCAAATCATTATTCATCTCCAATTCTCCTCGAATTTCCATCACTAACTTTCAAAAATCTCAATAAAGGTTTTGGAAAATGATTCTGGGTACAAAATTGTACCACAGACGACGCCAATGATAGTTATAGTGATCTTTGGAGGAGGTTTATGAGTAAAACAATGTTTGGAGGACCAAATTTGTTATGTATATTTTTATATATGAGTTTAGAGAGAGAAAGTCACAAGTAATAATTCTCTAAATATTAATCCATCATATTTCCCCAAAAGAGGTGGTGCATATTTATAGTACATTTGTAGGGTCCCACATACCTAAACAAGTTTTTAATTGTGGTCCCCTCCTCAAGTTTATTGTTTGTTATAAATTGGTTCTTTTGTATTACATAATTATCAGTTACTCCAAAAAATCTTTCTTTATGTCGAATCATGCCCTTAATTGACCAAGATCTTCTAGTTACATGATTCTTCCCTTATCAAAGCTAAAAACAAATTGACTGAGACTACTAGAAAAAAAAACTACAAATTTATCGTAGGAAAATTTAATTTTGATAATGAATATTGTAAAGATATATCATATATTGGTCAACAAGATAAAATAATTACAAAATTATAGACAAAAATCATCAAGTTTGAAGACTATGTGTATACATTATCATAAAAATGAAGAGATAAATTCTTTACTATCACAATTTCCCAAGCTCCAAGGTCAACATAAGAGAATGAAAGAGAGATACAACCCACCAGCATATACGGAAAAAAAAATATGTCATTAAAGATGCAATTTCAAACTAAACAAGCAGTCGATGAAGATTTCCAAACTTTGAGTAAAATAACTAAACAAAAAAAACCAAGTCCTCCAACCCAGTTCCAACAATACTAGCAGAAAAATATACGAGAAGTTGAAAGCAACCGACACAAAATAGTAAAATTTTAATATATTTATCGTTATTTACTATAAAATTAAATAATTATTAAATCACTGCAATATTGTATGGTGACACAACATGAATTAGTATGTAAATACCAAAAGCTTATTGAAGCTACTACAAAGAGAAAAAACAGATGAACACGTAATAACAAATTTAATTTTTCTTTCTAATTAAAATATAAATAGTAAAATTTTATTACCTCTAACAAGATAAAATGTACATACAAAAACCAAGATGTTCATCAAGCTAATATTAACACCAAAATTTAAAGAGAATTAAGGAATACAATATGAGTCAACATTAACGCTTTGTATAAAATACCAGGTTTTTACTAATATGACTCGATGCAGGTTGAAATAAACATTCAACATGTTAATAAATTGGTAAGATTTATACTAACAAATAATTTAAAATTATATTTTATTCACTTATAAATAATCTAATTAAACTTCTTTATTAAGTGTAGTTTACTGATTTGAAGGAAATGTTTGAAAAAATATAGACATCATCAATATAAAGAATTTCAAGTATAATATAAAAACATGTTAACAAAAATCAAATGGTTTAGACTGTGGAGTTTACATATTGATGATCATAAAATCAATTTTCATATCAAATATAGGTATGTACGAGGAGATTAAACATCCAAATACAAATAAAATGAAAGCAGAAAAATTTGAGAAATTGACATAAGATCTAAAGTTTACAGAAAATAAAGTTATATACATAATTCCAAAAAATAAAGAAAAAAATATTGATTAACAGGAAAAACATTTCAAAACTATGATATTTTTTTATAATATTTATAGTAATAGTTTGTATATTTATGACTTAATTTGTTAAAGACTATGACTGTATTTGTTATAGTTTGTGACTACAATTTTTTTACTTTGTCAATGTATTTTTTTTTTCCGAATATATGTTTAGTAATATGCATAAGTATATCCTACAATGATAAATGTAAAATAAGGAGGGTCATATTCTGACATCTCTTTCTAAAAGTAAGGAAGGTCAGATTATCTAAGTTGTCTTACTAAATGTATATATTATAATGTGACATGTCATGTTGAAGGTGGAACGAATAAGAACATATTATAATCTGACATGCCTTGTTAAAAGTAAAACAACAAAAAACATATTATAATATGAACTATTATGTTAAAGGTAAAATAAGGGAGATCATATTATAATCTGACACACCTTATTAAAACTAAATCAATAAAAAACATATTATAATCAGACCTATCTTGATAAAGGTAAAATCGCTAAAAATATATCATAATATGACTTGTCATATTAAAAGTAAAACAAAAAATGCCATATTAACATTTTATATGTCTTGCTGAAAATAAAATATAAAAGGTCAAATTACAATTTGACATACCTTGCTGAAGGACCTTGGTGAAGATAAATTAGGGAAGATCGGATTATAATCCAACATGCCATGTTAAAATAAAACTATAAAGCTTATATTATAATATGACCATCCATGCTTAAAGTAAAATAAGGAAGGTTAAATTATAATATGACATGCCTTGTTAAAAGTAGTAAAAATGAGACATTATAATCTAGCATGTCTTGTTAAACTTAAAATAAGGAATCTTGAATTATAATTTATCCTAAAAAACTACATCTTATGTCATACCATAGGAGTGTAATTCATTAAACATAAAATGAACAATGTAGTAATCAAAATTGAGATAAACACAAATAAAACAAGATAAAATGTTATACTCATTAATCATTGAAATATGTCATGCAAGTACAATGTAAACATTGAAAAAGTTGAACTCATTACATATGATGTAATAAACAAAAAAACTAATATTAAAATTCATTGCATGTTACTCTATTGCGGAACACTAACTTATTACATTTATTACATTTATTATTTTTTAAATAAATTCTCCTAAAGTTTGATTTTTATTTTTGGTATTTCTGGTTGTCTTCTAACTTGTGGAGGAAGAACAACAATGGAAATAAAAGCCTCACACTCTACGTTAACATCAATATGTTAAATCGACATATTATAGCATTTCTTATATGTTGACACAATATATTATTGATCAATAAAGTCAATTGACTTACGTTATGAAATTTATAACACACGTGCATCACGAGAACATGAAAAACAAGTATGTTGTCAACACCACAACTACAAAAAGGAGTTGAAATGTCAACAATAAATGTTATGAATGGACTTCAGAAATTGAATATATAGAACGATAAATAATCAACATCATTCACAATTCTAATATATCTTTTAAATTTTTCGTCATATCAGGACACAAAACAGTAACCCACGTTTCACTATCACGTAGGCATCGTGGCATTTGATCCATTACCTTTAATCTTGTATGCTCAATCAACTCAACAATTAGAAAAAATCTATATAATTATACTTGCACATTAAAGGATTCTGAAACATTTGATCATTTTCTCATAACGATAACCTTTGAAAAATGCATTAGAAAAATTATTAGTCGGTAAATTCTACACAAACTCAACAACTTTATCACCATGTTATGTAACCAACAAATTCAAAACAACATTAAACGTGTCAACATTTGGAGCAAAATACATTCTTATAGTTTTTGAACCATACTATATAGCAAGCCTTTATTACTTCCTTCCAACTTGTCTTTTAAATTATCACATATGTGAACCATAGAAAATCAGTGAAAATAATATGGGAAAATATTACTAGCCTAATTAACTAATCCAACGTGTTGGTCAGAAATAAAAGTTATAACTCGTTCGTCTAAGTGAGATTTTTATAACTTCAAAAACTAACTTCAATTATTATTGTCCTCACAACTGATTATTGCAAACCAAATAGGAAAAAATCAACAAAAAATAAAAAAAAAATACAATAAAAACAAATATATATAATTAGCGGCGGATGTACATAGGGGCAAAGGGTGGCGGTCCCCCCCCCCTTTCCCATATATATGTGTTATGTAGTTCTCTATTTTTAAGAAACAAACTGAAAATTCTTATTTTCTTTTCTATGATACCCAAAACGCTAGACAATAATTTCCTAGGAAAAATGGATTTTGATTATTTAAGAAAGTTATGAACCACTCGTGAAATGTTTTTTTCTTGTTTAACTGTAATTGATCTGTATTGATTTCTTGAATTGTTATTTTTGTAGTGATTTCTTTAATTGTTACTTTTGCATAACCCAAGGAGAAAAAGAAAGTAACTGGTTTTATTGAGCTAAAATGATATATAATTCAAAATCGATAGATTATTCTATCTGAATCGCGTGTTTTTACTAATTTATGGTATATTATTTTTATTTATATCATTCAGTGTTCGGTTTTTTAAAAAAAATTGAGGAACTGGAACGAAAATGAAACTTAGATAAATTTATGTTGGGTGTTTGGGTCTTAATCTAGTATTCTTACTTATTTATTGTCTAATATTTGTTAAATATCATTCATGTAGAAGAAAAATTAAATTTTTGTTCTCTATAGGAGTTTGGAAATATAAGTTTGTACGCACATCAAACTTAAATTAAGTTTTGTGTGTTGCCTTAGTTAGAGCAGTTCATTTTTCATGTTCTGGAGCAGTTATTTGGTATACATTTCTAAAAATTATTGGCAATGGAGTTTCCGCGCAGCATATAAAAGATGTTGTTCTGGTTTTTGATGAAGCCCAGAAAGTCCAAACAAAAGACTTTTTAATTTTATTTTATTTTATTCAAATATCTTATGTATTAAAAATCAAATCAATGTAGCCCAGAAATTCCAAACAAAAACCCTTTTAATTTTATTTTATTTTATTCAAATATCTTATATATTAAAATCAAATCTAATTATATTAAGATTTTATTTTATTTTAAAATATTTATTTTATTTCCTTGTATTATAATTTAGGGTTTTGAGAAGCTCTTATATAAAGCCTTAAGTTATTTTAAGTTTTTGGAATAATATATTTTTATCTCTGAAAATTTCAGTTTTTGTTCAATGAGTAGCTGCATATGTGCTAATGCCTTCAAATATTGTTAACAACAACGAGGCTTCAATAAGATAAGTTTTTTAGCTTAGGCAAACACAAACGAAGGTATACTAGATCAATACAAGGGAAGTGTATCGTTTCTTTCTGCTAGGAAATCCAGTACTTATGTTCATCTTACTATCCAATTTGGTTTTTCACCAACCCTTTAGATTAGGGTTTCATCATATTTCCCTTGAATTAGGGTTTCATCTACCGTTGATTCTTCTTCTATTTCCGCCGCGTCATCAGTTTGGTATCAGAGCCTCAGTTCCTGCTATGGGGAAACATGTTTCTAAAGCCTGACTATTCTGATTCAAGGCTTAAAGAAGAGAACAACATACATGGTCATGAAGATCGGGAAGATCGTTTGAGTATGAGGGGGCATACCAACCGTTTCAATGACAATCGTATTGACCGGTAACTGAAGGAGTTTAAATTGGCTACCAATCGTCGAATCAAGGTAAAAATTTCTTATCGAGATGCTGTCTGAGGCTATGAAGAGGTTTTCAAAACCATTTTTTCATCAACTAGACATGGGGATGTTGTCTTCAGGCTATGAAAAGGTTTTCGAAACTATTTTTTCCTTCAACTGGATGGCTTCAATGTGACTTCGAATAAGGAACACTCGAGAAGAATTATCTTATTTCGATAAGGTCAACAATTATAATTCTTAATGTAACGATTGAATAAAATAAAATAAATAATTTAGGTTCTTGATGGTGATGGTGCTGTGAATTCGAGGACGAATTCTTGTCAACCAGGAGAGAATGATGTAGCCCATAAAGTCCAAACAAAAGCCTTTTTAATTTTTATATTATTTTATTCAAATATCTTATGTATTAAAATCAAATCTAATTATATTAAGATTTTATTTTATTTTATTTTATAATATTTATTTTATTTCCTTGTATTATAATTTAAGATTTTGAGAACTTATATAAAGCCTCATATGCCTTAAGTTATTTTAAGTTTTTGGAATAATATATTTTTATCTCTGAAAATTTCAGTTTTTGTTACCCTTAGATTATGGTTTCATCATGTTACCCTTGAATTAGGGTTTCATCTACCGTTGATTCTTCTTCTATTTCCGTCGCGTTATCAGTTTTGGTGCAGGTCGTGGAGTAGATCTTTGGGGAAAGTCATGGAATAAATCGTTGCTTCATGTCATGGAGTAGATCTTTGGTGCAGGTTTCGGCACATTTTTTACATTAAAATTTCTCTACATGAGCTACAAAGCATATGTTTTATTTGACTAACTAGAGTTTGAGTAACTTTTGGTGCATGTCTTGTAGCAGTCCTTTGGTGTAGTTTGGTAACTATGTAGAGTTAGAGTTACTGGACAACAACTACAAGTTATGATAATTGATGTCGATTGTGTTTTTTTGCATCAACAGGCTAGCCGCACTTGTTAAGGAAATATTTGGTAAATCGGTATTTCGAGTAAAACTATGGTATAAAATGAATTCGCAACTTAATGGTAAGAGCAGACATGAAGTTGGCTCAAGATCGGGTTCATTTCCTAAGATTGTGTTTGGTAGATTGTGTCTGGTATATAGGTTTTCAGGACAATGAAGATATGAGATATCACAACTTTATAAAAGCCCCTCCGTGATTCGATTTCTGGTTCTGCCACTTCGTATAATATATAAATATATATAACAAATAAAAACATATCATTATTTTTATCTTTTGTAGTCGCGTATAACTATGTGATTTTGTACTTTCATTGAAGAAAAGTATCATCCAAAAACAACATGAGAAGACATTGTTGATAACTCTTAAAACAAACACTAAAACCAACAAAACTTCACAAAAACTCGTTCGACAAAAGATCACGCTCCAATACTACAAAAGAATTATGATCAGTTGACCGGATTTCATCAAAATATTTAACTAATCGATTTTAAGATTTGAAACATAACCAAACACCTATACTTTGTTATAGCAATACCAATATTAGCTAAACGACATCACATATCGAACCCTTATTTGCTTTTAAAAAAATGCAATAACGTTTTTAGGTGTCATAGTAGGTTTATACCTATAATCATAAAGAATTTCATTTGAATTTACGCCAAAACTCAAACTTTCACTCTTGTTCGATTTGAAGAAATCACCACAATTGTGATATCCTGAATTTTTATTATTTACATATAACATCTACCATTTTCCTCCCATCAACGAATAAACGAGTCAAAACCAATAGAAATATTTAATTTACATTATGAAATAATAATTTTCTTATGATTACGAGCATAATCAAAAGAGAAACCTACTTTTGAAGAAAATTTAGATAGAGAATGACAAAATTTTGTAGCACCACTAGTAAATATCTAACCAACACTAGTAATATGAGTAAACCAAAATGAACTAACAACTTCTCTATTCATGTGTCCTAAAACATTAACGACAACTTCATTCCTAACATTACCCGCAATAACATAACAACACTGATTTATTCATAACTGTTATAAAATACTATGCAATTATCACTAAATGGCTCAAGCACAGAATATATGCGAATGAAAGATTTAAATGAAACACAGGATTTAACGTGGTTCGACAATTGTCTACGTCCACGGGCGCCGCCAGAGAAAAGATTTCACTATGATAGAAAAGGTTACAGATTTCAGATTGTGTTTTGTGTCGCCCTAGTAATCTATTTATAGGGAATTAATAGACTTACTAGACTATGGGCCTAATGGGCTCATACCACAAGACTAGCTCTTTTGAAGTGATTGGACAATATCATTATCACAACACAAAACTGTCCTGCCGGACACAGTACACTGTCAAGGCACTATTCGAACTGCCGGACACAGTACACTGTCAAGGCACTATTCGACTCATTCACAACAAATCTTCCCCTTGAGGCGAATATCCTTTCTTCACTATCAACAAAGAAGCTTCTCTTCTTCTGACTCACCAGATGCCCTTAAGGCATTCACTCTATACTGCGAACACCGATCCAGTTTAGGCATTCCCTAAACTTTCGAACTCATACTGCCTTGGTCATTATATCTGCTAGATTATCGTGTGTAGACACTTTCTTCACATCAATAATTCCCTTTGATATTATATCACGAATAAAATGATACCTGACATCTATGTGATTTGTACGCTCATGGTACATCTGGTTCCCTGTATGGTGTATGGCGCTTTAACTGTCACAAAACACTTTTGTAGTAGTCCTATCCAAGCCCAAATCTGTCACCAAACCTTGCAACCATATTGCCTCTTTAACTGCTTCTGTTACCGCCATGTACTCTGCCTCTGTTGTAGACAAAGCTACAGTAGCTTGCAACTGTGCTTTCCAACTGATCGCACTCCCAGCTAGAGTATATACATATCCTGTCAGAGATCTTCTTTTATCCATATCACCTGCAAAATTAGAATCAACAAAACCAACCAATGATCCTGCAACATCATTCAGCGATTCACCAATATCAGTTTTGTTAAAAGTTAAGCCAACGTTCACAGTATTCTTTTGAAGAGATTCAATCTCTTCCCCTATAGCACCAATCCATCGATCTGCCTCTGAACTCGCTATAGCTTCTCTGTAGCTACTAGGTTCCTGCATCTCAACTTCTTCTGCAACTGACAGAGCATATGCAACTAGATTCGCATACCTTTTTAGAAGTCTAATATCTCTTCTTTCTCTGCCCAATGCTATGCTATAAGGTTGTTGTTCTGGTTCAGGCGCATCATCGTCACTATCATCTGATGCTGACGCTTCACCTCCTGATTCTGGATCCACCTCAGAACCCCTTGAATTATTGGACCTGCTAGGAACTGATTCTACTTCAAGCTCCACATGTTCACTCACAACCGGTCCTGATTCGACCATTTCTCCTACTTCCTTCTGACTGTCTATCGAAGCAAACTCATTAAAAGTAACGTCCCTACTGATGAGAAAACCTGGAGACTTTGGAGAGGTACACCATAACCTATATCCCTTCACTCCAGTAGCATATCCTAGAAATATGCATCTTTTTGCCCTCGGCTCAAGCTTACCATCTCTCACATGAGCATACGCAGGACAACCGAACACCCTCAAATGTTCATAATCAGCTGACGATCCAGACCAAATCTCAAAAGGAGTTTTACAATCAATAGCCGTTGATGGAGACCGATTCACCAAGTAACACGCTGTATTGATAGCTTCAGCCCAAAAATCCTTTCCCACACCGGAATGTGAGAGCATACTTCGTGCCTTGTCACAAAGCGTTCTATTCATTCTTTCTGCGACTCCATTCTGTTGTGGTGTTCTAGAACAAGTGCGATGGTGCACTATTCCCTCAGCTTCGCAGAACTCGTTGAACTCACGACTGCAATATTCTAACCCATTATCTGTCCTAAGACGTTTGATTTTTCTTCCTGTTTGCTTCTCAATCATCGTCTTCCATTTGACAAAGGTTGAATATGCCTCATCTTTCGTTTTCAGAAAGTAAACCCACACCATCCTTGAATAATCATCAATCAAACTCATGTAGTATCTGGCTCCGCTCTTGGATGGAATTCTGTTTGGACCCCAAAGATCTGAGTGAATGTAGTCCACTGTGCCTTTAGTCTTTCTTACAGCCGATTTGCTGAATTTGACCCTAGTTTGTTTACCAAACACACAATGCTCACAAAATCCCAATGATTCTGCTTTATACCCTTTCAACAAATCTCTCTTTCCCAAAACACCTAATCCTCTGTCACTCATGTGACCAAGACGCCAATGCCACAACTTATTTTGATCCTGCCTACTTTGGCTATTACTCCCTGATGATGCTACTGCAGCATCGCCCATAACAACACTCCCCTGGAGAATGTAAAGACCCTTTTGCAAACTACCTTTCATGCATACCATTGAGCCTTTTGTCACTTTGATTACATCATTTTCTGCATGGTACTTGTAACCCCGAGAGTCTAGAGTCCCAAGAGAAATCAGGTTTCTTTTTAACCCAGGAACATGCCAGCACGTCAAGATTCTAACAACCCCGTCAAACATTCTGATTCTGACGTTACCAATACCACCAACAGCCAACGAATGATTGTTCCCTAAATAGACAGTTCTCTGCATTGGCTTGTACATATCAAACCACTGCTTGAACTGACACATGTGATATGTAGCGCCAGTATCAAGTACCCAAGAGTTTTGCCCAAAGTCTGAACTCATGGACAATACATCTCCTTTACCACTGTTTTCACTATCGTCGGAATCGTTCACACCTTCAACAATGTTTGCTGCATTTTCCTTTTGGTTTCCCTTCTTACCATTCAGTTTCGGACAATCTCTCCTATAATGACCCTGCTCACCGCATTCATAACAGTTTGAGTGCTTCACCCTTGACTTGGACCTCAAGTTCTTCCTTCTTAAAGAACTTGCTTTGCTTTTAGATCTTCCCCTAGTCATAAGACCTTCCCCTTCAGCTTGATTGTCTGGCTGCAACTGTCTCATCTCTTTTGATTTCAGTGCCCCTTTGACATCTGCTAGCGATAACTTATCCTTACCATACATAATGGTATCTACGAAGTTTTCATAGGGGGCTGGTAACGATCTCAATACAAACAAAGCTTGATCCTCATCCTCAATATTGATATCTATATTCTCCAAGTCCATTATAATTGATTTAAAATTATCTAGGTGCTCTGTTATGGACATATCTTCTTTCAATCTGAAATCATACAAACGTTTCTTCAAATATAATCGGTTTACTACTGATTTCTCTGAGTAAAGATCTCCTAGCTTTCTCCATGCGCAGGCAGCAGTCTTCTCACCACTAATCTCGCGAAGCACATTGTCTTTCACACTCATTAAAATCCAGCACAAAGCCCTTTCTTGAAGATCTTGCTTCTCCTCTTATTTCATCTCTTCTGGTAACTTATTCTCCACAGCCTTCCACAGCCCTTGCAGTACCAATGAAGATTTCAGTTTAATCTTCCACAACGCAAAGCTGGATCCCCCATCAAATTTTTCAATCATGTATTTTGTTGCTATAGACGCCATTGTGAAACCCTAATTTCACCACGTGGCTCTGATACCAATTTTGTTATAAAATACTATGCAATTATCACTAAATGGCTCAAGCACAGAATATATGCGAATAAAAGATTTAAATGAAACACAGGATTTAACGTGGTTCGACAATTGTCTACATCCACGGGCGCCGCCAAAGAAAAGATTTCACTATGATAGAAAAGGTTACAGATTTCAGATTGTGTTTTGTGTCGCCCTAGTAATCTATTTATAGGGAATTAATAGACTTACTAGACTATGGGCCTAATGGGCTCATACCACAAGACTAGCTCTTTTGAAGTGATTGGACAATATCATTATCACAACACAAAACTGTCCTGCCGGACACAGTACACTGTCAAGGCACTATTCGAACTGCCGGACACAGTACACTGTCAATGCACTATTCGACTCATTCACAACAATAACATTATCAGAATCTACTATGCGTGAAATTTCACAATCAGGTAAGTTAACATTATCCTCCATATCCAATTCAAAAGTGTTAGTTTTTAATCGATTCAACAAAACAAACAAATAATTAAAATTAAATTCATTTTCTAACAAACAACTTTTAACATCTCCAACAGAATAAAACAATCTCATGCTTATTACTTCCAACTTACAACATTTAGTCAACACATATTTAACGATAACACTATACATAAAATCTGGAACACTTGAAAAAACACAATTACAGCCAATTAAATATTACACATCTAAAACATTAACTAAAATTTTCAAATAACAAAATTAGATTAACTAAAAATCATATAAACACCACAAAAATATATTCCATGTTAAACAAATATTTTAAAATCAACCTATACGCACCCACACAAACCTATTAAATTTGACTTATCGAATACCTTTTATAATTTCGAATTGTAAAAAAATAAAACTTGTAAAAACATATCCCTCACATACTCAAATCAGATTCTAAATCAAATTTTAAACTATTGAAAATAAAAGATACAATTTCGGACAACAAAAACAATGAAAACGATGAAGATGGTAAACATAAACAAAAATAAAACAATAACCTAAACGATAAAAAATCATACTATTTTTATTGTAAACTACGTGATTTAATATAATAAATAGAAATAGTTATTTTTTCCATGAGATTTTTTATTTCCTCCATCAAAAAACTAAAAATAAAAATTCTAAACGAGTTTTTACTATTTTATCCGTCATTTAACTTTATATTTATATATTCTTGCCATTGTTTTCTCTTTCCTTTATTTCATATAACATTTTAACTCTTTTCCAATTCAACCAAAGTTATAATCATAAACCTCTAAATTAAAAATTTATAAAACCTAAAAAAAATTTAAAATCCAAATCAACCAACATCAAATAAAACTCATCAACAATTTTAAATACAAATAAAGCATGAATGGAGAGGAACACTAACGTAAAAGAAAATCTACAACTATATTTGAAACTTTTTTTTATAGTGAGAGAGTAGTAATAAATAGCATTAAATCTAGAAAAAATGAAAAATGAAAAACCCTAATTAAATACTGAACCACTTTTAGACTTTTTCTTACTCTTTAGGTTTACCGATCGAGATCGATTTCTACAAGAACAAGCTTCGGTGAGAACCTCGAAGTCATGGAGATGGTGTAAGATCTCTAATTTCATGTTTCTATCTTCTTGTTCATACTGCGATTTTTATAAGTAAAACTAGTAAGTATGGATGACAAGTACTCTTTTAAATATTAATTTGAAGTGTGCATTATTTCTTCATGAGTATATATTTGAACACGAGTGTTGCGTGTTAAATGTCTATAATTATGGGATTTCAATTGAAATACGTATGGAAACAATATGAGATTGTGATTTTTGTTTTGAACAAAATAAGGGTAAAAATACTAGAAGAGATAAGTTAGTGTAGAAAAAACTCAGAACATAAAAAAAATTATATGGAGGAAATAACTTCTCTCACAATAAATTTAATTAAATATTTGATAGGTTAAAAAGAAATTGACAACAACCACCCGAATATATATTAGAAAAGAGAAAAGTACCCATAAATACCTACTCAAGTATGTAATACCAAAGTGGTACCCACTTTTAGTCTAGTTTCATAAAATACCTAGAATAATAATTTGGACAAAAATACCCTCTATGGTATAAAAGGGGTCAATTTGGTTAGAACCTACTTTTTTCATCTCATAAGCCTGACTTTTGGGTTACCATTTCCTCCAATTTCACTTTTCTAATTTTTAAGAAAGAGAAACACAAAACCCGATAGTAAACTAAAAAATCACCTTCAACACAACCGTGAACTAAGCTTTCGACAAATATAACACATTCTGACTCCGATCATGGGTGAGAAGACGACGTTGCCGGCGTCATCTACATTCCAATATACTTTCTGACGTCGTTTTACTCGTACATGTTAGTTTTATTCTCCGATGGTGTTTTCTTGGTCGGACGAGACACTGTAACGTCAATAAGTACTGTTGGAGTGTGATTTTGGTTTCGAAAACACATAATGGACAGTAGTTCTCTCTCATGTACATGTTTTCTTGATTTCGGCAGTTGTATATAGTTTAGTTTGTATATATTTGAAATATCGTTTTTTTTTTTAAATTTCCCGTGTTAGTTAAGGGTTGAATATGTTTGTGTAAGACTGTAGGTGTTATGTTAGTGCCGATGTTTTTACCAGAGCAGGCCGACAGAGCAGAATGTGGTTAATTCATGATTTTACATGAATCGCATCCTCGACGTGATATGTTGGTCATATCTAGCAATGTCTGCAGTTCATCAAGTTCCTGCAAAATATGTACATCAATGCATGCAATGTTATACGTTTCTAGCAATGTATACAATATGTGTTGCGATGTCTAGCAATGTCCGTAATATATCTACACTAACATGCAACATGTCTAGAAATGTCTGCACTGAATCTGCAATATGTCTAAGTTAGTTGATGTTTTTGTTTGCTTAATGAAACCCGATGAGTGTTTTGTTGGTAATGTCTAGGATTGTGGAAAGTTTTTTATGTTATGTTGGGGTGATTGTGATATGTGTACACTAACATGCAATGCGTCTAGCAATGTCTGTATATATGTCTAGCAACGTCTGCAATGTGTCTAGCAATGTCTGCAATACGTCTACAACTGTCTTAAATATGTCTAGCAATGTTTGCAATATGTTTAGCAATGTTTAGAAATGTTTTTTTTATATATCTAGCAATGTGTGTAAGTTAGTTGATTCTTTAGTTTTTTTAGTGAAACCCAATGACTGCTGGTTTGAAATGTCTAGAAATGTGGCAAGTTTTTTTTTGTTTGTTTTGGGTGATTGGGATCTAGGTTATGACTGTGATATAATAAATATTATTAAAGTGACTAGAAATTGCGATATGTGTATGCAAACATAATTGTGACGGGGGTATTCTACAGTTTGGGCTTAGTCAGTATAATCAACCTTCTAAGACGAAATATAATAACAGCAGAACACATAGAAGCTGCTCGGGACAACCATTTCTGTAAGTTTCTCAAAACATCGTTCGACGTAAGGAACGAGGATATGCCCGCTAAAAGGAGAGCTAAAGTATTTAAGCATTTTCTCAATGATTCAAACACGAACAGACGATGGTAGTTATATTTGATTTTGAAATAGTTTTATTTAGAACAACCGTATAATTGTGTAATTTATTATAAATTGAGTGTTGTTTGTATGGATCTTTTTTAGACGTTAGTGTTGGGATAACAATTCATTATTGTCATTTCAAAGCATCTAGCAATGTATTTTTTATGTATATAGCAATGTCATAATTAAATGTCTAACAATTTCGTAAGAACGTGTCTAGCAATGTCATATAACTCGTATCTAGCAATGTTATAACGTCGTATCCAGCAATATCATATAACTCGTATATAGCAATGTCATAATTGAATATCTAGCAATGTCGTAAAAACGTATCTAGCAATGTCATATAACTCGTATCCAACAATTTCATAACGTCATATATAGCAATGTCATATAACTCATATATAACAATGCCATATAACTCGCATATAACAATACATTAATAAAGTATCTAGCAATGTAAGATAACTCGTATCTAGCAATGTCATAACGTCGTATATAGAAATGTCATAATTCCGTATCTAGCAATGTCATATAACTCGTATATAGAGATGTCATATAACTCGTATCTAGCAATGTCATCAGGGTATCAAGTGCTAATATGTTTGGTAATTAGGTACATAGGGTGTCATTTCCAGATACTAATATGTATTATTAATGTATCAAGCAAGATCCTACCATTCCTGGTGTATCCAACCATTTAATGATTACTACGTATCTAGCAATGTCATAATTGAATATCTAGAAATGTGGTAATAAAGTAGCTAGCATTGTCATATAATTAGTATCTAGTAATGTCATATAACTCGTATCTAGAAATGTTATAACTTCGTATCTAGCAATGCCATTTTTCCTGGACCAGATTTTTGGTAAATCGCGCCAACTATATTAATGCTAGATAGTTTTATTGGCAGGCAAGTACATTAAATGAGGCCGAAATGACTGTTACCTATATGCGTCAGTAATTAAACAAATGTTATTTATTTTATTGGTTAACTTATTAGTTGACAAGACAAATGTAGATATTAAATCATTACAAATCCAACCATATAAGAAAGACAATGATGAGGAAGATGAAGATTCAGACTCATGTTATTGGAGTTCGTGCAGCATGTTTTTTGATTTAGTATGTTTTTTTGGAAAAAATGGACCAACCCTCTAAAATATTCTATTTTTGGGAGGGTTGTTGTACTTGGAAGTTGTAAAGCCATTATCTAATGTTTTAATTTATTTTATAATTCTGTTGTTAGTTTGTTTTGGGTGTCCAATGGATGTTTACAGTAGCAATGCCTTTATTTACAATATCACTAAGGATTAAAGAGTTAGTAGTTCCAGGAAGCAGTTGTAAAGGCAGTTATTAAACACAATCGCAATGTAAGAAGTGAGATTAGTGTATCTAGAAAACTCATATCAATGTATCTAGCAATGTGATATTTGAATTACAATAGTAGTAACAATTCCCGTATATAGTAATGTCGTATTTGTGTGTCTAACAATGTTATACTAGTGTGTCTAATAATGTTGTATTAGTGTATCTAGAAATGTTTTATTAGTGTGTCTAGCAATGTCTTCTGAGTGCATCTGGCAAACCAATAAAATGTATCTAGCAATCTCATTATACCGTATCTACCAATGTCTAAATACAAGTTAAAAAGCGCATCATCTACACGGCAATCGCATCATGTTCGCTAAATCTTCAGATGTCTGTAAAATATCTTCTGAGTGCATCTGGTAATCCAATAAAATGTATCTAGCAATCTCATTATACCGTATCTACCAATGTCTAAATACAAGCCAAAAATCGCATCCTCTACAAGGGAATCACATTTTGTTCGCTAAATCTTCAGATGTCTGTAAAATATCTTCTGAGTGCATCTGGCAATCCAATAGATACACATCTAACAATCTCATTATATTGTATCTAGCAATGTCTAAATACAAGCCGAAAATCGCATCCTCTACACGGCAATCGCATCATGTTCGCTAAATCTTCAGTTGTCTGTAAAATGTGATCGGAAAGTTACAGAACAATAAAAACATAAAAAAACTCGACCAGAAAGCTGACTTAAACTTCTAAACAAACAAATCGATTATCAAACACGATTTCGACAAGTTCGATCTGAGATTTAAGCTGGGAAAAAAATGAAGAAACTACTGAACTGGAGTGGGTACCATACCTTGGAAGTGGCTACCGATGGTTGACGTTGAGGACAAATGTAGCTGTTCGACATTAGTTAGGCTGAAATTGTCGGCGACAAATTGGTTTAGACATGCTCTAGAATCGGAGAATGGTTTTTCCAGTGGTTATCAGGTGTTTAACGGTGGAATAAAGGGCTTGGCGGCGATAGGGATCCTCGTCGGCGGTTAACAGTGGCTGCCGGTGTTTAAACCAATTTTTCGGCAACAATTTCAACCTAACTAACGTCGAAAAACAGACCCTTCTAGGATCGTCGGTGTTGTACAACTAGTCACGCTAACAAATATTCAAAACAAACCTTGAAAAACAGGTATTTTGGTACGTTAAAAGAGTAACAACCGGTTATAAATTCAAAATTCAAATTTGTTGATTGGATGAAAATACTTCATTTTTTTCAAAATAAAACTTATATACTAGATTCAAAGTAGCTATGGCATTAAAAATAAAATTTTAAAAATGAATTGTTTTATTGCGATCGTATTAAAAGAAGAATTAACCTATTTTTTAATACTAAATAATACGTGATTAACCTATTTTTTAATACTAAATACTACGTGGGTACTTAAAGCATCATTTCCCAAACATTCAAATAACGGGTCAACCATCTAAACCAGAAGGTCATATAAAGCCAAGTTTGTCTTTACCAATAAAATGAATGAATTTTATATCTAACATAATACTGCATTTACTCATTTATGGGTTTAGCAAATAACCCGTTTTGACCGGAAAAAGAAAATAAAAAAAATCCAAAACTTGCTCAAATGTGAAGAAAAACATCATCAAAATATATAGAAGACTTCTGCGATAGTGACGTTGTCACAACCTCCAGCTAGCAAAGGAAATTCAAGTGCGGTTGACATTTCGCTTTCAAAGTATATAATAAGGTTAAGACTAACAACCCTAAAATAAAAACTACATCGCAATATAACGAAAATTAAACCTTCTATCATCAATGAAATTTAAAGCTCGGAGTTGATGTACAAATACGAATTACAAAAAAAAAAATTCTTCCTTTTTCCCATCTAAACCGTAAAGATGGTCGGAGACCAATGTGGTTAGTGTTTGGCTAAGCCAAACAAGGTCGAGGGTTTTCTTCACACCAAACACATAAAATAAACAATAAAAAATTGCATAAACTGTGATGCGCTGAGAATTTTATTAATGCATGCTTCCCGTGGCTTCCCTTCATTAAACTTTTATTCCACAGAAGCCTAAAAAACAAATCTAAAGATTTATATAGTTTGGCCGCAAAATAAATCATTGTTATGACTAACAGCTGTGAAATGCGACAGACCTAGTAAGATTTTGCAAAAATTGCAACCACCTCAGCTGGATTGCCTGTCATTAAGCAAGTTTTAATCCCTGAGGGCTGCTCAAAGGGGAAACAGCGTAATGTTGCTCCTGTTTCTTCTTTGACTCTTAATTCATCGGCATCACTATAGCAGTGGAAGGAGAGTAATCAGATAAGTAAAATGGTTTGAACTTTAGAGTATTACCAACGAAAAAAGATTCAATAGGATAGAAACAAAGTACCTAGCTGACCAAGGACCTCTAGCCCATTTCCCTGAAGAAATTGCTGCTTTTAGTTCATCGTATGAACTCACGTCGACAATGTTACTGCCAAAGACAGTCAAGATTATATATAGATATTATAAGCATGATTAAAACATAATTGCTACCAAGTTACATCAGGATGCCAAGATAGAAAGCAGGTGATGTGCAGGAGAGGATTATAATTCTATGTTCATCAACGATCCATCTTTTTCGAAAGAATGAAGCAGTACATGGCACATGTATCACACAGCTTAAAACCTACATCAGTTGGAAAAAAATACATGAAACTTCAAGATAGACCTTAATAAAACTATTTGATACAAGGCCTCTATTTGCAAATTAATGACCGTATAGATTATATTAGCAGCTGCCAAAGATTTTGATAAAGCACCAGTTCTAAGAGTAGGTTGATAACAACAAATATTTACAAATCATGCACAGTGAACGCATCAACTTAGCCTCAGCAACAACAGATTGGTTGATAACTACAAATATATACAAATCATGCACAGTGAACGCATCAACTTAGCCTCAGCAACAAAGAATAGTTTGCATAAAAGAGTGTACCCATCTCGAAATGACTTCGCTCTTTCAAGAAGAGATGATTGGATATCGTCCAACTTGTCTTTCACATATGCTTCTAAAGTTGAAGGTTCCATGGATATACCAAAAACCTTCCCTTGCTTCCCTGGAATATCTCTCCTTGATATTACAACGCTCCCGCTTGAAACATCTCTAGGACCAATTTCAATCCTTAATGGGACTCCCTATTGAACAAAATCCCAAACGACATAATTTACTGTATAACATCCAAGATAAGATACAAATTATTAAAGCTGTATAAAGAGAAACTCAATTCACAGTATTATTACTCATAGTAATGAATCTAATGATTACTCATAGTCATGCGCCGAGGTTAAAGTTGTAACTTTTGCAATTACAAGTTGGCTTCTATTGGTGGTTAGCAAGGACAACGATTTTTCTAAATTCCAATAATAACTCAAAGCAAGATTTTGTATTCCACGATGTCAATTTGCATATTAGAAGTATGGATAAAGAGTAACCTTCATTTCCCAAAAGTTAAACTTCCATCCTGGGGTTCTCTGATCAGAGTCGTCAAGTTTAACTTTAATTCCGGCCTTTTGCAAAACTTCTTTCACAGAAGATGCCGCATTGAGTACTGCTGTTTTCTCGTCATCCTTTTTCCAAATGGGTACAATAACAACCTAAAATTACATGCACAACCAAAAAATTAGAATACAAAAGAAATCTAAAAGAGGCAAGTGGAAATTGAAACTGAAAGAACAACTTTCCCTCAGACAAACATGAAGAAAAGCACCAGATACAAGATACCAAAGATGAAACTGATAAGCATAAAAATATCCATGTAGGCAATGGTGGTCTAGGTTCTTATATACACATACAATATCCAAGAAGGTACCTTTTTGATACATGTAAATACAGCAATTTACTATCAGTAACCTCAAGTAATGCAATATCAATTTTAAACAGTATAGCAGTAGCTATTTCTATTTACTGAACAGTATAGTTTTCATATAAACACAGAAGTGATAGATAGGCAGAGAAAGATTAATAGATAAATCTGATTTCAGAAGGATATCCAAACACCTTTTCTCAACCAAACCCAAATTTAAATAGATTCATATATCTAATATGACTACAGCTATGTAGTAAATTAATAGATAAATCTGAATTCTGCAAGATATCCAAATACCTTTCGAAACTAAAACGAAAATTTAAATAGTGCACAGAAATATTCATCTTATATGAGTGCAGCTATGTAGTAAATACATAATCACCAGAGGCTCTACAGAGTTACCTGTACAGGTGCAAGTTTTGGAGGAAGCATAAGTCCAGCATCATCTCCATGTGTCATGATAATACCACCAACAAACCTGGTACTGATAGCCCATGATGTCTGCCAGACATGTTGCCTTTCTCCATTTTCAGCCATAAACTGTACGGAGCATACATTCTGGTCATATATCTATCAATTTACGTGATTCATTACCATATTACGAAGAATTTGCCTAAGAAAAGAATCAGTAAAAAAGATACCCAAGTGAAGCATTGAAAGAACTAGATATGAATAAAGAATATAGAGAGAAGGCTATGATACATCTATAATAAATACAAACATAAAACTCAGTACTACAAAAGTGTGGCTGAGAAACACAGATGGAGCCAGCCATTCATATCGACTGTCGTGTCTCACGACTCTTATCCCACCGAATCTCAGGTTTCATCCTCTTACTTCAATTGAAGGA
Source organism: Limnanthes douglasii subsp. nivea (assembly GCA_036936605.1). Taxonomy (NCBI): domain Eukaryota; kingdom Viridiplantae; phylum Streptophyta; class Magnoliopsida; order Brassicales; family Limnanthaceae; genus Limnanthes; species Limnanthes douglasii. The sequence goes on from JAUPFV010000003.1 coordinate 88,466,945, forward strand.
ATATATACCAGCCGAAAGCACCTTACATAAAAGTAAGATATTTAATTGTCCATTTGGCTTGGTAGTTTTCTTAATAAGAGGAACAACAGTAAAGAATTTTATTTTATTTTATTTCAGTGCTCTAGAAAATGGTCGAGGTGGTCGCGTAGGTAAGAGTACCAAACCTTTACAATTTATGTGATTTAGGTTTGAAAATAAGGTTTCGGGTCGTCGAGGCGGTCTGAGGCCGATCAAACCTTTGTGGCGTAAACTTAGGTCAAATCGGATAAAAAGAGGGTCTTTTCTTAAAGTTAGGAATTTAATTCAAACTTAGAAACTCTCTCCCTCTCTTTATTCATGATTCCATATCCATCAACCCAGCTTTGTACACTCACCAGATTCATGTTTGAATATATTATTATTTTTGTTTTGAATATTTAGAACTAAATCTAAAGAAATGCTGTATTTCCTAATAATTCCTGCCACGGGTTTTTTAGAACTTTATTTAATTTAGACCAGCAAACGACTATTCACTCCTAGCAAAGCACTCAAGGATAACAGTAACAAGTAGAAGTTTTCTAAATATTCGGGACTCCATATATATCAACCCAACTTTGTACACTGACCAGATTCGTGTTTTGAATGTACTTTTATTCATGTACTGAATATATAGAAATATATTATACTAAATCGAAGAAAATGCTTTATCTCATATTAACCCCTGCCTCACGTATTTTAGAAACTTATTTAATTTAGACCACCAAAGGACTATTCACTCCTAGCAAAGCAGCACTCAAGGATAACAATAACAAATAGAAGTTTTTGGAAATGGAAGTCTTATATCGCAAAAGAAATGAAGGATTTCAAAAGACGGTTTAGAAGGAAGCTATACGACCAGCACCTGAGTTCCAAAGGCACGAGAGAAGTTTTGCCCAAGGTTGTGGCTAGTTCCCGCCTGTAACGCCTTCCGGTCACCCATCATAGCTTCTATTGTATATGTTTTAACAGCACCAGCAAATGTTTCCACCTTTGATTTTCGACCTGCAATAACAGGTATTGCAGCTTCCTCGTAAGCAAATTTTATATATGTGTCAATCATCTGCAATGCCTGCAGCCAAGTAACACCAGTAAATTAAGCAAATATACAAATATGTTACAGAAAGTACAAGTAGTCCCCCACAGAATCAAAGACAACCTCTTTCTCTGCCTCCTCCGGAGTAGCATGAGCAGTATGCCCTTCTTGCCATAGAAATTCAAGAGTCCTTATAAATGGCTTAGTTCGCATCTCCCATCTAGTGACATTAGCCCACTACAATAAATGGAATGATGTCAGAGGTAGTAAAGAACGATCAGAAAGAAAAATGTACCAGAATAGCAAGCTTTTTACCTGGTTAACCATGAGAGGTAGATCCCGATGGCTATGAATCCATTGGGTAAACATGTGATTTACAATAGTTTCACTAGTAGGTCGAACCTGCCACAACCTCAAGAAGTGCGACAATCAAAGCCAAAAACTCAGGCCATAGTTCCTTAAATTATCTACTGATTAATAGATGTAACATCATACATGTGTATGGCTAAACTAAAGTCTTACCACAAGCTTCTCTTCGAGTTCTTTCCCTCCTCCAATGGTAACAACAGCTAATTCTGGACTAAAGCCTTCAACATGTGAAGCTTCTTTCTCTATGAATGAGTATGGTATAAACTGCAGTATAATTCCAATTTCACATATAAGGCACAGAACAACCTTCAACAATAAAAACCTTATTACCGCACCACACTCCAATGACTACTATACATAGTAGATTATCAAAGTAGTTCATATGATCTCATCAAATTCATTTGGAAACCCAGGATTACATCGTTTTTCACTCATTTCTGAACATTCTACTAAATAAACAAAAAACTACCTGTGGAAAATACATATTAGAATGTCCAGTCTCCTTGAATTTAACATTTAGATATTCCTGTTACCAATTCAAAAGAAAACAAAACATGAAATACAATATAAGCAATCATAAATATAAAGTAGCATTCTCTTAAAGCCGTTGAGAAGAGAAATGGAGCAGGAGTAAAAACCTGTATCGCCTCCCAAATGGCGTAACCATAAGGACGAATAACCATGGTACCACGAACAGGACCATAGTCAGCGAGCTCAGCGTTGGCAATAATATCGAGGTACCAAGCATTGAAGTCCTGAGACCGAGGTGTAATGACTCTGTCCGAGTTGACTCCGCTCTTCTGGCTTTCAACTCGGTTAACGGTATCCGGTGGACTCGGAACAGCGCTATTGGCGGCGGAGAGAGATGGTCGGAAGTTAAAGTGCCTCCGTAGAAGGGCCGGAGACCGTCGAGTTGAAGGGGAGAAGAAAGAGGTGATAGAAGGTAGTCTAAGTGGTAGAACTACCATTTTTTAGTCTGGATTCGAAAGAGAGCGAGTCGAGAGGGATGAGGTTTTGATAGAAGAAGAGAGTGTAGGATGCTGCTGCTGCCGGCACATTGTGTCTGGTGGACATTCGGCTTAGCACCGTTGGATTAGAGATAAGAGACTATTTTCTCTACGATGGACTTTTTGTGTGTTTAGATTGGACTTATTGTGGGTGGTGAATTCTAGACTTACTGAAACTCATGGACTTTAAATACGCAGATGGACGAACACTATGAATAACCTTTGCTATTTATTTTAACAGTAGCTTAAGTTGTAGGACATCAATTCTCAATATTAACCTTCCAATCAATAGAAATAAAATTTAAAAACATACATTACCGAAAATAAATTACAAAATATATAAATATTAAATTCTTAAAAAATTAAAAATAAATTTGTAAAAAATAAAATAACAAAACTTTATATAATTTTAAGATAATAGTTAGACTCTTTTTTTAACCTTTAAAAATATATATTCTATTTTAAACCAGACAACTTTCTGATTAATTACAATCGCGATATTTTCAACTAAATAAAAATAATTTAAGCGATAATATAAGATTTATATTGGGTTGAGATTTTTTATTCACAAAAGTTTAAATTTGTAACCCGTCATAAATTTAGATACATAATATATGGAACTCACTCATAACATAACAATGATTTAAGATCGAACAAAATATGTAGTTTGCTTACAAAATCGAGAAAGTATCTAGACCTTATATATCGGAAAAATATAAATAAATTATGCAAGTATCACAATGATTATTGTTATTGCACAAGTGAATGTAAAACCTTGAAGAACGAAATTCATAGCCTCGTAGACAATGGCAAGTTTCCTAAATAAAGGTCAAACAAGTCTTTTTCTTACTCAATTTGGAACAAATACAACAATTCAACAACCGATGTTATAGAGTTGTGCCCCACACGCGACACCTCAAGTTGCGGATCCCTGTGTAATAGAAACTTCAACCAACTATGAAGCTTGCAACAAATACTTGGATCCTCATTCAAATATAGTAGGAACTCGCTGAAAGAGATATCGTCGTTGAAGTAAAAATTTATTATGAAAGTGACACATCAATGATCTTAAAGTTCACTAGATAAGGCATACTTTGATTCACGTTTACATAAACCCTTACTCCATCATCAACTTAGATGATGATGATGATGATGATTTAAGAGGAGTGGTGGATATCCACGAAGATGTTATAATCATCATCACCAATATCGTTGAGAGGAAGTCAAAAAAATATTGATCGATACAAAAAATCGACTAATATCCTCTTCAAAAAAATTGTGATCAAATATGAGGTATAATATTGTTAGCTTCTTTAAAAAAAACATGACTAGTTCTATAAAGGTCGAGACTCTGGTACTTGGAAAATCCAAGTTTAATGTTGTATTAGGAAAAAAAAGTGCATAAAAAATGTAGTGTCTCTTCATGGTTATGAATAGTATTTCATTGCACAATGTTTTCTTTAACTACTCATGGCCCAAGCAGATCCATGTCATTGTATTTACAATGAGATAATGTATGCATGTTATCAATAAAAATATCTAAATCATTTAAGGTACTCAGCGCATAACTTTAGAGTGTTACGTTACTTCTTTTATTCCTAGAAAATAACAATCAGATGCCTCTTATAATCATTGAAGAACGATCCTAGAGATTTCTCTCACCTCCTCGTATGTAGTGGAATCAAGAGAAACAACACTTAGAGCATAAAATATGGTCCACATTTGACATGGCTTGCAAAAGGTCATTCGAGCGAATACACTAACTTTTGTATATACAAATTTTAATGTTTTGAGTAGGTCTATACCGATAAAATTATTAAATAAAATAAAATAGATTAATATTTGACTTATTTTAGTAAAAGTTTAGCTAATATATATTGTATAATAATATTTGTTATAATCAATTATAGTCAATAATGTAAGCATTATAGTCAATGGTTTGAGCAAAATCTAGAAAAAGAAATGTTGTAATATTATTTATTGTAACAGTTATAAACTGTTATAAAAGGAGAACGAGAACAATAAATAAGACACTTTTTTTTCAGAAGTGAAATACTTTTGACATGGTATCATAGCGTATTTGATCTTTTGAGTTTTTTTTTCTCTCGTTGAGTATTTGGGTGGTAATGTTTTTTTTAGTATTTGGGTGGTGAGATTTTTTTTCTTTCTTTTTTTAGAGAGTATGTGGGGATTTTAGTTTCAGATATTTTATTTTCTTTTGTGGAATATTTGGGTAGTAAGATTTTTTTTGGGAGAATCTGGGGATTTTTTTATTTCATTTTTTGTAGATTATTTTTTTTCTTCTTGGATATATCATGTCACTGGATAAATTCGAATCATTCCATTTTAAATTTATGGGGAAAAAATATTTTACTTGGGAATTTAAATTTCAATTGTATGTAAAAGGAAAAAAAATTGTGGGGTCATATTAATGGAGTGATCCAACGCCACTATATGTTAATGCTTTGTTTAAGTGGGAATTTAAATATGCTAGAATTATGACTTGGGTTCTTAGTTCGCTTGAGCATCATCTTGTTCTTAACTTTTTATTTTATAAATCGCTGCTCATAAATGAAATTATCTTAAGACAGTTTACAATCAAGACAACTCTGCTAAGAAATTTCAATTAGAGTATGAGATGGCTAATTATACTTTCTGGTTTTCAAAACCTTTAGGTTGATTATTCAAATATTATTTATGTTGATATTCTTGTTACAACTTTTTCTGTTAACTAGGAAATGCATGAATCCATCAAGCGATATCATTTATTGATGAAGTTATGAACGGATTTTAAAATTGCACAATCTAATATGATTAATCTCCATTTTTTACCATATCTAGATGCATGTTTGGGTGAACTTAATCGTAAGGATCAATGAATGATAACTTAAGAACTCATTGAATATCAAGATAATATTAGTACACTTGTGCAGGTGGCTTATGCAGTATAAAAGAGAAATAAAAATAGATATATGTGTGTTATATAATGCTATAGATATAATTTTTTCGCTCATATTGCTTGGGATTGTCCCAACAAGATATGTAACTACAACAAGAAATATGGGCATATCATATTTGCTTGTCTGATTCGACTTGAACTATGACAACGTACTTGATATCATGTAAATTTATTTTTGAAGATCACCATGAAAAACAAATTATTGACATCTACTTGATGCAACTGCCATAATTGTGAAGCAATAATAGCCAATATGGTTTGAAGTATGGTCGTTTTAGCAACAAGAGCAAATGACTCGTTATAATTAATTTCATATTCTTGTTTGTTATCTAAAGCTACAAGACAAGGTTTGTACCGTTCCAAAGAGCCATCATAATGAAGTTTCACAAAGAAAATACACTTACTCACAATTGGTTTAACTGGAGAAAGACTATGAACAATATCACATAAGTGATTATCCTCAAGTGTTTGAATAACTACTTGCACTGAGTTTTACCACCACTCATGTTTAATGTCTTGTTTGTAACTAATAAGATTTGAAATAATGGATAACGTAGCTACAAGAAATATAATGGAAGAAAAACCATACCCATTAGGACGTCGAGAAAGACGAGTAAATCGTCTAAGAGTTTTAAAAGCAGAAGCATAATCATGTTTTGAGTCTGATGAGTCCGGATTCCGTTACCACTTAGGACAGGGTCAGTTCGGAAAAAGACGACCTAACTGGACAGGGCTGTTCGAACACCTCATCCATTGAACTGTTCGAACAAGAACTAAAGTACTTAAAAACCTAATCACTTCTTGACTAAGCTGTCTGCTCTCCTACTAAGAGCTCATGGGTCTTTGAACCTGACCCGGGTCTATTAAACATGACCCGAAAGCCCATAAGGCCCAGATGTAAGGGTATAAATACCCAGCTACCAACATTAAATGAGAGTAATGAAAATTAAATACAACTATGCTACTTAATTCTACCTCTACTCTTTACTCAAACTTCCACACAGCTCTAAACAAAAATTACAAACTAACCCTGAGACGAAAATAAACCTCACCAAATTGGCGACCACAGTGGGAGACACAATGGAGTTCAGCCAATATCCTCTTCTTAACAACTTACAAAAAGATGAAAAATCCAGCCGTAATTCAGCGTTCGGACAGATCAATTATGGGCTTCACTGGGAGCTCAGTAGATGTGATCGAGGAGTTTGAAGAGGAAGTTTTATTGGGCAAGGGCCCTTTTAAGAAGATGGTCAGGATACTTTTCATTGTGGTGGATTGTCCCACTTGTTATAATGCTATTTTAGGGAGGTCTTGGCTCTCTAGGATGCATGCAGTGGCCTCGACAGTCCACCAATGTTTGAAATATGTTGTTCAAGGACAAGTGGGAGTTGTTCGGAGCAGCCAAAAGATTGCAAGAGAGTGTTATGCTACAGCACTGGCTCCACGGACGTTGGGGGCAGTTCGTATAAACGAAGAATAGCAGTTTGAGGGGCTTTCTGGGGGTGAGGGTGAAATTGATGACCCCAGAGAGACCCCTAGAGTGTTGATACCGGTTGAAGAAGTTGAAACACATTCTTTGGAAGAGGGAAAAAATGTTAAGATAGGGTCCAAAATGCCACCCGAATTGAAGAATAAAATGTTGAAGTTTCTGAAAGACCATCAGTATGTTTTTGCTTGGTGCAATGCTGATGCTACTGGGGTTCCAGCAGATATTATATCACATCACCTATCAATTCGGAGGGACATAGCACCTGTGGTACAGAAGAGAAGGGCTTTTTCCAAGGAAAAAGCTGATGTCATTGTTCAAGAAGTTGACAGGCTCACAAAAATGGGGCATATAAAGGAACTCAGTATCCTTTGTGGACTGCCAATCCGGTCTTGGTGAAAAAGAAAAATGGCAAGTGGCGTATGTGCATTGACTTCACAGATCTCAATAGGGCTTGCCCAAAAGATTTATATCCAGTCTCCCGGATTGATCAGCTGGTAGATTCCACTTCTTGGAATAAGCTACTATCCTTCATGGATGCTTTCTCCGGGTACAATCAGATTCAAGTAGATCCGAAGGATCAGGATCACACCACGTTTGTCACTGACAAGGGTCTTCATTGCTACAAGGTAATGCCATTTGGATTAAAAAATGTTGGTGCTACTTATCAGAGATTGGTGAACAAAGCCTTTGCTGATCAAATTGGAAGAAATATGGAAGTATACATTGATGACATGCTGGTGAGGAGACTCGGGTTGACTCCAGCTTTGATTTTCCTCCCATTCTCCCAAGCGCCGCTTACGAACATAAATTGAGTCCTCCAATTTCTCTCCGACTCAAGCAGATCATCCACTGCTTTATAATTATCACCCATATTAAAGTGATAGAAGGGAATGTGGTGGTTTCTGCAGAGACTAGCCACTGCTGCGAATTCCTCCATTGGTAAAGGAATCTCGGAGAGCCTGGAGGCCATGATGTAGGCCATAAGTGTGTACCAGGCGTTGGGGATCAGTTGACTAGGGCAGAGCTTGATGAGGTGGAAATACCTAACTATTTCTGGATCTAAGGGGAACCTTAAACCCCAGTTAAAAAGCTCAGTGAAGATGACTATTTCACTGAGTTTGCAGTCCATGGGGGTTTCGGGGTCTATGGGGATTCTAATCTTTACATTCTCCGGAATCCCCCACTCCGTACTTATCCGGCCTAACTCGGCTGTATGGATGAAGGCATAGTTGATGTTTTGTAAAGCAAGAAGATATTTAACGTTTACCTTGTGGAAACAAGGTCCCACTTTTCCTTCGAGGATTTTTGGTAAGTCTGGATGCCTGAGGCATAGCTTCTCTTTGCCCTTATCCTTCTTGACAACAGCATCATCACTAGTCTGTCCGGAGGGTTCGGACTCGAATGGAGCCTCTTCGACAGAATCCTCCATGACCTCCTCCATTACCGAGGAGGGATTTTCAGTTGTCCTTGGGAGATAGGAGTTAGGAGTTGGCTCAGTCTGACCTACGGATTGTTGAGCTTCAGTGCTTTCCTGGGTTCTGACCTCTAGTTGGGGCTCAGATGGGGTGGTTTCTCTTCGATGGCTGGATCTAGTGGCCTCTGGACCGGACAGCCTGTCCTTGGGTACTTTAATGGGTGCCTCTGACCCCGTATTGCTGTCCTTGGCCCCTGATTTTGAAGGGGTGCCTTAGGAAACCTGCCCTTTAACCAGTCGGCCTCTTCTCCGATCCACCAGTTTGTTGGGAGAGATATCTGCATCTGACCCCATGGCTATAAATGGGGAGGGTTTTTTGAAGCTGGTGACTGCTAACCCTGGTTGAACAGTGGGTTCTGATTCTTGGACAGATGAACCTGAGATGATAGGAGAACAATCTCCTCGGTTTGACATTTTTTATTGAGGAGGAACCCTGGTCAGGCTCAGTGTTTGAAGTTGCTGGTTTGTCGATGGGGGAAGTAGGTAGACCTGCCGCAATGCGTCTTTCCCTTTCAACTTTTTGTGCCTTTTCTAGTTCTGATAAATTGAGCCACCCGCCTCTAATTAAAGCGTTCCTAGCCGTGAACATAAACAACCAAAGTGAAGAACTTGTGTTTGAGAGAGAAATCTCTGAGAATTAGCAAAGTGAAAATGAAGGTGATAGTAAAACAGTGGAAAAGTGTTTTAATTTATAGTAAACCCCAAAAATAAGTTTTGATTCCTAGGAGAATTCGAAAAATTTTGCAATGATTAAGAAATGGTGCTGATGTCACCTTCATTTAATGAAGAGGTTGCTTTTCAGAGAAGGTGGGAGCAAAAATCAAGGTGAAAAAACGGCTAAAGTGGCGAACCAGAGAGAGACACGTGTCCCACGAACTCTGGCAAAAAACCGTTTAGATTCAAAAGTCCTTTTTCAGTCCGGATAAAACCATAACACAATTCGAAGGACCTGTCCGGATGTAGTTGTCACTAGCAACGGACTTTTTTTAGGTTTTGACAAAGGTTTTGAACAAACACCTAAAAAGGGGCTACTAATGAGTCCGGATGCCGTTACCACTTCGGACAGGGTCAGTTCGGACAAAGACGACCTAACCGGACATGGCGGTTAGAACACCTCATCCATTGAACTGTTCGAACAAGAACTAAAGTACTTAAGAACCTAATCACTTCTTGACTAAGCTGCCGGCTCTCCTACTAAGAGCTCATGGGTCTTTGAACCTGACCCGGGTCCATTAAACATGACCCGAAAGCCCATAAGGCCCAGATGTAAGGGTATAAATACCCGACCACCAACATTAAATAAGGGTAATGAAAATTAAATACAACCAGGCTGCTTAATTCTCCCTCTACTCTTTACTCAAACATTAAATACTCTCAAACTTCCACACAGCTCTAAACAAAAATTACAAACTTACCCTCAGACGAAAATAAACCTCACCAGAGTCAATACTAGAAAGGGTAACTGAAAAAGTAGGACCAATCTCATCTCAATTACGTCTTTGATACACAAAATAAGGTTTAAACCTATGTACAAATTTTGGAATATCAAAAAAACTGCCAGAAGAAAAAATAATAAAAAAGACGGATCAACACGAGATGGAAATTGATTTTAAAAAAACACATTATTAGACATTTGAAGACATTGAGCATAAGGAACATAAAAAAACTTAACCCTTATGGGCATATCCAATAAAATCACATTTTACAAATTAAGTAGTAAGTTTATGATGTTCATGAGCACGAAGGTGTATAAAACAAACACATCCAAAAGTGTGAAGATCTGAATATGAAGGAGAATGACCAAATAACTTTAAAAAAAAGAAACATGATTTAATGTAGGAGAAAGTGGGTGATCTATAAAAAATAGCAGTAAAAAGTGCTCCACAAAAAAAATAAAGATGAACAAATGATTAAAGTAAAGTAGTTCTTACCATATCAAGAAAGTGACGATTTTTCCTCTCAACAACACCATTTTGTTATGGTGTCGAAGGATAAGAACATTGAGAGATAATCCATTTGTTTTGAAGAAAGTTTTAAAACTCATCTGACATGTATTCACCGCCAAAATCAGATCGTATAAAGTTTATATTAGCATAAAGTTGAGTTTTAATAAATGCAAGAAAACGCTTAAACTGGGAAAACTTCAGTTTTAACCCATAAAAAGTTAAACCAAGTAAACTAACTAAAAGCATCAATGAATGTAACAAAATACTTGTAGTGTGCATGAGAAACAATGGGTGCAATCCCCAAACATCACTATGAATAACATTAAAGCATTGTGAAGCACGAGATGCATGATGAGGAAAATGTAAACCCTTACTTTTAAAAAGTTTACATAATGTACAATCAAAAGAAATATCAAGATAATAACTTGTTTTATTTTCTAATAATACAGAATGAGCCAAAGTAAAAAAGTACATTATAATATTGATGACCTAGTCGTTTATTTCATATTTGGTTTCGAGAACCAATAACATAACATGTAAACAAAAGAGGAAACTCAGAATAAAAGTGGAAGGAGATACAGTGGAAAAAATCACCCCACTTTGGGACCTTTCCTAATCATCTTCATTGACACTTGATCATGTACGACACAACTAGAACGAGAGAAAATGATATGGACATTATTATAGACCAATTGACCAAAAGAAATAAGATTTATGGAGAGGTTATAAGACACAAAACATTAGTGAAGGTGGAAGAAAGATCACAAACATCATTATATGCATAGAATTACCATCACCGATGTTAATTATTAAAATTCAATTCATAATTTCTAATATTAGAAAGAGGGAAAACGATATTGGTAATATGGTTCAAGGCTTCATAGTCAAAATACCATGTTATTATGAAATATTTTTTAGGATTACATGAGAATCTAAAAGGAGAAAAAATATAGGTGATCATTTGTTATACCATTTTACGAGTGAGTGTGTTTGGATTTGTTGTTAGAGAATGAATATAAACGATAGTGAGGCAATAGGCAATGCAGTTAGAACTCTAAGTACTTGAGGAGAATCTTACCTGAAATATTGTTCATTGTCCCCCTACAACTAAACAAGTTGGGAGTAAGTGGGTTTTCTTTCTGAAATTTCTTTCAAGTGGCTCTTTGGAACGTAACAAAGCTCCTTTTTTAGCTTCAGGTAGTATACAATAACATTGGATTGATTATGAGATACATTTTCTCTCATTTCCAAAATGGCCATATTTCAAACTACTTTGGCTATTGCGGCTACACAGTCATGGCAGTTGCATTAAATGGATGTCAAAAAAATTCTTTATTTGTCCACACGTCTACATCGGGTATAGTATTTTTTTTTATGTGGATGATATCATCATCATTGGTACTAATTTTAGTTTGAAATTAAGCTTCAACAACAGTTATATGTAACTTTCCATATAAAATATATTAGTCAATTTACATACTTCTTAGGATTAGAAGTTCATCATCGGGCTAATGGTATTTTTTAAACTAACAAAAGTATATTCAAGATATTATCACTTTGGCTAGTTTGGAGGATACTTCTTCTATTGATACTCATATGGAGGTAAATTTCAAATATAGAAAAAAAAAACCTTCATAATGATCCTACTATTTATTAGTGTTTAGTTGAGAATCTTATCTACTTGACAACTACACGTCCTGATATATCCTATGTTGTTAATTAGGTAAGACAGTTTATATTATCTCCTTAACATCTTCATTATACTGCAGTTTAACACATCATTTGTTATCTTTAAGGCACACTTACTCGTGGTTTATTTTTTCCTAGTAGCTCATCTCTTTAACTTGTTTTGTATAGTGATGTTGATTGGGTTGAATGTCAAGATGCACGACAACCAACCACAGGTTGGTCTATGTTTTTAGGTGATGCTCTAATTTCTTTGAGGTGTAAGAATTAAGATCGTGTTTTTAAACCCTCTATTGGGGTTGAGTATTATGTGTGTTGTAAAATTGTATGAATGCGGGGTCTTCATGAGAAGCTTGGATTTTCTCAAATAACTTATACTCATCTTCAAATTGTTAATACTAGTGTTATTCAGATTGCCACAAATCCTCTTTTTTTATTAACACACCAATCACATTGAAGTTAATTGTTATTTTATTCAATATAGTTTGAAAACTCGGGTGATATCTCTTATTCACATCTCTTCTAATATCTAAATGGCTGATATATTCACTAAAGTTATGACTCGCCAACAACATTAGTTTCTTATTGTTACTGGTTGACTTACCAACATCAATTTGAGAGAGGGTGTCAAAGAAAATAAATTAGATTAATATCTAATTTATTTTAGTTAAAATTTTAGTTAATATATAAATTATGATAATATCTATTATAATCAACTATAGTCAATAATATAAGGAAAATCTAGGATAATGGATGTTGTAATATTTTCTGTTACATATAACATCTGTAAACTATTATAATAAGAAAACGAGAACAAAAAATAAGATACATTTTCAAATTAAAATACTTTTTGACAAAATTAAAGGGTGCAAACCTTTATCTCATAAGAAAACTGAAACTACAGCAACTGAAGTCAATGACTAAACCATATAATCCACGTTATGGAATCTCTTTACCATATAAATGCGGTTCCAGTAAAAACACAATAAATAACCTATGTGCATGGACTTTACCGGGCTCAATCAAAAATGCTTTAATGACCTATTTATGGTCATATATACCGATTAATTGGTGGATGTCAGTCAATAAACTATAGAATTGTCTCATTATAAAAAAAGAAGTTCATATTCTCAAATAAATATTGATTTTTTAAAATCGCATCATCTCTGCATCATCTGACAAGTGAACTCTACTTTTTAAAATCTTAGAAAGGTCAGATGATTCAACTAAACCATAGAATGTAGTGAAGTATAAAAATAATTAAAGATAATTTGGCTTCTCTTAAAGTTTTGACGTGACCAAAGTTAGGTAATTATATGTTTATATTTAACAAATTTTATCATATTTTTTAGTACATTCTCAGTAAAGGAAGAAAAGGCCACATGTAGAGCCATTTATAACATTAGTATAGCCCTCATGATGTTGAAATTCGATGCTTACAATTAGAGAAGCTAACACTGGCTCTTGTGATGGCTCGTAATAAGACGAGTTCATATTTTCAGGAACATAAAATCATATTCATAAACTTTTTCCTTATGTAAAACATTCTTCCAAAGTCTGATATCTTCAAACGACTAATATAATGTTTAATAAAGCTTGAAAATTTTACAATCATATTTAAACCATATATTTTTATCAAGGGCTAAGCTCCAGCAGACTTCATCGCCGAATACCATTCCAAAATTCAAGTTCCCTCATACGACAATCTAGAACCTATATGGATATTTTGAACTGACGAGGCCTCAAATAAACATGCATGTAAAGCATACGTATAGCTCACATCTTTTTCGAGGGATCTTTTTTACTATTCTTTTAAATTTTGATTTCTTGCTCAAAAAACAAAACCACATATGGAGTAGCAATATTAGTGATCCACTCACTCATATTCTTGTGGGGTCCTACATATAAAAATCATCACTGACTAATAGTTTATAATGAACCATTATTTAAGGAAATCCAATGTAGAATTAGATACCATCATTCTATATCTACACAAAAGCTATGATTCAAAGCCTCCAAGTTTGAACATATTCAGTACAAGAAAATACTATGGGCTAAAAATACAATTGACATCCTCGTCTGTTTTAGGGAGTCATGAATCCACCATTTGGGTGGTCTTACACAAAATACCAGTCATCTTTCAGCATAAAACGATGAAGTTATTAAAATAATATCAAAGGCCACGTCTGTTGATAAACCTTTAAACTAAAAAACTCAATCACAGTGTATATTATAGAATTGACACTTCCATATAATAAGGCATATCTTAAAAGTATCAAGATACATTGTGCTCCTATTGTACTACTCATAGACTCGTTATATCGCCAAGGGATGACCATACCCCTCCTTAGGTGCCTTGGCTCCAAAGAATCAACCTTCATTCTGGAAGAACTCCATAAAGGAAAAGAATGAGCTCAATATGTATATAAAACTCTAAATAACCGAATTTGTATATATCCTAATAATTTATGTAAATGTTAAAGAATTTATGTAATATTTTGTATATATCCTAATAATTTGTTAAATCCATCAAAGTACTTATAGTTCCCATATAATTGATTTCTAAAGCTTTTTTTATTTAAATAAGTCTTGAACATAATATGACATCTTCCAAAGGCATCAGAGGGTTGATAGTACCTTCTTGTGGCAGTAGACTACTTTTCTAAATGGGAAAAGACAAAATTATCGACAAAGATAAAGGCTAAGAAAATCATTCACTTTCTCACAACAAATGTTTGTTGCAGGTACAGATTCCAACGAGTCATAACCTTAATGGGTTGCATTTCCTGAACTCGAAACTCGTATTGTTCTGTCGAGCCCCTTGTAAAGTTTTGCAATAAATTGTATAAATACAATTCAAGAAGTTTTATGGTCCTACCGAAACATTTAGAAAAACACAACATGTGAGACTTATTTTACTTTGGTATATGGAGTAGAAGTTTTTATCCCAACATTAAAATTTATGATCCCATTTAGAATAATCAATTACAACAAATGCACAAATAAAAACAAGTTGATGGCCTAACTAGACTTGGTAAATGACAAACAAAACAAAACTTACCTTTGTATGGAGCACTACCAAACACTAATGTGATATATATATATATATATAATTCTAAGATTCATTTTTATGGTTTCCAAATAAGGGATCAAGTATTGAGAAATTTCTTCATTCACAAAAAGGATAAAAGCCATTGGAAAGTTATAACCAAATGGAATGGACCTTACATAGTAACCATTAAAGTCTATCCATTAAATTACATGTTAACATATGCGTAAGGAAGTCATTTACAATATATTTGGAACGTATACATATTTTGAGGAGTATATGCTCTCAATATCTTTTACACTTGAACACTTATGCTTCATTTAATATTTGTATATATCAAAGATGCACGATTTTATATTTTGGTGGCGCGAGTAGGTTATAACGAGGTACATTTATGTTAATGAATTTTGATGTCATATATTGCAAATTAAAATATGTAATGCATTTTTATCCATAGAATTCAATGTTCTAAGTGACTTCCGAGTTTCAGAAATAATATGAAAAATAACTTATAAGCCATAGTACCAATATATGAAGTTTCTCACGAGCCAGAGCATCATTTCTTGAAGTGGATTTCGAGCTAGAGTACCACTACACAAATAGGCTTTTGATTCGTGCACATAACCTCTATGTTTGGGTATGGTCATTATCAAGAGGTTTGAAAATAATTGTCGTTGTGTGAAAACATGTAAGAACAATCCAAACATCATATTACTTCTTTTCCATATCGTACTTATAAAATTTTAAATTAATAAACAAAGTACATGAACGAGGATAGCTCCAATCATTCGGAAGGTAACCGAGTAATGCATAAAATAATATATTTATATAGATCTAACATTAGAAACGTTTATCAAAGTAAAACATATTTGTTATAAGTACATACATATATTTTCTTTTAATACGAATAATTTGAGCCCCTATATGATATTAAAACTACAAGTTTTGTTAAAGATAAACAAACAACACGCACAATATATATTCATAAGAATATTCAAAGTACACAAAAGATATAAATATTTATTAAAGTCATTGGCTATATTGTATATACATAAGATACATACAAAGTTTGAATCAGCCAAAAGATTTTAATACTTTGAATGTATTGAAAGATATGCGAGAAAAAAAAAGTATAAACAACGATATCCTGATATGTAGGCAACAACACCTCGTCTCCAATAATACATTCAGGCGGAAGACCAATTTTCTCATTTTCATCTCCAAGTGGAAGAACCCTATTTTTTTATCAATAACTTTGGAGGTAATGTTTTTTCTCACAGGTCTATGCTCTGTAAAACCCTTGGGTGAGGCATTTTATTTCTCTTAACTCATAATATTTTGGAAGTGAAATTTCTTTCATACTATTAAAGTATTTGGGATAAGAGAGAATAAGCTCTTATATATCATTAGGTATTTTTTTTTACATGATCATCCATGTGCTACCATGCACTATATTTATGCATAATTATCGGAGACCATTCTACGCCTACCACCCATTGTTCCCAATGTAACTCCAATAAATGACCAACTAGCAGAGCTAACCAGGTCCGATGAACCGCTTTTATAACAAACTCTTTCATTTTCATGTTACTCCACAAAGGTCGTTAATAACAACTTCTAAAGTTTTTTTTATTTGACCTCATCGAGCTTTCGTCCATTTACCAATTCTCTATTGGAAATGTCAAAAGAATGCTCGGTATTTTATATGTATCCATGGTCATTGAGAGCTAACCCTCTAACCAATAGACCTTATATTTTAGGTTTTTACATTGAACAAGGTCCACTCAAGATTTGCAAATCTATTTTGCTAAAAATATTATAGGATTTTGACCACCTCTAACATTAAATATTCTTTCCCGTATGTTTAATTTTGACTAAACATAGTTTGTTGTTTTATTCTCGATGGTTAACTCCAGCTCGTAGTAAGGTTGCAAGTATTCCACGATTTTTTTTGTAAAGAAAAAACATATTATTCTGCATGCAATTTTTTTTTTACCTTAGCTCACCTTTAATCCTCCACAGGTTCAGATATCATCAACAATAGTGACCAAAGATTGAACATCACTGTTGTTTCCTTGTTTTTTTTTCTCTTATCTCCATGTAGAAGGCATTGAAATGATTAGTGACGAGTTAATATTTATTCAAGAATGATCCTTTATGGATAATCATAATATGGATAAAGATCAACTAGTCTCATAACCATTTTTCATTTGTTAAGTCGCGAGCTCAATCACATGACGCTCTAACATCACATTTTGGTCCCGGTAAGACCTAATCACATGAGAGATATATTTTCTCAACTTTTGATGACTCTCCCACTTATTGATATAATGCTTGACTCGAGCCCTAATCCTGAATGAATATGGACGTAAATTATTTAGTGAGGGATAATCGTTTCAGATGATATCTTATCGTAATTTTTTTATGGATGCAATAGAAGGATCACCTATTCTTTTAGGAAAATATTGCAAGGGATTGAGGGTCAAATTTCCTTGTCTGATGGCACGATAGATAACCATAAAAGAAATTATCCTCTCATTAGGTTATTGTGAACATATCGACAAAAAAATCCGCAAACTTCAATTCATTAATACAATTTTATTTTATTTTTATTTCGGAAGATAATTCTTAGATTCTTTATTCCTTAACTATTTATCAAGAATTCCTAAACTTGAAATAACATCAACCTCATTCTGACGTTTCTACTATTTGATGAAATATTCTTATTTTACCTCCCTCATCTAGGACTTAAGCATGCATTTGGCATAAGCAACTATGTAATTCCTGATTTTTTTCTTTCTAGTTCAACTGGCTTTTGGGTTACCTTCCGCTCTTGAAACATAATTCCTTTTAAAGAAGAAAATGTTGAATTAATGTACATGATTCTTATAGTTACATTTTTAGGCTTTTCATCAGTCGGGCAACTCCTTTGCCTCTACATCTATGGTGGAAGCGATAACAGTGTTAGGGCCCTCTATAATATTTAACCTCATGTGAGAAGCTTGATAAGACCCATCTTCCAAAGTCTAATACTCATATGCAACCAAATTTATAAGAAAAAAGAAAATGTGATGGGATTTTATGTTTTAAAAACTTATTTCTGATTATGTCAATTGATAAAATAAATGTGTTATGTTCAATAAAAATACAAGTACGATCAATATGTGTTCTTACAAAATTGTATATAAAATATACAAATAAATAAATTTACTGGTAAATGTCTAATCATTGGTAATGGTTGTCTCCTAACGAGGTGTGCTTATCTCATAAACATTGGTTACAAAGATAAATACTTTCTTCTATATTTTTCAAATTTATAATATTGTTTATAATCCTATATATTGATGATAGACATACATCAATAAGGACTTTTCTTTGGCGAACTTATAACTGTAATATCTAGGAACTATTTCATAAAAATGGATAGTTAGCAAATTTTACAATCATAATCCTTCAGCCACTTAGAATCAATTAATTTAGAATCATGCCAGACAATTGAAGAAAGTCTAGCAACACCTGATGTAAAGGAAAGTATAGCTCTACATTGAACAAATATGTGAGAAACACTATCTCATTACTAAAACATTCCGCAAGTATTTCTCCCTTATTGGAAAGCTTAATCCTCATTGACGCACAAACATTATAGTAGACTTGGGGGGTATAGAATTCATATATCTCAATAATATCAAATTTATCGTGAATTAATTCATGAAAAATAGAGAATACATATCTATATGGATCGTTTTCTACACTAAAACTATTTTTTGGAATATTTGATTTCCACGCGTCACTTCGATCCTTCATGATAGGAATCTAAGGGATATTTTGCATAAATAAGGAGGAGTTTAGCCTCACATAAATGAATATAAGGGAATTTCCGATTTATTCATCTTTCAAGCGTGAAGGTTGTACATTATAGTGTGTTTTATCATGAAAGGCATGCACTCCGGATAATATTTTCATCGATCTTTCCTTTTATGATTGCTCAAAATCTGTTCGCACTACTTGACAATGTCCTATTTTTTTACAAATGAAATTAGAGAATAATAACAAATCTTATTGTAAACGGGGATCGTAACAAAATTAAGGTTTATAAGAAATAAAAGAAGTGTATACCCAAAATAATTGTTGGTATTTATATGTGAAACATTTCCTATCTTGGACATTTAAATCCCAAATGTTGGAAAATTAGCCTAACGGTAACAGCAAACGCAACCCATGAGTTGTTTGTCCACATGGGACATGTGTCGTAACATACTCTATTTAGTTGTCAGTTAAAAATGCAATTGTTTCCCTTATATGTGTACAAAATTAACACGCACGCTTGTTTCCATCCTCACATAAGTTATTAATTTATCATCATAGCTTAATTAACTACAGCATTCTTATTTGTGGGCTCAGATAAAACCCAAATACTGATATGATCAAAGTCATATACTAATAACCTTTTTTACTTTGGAAAACATGTCAGATATATTAATAGTCTACTGATTATTTATGTACTATTTTCTATTTGACAAATAAAACTTCTTTCTCAAATGATGTTTTAGCCGACAAATGGTTTTTAACGATGCAGGACTGGAATAAGTATTGAGTCAAACTCTATGGAGTCATGACATTTAAGCTAAATGCAATTGTCCTAACGAAGGGTTAAAGTAGCAATGCTCATAAATTTACTTAAATCTAAACTCACGGAATCGTACACATAGGTCACGAGGTTCAAAACTTTGAGGATTATATACTTCATTATGCCTAATCTCATAAGCTCCATTATTTTCTTCAAATAATCCAAAATTTGAACATTTGATATTATTCAAAACTAGACCCTTTTGGTTTGACAAAGACAAGCATGACCTAAGTTAGTAATATGGATCAAGAAACTTGATCGAAAAAACAGTAGATCGAATCTACGTGAATTGTTAGACAAAGATTCATACTTCTCTTTCAGTCCGTTTTTAAAAGCTGGAAGGCTACTAATGATTATCAAATTTGTAATTTACCCAAACTTCAATCCTAAAACTAAAGGATAATCATAAAGTTTTAGCCAAAATATGATTATTAATAGAAGGAACATGATATATTATCTAAGATTTAAAGATAAAATAAGTCAAATATAAGATATCCATATTTTATGAATAAAATATTTTCCTAATTCATATGAAGACCATGGTCTTTTGTAGTAAAAACTATAAATAAAACAACTAACAAAGAATAAAACACTAACTAATTCATGATATTTACTCATAGTTCATAAATCACATTTTTTATATTTAACTTTTAACATTTATTTTCATGTTAGCTATTTCTTTTATAAAAATAAATAAATATTTATTTTGACTCATATATTTTAAGGGGACAATATTCTCTTACTATAATTATCTTTCTAACTTTTCTAAATTTGATAATAAAAATCATTTCTCATCTTTATTATTATGTTATTTAGTTGCAAACAATTTTTTTTAATGTACTTTGTTTTTTGAAACAAAAGAAATATTATAAAGTTTTATTATTTAAAACAAAAAAATAGTTTAATTGAAATGTATCTTCCTATCTTTAAGTTTGTTCAAAATATTTTTTAATAAATTATAATTAAATCATTTTATTTTCAAATACTGATAGTACATTTTTAATATAAATATATTTTTAAATTTAATAATAATAATAAAAATTTAAAAAATTATGTTAAAGTGTTTATAAAGTGATAGAGCATAAACTGTGTGGAATCACTTTAGTACCACTTTGGAAATAAACGTTACCAAAAATATGACCCTTCACCATCTCATTCGTATTTGGTACTGGTCTTCAACAAAGATTTGCAGCATAAGAACAATCATTCTCACAATCATCGTTTGGGTTATCTGGAAAGCACGTAACCACAAGAAACATCAAGACATAAACACTTCACCGAGCTCCCTAATTGACCAGGTAATTTGCATTATAACTGGTATGACCAATGCAAATATACTCAAGAGACGCCACTGAGGTAAGGATATCAGATTTGCAACTCAACTGGGATGCAATGTTCACCAGACCAAGATGATAGTTCCCATTTCGCTTAAATGGTCTGCACCAAAACTCAATTGATACAAGCTGAATACTGACGGGGATTCCTCGGTATCTGGAGAAGCTAGAGGAGGTGGTGTAATAAGGAACCATGATGGAACCATTCTTCAATGGTTTGGTAGAATTTATGGAAAGAACTCGACAATCATTGCTGAAACTTGAGCTCTCGTGGATGGCTTAACTATTTGCAAAGCCTTAAACATAACAAATCTTGACATTAAGGTTGATTCAAGCATTCTGGTTGATCTAATCGGCAGAGGAAAATAGATATGGTTCTTGGATCCTCTTATATGCTACTGCAGAAAACTTATCACCTCTTCTATGTCGATAAAGTATGTCTTTAGAGAACAGAACAATACTGTAGATTGGGTTGCAAAGAATACTCTTCAGCTGATGAACAACTTAGACTTCAATCACTCATCAACTCTGAATCAGTTACGAGCTATTGTCTTCCTTGAAAGCATCGGGCTTGGGTATATAATGAACATCGACTGAGAAAAGTTGTTGATTGAAGACCTTCTATGGAGATGAAACAGAGACATATTTTTGTTCGGTAAAGATTGGCAAGTTTTGTTAGGTTCTTGAGCACCGGGGGAGATGGTCAGCGTTCTAGTCATCGGTCCAGTGTATGATTACAAATCAAAATTCCTAGAAGACAAGCTCAAGGGCGGGAGTGGAAAAGATTTGACTTTCGATTCCCTCATTTTTACTTTTAGTTCAAACTTTGTAATAGTCCTTATGTTTCAAATTTATTTCTAATAAAATCCAAATTCAAGTTAAAAAATAAAAAATAAAAGCGACAAAGAAAATGTATAGATTTTGAGTTCTTCAATAAAAAATAAATTTGATTTTATTAATAAAACATATTTGTTATGTATCATTTATGTCGAATATTGTCAAATTAATTGAGTCTATAGTTAATTATTTACTATCATATCTTAAAATGTAATTTTATTATCACTATTATTATTATTTTATCAATAAAATATATGTTTAATTAGAAAATATTAAAATATTTATAATATTACATATTAAAATATTAAAATATTTATTATATCTAATTATTTTTTTACAAATATAATTATTCATATAATATCGATGGTATATTTACTTGTTTGTTATCTAATATGAATGTTGGTGATAAAAGTGGTGGGAATCCGAAACTTGAGGAGTGAAGTAGTGCATATAAAGTATAACTTGTTGTGGAATGATGAAAAAATGGGACAAATAGAAAAATATTTGTGTACGGGCGTGAAGAAATAGAAAGTAAAAACATAATATATATTTTAAAAAATGGTTTATCCATATAAAGTGAGGGCGTGACTTGTATTTATTTGTAATACAAATTAGTCTTAAGTTTTTGTGGGGTTCAAACCGTAATTATAATAGCTGGACTAAAAGTTACTTGTGTTTAAAATCATATTTGTAGTATATGAGTAACTAGGCTAAATTATTTACATTTTATATTTGTATCGGTATAACTCTATAGTCATTGTGAGAGAATCGAAAAAATAAATATAATTTGAATAATTCTGTTTATGACCAACAACTGAACCATTGTTTTTGTCTTTTATTCAAAGCAGTTTTCATATGTTGGTCGAACCATTGTGAAGTCTGTACTGTGAAAATTCATTCTTGAGCTACTTACGAACCATGTTTAGCGCCGTTTAGCCAAGCTTTGTGTTTTTACCAATCTTTTCTTTTGTTATACATCTAAACTTGTGGTGTGATAAGAAATATTTCGTAAAATAAAATATTATTGTCCAGCCGAGTTATCGAGCTAATTATAGCTGCAAGTCTAACAATCTTGAGATTTATTGTCATACTCTTGCTTCGTTAAAACTCTCGTCGGTCAAAACCTTTATTGAGAAAATTGGTGTGGATAATAATCGCCTGAGGGTAGGCTGGTAATTTCAGGTGGAGTTTTAAGGTGGTGTGTGGGTGTTTAAAGATGGTGTGTGGGTGTTTAACTGTTTAGAGTAGAGAGTAGAGAGATAATTAAGCAGCTTGGTAGCAGTTAATTCTCATTACCCATAGTTAATGCGGGTAGTTGGGTATTTATAGTGTGATGTTTGGGCCCTTATGGGCTTTCGGGTCATGTTTAAAGAACCCGGGTCATGTTTAAAGAACCTGGGTCATGTTTAAAGACCCATGAGCTCTAAGCAGGAGAGCAAGTAGCTTAGTCAGGAAGTGTTTAGGTTTTTTAGTACTTTTGTCATAGTTCGAACAACCTTAAGTTCATAGTGTTCAAAGTAATCTGTCCGGTCCAAGTGACCTGTTCGATCCATGTCCATGTAACCTGTCCGGTATTCGGAGAGACTAGACCGATTTGCCCTTGTTCGGGAGCATGCTGAATTCAGACTCATCAGGAGCCCCTTTTTTAGGTGTTTGAGCAAGTATTCTTGTCAAAGAACTGAAAAATAGTCCGACGTCAGAAGTGGTTTTCAATCCGGACAGATCTATGGGTATACCCGGACAGATTAAGCTTCACGAATTCAAAACGGTTTTTGCCAGAGTTAGTGGGACACGTGTCGCTCTCTGATTGGTCATTCCAGCCGTTTTTTCACCTTGAATTTCACACCACCTTCTTCGAAAAGCAACCTCTTTAATTACAAGTAGTGACATCAGCGCCGTCTTTTAATCATTGCCAAAATTTTCGAATTCTCCTAGGAATCAACTCCTTTTTTCAGATTTACTATAAATTCAAACTCATTTTCCACTGTTTTACTATCTCTTTCACATTTACTCTGCAAATTTACTCATAGCTTTCTCTCTCTAAAGCAAAGGTATTCTGGGTAGTTTATGTTTACAGCAAGAACAACACTGATCAAAGGTGGGTGGCTCAATCTTTCAGAGTGTGAAAGAGCACAAAAAGTTGAGAATGAGAGACGAATAGCAGCAGGGCTACCTTCATCACCCGTTGATAAACCAGTCGCCTCCGTTACAGAGTCAGATCGAGGCTCATCCTCCTCTAAAGGTACTAAGCCCAAAAAGTTATTTCAATCCACCCTCTCGCCTATAGTCTCTGGTTCCTCAGTTCAGGAGTCAGTACCTGCTGTTGAGCCAGGAGTTACAGTTACCAGCGTTAGGAAACCTTCGCCTTTTATTGCAATGGGGTCTGACACAGAGCACTCTCCAGAGAAGCTGGTGGTTAAAAGGACAAGCCGGCTAGTCAAAGGGCTAGCCTCCAAGAATACTCCCTCCAAATCGGGGGCAAAAAACAGTAGTTCTGGGTCTGGAGTGCCCATCAGAGCTCCCCGGGAAAGGCCATCTTGTCCGGTGCCTCCAAGAGAGACTTCTGCCTCCGAGCCCCAGCCTGAGATGAGAAGTCAAAGAAACACAGAAGGCCAGCTGGTTCGTGGGACCTTTTAAGCACAGTGTCTGCAGGAGGCTCGGTGGTGAGCTCCTCCCAAGTTAGGTCTCTCCGACCTGTGGTGTTCCACAAGTGAGACCTTGCCAGATTTCCACTAGTGAAGGCTTTGTGGAATCGATTCTCCCAGTTCTCTGCGGCCCTAGCATTGATTTTTCCACAGGTAATCTGTTCGGGTTTCAAATAGTCTCCGAACTCTTTAGGCAGTTCTGTTAAAACGAAAGAGAGACCAGTTAATTTAAACCAACTTAAAGAAGGAAGAAATAGACAGAGATTTAAAGTAAGAAACTTACGATCACTCCTCCACCTGCTTCTGAGGAGGCTTGGATTCTCCCCGGCCTTGATCTTCTTGCCGTTTTCCCAAGCGCCACTGACAAACAAGAATTGGCTCCTCCATTTGCTCTCAGACTCCTAGAGATCATTAACAACTTTAAGATCGTTCCCCATATTGAAGTGGTAGAAGGGGAAGTGGTGATGTTTGCAAAGGTTGGCTACTGCTGCAAACTCTTCCATAGGAAGAGGGATCCCGAACAGCCTTGATGCCATGATACATGACATCAGAGTGTACCAGCCATTGGGGCTCAGCTGGCTCGGGCAGAGCTTGACCAGGTGGAAGTATCTAACGATCTCCGGGTCCAATGGGAACCTGAGTCCCCAATTAAATAGCTCTGTAAAGAAGACTATTTCGTTCCGCTTACAATCCATAGGGGTCTCCGGATCTATGGGAATCCTTATCTTCATGTTTTCTCGGATCCCCCATTTTGTGCGCATTCGACCCAGGTCAGAAGTATGGATGAATGCATACTTGGTCTTCTGTAAGGCCAAGAGATATTTGAGCTCAACTTTGTGAAAACACGGCCCCACCTTCTCTTCAAGGCACTCCGGCAGGTCCGAATGCCTCAAGCACAGTTTTTCCTTGCCTTTTTTGGCAGCAACAACATTATCAGTCTGGCCGGATAACTCAGACTCGAAAGGAACTTCTTCAGCAGAATCCTTTATTCTTTTCTCCATGACTGTTGGGGGAAGGTCTGTGGTAGTGGTCCGGGGAGGATTAAAGCTTGGCTCAGCCTGGATTCCGGACTGCTGGCCTTCTGTGTTTCTTTGACTTCTCATCTCAGGCTGGGGCTCGGAGGCAGAAGTCTCTCTTGGAGGCACCGGACAAGATGGCCTTTCCCGGGGAGCTCTGATGGGCACTCCAGACCCAGAACTACTGTTTTTTGCCCCCGATTTGGAGGGAGTATTCTTGGAGGCTAGCCCTTTGACTAGCCGGCTTGTCCTTTTAACCACCAGCTTCTCTGGAGAGTGTTCTGTGTCAGACCCCATTGCAATAAAAGGCGAAGGTTTCCTAACGCTGGTAACTGTAACTCCTGGCTCAACAGCAGGTACTGACTCCTGAACTGAGGAACCAGAGACTATAGGCGAGAGGGTGGATTGAAATAACTTTTTGGGCTTAGTACCTTTAGAGGAGGATGAGCCTCGATCTAACTCTGTAACGGAGGCGACTGGTTTATCAACGGGTGATGAAGGTAGCCCTGCTGCTATTCGTCTCTCCTTCTCAACTTTTTGTGCTCTTTCCAACTCTGAAAGATTGAGCCACCCACCTTTGATCAGTGCTGTTCTTGCTGTAAACATAAACTACCCAGAAAACCTTTGCTTTAGAGAGAGAAAGCTCTGAGTAAATTTGCAGAGTAAATGTGAAAGAGATAATAAAACAGTGGAAAATGAGTTTGAATCTATAGTAAATCTGAAAACAGGAGTTGATTCCTAGGAGAATTCGAAAATTTTGGCAATGATTAAAAGACGGCGCTGATATCACTACTTGTAATTAAAGAGGTTGCTTTTCGAAGAAGGTGGTGCAAAATTCAAGGTGAAAAAACGGCTGGAATGACCAATCAGAGAGCGACACGTGTCCCACTAACTCTGGCAAAAACCGTTTTGAATTCGTGAAGCTTAATATGTCCGGGTATACCCATAGATCTGTCCGGATTGAAAACCACTTCTGACGTCAGACTATTTTTCAGTTCTTTGACAAGAATACTTGCTCAAACACCTAAAAAGGGGCTCCTGATGAGTCCGAATTCAGCATGCTCCCGAACAAGGGCAAATTGGTCTAGTCTCTCCGAATACCGGACAGGTTACATGGACATGGATCGAACAGGTCACTTGGACCAGACAGATTACTTTGAACACTATGAACTTAAGGTTGTTCGAACTATGACAAAAGTACTAAAAAACCTAAACACTTCCTGACTAAGCTACTTTCTCTCCGGCTTAGAGCTCATGGGTCTTTAAACATGACCCGGGTTCTTTAAACATGACCCGAAAGCCCATAAGGGCAACCTGATGAGTCCGAATTCAGCATGCTCCCGAACAAGGGCAAATCGGTCTAGTCTCTCCGAATACCGGACAGGTTACATGGACATGGATCGAACATGTCACTTGGATCGGACAGATTACTTTGAACACTATGAACTTAAGGTTGTTCGAACTATGACAAAAGTACTAAAAAACCTAAACACTTCCTGACTAAGCTATTTGCTCTCCTGCTTAGAGCTCATGGGTCTTTAAACATGACCCGGGTTCTCTAAACATGACCCGAAAGCCCATAAGGGCACAAACATCACACTATAAATACCCACCTACCCGCATTAACTATGGGTAATGAGAATTAACTGCTACCAAGCTGCTTAATTATCTGTCTACTCTCTACTCTAAACAGTTAAACACCTACACACCACCTTTAAACACCCACACACCAGCTTTAAACACCCACACACCACCTTAAAACTCCACCTGAAATTACCAGCCTACCCTCAGGCGATTATTATCCACACCAAATTGGCGACCACAGTGGGAGGCGACGGTGCCTGAATCAAGCATTCAAAACCAGCAAAGAAAATCTATCCGAATGAACCCGGACAATCCTGAGCTGCCACCAGCTTTGCTCGAAGTGGTGGGAGAGAATGATGAGTACACTATCGAAGAGCGTGACAGGTTGAGGGGTGAAATAGAAGCTCTGAGGGCAGAAAAGGCCAAGATGGGCGTGAAAGAGAAATCCAAAGCATTAATTGCTCATCACACCGACAACCCCAGAGAGCCTGAGGCTTCAAAAACTCATGTGAGCACCAAAAAGACACATGCTAGTTCTAAAAAGTCTCACCGGTCCAAGCCTGTGGAGAGTTCTGACTCGAGCTCAGAATCTTCAGATAGCTCTTCGGACAGCGAAGGAAATGAAAAATCTTTGTCCTCTAGCAGCGATGAGGGTCGAACTAGAAAAAAGCAAAAGCAAGTTAAGAAATATTCAAGAAAAAGAGACAGACATGGAAGAATGAAAAGGCATATTGGCAAGGGATCATCTCACCACCGGAGGTATACGAACAAGATGCTGATGGATCCCTTTGCTTTCCACGATGAACCAAGTATCTTTGCAACTCCCAATGAGGATACTGTGTTCAGTCGTGGAAGGAATTGGAGGCAGTCTCCACTATCTTCTAAACTTCTGTCCGGAAACCTCCCCAAGAGGTTTGATAGCACTAAAATAGAGAAGTATGATGACAGTACTGATCCGGACAATCATCTGGAGCAATTCAAGAACTTCATGATGAACTTTAATGACGATGATAAACTACTATGTAGGGAATTCTCCCAATCATTCACGGGGAGTGCTCTGAAATGGTACAACAGCCTGCCTCAGGGTTGTATTAAAGACTTCGATACGTTTTGGGTGGCCTTTCGAAGGCAATTCGTAGGGAGTAAGGAGCTGAAGGGCAATGGAGACACAATAATCCATTGTGCCCAGGAGCCAAATGAGTCCTTGAAAGAGTACATAAGCCGTTTTGTGAACACAAAGAATGGGTTGGATGATTGCTTCGAACAAGTGGCAATAGCATCCCTAAGGCAAGGTTTGAACCCAGGCAATCTGGCTGATTCAGTAACCAGAAAGAAGGCCATGACCTGGGGAGGGTTGCTAAATCAGGTTGGCAAACAAATAAACGTTGATGAAACAAAGAAAACTAGGGTGCACAGACAGGTGAAGTCCACCCCAGTGGCACCAACTCCAAATCAAAATCAGTCTAGGAACAAAGCAAGAGATATCGGACAGGGGCATGGTAGGGCAAAAGCTCAGTCTCAACCAGCAGCTCATGCTCAACAATCCAGAAATAAGAGAGGGCCATGGGTCCAACCAGAGTGGTTCGCAGAGCTTAAAGAAAGTGTGGCCACCATTTTCGATAAAACAAAAGATGAGGTGCATTACCAGAGACCGGCAACTCTGGAGTCTCCGAGAGAGCATCGCAACAGCTCTTTTTGCCAATATCACAATGATATTGGCCATACCACTGATGACTGCATAGCATTGAAACAAGAAGTTCAAAATTTGATTGAGAGGGGGAAGTTGGGTGCATACGTTAAAAGAAGAGGAGACAACATGCCTGACAACACTCACCGGGTTGGTCCAAGTAATGCTGCCCCGGAGGGGGCCATGGTTATAGTTGAAAGGTTTGATGTGAAATCTGAATACTTGGATCCTGATCCAACTCGAAACAGAGTGGGTGCTATTGAGGAATGTTCTAGATCGGTCTCCGGGCTCATTAAGTTTTTTGAGTCGCTTACAATTTTCGGAGGGGACACTATGACAGCTCCTACTGCTTCTTCGAGAAAGAGGCATGTTCATAATTTAGCCTCCCAGCTAGAAGGAGGCATGACATCTTATCAGTCACCGAACTCATTCCCCTTCATTGTCTTTGATGAAGATGATTTGAGAGACATTGTCGGCCCTCATGAGGATGCTGTTGTCATAGGAGCATCTATAGGGGGCAATGAAATAAGGCGAATCCTGGTGGATACTGGAAGCTCAGCCAATATCCTTTTCCTAACCACATACAAGAAAATGAAAAATCCAGCTGTCATTCAAAAGTCGGACAGGTCAATCGTGGGCTTCACGGGCAGCTCAGCCGATGTAATCGGAGAATTCGAAGAAGAGGTGTTATTGGGCAGGGGCCCTTTCAAGAAAATGGTTAGAATACTCTTTATTGTGGTGGATTGTCCCACTTGCTATAATGCTATTCTAGGGAGGTCTTGGCTCTCTATGATGTATGCAGTGGCTTCAACAGTCCACCAGTGCTTAAAGTATGCTGTTCAGGGACATGTTGGGGTTGTCCGGAGCAGCCAAAAGATTGCAAGAGAGTGCTATGCCACTGCCTTGGCTCCTCGAACGCTGGGGGCAGTCCGTATTAATGATCAATAGCAGTTTGAGGGCCTTTCTGGGGGTGAGGGTGAAATTGATGACCCCAGAGAGACCCCTGGTGTGTTGATACCAATTGAAGAGGTTGAAACGCACTGTTTGGAAGAGGGTAAGAGTGTCAAGATAGGGTCCAAGATGCCACCGATGTTGAAAAAAGAAATGTTGAAATTCTTGAAAGACCATCAGCATGTTTTTGTTTTGGTGCAATGCTGATGTTACTGGAGTTCCATCAGAAGTGATATCCCATCACCTATCTGTCCGGAGAGATGTAGCACCAGTGGTTCAAAAGAGAAGAGCTTTCTCAAAAGAAAAGGCTGATGTCATTGTACAAGAGGTTGACAGACTCACAAAGATGGGGTACATTAAAGAATCTCAATACCCTTTCTGGACTGCCAATCCTGTCCTGGTAAAAAAGAAAAATGGCAAGTGGCGCATGTGCATTGACTTCACAGATCTCAATAGAGCTTGCCCAAAAGATTTGTATCCGGTCCCCCGGATAGATCAGTTAGTAGACTCTACCTCTGGGAACAAGCTGCTTTCCTTTATGGATGCCTTCTCCGGGTACAATCAGATTCAAGTAGAGCCAAAAGATCAAGAACATACCACGTTTGTCACTGACAGGGGTCTACATTGTTACAAGGTGATGCCATTTGGTTTGAAAAATGCTGGGGCTACTTATCAGAGGTTAGATAACAAGGCATTTGCTGATCAAATTGGAAGAAATATGGAAGTATACATTGACGATATGATGAAAAGTGTGGATGAGCAGTTGCACTTGTCCGATCTCCAAGAAACTTTTGCCAACTTGGCAAAAGCGAATTTGAAATTAAACCCTAAAAAGTGTGTGTTCGGAGTGCAGTCCGGGAAGTTCTTAGGGTATATCATAAGTGAACATGGAATACAGCCCGATCCGGACCAGCTCAATGCTCTATTCCAAATGGAGCCTCCTCGAAACATTAAAGAAGTACAACGACTAACGGGGAGATTAGCTGCCTTAAACAGATTCATCTCGAGGTCTTCGGACATGTGTGCTCCTTTCTTTCAAACTTTGAAGGGTGCAAAGGGGTTCGAGTAGACCCCACAGTGTGATGAGGCTTTTAATGAAGTCAAGAAACATTTGTCCTCCCCCAAAACTTTGTTCAAACCAGTTGATGGGGAGACTCTCTTCGTATATTTGGCAGTTTCAAGTTGTGCCATCAGTGTTGTGCTCGTAAGAGAGGTCGATGGACATCCCCACCCAGTGTATTACATCAGCAAAAGCTTGATAGATGCTGAAAGGCGTTACTTGAAACTTGAAAAATTGGCATTAGCCCTGGTGATAGCTGCAAGGAATATGAGGCCTTATTTCCAGGCTCATCCTATCGTCGTCCGGACCTCTTTTCCCTTAAAAAATGTACTTCAAAAAGCAGACATTTCGAGCAGAATGACTAAGTGGTCAGTAGAGTTGGAGGACTTCGATATAGACTTTGCTCCCCGGACAGCAGTCAAAGCCCAAGTTGTGGCTGATTTTCTGGTTGAATTCCACTTCGATAGGGATTCAGAGCAAGCTACTGATATAAAAGATAAGAAAATGTGGATCGTCCGAACAGACGGTGGATCTAGCACTATGGGATGTGGTGCAGGAATATGTTTAACTTCCCCATATGGGGACAGCATGTACCAGGCTATTTGTTTTGCTTTCAGGGCATCTAATAACGAGTCCGAATACGAAGCAGCTATAGCTGGGTTAAAGTTAGCCTACATTTGTGGGGCTAAGAGGGTCAAACTGCTAAGTGACTCCCAATTGCTTGTCCGTCATGCCTTAGGGCAATCTGAGGCTAGAAAGGAGCAGCTTGTAAAGTATTTACTCCTCCTCAAAAATGAAGCACTGAAATTTAAAGCTGTTGTCTATGAGCACATCCCCCGGACAGAAAATGAGCTAGCAGACTCATTGGAAACTATAGCATATACGGAGTCGTACCCATGGATCCATGTGCTTGAAAGCCCTTCTATTCAACTTGGTAAGGGTAAAGAAGAGGAAATTTTTGAAATACAAGTGAAACAACCTCAAGACTGGAGGTTTCCTCTCTTGTAATATCTCTCCGATGGTGTTGTGCCTCCAGATAAGTCACAAGCCAGAACATTGAAACACAAAGCTCGTGGTTTCATCATATTGAGAGAAGTGTTGTACAAAAAGTCCTACAGTAAACCTCTCCTGCGTTGTTTGGGGGATGACGAATCACAAGTAGTCCTCTCCGAATTGCATGATGGTGAGGGATCAGCCCATTGTGGATTTAGAGCTTTAACAAGAAGAGTATTACTCTCCGGATACTATTGGCCATCAATCATGAAAGATTCTAAGGAGTTGGTGAGGAGGTCTGACCCATGCTAGAGGTACAACAATGAAATTCATGTACCAGCCATTCCTTTGGAGTCAATTTCTGAGCCCATCCCTTTTGCTCGATGGGGGTTAGACTTAGTAGGACCTCTACCTGTGGCGTCTGGAGGGCGTAAAACTATAATTGTGGCCATTGACTACTTCTCAAAGTGGATAGAAGCAGCTCCCCTGGCAGGGACAACATCAAAAGCTGTCATAAAATTCATTCTATCTAACATATGTTGCAGATTTGGTGTCCCGCAGAAAATAACAACAGACAATGGGCCACAGTTTGACAATAGAGAAATGGAAAGCTTCTGTGCCTCAAGGGGTATACAACATTGTTTTTCTTCACCTTTCCACCCACAAGCTAATGGGCAAGTTGAAGTGGCTAATAGAACTATACTGTCCGGTTTAAAGAAGAATCTGGAAGGGGCTGCTGGGAAGTGTCCTAGTTATCTACAAGAAGTCTTGTGGGCCTACCGGACAACACCTGAGGCTGCAACACAAGAATCACCCTTCGCCTTGGTCTATGGAATGGATGCAGTAGCCCCCATAGAGAAGACACTCCCTTCCTTTCGTGTTCACAACTTCTCCGAACACGCTAATGAGATGGCAATCAGAAATCAACTTGATTTGATAGAAGAAAGACGGGTTAAAGCTCGCCTCAGAGTTGCACACTATCAAGGCTTGATGAGGAGCAGGTTTGCTTCTAAAGTTAAAAGAAGATATTTCCAACCAGGAGACAAAGTATTAAGGAAGGTCTTCTTACACACTAAAGAAAAGTTCTTCGGAAAGCTGGCCCCAACCTAGGAGGGTCCGTATATTGTGGTTGAAAGAATCAAGCCTGGAACTTATTGGTTGGAAGACAAAGATGGCAGGGTTCTAACTCATCCTTGGAATATTGAGCATCTTCGGATGTACTTGGAATAACACTTGTGTAAATATTTACTTGTTTGAACATCCATGTAAATATTTGGGGGCATACTCTTTCCTCCCTGGTGGCACGGGGAGGTTTTAATGAGGTGTCCGGATGGTTGAATAAAATTCGATGCCTTCTTCAAAATTTTCTAAGTATTTTCAAAGTTCTATCTCTTGTCATACTACCCGGACTGAGATATCTAAGGGCTATTTAAACTCTAGCCAGAGAATTTAAACACTCTCACAATGCAACAACTAAAAGCTACTTAAACTATAGCTATCTAAACTAAAACAAACAATGAAAGAAGATGATGGTTGTGCAAAACAGAAATATTCATTGAACAACTTAAAATTGCCTTGGCCTTCCAAGGACTTTTGAATAAGTCAGGATACAGCACAAAAAACCTGTCCAAACAAATACCGGACACCATTACAAAAAGAGTGCATTGGCCTTCCAAGGACTTTAGTTTGAATAAAAAATAAACAAAGTAAACCATAAATTAAGGTTGAGCCTTTGAAGATGGCTCACCTTCATCTGCTTTCTTGCCCTTAAAGTCGCTCTCCCCTTCGACTACCTTCTTGCCTTTGAGATCATTCTCCTCTTCGCCTGGGCTCTCTCCGGTCTTTTCTTCATCGTCAGATGAAGACGCACTGGAAACTCCATCCTTTTCGCCCATTGTATAATATGGAAGGTCATCATCATCCACATAGAGCCACAAGTCCCCCAGGTCCCTCTTCGGAAATTTTTCATGAAAAAGTAGAACCATGTCAGACTTCACCCTTTGAAGCAATGACTCTTCGCTTTTAATCATCTCGCTGGCGTAGGCATTGATCTTGGCATTGATTGTAGCCTCTTGATCCCTTAACAAAGCAGTTTTCTCTTCAGCAGCCTTGGTCACTGCATTCTCAAGAGCGATATTGTCAGTGGTCAAGTTGGTGATAATCTTCTCCTTTGCCAGGGTCTCTCCTTTTGAGACAGTAAGATCTTTCTCTACACCGGACAGCTTCTCCCGGAGATCTCTTATGGTTTCTTCTAGGGTGGCAACTTTCGTGTTGCTTTCATCTTGATTCCTCTTCAGCTCCTCATTTGCTTCTTTAAGCAAGTCAGCATTGGCAGTAGCAGTGCGAAGGTCTTCGGACAGCTTTTCCTTCTCAGACTTGAGGTCTTTGATGATGTCTGCTTGACTTCGGACTTGTCTTTCCAGTGTGAGTACTGGCTGCATATTGCTAAGCAAAGAATGAGCTATGGTGTCCTTTTCACTAGAAACAATGAAAGTCTTACCATTGAAGTTGACCGTATTGGAGCTGCTCGGAGGAATGTAAGGCCCTGCGAATTCATCTCTGGGGAGGCTAAGGAAGTATTCACCAAGCCCACCTAGACCGGTGATGTCCACTTCATCAAGGTTGAAACTGCCAAATATACGAAGAGAGTCTCCCCATCAACTGGTTTGAACAAAGTTTTGGGGGAGGACAAGTGTTTCTTGATTTCATTAAAAGCCTCATCACACTGTGGGGTCCACTCGAACCCCTTTGCACCCTTCAAAGTTTGAAAGAAAGGAGCACACATGTCCGAAGACCTTGAGATGAATCTGTTTAAGGCAGCTAATCTCCCCGTTAGTCGCTGTACTTCTTTAATGTTTCGAGGAGGCTCCATTTGGAATAGAGCATTGAGTTGGTCCGGATCGGGTTGTATTCCATGTTCACTTATGATATACCCTAAGAACTTCCCGGACTGCATTCCGAACACACACTTTTCAGGGTTTAATTTCAAATTCACTTTTGCCAAGTTGGAAAAAGTTTCTTGGAGATCGGACAAGTGCAACTGCGCATCCACACTTTTCACCATCATATCGTCAATGTATACTTCCATATTTCTTCTAATTTGATCAACAAATGCCTTGTTGACTAACCTCTGATAAGTAGCCCCAGCATTTTTCAAACCAAATGGCATCACCTTGTAACAATGTAGACCCCTGTCAGTGACAAACGTGGTATGTTCTTGATCTTTTGGTTCTACTTGAATCTGATTGTACCCGGAGAAGGAATCTATAAAGGAAATCAGCTTGTTCCCAGAGGTAGAGTCTACTAACTGATCTATCCGGGAGATACAAATCTTTTGGGAAAGCTCTATTGAGATCTGTGAAGTCAATGCACATGCGCCACTTGCCATTTTTCTTTTTTACCAAGACAGGATTGGCAGTCCACAAAGGGGATTGAGATTCTTTAATGTGCCCCATCTTTGTGAGTCTGTCAACCTCTTGTACAATGACATCAGCCTTTTCTTTTGAGAAAGCTCTCTCCGGACAGATAGGTGATAAGATATCACTTCTGATGGAACTCCAGTAACATCAGCATTGCACCAAGCAAAAACGTGCTGATGGTTTTTCAAGAATTTCAACATTTCTTTTTTCAACATCGGTGGCATCTTGGACCCTATCTTGACACTCTTATCCTCTTCCAAATAGTGTGTTTCAACCTCTTCAATTGGTATCAACACACCAGGGGTCTCTCTGGGGTCATCAATTTCACCCTCACCCCCAGAAAGGCCCTCAAACTGCTATTGATCATTAATACGGACTGCCCCCAGCGTTCGAGGAGCCAAGGCAGTGGCATAGCACTCTCTTGCAATCTTTTGGCTGCTCCGGACAACCCCAACCTGTCCCTGAATAGCATACTTTAAGCACTGGTGGACTGTTGAAGCCACTGCATGCATCCTAGAGAGCCAAGACCTCCCTAGAATAACATTATAGCAAGTGGGACAATCCACCACAATAAAGAGTATTCTAACCATTTTCTTGAAAGGGCCCCTGCCCAATAACACATCTTCTTCGAATTCTCCGATTACATCGGCTGAGCTGCCCGTGAAGCCCACGATTGACCTGTCCGACTTTTGAATTACAACTGAATTTTTCATTTTCTTGTAAGTGGTTAGGAAAAGGATATTGGCTGAGCTTCCAGTATCCACCAGGATTCGCCTTATTTCATTGCCCCCTATAGATGCTCCTATGACAACAGCATCCTCATGAGGGCCGGCAATGTCTCTCAAATCATCTTCATCAAAGACAATGAAGGGGAATGAGTTCGGTGACTGATAAGATGTCATGCCTCCTTCTAGCTGGGAGGCTAAATTATGAACATACCTCTTTCTCGAAGAAGCAGTAGGAGCTGTCATAGTGTCCCCTACGAAAATTGTAAGCGACTCAAAAAACTTAATGAGCCCGGAGACCGATCTAGAACATTCCTCAATATCACCCACTCTGTTTCGAGTTGGATCAGGATCCAAGTATTCAGATTCCACATCAAACCTTTCAACTATAACCATGGCCCCCTCCGGGGCAGTATTACTTGGACTAACCCGGTGAGTGTTGTCAGGCATGTTGCCTCCTCTTCTTTTAATGTATGCACCCAACTTCCCCCTCTCAATCAAATTTTGAACTTCTTGTTTCAATGCTATGCAGTCATCAGTGGTATGGCCAATATCATTGTGATATTGGCAAAAAGAGCTGTTGCGATGCTCTCTGGGAGACTGCAGAGTTGCCGGTCTCCGGTAATGCACCTCATCTTTTGTTTTATCGAAAATGGTGGCCACACTTTCTTTAAGCTCTGCGAACCACTCCGGTTGGACCCATGGCCCTCTCTTATTTCTGGATTGTTGACTCTGAGCAGGAGCTGCTGGTTGAGACTGAGCTTTTGCCCTACCATGCCCCTGTCCGGTTTCTCTTGCTTTGTTCCCGGGCTGATTTTGATTTGGAGTTGGTGCCACTGGGGTGGATTTCACCTGTCTGTGCACCCTGGTTTTCTTTGTTTCATCAACGTTTATTTGTTTGCCAACCTGATTTAGCAACCCTCCCCAGGTCATGGCCTTCTTTCTGGTTACTGAATCAGCCAGATTGCCTGGGTTCAAATTTTGCCTTAGGGATGCTATTGCCACTTGTTCGAAGCAATCAGCCAACCCATTCTTTGTGTTCACAAAACGGCTTATGTACTCTTTCAAGGACTCATTTGGCTCATGGGCACAATGTATTATTGTGTCTCCATTGCCCTTCAGCTCCTTACTCCCTACGAATTGCCTTCGAAAGACCACCCAAAACGTATCGAAGTCTTTAATACAACCCTGAGGCAGGCTGTTGTACCATTTCAGAGCACTCCCCGTGAATGATTGGGAGAATGCCCTACAGAGTAGTTTATCATCGTCATCAAAGTTCATCATGAAGTTCTTGAATTGCTCCAGATGATTGTCTGGATTAGTACTGCCATCATACTTCTCTATTTTAGTGCTATCAAACCTCTTGGGGAGGTTTCCGGACAGAATTTTAGAAGATAGTGGAGACTGCCTCCAATTCCTTCCACGACTGAACACGGTATCCTTATTGGGAGTTGCAAAGATACTTGGTTCATCGTGGAAAGCAAAGAGATCCATCAGCATCTTGTCCGTATACCTCCGGTGGTGAGATGATCCCTTGCCAATATGCCTTTTCATTCTTCCATGTCTGTCTATTTTTCTTGAATATTTCTTAACTTGCTTTTGCTTTTTTCTGGTTCGACCCTCATCGCTGCTAGAGGACAAGGATTTTTCATTTCCCTCGCTGTCCGAAGAGCTATCTGAAGATTCTAAGCTCGAGTCAGAACTCTCCACAGGCTTGGACCGGTGAGACTTTTTAGAACTGGCATGTGTCTTTTTGGTGCTCACATGAGTTTTTGAAGCCTCAGGCTCTCTGGGGTTGTCGGTGTGATAAGCAACTGATGCTTTGGATTTATCTTTCACGCCCATCTTGGCCTTTTCTGCCCTCAGAGCTTCTATTTCACCCCTCAACTTGTCACGCTCTTCGATAGTGTACTCATCATTCTCTCCCACCACTTCAAGCAAAGCTGGTGGCAGCTCAGGATTGTCCGGGTTCATTCGGACAGATTTTCTTTGCTGGTTTTGAATGCTTGATTCAGGCACCGTCGCCTCCCACTGTAGTCGCCAATTTGGTGTGGATAATAATCGCCTGAGGGTAGGCTGGTAATTTCAGGTGGAGTTTTAAGGTGGTGTGTGGGTGTTTAAAGGTGGTGTGTGGGTGTTTAAAGGTGGTGTGTGGGTGTTTAACTGTTTAGAGTAGAGAGTAGAGAGATAATTAAGCAGCTTGGTAGCAGTTAATTCTCATTACCCATAGTTAATGCGGGTAGTTGGCTATTTATAGTGTGATGTTTGGGTCCTTATGGGCTTTTGGGTCATGTTTAAAGAACCCGGGTCATGTTTAAAGAACCCGGGTCATGTTTAAAGACCCATGAGCTCTAAGCAGGAGAGCAAGTAGCTTAGTCAGGAAGTGTTTAGGTTTTTTAGTACTTTTGTCATAGTTCGAACAGCCTTAAGTTCATAGTGTTCAAAGTAATCTGTCCGGTCCAAGTGACATGTTCGATCCATGTCCATGTAACCTGTCCGGTATTCGGAGAGACTAGACCGATTTGCCCTTGTTCGGGAGCATGCTGAATTCGGACTCATAAAAAATAATCTTTATTTTCATGAGAGAGAAAAAGTTACATGTGTGAGAAATGATTTTTATATTTTTATCTTATTTTATGGTTGATGGTATTTTATAAGTAAAGTTGTAATGAGGATCAAATTTAAAGATTTTTCAAAGTTGTGTTGTATATACCTATTACATGCCTCTAATGCTTTGAAATATAAAAATGATTAAAATAAACAAATCAAAGTCAAATGTATGACATATAAGCCGAAATGTTGATTTTTCCAACAGTCAAACCAAAACAAAAGGTGACTGAACCACTTGAAGTCTGAAGTGTTATAGATGAGTTACTAATATTTTGAGTGACCAAATTATTTGCGGTCCAAAGTGTCACATATAAATCATGTAAGTATTTAAAATGAACAAACCATTCGAGGTTCAAAGTTCCATAAAGAGGCCAACAAATTGTCATATGAATTGAATGATTAAGCATATGAAGTAGTGTTTGTACGA
Source organism: Limnanthes douglasii subsp. nivea (assembly GCA_036936605.1). Classification (NCBI taxonomy): domain Eukaryota; kingdom Viridiplantae; phylum Streptophyta; class Magnoliopsida; order Brassicales; family Limnanthaceae; genus Limnanthes; species Limnanthes douglasii. The sequence goes on from JAUPFV010000003.1 coordinate 88,505,890, forward strand.
GCTAGTCAAATGAGACATCATATAACACATGTCGTTCATAAGAGACAATATTGTGAATCTGACAACACACGCTACAAATATGTTGGCATCAACATGCATTGTTGTTGATGAGGAGCATTGTCAAGCCGTTTAATTTTGAAATCTGGATGAATGATATTCGACCTATATATATGCAATATTGATTGTTTATTAGTTAATTGAATCAACAGATGGGAAACAACTAAATGATATGTAAATATGTTAGTGCTTCGATTGTTTATCATTTTAACTAAAGTATGTCTATTTGCTTCTCCAATTGTCCAAACATCTCATTTCACTTTTTTCTTTTATCCTGATTCTTTTTTAATAATCATGTTATTTATTCTCACAAAAACTATCTAACAAAGTTATGTGTATTGGTCACGAATTCGTCAATAAAGGTTCAAATAGTCAAAAAATTTACCGAGCCCACTAATTTGGGGAAGTTTCCCCTAGTCATCTAAGAGTCGTCGATGAGAAGTTTAACGTTAATATTCAATAAAAGAATGTGTTTATTTTTTATCTTACGCATATCATTATCACACTTTTGGGATATTTATTTTGGAATTTTAGATCTATAATATATAGTCTTATGATCTTAGGGTTGTTCTACCCAGTTAATGTTGCTCTAAAGATCACGTAAAATAATCCACCTCCAATTATTGATGTGGCTGCCATTTATGCGCCTACTAGTTTAAGGATTTTCAAATATCTGAACCCTCCTATGAAATCCAACGAACAAATCCATATTAACTTTATATACTCATCATGGATAGAGTGATAAACAAAACTTACAATTCTTATAGGGTATAAAGCATTATCGGACCTGAAGAAATATCGAGAAATTCCAAATGATTTCATGTTTCGACTACCACAAGTGAGAGATACATCGGCCAATACAATTTCACATGAGGTAGTTTTCTTCACTTACTTATTCGACTTGCGGTCTGAATACCGTTTCGCCCCTAATTGTTAGGATTTTCCGACTTACTGAAATGCCTTGTAGTCAACTGGTGCTTAATAGGGGAAAGTTATTAGTCGCCTCTATAGTGGCATATGACCTGACACATTATTTGTTTGAGATGATATAGTTCATCTGTTTTACTAATATTTCTTATACAAGCAAAATCCTATACTTTTATTTGTCGTTGTATACCATCACAAAATCGTTATTGATCCTCTGGATTCTTAAAAAAGTTACGTATCGTTTTTTTGTTCATAAATTTATGCATGTAAATTATATCCAAGCTGGCTTGAATATTGTATATTTACTAATAATTGTTAAGTAGTTCATGTGTTTTTAAGGTCGAATAATATGACTTTATAGTAATAGATCCCTCGTTCTATTATAAAAATAGTGTGCTTATGATCATTTATATGCCTCATTGTTTGATTATAGCCAGAGTATGCATCCATTAAAGATAACATATGGTTGCAAATATCTACTAATTATTCTATATAAAGTACTCATAATTGATCATTTAAAAAAAAAAAACTTTATTAAGATCTATATTATATTTTTTTTACTAAGACTGGATTGGTAGTTCAGTTATAATAGAAACCTTTCCGAATATAGCTTACTTTGTCGAGTCATTCCATCTCAGATATGATTGGTTTGGTTTTCTCTTGGAAAAATGGAATTATATTTATTTGATAGACCATAAAATATTATATATTAATAATTTATGTCACATCAACTCAACGGGTGAACTAGTAATGTTTGTATAAATCATATAAAAAATGATAAAAAACTTTCGAAACATAGCCAGATATTGCTAAGTCGCTCCATCTCGGTTACAATTGGTTTGGGTTTTTTTTGGAAAAATTGCATGAACCAAAATTGTTATATATTAATTATTTGTATAATATCACCTCGACGAGCACACTAGTGACATTTTGTACAATCATGCAAAAACACTCGAATTCTCATCCATAAATAATATAATATCACTTTAAATATTACCTTTGAAGTCTCTACCAATGCGAATTCCTATATACGCTCCTTATATTATATTTTTATCGTATATTCCGGTTCGACCAAACGAGAGGCATATCACAAGTTGTCTAAATTGATCGAAACCTATGTTAATTATTATTTATTTAGTGCTAGAGAAGTAAAGTAACATTTTATAGCTAGTATTTAGTTGTTATGAATAATGTCAATCTGACTATTAAACTTCATAAAGTATATTGGTGGAAGTTGATACAATGCATGCATTTGGTCAAGTGCCAGTTTGCCAAATATTATGTTGGAAAATGAAAGGGCAGGTACAACCATGAAAAAATAATTTACCTTCTTCATATGCTCTCGTTAGCTCATAAATAACTCTAAATTTAGTTAATCAATAATCATCTGTATGTCTGTCGTGAATCTATTCATGACATTTTTTATGGTGTTAGGACCACTACATCACGTATTTTTCATAGATTCTCTTGAATATGATGTTAGTGAAACATGTTGTATCTACTATGAAACTTCGTACTTGTATATCAATTATTTTATAAACAATCGTGAGTACATCATAACATGGTGTAGTAACTCCTTAGAGTCCATCATCGTCAAAATTAATCACTGATTACCAATTCCGATAGAGGTGCACCAAAAAGTCACGTATTGGGATGGTTAACACAATTCATCAATTTATATAAGGGTGAATGTATATGCCAAGCTTGTTCATTATGGCTAATATTTCGAGTGCCCTTAGTGTATTTTCAATATGATGTAATTTAGAAACTTTTGCTTAAGGTAGTTGTTGTGGTTTGGTAACGACCGTTTTTTGTTTGATTGAATGTTATCCTTGCAATATTATTAGATTTTCTTTGTCAATGAGGTTTTGAACATCCTCTTTGATTGCTAGATAGTTTTAAATTAAGTATCTTATATCATTATGATATTTACAAAAGATGTTCAAAGTACTATAACTTTTTGAAGTGATAATATTTTTAACTTTGCTAGATTTTTTGTCACGTAATAAATATGATATATGATCATGTCGAGTAGAAGACTAATATTGGTGTATGCTCATGGAGGTAGTGGTTTCGTCTCTCTTTTGATAGTTATTAGGTTGGCCGGTTGACGAATTGTAGAGTACAAGCCTTGTCGGTCGGGTGCAAATGTGCCACCATAATGAATATTGTCACGAGTTCTTTCAAATTAGAGTATCAAACGTAGTCTATGTGTTGTTGCACATCAACTATAAGGATAATAATGTCAACTATTATGAATATTCAATATATGATTGATGAATAATCGAATATGAATTTGGACGTGGCGTTTAGAAAATTTTGAATAGTTTTCTCTTACTATAATCTAATATTTTTTTTTAAATAATACCAACTTGATGATATACTTATTTGTTTGTTATTGTTCGACCCATTATAAATAAACTAAAAGAATATTTAAGAACTAAAACTTCAAAATAAAATAGTGAAAAAATGATACCTCTAAACGAATAAATGGATAAGTGAATAATTATTTAGGACTAAACAAAACATAAAAAAATAAAGTATATAAAATTTAATTAATTTGGATTTTAGATAAATCTTATAGCTAGATTTTTTTTCTAGCTAAAAATATATTTAGATCTTCATACTAATCTCTTATAATTTATATCTTTGTCTAAGTTATTATATAAGAAGTTCTTTCAATGTTAATTTTTATTTATTAAATAGACTTAAAACTATTTATTTCAATATATGTTAGAAACCATTTCTATCATTTAATAAAATGATATTTGAAAAACAATTATATATTTAAATATAATTTATATTCAAAATTATAAAATCAATTTTATGAATACCAACGAGTAACATTTTTTAAAGGATTTGAGTATTTAGGAAAAATATCGTTGAAAGAAAGGTGCTAAAAGAATATCAAAATACCTTTAAAAACACTTTTTTTATTTTACTTTTTGTTATAATTTATGGTTAACCCTTTAATATCAATTTTTTTTACTAATAATGATTTAAGGTTTGATATGATACAAATATTTAAATGATAAATTAGTTTTTAGATTTAACCGTCTTGTAGTTTGAAATATTCATAATCGGTTTTATCTCTCGTGTTTTTTGTGTTATGTTTTTAAATGTGATATCTTTCAAACCATAGTCTCAAAATAATATATGAAAATATAATTAGTTTTTTTAAAGACGAATAAAATTAAAGCTATTGAATATTTATTTTTTAATTTTTTTTTTGTTTCGAAATTATGTGTAAATTGGTTACTGGAAAAACAATTGTTGTTTAGTTTCAGAATTACGTGTTATTTGATTAAAAAATTAATTTTTTTTAGTTGCGAAATTACATATAATTTGATTGTAAAAAAACAATTGTTGTTTAGTTGCATAAATACATACAAATATGTAGCGAATATAAGAATCAAATAGTTATGAAAATAGGACTTTAGTCGGTAAATAGAAGTAAATTTTGAGTTGCGGAATTACGTGCAATTTGGTTTTAAAATAAGTATGAAAAATATCATTTAGAGTTGTTTTCCTAAGACTTAGAGGGGTTAAATGATCCGAGGGAGGCTCGTGGTTCGTTAGTGACATGTGAAAAGATAAAAATATATGTGTTCCCCGACGGGAAAGGTTTGCGGATGGGAACGTTGCTGCCACCACAGATGAGGAAATGTTTGATATATTACTTGTCAAAATACTTAAGTGTTTTCGTTTGGAGTACTGAGGATGTGGTGGGAGTTCCATCTGATAAAATATGTCATGGTCTAGCTATTAATATGAACATAAGACCAATAATTCAAAAACAAAGAGCTTTTTCTCTTTAGAAATCTGAGGCAATAAATCCCGAAGTGGACCGACTGTCAAAGTTGGCCATATAAGAGAAGTTTGGTACTCGATATGGACAGCGAATCTCATACCTATAAAGAAAAATAGTGGTAAATGGAGAATGTGTGTTGATTTTATAAATTTAAATCGAGATTGTCCGAAGGACCCGTTTCTTGTTCCAAGAATTGTCCAACTTGTTCATTCAACATCGAGTTATAAATTCCTCTCATTTATGGACGCTTTTATTGGGTATAACCAGATCTATATGAATCGTAGGAATAAAAAATCATCATGTTTATCACAGATAGAGATTTGTATTGTTATAGAGTATTGCCTTCTGGTCTAAAAAATACTGGAGCTACTTATCAAAGGTTAGTAAACAAAGCTTGCTACCCAAATTGGACAAAATATAAAGGTGTACATATATGATATGCTGGTTAAAGTGCTAACAATGAAGATCATTTTCAAGGTTTGGAAGAAACCTTTTATAATATAAAAGGGCTAAAAATCACGTTAGTCACCAGAGTTTGTCACTTGTTTCAAAATAACCACTTATTTTAAATTTGTATCAAAACAGTCACTTTGTTTCACCAGTGGTCATCAATGTTGGTTTTTTTTTAATTTTTAGTCGCCTCTAGTGACCATAAATATACAGAAATATAACTTGAGTGGAAATTTTGACAAAAATATAACTTGAGTGACAATTTTGAAACAAATAACTAACTCTGGTGACTAATGAAGGTTCTTAGCCCTATAAGAGTTATTGGTTTGAAGTTAAATCTTGAGAAGTGTACTTTCGGAGCGCGTTCGGGAAAATTTTTGGGTTACATATTGAGTCATAAGGGGATCAAAGCTGATCCGTAGTAGTTGAAAACTTTAATGGCTATGCAACCTCCTCAAACAATTAAGAGAGTCAAATTCTGACGGGAAGATTGACAACTTTAAACATATTTATTTCCAGATATTCAGATAAGTGTGCTCTATTTTTTTAGGTTTTAAGGCAAGCCAAACATTTTTCTTGGACACCAGAATGAGATGAGGCATTCGCCGAAATAAAAAAACATTTATCTTCCCCATAAATTTTAACTAAACATCTTTTAGGTGAAAAGTTGTTTCCATACATTATAGTCTCATATTTTGCATTAATTGCGGGTTTACTAAGGGAGGTTGATGGTTATCCACTCCATGTGTATTACATAAGCAAAAGTCTCATATATTATGAGAATTTTTTTTGAAGTTGGCGAAGTTATCTCTAGCTTTGGTCATATCTGCTCGGTTGATGCTACCTCATTTTCAAGCTCATTCAATCATAGTTTAAACTTCGTTCCCATTGAAAAATATTTTGCAAAGGCCGGATGTTTATGGGAGAATGAAAAAGTGGTATGTAAAATCGGAAGATTGTGATATTGATTTTACCTTAAGGAAGACGATCATAGCTTAAAATTTGGTTGATTTCCTTGTTTAATTTCAGTCAGAAAGGCCATATTTTGAGAGAGATGACAAATACATGAGTACTTATGGGGATGAGTGGCTAGTTCGAATTAATGAGGATCAAGAATTTTGGGTTCAGGCGAGGAAATTTAGTTAGTGGCTCCGATGGGGCAAGATATGTACCATGCTATACGGTTTGGGTTTAAGGCATCAAATAATGAGGCGCAATATAAAAGCGACTTTCATTGGATTAAGACTGACAAGAATTTGCAAGGCCAAAATAGTTCATTTGGAGAGTGATTCACTACTGTTGGTGAACCATGTGTCATGAATTTCAGAAGCCAAAAAAGACCAACTTGTAAAATACTTGAGAGAATTAAAGGGATTAGTTGTAATGTTTGAGAGTGTTACGTTTAAACATATTCATCGAGGTCAGAATTCTATTGTTGAATTTTTAGCAAGGAAGTCCCTCCCCCAAAGAAAGGCGAAGGTAGCCAACGGTCGGCGGTCGATCGCCCCAAACAAAAGGAACGGACCAAGCGCGGCATAGAAAATATAAAGCCACAAGGGATCGTGATGCCCCAAGGGAGCCCGATATACGACCTTCTCCTCCATGAGAGGTGGTCCCTATCCAACGGCGGCGTGCACTAATAGACGAGTATGAGACAGAGGAGGAAACAGAGGTCCCAATGCCACCACCTGGAAGAGAGGTCCGTGGGGAAGGACGTCCAACCGATCCGGAAGGATGGAAAAATCTATTTCTATCCCAAAACAGCGTCCTTATTTTCCCTGACTATGCCCAGCATGAGGCGTATTACGCCTTTAAAGACAACGTAGGTTATCGAATCAATGATATGTTGTATTAGTTAAATTGTTTTGTTAACATTATATATATTTTTTATTTTTTTTCGAGGCGCGCTCGGGTATCACGGTCCAGTCGAAGTACGGTTTGCTTGGTCAGCGGGACCTTAGCAAACAATTGGGGGTTAGGGAGTTGTTGGAAGGGACACTGTTCTGGCCATTGATGCGGCATCTACCAAAGTTTAACAACCATGTGCAGTTGGCCGAGGTGTTCATTGAGAGGTGGCACCAAGAGACGAACATCTTCCAGTTTTGTTCCGGGGAGATGACCTTGACGCTCGATGACGTGTACGTGATTACTAGCCTCCCAGATGAGGGGAGATTATCGACGTCTTTAGGCCGGAGCCGATATATGCGACATACACACGCTATGCGGAGTTGTTGGGAGTTTCGGCTGATGTTGTGCTGAAGGATATGGAGGCACATGACGGGACTGGATTCGGCCTCCGATGGCTTAGGACGACATTCTCCGCTGACGAGTATTTACATTCCAATACCGCCCTGACTACGGATATGAAGAAGGCAGCAGCTAGGGCATACATCATGTTCTTCCTCGGGTGTACCATCTTCACCAACACGAGCCTAGAAGAACATCCGGTGCGATTTTCTCCATCACCTTGAGGACTTGACGAGGCTTGGTGAGTACGCATGGGGTACTTGTGCACTTGTGTGGTTGTATAAGAGCTTGGGAGGCATTTCAAAGCATTCCTTGAAGAGCTTGGTTGGGTTCTCGGCCTTGTTGGAGTGTTGGGTCTATGACCATTTTCCTATTTTCTGGGCAGCGGTGAATAGCAGTTATAGCCCAACGGATCCGAAAATAGTGGTGTGGTTGCCCAAAAGGGTCCTGGTATCATTAGCTCGCGGGAATCCGTACTACCGTGACATCCTCGCGGCTCAATGAGAGATGAATATAAGTTAGCTTCTTTACGTTGATTAATATTTATCTATTGTATATAAAATGTAGTATGAGTAATTGTTTTTTTTTTGTAGGTGATTTTCCGACCTTACGAGGATGTCCGTGAACTGTGGGTGGAGCAGGAAATAGGGTTGTACCGAAACCCTATTCACCTTATGCTGGTTAGCGAAGCATATCACCCGAACCGAGTGATGCGCCAGTTTGGTTGGATCCAAGAGAAGCCGATGGACCCCCTTGTTGCTAGAACCGGTCTTTCTAGAGGAGACTATATTCGTTACTCGCTTCATGGTAGGCATTGGAATAACTGTAGGGAGCACCTATACGTGATTGATAGGTATTCGAGACCCTTGGAAGGGAGTATTCACACGTCATCCCCCCAGTACAAGGCATACGTGAAGAGGTACGGTTGGTTTAACATCATGCCTCAGATTCTTACCGAGAGCTCCGCGGTCGATGTGGTGAACATGATTAATCGTGTTCGGCCGTTAGACGATTCGACTGACGAGCTCGTGTCGTTTGCGAGGAAGGTGCTGGAGATCACCAATCCGTGGCTTTTGATTTTGGTAGTTGCCTTCTTGATATGTATGTTATTTTAGATATTGACATTTCGTTGTCTGGATTATGGTGCGTCTTGCAATACTTTCCGTATTTAATTACAGACCAAACATTAAACCGTTTAATTTATGCATGTTGTTGTTTGCTATCCATTTTCGAAATCGTTATTTCACTCTCATTGTTGTTTTAAAAACCTAATACCTAAGATAGTTTCCCCAAATTAAGTTCCATCATTAAACCTCATACAATAGAAGATACATTCAACTAAACAAAATGCCACCAAAGGTTTTACCCCGCCGGTTGAGCATTTGTCAATCGACTGTTGACAACTTCCCCGTCGGGGAGCAATTAACAAACCAGCGGTTGAAAATTGTCCAACCGTCGGTCAAAGGCGGAAACAATTCCTTAACAAAATATAATATTTACCCACCAGTGGGAACCTAGAGTAAATTCAAAAAAGCCCCCAAGGGGGTAGCCGAGTTGGTTGAGTATGGCATTCTTATGACCAAAAGGTCATGAGTTCGAGTCCCTCTACATACGCTTTCTCGGCTGAGCCTGTCACCTTGTGTGGTTTACCTTCTGGCGTTGGTTTGCAGGCTATCGCGTCAGACTGAGGGTTTACCCTGTGCGCACTCATTGCACTCTGAGTAGCGGCTGCGGGTTCCCTCCGAAAAAAAAAAAAGAAAAAAAAAAAAAAAAAAAAAAAAAAAAAAAAAAAAAGAGTAAATTCAAAAATAGTGAAGCGAATTAGGGGGCGTTTCAACCGCCGGTATGAAAATTGTACACCGCCGGTGACGTTTTTACACCGGCGGTTAAGTATTCCAACCGCCGGTATAAAAAACTCCACCCGGCGGCGGAATAACATGAAATTAAGATTACTTTTTTCTTTAATGCCTAGCCAGGTAAACCGCCGGTATGAAAATTGTACACCGCCGGTGACGTTTTTACACTGGTAGTTGAGTATTCCAACCGCCGGTATGAAAAAATCCACCCGGCGGTAGAATAACAAGAAAATAGGATAACTTTATTCTGTCATGCCTAGCCACGTCCCCCGCCGGTTGAGTACTTGTCAACCGCCGCCGGAGTGGTTCAATGGTAGTGTTTTATTTTTGGTTTAACTTGCATGTTGTTGCCGCCACAAGAGGGTATATATTATTTGTATGTTGTTAACGTTCGAGGAACATGCATACGTTAATAATAAGCATAAAATGAAAGAAACATAAATTAGCCCAAAGGCAAACATAAATTAAACGACCAACTCAAACGTAAATTTTTTGTGTTTTTATGACAAACATCAACTTAAAAAACATCAAAAGTTAGCATGCATGTGCATTACAATGACATAGTAATCAAGCAAAAGCAGATAAATCTGTTACATTGGGGCAACCATGTTTTAGTTCTTGATATCTTTTGCAACAAGAGACAATCGCCAATGCCCAACCCTCTGCTTCATGTGAACGCAACTTTAGGCAACATGGATGTATCCTTGCACAAGGGGTGTCCACCCTAATCCCAAGCTACATAATGAAACGTCGATAAAATAAATGTCTTAATATTACAACTAATAGTGAAGGTCAAAAAATACTTACGTTAACGAAATGGTTGGATTTGACCCAACCCAATCTGATTTCCACCCGGTTTGACATTTGAGGCGGTGCACCTCTTAGGGGGAGAAAAGTGAAGCCGATGTCCATATTTCGGTACACTCCAATAAAATGAAGTAGCAGTTAAATGCAGATGCAATTTCCACCCCCATCTCAGGCATTGGCATCCAATGGGCTTTAGTACCCACGTTACCAGAGCACTTCACACACTCCGCAACATCAATCAGTTCCTCCATACTTGTAAATATTTTAACATACACGGATGCATAATCCATCAGCTCGTTGTAAAGGGAATCCCTTATCAACCTCCACCCATCTTGTTTCCCGCTTAACGCATACGCTATCGAGCGGTACCCGCAATGACCATCAGCTTTTACGTCATTAATTGACTCCACAAATGGTCTAAAATAGATGGGGAATTGTATTAAGTATCCTTTAAGGTCTACAAAACTTGCATTGGCCAAACGTTGAGCTTGACCTACAACCAACCGTTCCACTAAAAAGCATCGTTCCACTTGCTTGCGTTGGAATCAGAATACCTTTCTTACGAGCGGCGGCACTATCGGAACTAATTTTATTCCCCGAATTTTTTTTGCCTTTACTTGACGTTGCCGGAGGAGATTTGAATTCCTTTGCAAATGAAAGAGAACTAGCATTTTCCGATTCAAGCACATACTCGTGCGCACTTTTGTCGCGTTTAGTGGATGAATCATCAACGGCAATAGAAAACTTGCGTTTGTTAGGTGGACGACCGCGCGCTTTTGGCTTCACCAATGGCTCCAAAATGGTAGTTGTTTCCGGATGGACGACGACAAACCATTTTTTGTAGACGTGCTCTATTCGCGCTTCATCTTTGGATTCCATGACATCGCATAGTAGTTTGTCAAGCTTCAGTTGTTTGATAGTCGTGAGGTTTGTACGGACTAGAATTTCCAACCTCTTCCAATATTCGTTAAACAACTCTAGCGACACGTCTAACCCTTTGGCAACAAACTCGTATATTTCATGCGCGCAAGGGATACCGTGCGTACTTCGTATTGAGCAACCGCAAGGCATACAACCCGCAATTGTCATGTTGCGAGCACAATCTACTTCGCCGGACAAAATATCCAAGGCATAGTGTGAGACGTTGGTTTTTAGTTTGTCGTACACCTTGTTTGTGAACTTGTGTAGGGCTAACAAGCGTCTCTTTTCGAATGAACCCTTTATGTCCCCGTGCCGCAATTCTATCAAGGTATGCAACTTCAACCAAAAAGATTCAAAGTTACCTTTGCTCGTACCGATGGAATGTTTTAGGGTCGAATGAGCGCTCTCCACGCGGTTTGTGGTTTGGTTACCAAAATGCATCCACTTGTTGGTTCTCCACGTCAAAGATTTGTCACCGTACGACCCTAACCAACTTTCCGTATACTCAATTGCTTGCGGTTACTCTTTGAAGTCACAGTGCAATTCGGCTCGGTAGTCTTTGAACGCTATTTCCATTTCAGGCAACATCATTTGATTCCACACTTTCAAGAATGCGTTGGACACTTTCTTATCTTTTATGATTTTTTTTGTCTTCCATAGGTCGTTCATGTTGATGTATCATCGACACAACATGTGTGTTGCACTGGGGAACACATCCTCCACCGCCTTCACAAGCGCCAAGTCTCTATCCGTAAAAAAGATGGATGGTAATTCGATGGAGTGAGTTACCATCAAAGAATGTAAGCAGTCTAACACCCATTTGTAGCTCTCGAATTTTTCTCCCGACACAAACGCGAATCCGATGTAGAAAGTCTTCCCCGTACAAGTGGCTCCGACGACCTCGTACAATGGCATACCGTATTTGATCACCTTGTACGTGTTATCCATTTCAATCACGTTTGGAAATGTTCGTAACAAATCTAAACTAACTGGGTGCGCGAAGAAAAGCTCGCAGATGACATCGCTTCCGTCTTTAGAATTTGTATGAAGTTCGTAGTGGTTTAGCCGTTTAAGTTCGCCCAACAATTATTGGAATTGCGACCGACCGCCTTTCTCGAGCTTCCGATGTTTTAGTTGAGCGTTGTAGACGCTGCGCATTGAGGAAGAATTCTTGGAGTTCAACTTCTTAACCCCACCGAGAATATCCCAAGGACGAGATCCCATTTTCATAGAAGTAACTACGAAATCCATCTATTCTTTATTCAATTGTCCCAAGTAAGAATGACCTTCTTTGTACGATGCAGTATCGTTATTGTGAACACCGCATTCGACCTCTAAACCCCACAAATCATCACCCAATTTCTTTTATTTTAGGGTGAAAGGGCATCCACATTTTTTTGTGCCGGTTGACTTCCTCTTTTGATGCTTTTGATCTACCAATTTTTTGTAAACTCCAGATCTTTCACACACAAACTCAATTCTCGGAGTTTTTCTATCAAGTCTATCGCATCGTCGTAATATTACAACAAACCCGTTATCCGTTGCGGTCTGCTTCACCCATTCGATCAACTCCACTTAAGAGTAGTGACATTTGGTGTCGAACAAGTGGCTATAATCGACCGAGCAAGGCACCGGCATTTCCTCCTCCTTCACCATGCACGAACTAAAATCTTCCTTCTTAAAATCTTTCTCCTTAAAATCTTCGGCCTACGTAAAAAAAATAGTAGATTATGTTAGATTGGCACAAATAATATTAATTAACGTCCTCCCCTGCCGGTTTAAAAATACCACACCGTCGGGGATGTTGTCAACCGCCGATTCAAAATTTTCCAACCGGCGGGTAAAGACCAACGCCCCGGCGGTGTAATAAACACCCCGGCGGGTGAAAATGCTCGAACCGCCTTGGGCGTTGTCAACCCTCAGTTGACAATTACCCAACCGGCGGGGTTGACCCTAACTATTTTTTCCCAATATGTAAATATTTCTAAGGATTCTGCCCCGCCGGTGACGACACTATATCCCCGTCGGGAAACTAATACTACAACCGGCGGGTGGAAGTCGATGCCACCGCCGGTTGGGCATTACCACCCCGACGGAAACATTCATCATCAACTTTGAATGTTCTTCAACCCCACCGGTTGATGAGGCTTCCACCGACGGGGTAGTTCGGGTCCAACTTACTAAATATAGAAAATCTACAAAATATAAACTTTTTTCGAAAGATTGTATAGAACAAGTACCATGTTTGTAGTTCCACGCTCCTCATCAACCTTCTCACGTACTGAATCCATTATTCAATGATTTGATTTTTTTTCGAAAAAATGTTGATTAAATTCTTAGTGATTTTAGAGTTTTTGAATTTTTTGGAGTTTTCTAAATTCTTTTGAGTTTTTTGAATTTTTGAATTTTTGATTAAATTTTGAGTATAAATGGATTGTTTGGAGGAATAATTTTGTGTTCTTTTATATTTTGTTAACTATACCCACAATGTACTAAAAGACAAAATTAAAGATTCTTGGTCAAAAATCAAAACCGTATTTAACTATTTATTTAAAAAATTCTCTAAAATTTAGATATAGTTAACATTTTTTTAACCCTAATTTAACCAAAACCTTAATAAATTTTGAAATCAAAATACTTATTCGTACTTTAAAACTTACCTATAGGAGTAGTTATCCGCAGCATACCTTTTGTTTATTGAACAAGTGAAAGCGAAACAAATGAATGTTACAAAACGGCCTATCAATGAGTAGTAGTTAATCAGATTATTAACCAGTGGTAACTACTTACCAGTATCATAAATTATAAAAATCCGTAACCGCTGCATTTATTGATAAAAATGATGTCAATAAATTGCGTTTCTTCTTCCGATATAAAAGAACGTCCCAAATTAATACTCCTGACAGAGCAGCTAAGAATTATACTCCAACATTCTTACAACAAAATGAATATACAAAAATTAAAGAATAAATTAAACATAAAAATGAAAGTTTAGAGCATTTTAATATAATGATTCATAATTTAAGGACCATACCATATCAAATCATGAACTGGATCCGGACAAGCTATGGTTGAATCAAATCAATGATATCAAGCTGTACAAGACACGACACAACACAACACACACGCGCGCATAAACATAGGAGAGTAGTACTAAGGAATGAGTTCGTGAAATTGATTGTTACCATAAAGCTAGTAGTACTACTAATAAATGAAGTAGATCTTGCAACTAAAGTAACCCCATAATTATATCGTTCGTGTCTCATATTTTCTTTCATCTACTAAATATTGACATAAATTATTCGTCAATAACCAAAAAAGAAAATAAATTAATCATAGGTTAGGAATATTTTACCTACTCATTGCTCGCTATTTAAGAAAAGTGGAAAGTCACTTGTATCGGACCAATTTATAAAAATTATTGATATTTCGGATGCTCTAGTTTATATATATTAGATGGTTGTTCTATTTATTTTGCAGCTTGGGTTTATTTAATAAAAGTAAATTTATTTGTTAAGGAATCAAGATCAATTATTATATATATATATATTTGACTTTATAACAATTTTATTAAAAATAAATGTTTTATATTTTATTTTCAGAATATCTACACAATGCTAAGTCGAACAAATTAATACAATTACTGTTAAAAATACTATTTTGAAATATGAAGTTAAAAAGAAAAACTTAATAATTTTGAAACAAAACAGATTGAAGACATAAAAAAAAGTTGTGAAAGATGTTGAGGAACAAGTTTTCGACGATGTTGCATAAACTATCAAGCAAAAAGAAGATCGACTTATGCTCGTTGCCTTGGTTAAAATTTTTGAAAAAATATTATCGCACACATTTGAGAAAAAAAATCTTAAAACTATATTGGGCGATCTCAAACATTTTATATCTGAAAACGAGCGACTTGGTTCGTCATTTGATGAAGAAGAAGATGAAGAAATTGAAGACGAAAAATCTAATGACGAGGTAGTAATTGTTGAAGAAGAACATACCAACAAAGGCGTCGTCAATATACTTCATACTGGTCAAATTAATGAAAGACTTATCAATGTAATTTTGTATCATACTAATCAAGTTGATGAAGTTGTTATCGCAATGAATTCTCCACCTTACACTAGTTGACTTGACGAAGTCTTTAGTAATATAAATTATATATCGTACTAATTTACTTCTTCTTAGTTTCGTTGTGCTTATGATGAAATATTCGTGCTTTGTATTTTTACTTTAACCTATGAAATATCGTACTAGTTTTCCTGCATTTTTATTCTTTGTCTCTTCTAATATTTTCTTTATAATGAGATCACCTTCTTTGAAAACTCTTGGCTTTAGCTTTGAAGAAAACCTACAAATTGTTAAACTTTTATAATGTTCTGCCCTAACACGAGCTTGATTTTGAGGCTCTTCGATCAAATCAATAGAAATTTATCTTCGTTCACTATTACTTTCTTCCGAATAATATTGTTTTATGTAATCAGAATTGACAATCTTAGGTGGAACCACATATTTCATCTGGTATACAAAATAAAAATGAGTTTATTCTTTAGCAGCCCCGAGGCTCGTTTTCTACACTTATAGTACCTCGACTAATTTATCTAGCTATTTTCCCTTAGCCTCTATAATATTTTTTTGATTTCATCTATGATGGTTCTATCTGTCACTTCTACTTGTCTATTTACTTAGGGGTAATATAGAGTCCTCGAAATATAGTTCTACCTCGTATATTTTACAAAATAGCATCATCATATTCTTTGAAATTGAGGTCCATTATATGTAATTAAGATTCTTCGAACCCCATACCTTGATAAAATCCAACTTTGCAAGAAGTCTCAAATTTTCTGAGCTCTCATCTTCTGTAAGGCTTTTGCTTCAATCAACTCTATAAAGTAATCAACAACTACTACTAAATATTATATATTCCATGTGGGCATTAGAAGTGGTCTCACCAAGTTGACCCCCCACTTATCAAATAGATAAAGTGTTGAGACTATGCTCATTGGTTCACTTGGAAACTAACTTGTATTAAAATACTTCTGATAAGCATTGCATCACTGCACGATGGTCTCAACATCTACTGCTAACTTTAGCCAATACAAAATCTACCAAAATGCATATTCTGATCAAATTCTATGTCCATAATGAGCCCTAACAATCCTTTCATGCAAATCTTTAAGAATAAAAAGAGTCTCGTTTTTATTTAAACATCATAACATCTGTCTTGTAACACTCTTTATGTATAGGACATTATCAAGAATCACATAACTAACATCTCATATTCTTAAGCTCGAGCCTCAGTTTTCCCTTCATGGGAGTATTATCTCTAAAACAAGAGATAATATTCTGTAATATTCAACTGTTTCCAATACCAATACATCGACTTCCTGATCTTTGCCTTCTATGGATGATATTTCTTGCGTAATAACGAGTGGATTATCTCCCAAACTATTGTCTTTACTAAGAAATATACAATTGAATTTTTTAGATAAGGTAAATGCTTGTATTCTACTCGTTTGAATTTTTTCACCAATTTATATTATTATTACTAAGTACTCTCTCTTACATAGTAGTAGTTTTGTACATACCTTTAACTTAACTTACTAGCAATTATGAATCCAATCTTACCTGAATAATTATTTCTCCTTAAATTCGAGCTAATTTTAAGTCACGTAAACAACCTCGTACTCTGCCACGTTGTTAGTAACTTCAAAACCAAAATTTATGAATTGTTTAATTTCTTCACCGAAACGTACTTTCAAAATAACCCCAGCTCCTTCTCCATTGAGATCTGGATCCATATAAACTTCAATTGTCCATTTCGAATCTCTTTGCATATCTGATTTAGTACTCTTATCATCATCAGTTAATTCTCTGACAAACTCGTTTATAAAATATGAAATTGCTCGAGCCTTGATAACAGTATGGGGTTCATACATAATTTTTGTATTACCGAACTTCTACAGATCATCTTGTGAGTATACTTGAAATATCTAATTTTTATACCACGTATAGAAAAATAAGTTCGTATGACGCTAGTGTGACTTTGAAAATACAATCGTATCTTCCTAACGGTACCACTAGTCCTAAAGCCAATTTTTTAGGTTCAAATATCCTTTGTTCACACCAATTAGGATTTTAATTATAAAATAAACCGGTATTTGCACTCATTCATCTTCTATGATCTGGAAAACACTCACAACATGATTGGACAGAGACATGATAAGTAGAGGTACATTAGTTTGCCTCGTATTTGAGCTTAAATGATCTATATTAAAGTAAAATACTCTTTTTAAAACACGAAACGCTTCATACCGTTCTTCGTTCAAACTAAAACTTTTTTCTCTTGTAAGGACTTTGAAGAAAATGTTACTCTTATTAAAATATTTGAAATAAACCTTGATAATTTAACTAGAAGACCCGCTAACCTTTGAATATTTTTGATAGTTCTTGGTGATTCCATAGTTAAAATTATTTTAGTTGCATTTAACAAGCTTCGATTCCATTCTTATTGATGATGTACTCGATAAATACTCCACTTTGAATTCCAAATGAACACTTTAAAGGGTTAATATCAAGATTAAACTTTCTTAAAATCTTGAATATTTTATATAAAACTTCATTTTTCCAATCCTCACTATTGTTTTTTCAATCATGTTGTCTATGTATGTCTCCGTTTTTTTCTCGGCTGCTTCTCAAATATCAAGTTGACGAGCCTTTGATAAGTCAATCCTGTATTTTTAAACCAAAAGGCATAACTTTATAACATTACAAACCTCTTTATGTCTGAAAATTAATATCTTCCTCATCCTCTGGAAGCATACAAATTTGATTATATCATATGCGTCCATAATTGGCACGAATTTGTGACCCAAAGATGCATATACTAGTTAGTTAATACGAGGCAAAAGAGAAGCATCATGTGGACATATCTTGTTGAGATTAATAAAATCTATGCATATTATCCATTGTAGGTTTTTCTTCTTGAACAACACCGAGTTAGAAACCTAAGTTGGATATCATGATTCCTTGATGTCCCCCAATATCAATAACTTTTCTACCTCTTTGATGAAACTACCTTAACCTCTTATCAATTCACTGGCTCGTGAAAGATAATAAATGAGCTAATCATGAATAAATTATCAATAATCGAAGCAATAAAAATAATTCCACCAATTTCAACTTGAAGGTTTAACGTAGTTGATTCCCAATTTTAACCACATGTCCACTTGCTAGTACTTCTTCAAATATTTTACCCAAAGGTTCGTCACGTTGTATCTCCTCATTAGGATCGTCAACTTTTTTCTCAAAATCATCATTTGTAACTAAGTGATGATCGTCTTCCAAATTATTTTATTGTTATGGATTTAATTTATCATGATATAAAGAGACCGCATTGATAAGGTCAGATTATTTTGACACTACCCTTTACATATATCCGAAGAGCGGTTCAGACATAACCAGTACCATGTCCAACTGAATAGAGTAAATTAGTGGAACGTGAATCAGCTAGTTACTGTTCATTTCATCTCTTGGGCTAATGGGTTCTTAAACTTAACCCAAGCTCATAATCCGACCCGAAAGGCCCATGGGTCATTAATTAAGTATAAATACCCCAACTATTTTCATTAATGAGGGTAATCAAAATTTACTGCTAGCGCACACCTAAATTATCTCTCTACATCTTACCTTAAACATTAAATTCCCAAAACTCTTTCCAAAACTACCCTTTCATCATAAATAATCTACATCAAACTCGGGACCACAGTGGGAGACGGCGGTGCCTGAATTTCAGATTCAAAACTAATAAACAAAGTAGTTCGGATGGATCTGAGTGCACGTAATATTCCACCTCATGAGGTGGAAGTAGCAAAAGAAAATAATGAATATACAATTGAGGAGTGCGATCAGTTGAGGGCCGAGATTGAGGCTTTGAGAGTGTTGAAACAAGTAGAGAAATGAATTAAAGAAATCCGGTGCGTCGGTGCTTCACTATACTGACAATCCTGGAGGGAACGAACAGTCCCTAAAAACTCATCTCAGCTCCAAGAAAACGCATTGATCTAAACACATGGAGATCTTCACTTCAGAATCCTCCAGCAGCTCTTCTAATGATGCAGAACTTGAAGAGTCAGTCTCATCCATCTAAATACATAGAGTACATTTTTCTGATGATCTTGAAATAAACATGTTCATGGGAAAACGCTCTACATATACTTAGTTGTATCAGAATATGCAGTACGTGTTGTGCTAGTAAGAGAAGTGGATAATTACTCTCGTCCGGTTTATTATATTAGCAAAAGTCTGTTGGATGTTGAAACAAGATATTTTAAGTTAGAAAAGTTGGTCTTGGCATTGGTAATTGCGGTAATAAAAATAGGACTATACTTTCAAGCTCATTGAATTTTCGTCCGAACATTTTTTCCCTTGAAGAATGCTCTCCAAAAGACTGATGTATCAAGCAGATTGACCAAGTGGTCAATTGAGCTCGGTGATTATGATATTGATTTTGCGCCCCGAATGGTGATTAAAGCCCAATCAATGGCTGATTTCTTGGTAGAATCCCATGCTGGTAGCCCCCCAGACAAATGTAAAAAAACAGTCTAAGAAAGAATGGGTAGTCCGAACTGATGGCGGGTCTAGTACTATGGTGTGTGGGGCTGGAATTTGTTTAACTTCTCCCTATAGTGATACTATATACTAGGCTATATATTTTGGTTTCAGAGCCTCTAACAATGAATCTGAATATGAAGCAGCTATAGCTGGTCTCAAGCTAGCCCTTATATGTTGGGCGAAAAAAGTCTGATTAATGAGTTACTCCCAACTACTTATTCACCATACTCACGGGCAGTCTGAGGCAAAGAAATAACAATTGATAAAATATTTGTTTATGTTGAGAGAAGTTATTGCAAGCTTCAAGAGCATCCAATATGAACACATCCCTAGATCGGAGAATATTATGGCAGACTCTTTAGCAACCATAGTTTATTCTGAATCTTACCCTTGGATTCTGATGCTAGAGTGTCCACTAATACAAACAGGCCAAGAAAAGGGTAAAAATAATGAATAAAGTATGAGCATATTTTCCATTCAACCCAAAGACTGAGGATATGATATCTTTCAGTTTATACCGATAGGATTTTGCCTCCGGATAAAATCCCGGCTAAGAAAATTAAATACATAGCCCATGGTTTCCTGGTATTGAAAGAACTTCTTTATAAGAAATCATTTAGCAGACTTCTCTTGCGTTGTTTAGGATTTGAAGAATCCCAAAATATTTTATACGAACTACATGATGGAGAAGGTTCTGCACATTGTTGCTATAAGGCCTTAACCATAAGAATCTTATTAACAGGGTATTATTGGCCAACGATAATGACAAACGCTAAAGATATGGTCAAGAGGTGTGATATTTTCCAGAAATATGGAAATGAAATCAATGTTCCAGTAGTTCATATGGAGTCCATATCTGAACCTATACCTTTTGGTAGATGAAGGTTGGACTTGGTTGGACTTTTTTCTATGGCATCCAGTGGATATCGAACGATCATAGTTGCAATTGATCATTTATCTAAGTGGATAGAGGTAGCTCCCTTAGATGGAACCACTTCTAAGGCGGTTATAAAATTCATTATATCCAATATATGTTTCAAATTTGGGGTTCCCCTGAAGATCATCGCAAATAATGGGCCACAATTTGATAATAAAGATATGGAAATGTTTTGCACTTCCAGATGAATTCAACACTGTTTTATTCTCAATTCCATCCTCAAGCGAATGGGAAAGTTGAAGTAGCTAATCAAACGATCCTGTCGGGCCTAAAAAAGAATATGGAATGAGCTACAGGGAAGTGGCCAAGTTATCTGCAAGAAGTACTATAGGCTTACCGAACTACTCCTCGGATTGCTACACGTGAATCCCCTTTTGGTCTTGTTTATGGGATGAATGCAATCACACATATAGAAGCTACTCTACCATATTTTCGAATCCAAAGTTATTTCGAACAAACCAATGATATGGTAGTTAGGAACCAGTTGGACTTGATTGAAAAAAAAGTCAAGGCACGTTTGAGAACAACACACTATCAGGGTTTGATGAGGACAGATTTGCGTCCAAAGTCAAAAGAAGATATTTTCAATCAAAAGACAAGGTCTTGAGGAAATTCTTTTTGCACACTAAAGAAGAACATTTTGGAAAGCTAGCTCCGAACTAGGAAGGTCCTTATGTAGTCTCTGAAAAGGTCAAGCTAGGTTCGTATAGGCTTCAAGACAAAGAGGGTAGGACGTTAAAGCACCCTTGGTCAGGTTATATTTAAAATAAAACTCTTTTGTAAATATTTACTTTTTTATCCTTCAATGTAAATACTATTTCCTACCCTGGTGGCACGGGGAGATTTTAACGAGGTGTCCGAGTTTTTTAATAATATCTCATGTGTTCTTCAAAAGCTTGGTGCAAAATTGTTGATCATAGTATGAGGTGATCGGATATTAAACACTCATTAAACACCCAGGCTCTCAAATGAAGTATCATTGAGTTGGTCGGATTTGTTAAACACTTGATCACATTCATTAAAAATTTGTGATTGGAATCATTTAATGGTTATTATACACTTATTTAACAAATCATAAATATTGAAAGCTATTTAAACATTGGCTATGAAGAGATAAACGAGATTCATACAAAGAAGAATACGATATTAAAACTTGATCGTAATAGACCCGATCTTAAGTTCACAAAATGCCTTGACCATTAAAGGACTTTGGTTCATAAGACAGAAATTCAAAAAATGTAACAAATGCCTTGGCTGTCCAAGGACTTTAGTTTTAAAACACAAAATAACAACAAAACCTTAGGGGTTTTCCCTTCGGCTTCTTAATCGCTTTTACCCTTCTTAGGACTTTTGATTTCAGCGCTCGAATTCTCACCAGTTCCTTCATTATCTTCAGAGTCTTCTCTGTTTGCATAGTTGTGCTTGTCATCATCTGCAAGGGTATGGAAAGAGATATCCTCGTACTCTATATATTTTCACAAATGATCAAGGGTCCTCTTCGGAAAAGTCTCATGAAATAGGAAGACCATGTCAGACTTAATCCCATCGTCTCTTTTCTCCAAGGAATCCAATATTCCAGTAGTATACTTCTCTATTCCAGTAGCTATTTCTTGGGCTTGCTTGCTTACTAAAGACGCATTCTCATTTGTCTTCTCCTTAAGGAGCTTCTCCAAGTTGACTTTGTCTTCGGATAAATTTTTGACAGTACTGGTGCTAACTTCTAGTTGTTCCTTCAAAGTCATAATCTCGGTATAAGAAGAATTTTCCAGTCCGGAATACTTTGTCTGGCAATCTTTTGGAGCATCTCGTGATTTACGCAGTTCGACAGCTAAGTCCTCTTTTTCCTTCTTTAAGGATTTTATTCTTTGGTGAGCGGTAGAGAAACTATTCGCCAAGCCCTGGTTTTTCTAATGGTCAAAGAGGTTATGGTAGTTGTTTGTTCCCTCACTTGTCTTTCCAGGTTAACCACCGGACGAATATAACCTAAGAGGGCATGACTGAGAGTATCTTGTGCTCTTGATATCACGTATGTCTCACTGTTATGGGTTACAACATTGGACGTATTGGCATGAGGATAAAGCTCCACAAAGTCGTCATTGTCTAGATCACTAAAATACATGTTTGAAACACAAATTCTCCCTTGTCGAGATCGAAATCTTCTTCAGGAGTTTCCTCATCGGCATGAATGAGTTTTTATGAAGGAAGGTTAGGTGGGATTTCTTACAGAGTACGATCAGTAGGAATAGGAGGAAGGAGTTCAGAAGGACACAAAATTATCTCTGACCCCATACTAACTTTCTTTTTCTTTGTAGTTTTTTCATCACTGCTCGCCTTGCGTCTCTTATGATCCTTCCTTGTGATCTGAGGTAGATTATCTGATCCGCCAGCCTCTTTGATTGTAACTTCAACTGACTCTTGCAAAGGAACATTGATTCCTCTTTGGTTGTCCAAACTGACCCCTTCGGTGACTTGCTGAGATGGGTCCGCTTTGGTTTTTTTCTTCTTCTTGTTCTTAATCTTGTCCGGGTGGCTAGGGGCTTTGACCCAGGAAGGAAAATAAAGTTTGTCATCCTTAGTATCAGGTTCTTTAAGATGGAATACGCAAGGGGATGAGTGGTCAGCTATTCCCAAGTGAGATCTCTATTCCCTATAGTGTTCCATAGGTGAGACCTTACGAAGTTTCCCGAAGTAAAACAATTATGGAAACCGTTCCCCCAATTTTTCGATGCCCATTCATTTAGCTTAGCACAAGTGGCTTGGCCTGCCTCTAAATGCTCTGGAAAATTCTTTGAAAACTACAAGGAAACACAAAAGTCAGTTCAAAATAACAACACAGTATTTAGAAACTAAGGAAAACATGAATAAAGATTACTTGAACTCTTCTAGCGAATGGTCAGTTGACTTGGATTAGTGGCAGCTCTTATATTCTTCCCGTTCTCCCATGCTCCTCCGATAAATAGAAATTGGGTCCTCCATGGCTTTTCAGACTCCAACAAGTCATTTACCACCTTATAATCATTCTCCATATTATAGTGGTAAAAGAGGATGTGGTGGTTCTTGCACAGACTCGCCACAACAACAAATTGCTCCATGAGTAGTCGGATTTTTGATAACCTTGATGCCATTATACCGGCCAACAAATTATACCATGCATTTGGGATCAACTGGCTCAGACATAATCTTATCAGGTAAAATTACCTGACTATATATGGATCCAAAGGGAACCGGAGTTTACAATTCAGCACTTCAGTGTATACTACTAGCTCATGGGACTTGCAATCCATAAGAGTCTCTAGAGTGACTGAGATTCTCACTTTAACAGATTTAGGGAAGCCCCACTTTGTTCGGAACCGACCCAATTCAGCAGTGAGGGTATACACATAAGTAATTTTTTGGAGGTCTATCAAGTACTTCACACTGACTTTCAGAAAGTTTGGCCCCACTTTCTCTTCCAGGCACTAAAGTGACTCAGTGTTGAGCAGACCCGCTTTAACTTTGTCTTTTCGATCTGCTGCAGTGTCCTTTGTCTGTTTGGACGTCTAAAAGAAAGTATATTCTATACTGTCCTCCATTACGCTTGACTACTGTTTGGATGGTTTAGTATCTGCTATAGGTTTTATCGTCTCCGAACTAGCAGGTTTCGAAGAAGTAAGTGTAGTTTTAGCTTTATACTGACGAGTTATTCTGCGAGGGTTGGATTTCACAGCATCTGAACCCATTGTCATGAAATGTGAAGGTTTCCTAACACTTGGAAACTACATTTTATCTATGTAGGGGTTTTAGGACTCTTGAACTGAAGACCCTGACTATAGAGGAGATATGGTTGGGACAAAAGGTAATTTTCTAACCTTTGATGTCTTTGATGATTATGAACCTTGGTCTGTGTTTGTTTTTGTTCGACTGATTTTTTCACCAGGAGAGGCAGGGAGACCAGCTGCAACTCTTGTGTCTCTTGCGTCTTTTCTCGCTTTCTCCAAATCAGATAAGTTCAACCAACCTCATTTCACCAATGCATTTCTGGTTGTGAACATAAATCTACCCAGACAGAATTTAAGAAGATTATCAAGCTTTCTCTCTCTAAATTTTTGTGTGTTCTCAGATTCAATAGAAAACTGAAACCAATTTATATAAAGATGAAAATGTGGGAGTTTACCTAGGGGAAGACGAGCCGATCAAAGTAATGATTAGGGGTTATGAAGTATGGGGGTAAACCCTAAGTAATGTTTTAGCCAAGTAGGTACATGAATCTAGGAGAAAAAATGGCTAAGAGGTCAAACCAAAACTTGACACGTGTCCCACGTCAAAAAATGGCTTTTGGAATTCTTAACGGTAACGTTAGTCTCTTCAAAATCCGATCAGGCTGACTCTTGGAATAATTAACGATAAAGTTAATCTCTTCAGTTCGGATACCAACAATAGATCAGGGGATCACCTTGAATATACACTAAGTTTTATTTTTTCGAGTTAGCTTTTCCAAAGGTTCTTTGCAACACCTAAAGGGGCTACTGATAAGGTCGGGTTATTTTGAAATTACCCTTACGTATATCTGAAGGGTAGTTTGGACATAACCGGTACCACGTCTAACCGAACATAATAAATTAGTGGAACGTGACTCAGCTAATTGGTGGTCATTTCATTTTTTGAGCTAATACTAATGGGTTTTTAAACTTAACCCAAACCCATAATCCGACCCGAAAGGCCCGTGGGTCATTAATTATGTATAAATACCCCAATTGATTTCATTAATGAGGGTAATCAGAATTTACTGCTAGCACACACCTTAATTATCTCTCTACATCTTATCTTAAACATTAAATTTTCAAAACTCTTTCCAAAACTATCCTTTCATCAGAAATAATCTACACCACGCATAACAATCCCTAATTGTTCTATGATTGCCTCTAATTATCCCAACCATATTTTGAAATGGATATTTAAGGCATTGTCAAAATGAAATAATTTGTTGCTTCAATTTTGTGACATCAATTCCTACCTATAATAGTGTTGTACGAGCTACGAATATCGAATATCATGAAAAGAGTTCAACAATCCCTAGTTATTCTCCGACTCCCTCTAATTATCCCAAATAGGGTCTAACAAGATATTGAAGACATTGACGAAATGGCAAAGTTGTTGATTTAATTTTGTGCAACCAATTCATACACATAATAGTGTCGTATAAGTTTGGAACATCTTCTATTATGGAAAGAAATCTTATAATTTTATTAGTATTACCATACCCAACAGTTTTAGAAAGTTAAATGTCACCAACGCAACCGGAATATTTCCTCTCAAAGCTAACCAAGTAGATGTCATTAGGCTTGTATATGGGTACTTTAAATATTTTATCATAGTTGTGCTTAAAAATAACATTAGTCGAACTGATATTATCCACCAAAACTCGTGTAACCATAGCTATATATAAATCTAGATTAATTATTAGTGTGTCTTCATAGGAGTAACAACTCGTTTTACATCGTCTTCGTTGAATATCAAATCAGCAACTGGTTTCCTACAATGATGGTATGACAACTCATCGACCAAATAAATCTCCAATTCTACTTTTTATTCATTCTATATTTTATTATTTCTCTCTTTATTTCTTTATTCTCTCTTATTCTTAAAAAACTCAACAAGTTTTCCATTTTCTATTGATCTTTAAATCTCATCACATAATTGGAAATAATAAATGGTATAATGACCATGATCACAATGGTATGCGCAAAAATACCATCGAGATGTTTCGTTGTTTGAGCTAACATGACACGAGTAGGTTGGTATATTTGTTTATATTTTTATTGGAAATGAGTGCTATATTTTTTGTTAAATGGGTAAATATCTGAGCCGGATTATCATAATATGAAATTCTTAGTTTTCTTAATGGATCTTTACTACCTCAACGCGTATGACCTCATTTTTTCTCCCATGTTTGGTATTTATGTCTATGAATCTTAAGGTTTTGGACAAAAAAAGGCTCCCTCTTAGATTTTTCAAATCTAATAAAGTTTTTTTTACCTCTCCAACACTTATTTTATATTATCTACAGGAAATCTGGCAAGGTCCTCGTATAATTGTCCATATATATATATATATATATATATATATATATATATATATATTAAGTCATCTTTTAAAGAGTACCCCAATAACATTTTTCATTTCATTTTAATAGACCGTTCGTCTCATACACGAATTTTTGAACATAAATTTTCAACATTTATCATTTTCTCTAGCACGTAAACGATTTTTAAAGGTGTTCTAAATGCCTTTGAACCAACCAATTAAACCAACCAAGTACGTTTCCTTTAAATATCATCAAAAACATATGGGTTTTCGACACTAATAATTGTATTCGGGTCTTTGTGAGCGGGAGACTTACTTATATTTGAAGAAGGTTATTGTACACTGTTAATCATTATGCCTTGTATTCACAATACATGCTCTTTTATTCGACGAGTGTTAGGCTTTATCATATAATCATTTTCCCTTTCATAATTTTTTTTCCAGATGTTTCTTTAACTTCATCCTCTATGTTTGTTTTCAACATAAACAGTTGAAGTGTCTGTTCTAGTTGGATCCATGTGTTCATCTTTGCATCAGTTTCATTTATCTTTGTTTTTTCATTTCTGAAATGAGCTTGTCTTTTTCAGTGATTTTCCTTTTGTAGTTATTGAATTTGAAGTATAAAATTTGTATGTTTGACTTCATTTTTATCTATTATACCCTTTGTTGATAAATCAATACTATGGCTAGAGACATGCTCTGCTAGTGCTTGGGCTGAGAATATTTTGTTAATCATCTACAAAATAAAAATCATGTCAAATATGTGAAACCATTTATAAATATGATGGATGATAGATGCACAACCTTAATAAATATGATAGATGTGAAACGTATATAAATATTATAGATACGAAATCTTATATAAGATGATTCATGATAGATGTGAAACCTTAAAAATATATGATAGATAAGAAATGTGAATTAAAAAGATAGATGTGAAACATTTTATGAGATGATGGATGATAGACGTGCAACCTTAATAAAACTGAAATGTACATAAATATGATAGATAAGAAATCTTTTATACAATGATGGATGATAAATGCACAACCTTAAAATATGATAGATGCACAACCTTAAAATATGATAGATTTCAAACCTACATGAATATGATAGATGCAAATTTTTTATAAGATTTTTTCATGATAGATGCAAAATTATGATAAAATGACGATTTTTATTGTTGGTATAATAATCTCTATAACCTTATGTTTTCTACTATCATAAGGTACATTTTGTCATTATTTTATTTGGAGGCTTTTTTTTTATTATTATTATTAGGTCTCTATGGGACTGAATTTTCCTTTTTTAAAATAGAAGCACGTCATGTTTGTACCATCTTATTTTTATTTAGAGGACCTGTTTATATCAGTAAAGTATGTTTTACAAATTTTTAGTGGTTTTATTCTTCGAGTTGTAGTCTTTTTAGTTATTATAACTTATGGACGTGGTTTAATAATGCATTGATCTATTGTTCTTTCAGCATCACTAGAATCATTACCATTAGAGGCTTGGTTCGTATCCCAATTCGGACCACCGTCATCGTCATTGAGATTAACTTGTTCAGGATAAACATCATATTTAACATCATTTGTAACATGTTGTGCAACATAATTTTTTTTCCTATCGTGTAATATCATGTGGAACATTATCATCCTATTGAAGAACATGATTATTTTGTTCTTTCTCGAATGAATCTTCTTCTGATATTTGGAACTCTCCTTTAAATTACTTTTCTTCTACTTCTGTTAGGTTTAAAACTTATTATGAAACCTAAAAAATTGTTACAACGTTAAAGTAAAGACATATATTTATGTAAAATACGAAACCGGACTAAAAACAATGTGTAAATATACGTGTTTATATGTGACCTTGATTATGACATCAATCGTTTTCCCCTAAATACCTAGTCATTTGAAGCATCTCGGTACCTTATCTTCAATTTTTTATTTTTGACATATGGTTGTGTGTTCGAAGATGAATGGCTATATATTAACAATATTATACCATTTTTTAATAATCATATTTAAATTTTACAAAAATACTAACTAGTAATAGAGCAATACAATTAACTACTTTTCCAGATTTATTTTCATGACAAAGTTAATTGAATGCATCAACTTGTCTCGAATTGCTTCCGTCCAATCGTAGTTATTTATTTTATCTAGGTCTTATACGCAATAAACCATTGTATATGCTAGTATATCTCAGGATGTAAAAAAACTAATATTGAGCATGTTAACATTATGAAGAGTATCACAACATCTTTTACTGTCTACTATCTAGGTTTTTTCACTTTTTTTATTTATAGCATCCTATAAATATTCAAAATCATTAGTTCATATATAAATAATATATGATAAATATCTGGAAAGTATAATAGATACAAAATAACTATGATAGTTGCAAAACGATATATGTTGCAAAACTTATGCAAATGTGAAACTAAGGCAAAAATGATAGATGCGAAACCTTTTGCAATGTTAAACCAAAGATAAAATTGATAGATTCAAAACCTTTACTAATGTGAAACATGGCTAAAATGATAAATGCTAAACTTATGCAAATTTTAAAACTAGAGTAAAAATGTTAGATGCGAAACGTATGCAAATGTGAAAACAACTTTAAAATGCTATATGCAAAACATATGAAAATGTTAAAGTAGAGTAAAATATTATATATGAAACCTATGAAAATGTGAAACTAAGGAATAATTGCATATAAGAAACCTATTCAAATGTGAAACTAGGGAAAAAGTGATAGTCGTGATGAGAAACCATTACAAAAATAATAGGCGCGAGAGCTTTGCTAATAAAAAACCAGTGTAATATTGCAAGAGAAAGTTAAAATTGCATACCTTTATTATTTTATTTGTGATCGAGCTTGCTCGACTTTTATCAACTTTTCTTGATGTGTCATCAGAAAAGTATGTTTTGGTAATCCTGGATTGTTATTCTTCTTCTGTTTCTGAATATCTTGGTTCAAAATATTTGGCTTGTTGCGGCATAGGATGGTTTCTATATTTTAAACCAAATATTATTTTGACATCATTAGTTGTAAGGTGTAGAAACTTTTGTCCCAAAATCAAGTCTTCATTTTCATCATCATACCTTTTTATTATCTCTTCAATCAATTTGTAAGACATTTTTTCTTAGATTGCATGTTTCCTTCAAGATGGAATAAAATTGTGTTTTTTTGGCTTCTTCTATGTGTTATGGTTTTACTTTTGTCTCTATCATAAGTTTCATCAATACAGAGAGCCTTGACCTGAAGAAACAAGTTTTTTAGCCATTTTCATGTAAAAGCAATAAAATAAGAAAAAAGGTCACTTATGATAGATGAGGTATTGTATATTATATGAAATCAGTAGAAGTGTGATAACTGATAGACATAAAACCTATGCAAATGCGAAACCATGACAAAAGTGATAAATGCGAAACCTTTTGTAAATGTTAAATTATAGGCAAAGTTGATAGATGTGGAACCTATACCATTCTATAACCAAGGGAAA
This sequence comes from Limnanthes douglasii subsp. nivea, assembly GCA_036936605.1. NCBI lineage: Eukaryota > Viridiplantae > Streptophyta > Magnoliopsida > Brassicales > Limnanthaceae > Limnanthes > Limnanthes douglasii. The sequence goes on from JAUPFV010000003.1 coordinate 88,536,093, forward strand.
ATGCTAGTTGTGAAACTTATGCAAAAGTATAACCAATGCAAAGTGGTAGCTGCTAAACTTATGCAAAAAGTGTAATCATGACAAAAATGATAGTTGCAAAACCTATGCAAATGTAACAAAATTTGGGAATTGCATATGCTAAAAATAGGCTAACTATGATATATGGTAAGTGATAGATGCTAAACATCGTCAACTATGATAGATGTCAAATGATAGTTACTAAACCAGACCAATATAGACAATGAGAAACAATAGCATGGCAGTTTTGATATATGAAAATTTTTGCACTATGTTTTGCTGTAATTATACAGGCTGTTTAAAATGATGAATGAGTGTCTTGCTTTAGCGAGACACGATTAAGCAATATAACAAACCGAAAATCAGAATTAAATGAAAAAGGTGATGAAATAAGATTTTACTGAAAAATGAATAAATAACTAAAAACATTACCCAAAACTGATATAAATTAATAAAAATCATGACTGCACTAATTGAAAAACTTGAAAAGACATTCCAATGAACCTTTTTTAAAAAAAAAACAGTAAAATCGAACTGTATTTTCGAAAAATAAGATAATCACAAAGCAGAATTTCTTACTGATTTTTAGCGTAGATTTTGTTCTAAAGTAATTTGAAATTTTAATCGGAAACTGAACGGAGCTTCAGCGGTTTCGAATTGTTGATGATAGTGAGTCTGTAACAAACAGTCGAACTTAATAGGCAGGTAGTATAGTATTTGATGGCGAAGGAGTGGAACTTTTTTTTGTTATTAAAATTTGTATTTATATTAGAGATAATTTAGAAAAAAATTGATCCAATATTTTGGACATCTATGTTATTAATCTTCCCAAGAAAATAATTAAAATTTTAATAAAAATAATACACATAAAATATATATAAAAAAATTGATTAACTATCGAAATTACTTCTCCATAATTCATTATTTGTTTAAATATATTACCCATATGTAAATTCCTATTAAACGTGTTACTATTATATTTGGAACTTGTGTATGTGTAGTGTAACAAAACAATCCTAAATGAAAAGGCACAAAAATAGATACAAATTGTCTATGAATTTGAGTTTGGTAAAGCTGTCAAACAATCAAAGAGCACAAAATACTTTATTATTTTAAATAAATAAAATTGATGAATATAATAAAGCAAACAATAAATTCAAAAACCCAGAACTTAAACTCTAAGTGGAGGTAGGACTAGGGCCAGTTTTCAAAATATCAATGGCAAATATACAAATTAATAAATAATAAAATACAAATAAAGTCATGGCGTGCTATAATTGAAAAATATATACACAAATCACATGGAATCTCCATAAAATTCGATGACCCCTTTTATTATTATAATAATTACTTCAGTCACGAAGGATTCTATTTTCTAAAAAAACATTTCGTGATTTAAAATTACTAGCAGTAATATAAAAGAAGTCCCAAAAATACAATAATTAATTAACAGCGTTAGAAAAAAGAAATCGGTGTAAATCTAACGGCGCATTAACGCCAAGCCGAAGCGACGGTAAGAGACCGGCACATCCAGCCAAAGAAAACACCACCGTTCTCCTCTTTCACGGTAAAACCCGGGTGGACTCGGTTGCCTGAACCGAGTCGGGCCCTCATCGACTCTGCTACGCCGTGACTTGACGGTGTTAGCTCGAACCCTGCCATTCTCATGCGAGCTTTCCATTTCCCAAACACCTCGCATCTCTCGACCCTTTCTCTTCCTTCGCAAGCCACCGAGTTGACAAGTTTACGACTCAGTCCTCCTTCCGCCTTGACTCGGTCCGGGTTGTCTTTTGGGACGGTCATCTCAATCGATTCTAGAAGCGCACCGTAATAAGAACAAACCTCGCTGGTACGTGATACAAACGGCGATGTATTTGCGTTCATTTCTTGCTCGACGAGGGTAACCACGCGCGGGGACAAGGCCTTCACGCGCCGCAGAAGCTCGTCTCTTGGATTTTCAAGGGAGACGCTCTCGTCTGGCATTTGGTAAAGCTTAAAAGCGAAATTCACAGCGAGTGGCTCTTCAGCCTCGCAACCGAGTGTGTCACGAGTTAGATCGCTGAGTCTTGAAATCGTCACCACGTTGAATTTCAAACAAACACCGAGTTTATTGCCGAGTTGGACCAGTAAGTCTCCCACAGCTCGTAACGCTTCGTCTCCGCCAACATTGTAACAAACCGCCGTGATTTTCACAGCGATATTAGTGGTCGTCGCCGCCGGTTGACGACTTTGGCGCGTGGAGAGAGCGTGGAGTAAATTTACATATTGCCCTCCTTGTCCAACATCGAGATCAATCACATGAAACCCATCAGAACAGTTTTTCTCCTGATCGTCCAAAGTGGCTTCGATAATCGCGCGGTTGGCAGCCATGAACCCTAGCTTGAAACAAGGAGATAGCTCGTAGAGTAACTGGGTCGCGCTGATTTGGTCTTTGCCGTAAAACTCCATGACCGGAGGAGGATTCTCAACCGGGTTAACCCGTGACTTTAACGCCGCTAACATGAAGCCCATCAGTTTCTGCTCCGAATTCGTCCTTGGGTTCGGAGTTTGTGATAGCCGTGACAAGATCTCGGTTGCAGCTTCTGTTTTACCTTCGAAAATTGCAGTCGCGGCCTCCATTATGACGGTTCTGTTGCAGAGAGACGGTGGTGAAGCCGCTGAGGACGAGGAAGACGATGAAGGAGAAGAGGACGACGTCGGCGATTGCGAAACCGGGTTCTGGTTCAGGATCGGGGGACTCGGAGTCGGGTCTGGATTTATCAAGCTCTGTATTGTTTCGGACCACTCACTTTTTGTGTTCGTGATCACGGAAACATCATTGTCTTCGTCGTCGTCGAAAAGCTGTTTCTCCAGCTCTTGAAGCTGGTTCATAATATTCTTCTCCGGATCCTGAACAGGAGGAACCGGGTTGACCCGGTTCTGAAAGTTCGACGCATACGCATTTAGGGTGGGTAAAACTTGGTTGTTCGATTGGAACCCAGGTCCTGACATGAACCCACCCATACCCTGTCCTTGTCCTCTTACTTGCTGGAGAACCGGTAAACCATACCTTTGAGCCAAATTGGAAGAAGAGGAGGAGAAATCCATGGGAGACAAGGGAGATAACGGCGAGTACGACCGTTGCTTGACAGAACGGAGAAACATAGCGTTAAGCGCCTGGTTGTTCTGTATTTGCTGCTGCGCTTGGTAATCGGCTAGCGTTCTTTTTCCGATGAGGCTTGGTAGAGCGGGTCGGCTAGCGATCTGACTCATCTGGTCGAGAAAAACACCCGGTAGTTGGTTTCGATATGGTTGTTGAGCTGGGATATTACTATTGTTGTTGTTCATGTTCATATTGAGGTTGTTCATGGTGTTTGTTGCTATGGGTCTACCGGAGAAGAAATCTTGACCACCACCGCCACCGCCGGAGAACCCAGAAGCCATTTCGATCTCCGATCAGCTCTTTCTTCTGATTGTAGATAGAGAGAAAGGAAAGCAGAGAGGTTTTTTTTTATGACAATTGGCTTTTAGAGAAACGCATGATGATGTAGAGAGAGAAAGAGAGAGTTGCGATCTCGCTCTTTGGTGGTATTGATATGATAGTGATGATGAATATCGAGAAGTAGTAACTGATATTTAAAAGAGAGAAACAGGATGGTAAAAACATAATTGCCTCCTCAACTAATGTTGTTTTTCCAATTCATCCTTTGTTTTTCTTTTTTTCTAAAATTCACTCGTATAGTTACCTAGCTTTCTAAAAATATTATATTATAAGTACTACTGTACTACTCTTTTTTTCTTAATCCAAATATCCAAAACAAAAATTTGTACTCATTGTTTTGATAAGCCATTCTTAAAATTACATCGGATTCGGCTTTAAAATTTTAGAAAAAAAGATAAAAGTTAGAATGAAATAAGTTATTCTTATAAACATATAAAATATCTAAAATAAATTAATTATATAATTGAATGATAGTTAATACTATTGAGTAACTTACTTAAAACATCACACGTTATTACTATATACGTTACTTGAAATCATAATACTATGGGTTTTTTTAATACATAATTTCTAATAATAATAAATATATGATATATATAATATAATGGTAGATAATATCATGATCGTATTAACTACCTGATTAATCGAATTAGGTATATTATTTGAGATAGTAATGATGAATTATAATATAACTATTATAATAATAAAATCATAATTTCAAGATAATATTAGGTTTATTACTATCTAAGGTATATAGATAGGATAATAATGATGTGAGAATCGTATGAATTTATTACTACTATATATAAAATATTTTTTATTAATGATAAGATAAAATTAAGACTCTATTATTATCATAAAATCATAATTAAAATAAAATAGGGATTTATATTACGTTCATCGGTTCATATAACCAGGTGAGGTATCTGATATCATAACGGTAACATAATAATATTATGGTTTTATTAGTGCCTGAACTAATTCTTCGTATCATATTATCAAATTACTATGAAGTGAGATAATAATTGCATATTAATATTATGATCGTATTACTATATAAATTACGCGGATAGTGTAATAACAAGATAATATTGTAGTCCTATTACTACCTAAATTAGATCCAAATAGGATAATGTTCTAATAAAATTTTAAACTAATAATATGTCTGCTTTAAATAATTAAAAAAAAAAAACTCTCAAGCTAAAATATTATAAACTCTAATATACTTTATTTAAAATTTTAACAAATTTTTCTTGCGTAACATCTAAATACAATCTAACATCTTTTGGCAAGATTTTATAAAATATAATATATATTAACAAAAAATTAATAATTTTTTTATAAAAGAAATAATTAAATTACATTTACAAATAATCAATATTTATAAAAACCCAATTTGTTGGCATAAAATCTAACTAATTTTAACTAAAATCTAATCTTACTTACATTTACAAAATTACTTAATTTTTTTAAGGGAGACTTACGTAATGGGTCTAAAATTTGTCTCTATTTACCCAAGCATATCCCAAAAGATCTATTTTACAAATAGATCCAACCCATTTAGAAAAAGATTCAATTATCTATAAAAACAAAACAATTACATCCTCAAATTAAAATATTTAACCCAAATTTCAAAATCAATTCTTTTTTATCAAACTTTCTTTGTCATATTATCAAATTCATTAAGGGTAAAATTTTGATATAAAATTTAAGTTTGGACTAATAGGTAAATAAAATCATATTTTGGTAGATATTGGTAAAATCTATTTGAGGCTGGACTTATTAGTAAATTGGATACGTTTTTGTACCCAATTGGTATAAATCTCTTTTTAAAAAAAACTATTAATCTTATAAAATCTACTTATCTTATTTAGAATCTTAACATAATCTACATTTACTAAATTTTTCACAAAATATAACATGCCTTAACTATTTTTTTTAAAGAAAAATGAAATATTGAATCGATTTTATCAAATTGTTCACATTAAGAGTTCTAACAAAATTTTAAGGTTTTAATAACGCTAAATTGAAAAAACCAATTTAAAATTTTATCAAATTGAAACCCAATTTTGTGAAACTCTTTTAGTTTAATTTGATTGCTTAGAGATCTCCATTGGATGTGAAGACCTGTTCCGACACTCAGCAAAGTTTTAAACAAGTCTATGTGATTGCCTTGAAACCAAACTTCTCTAAGATTTAGGAATTTGGGAATGACGAATCCATTTTGATAGTAGGATGATGCTTTAGGATGTTTAAAAGTGAATAACAAATCATAACAGAGACCGTTTAGACTTCAAATTTCATATGTGATGAGTAAATAGCTGTCGAAGGAATATATTTCGGATCTAGGACCTGATACGACTAGAGAGAGAAAGTGTAGAGAGATAAAGTAGAATCTGAGAAAGTAATATTCAATACCTCTTTCTTGGGCAAGTGGGTCATCCTTTTATAGTAAAATAAGGTGGACCCATTTAACCTATTAATGGGCCGTTCATTGTATTTCAATGAAGCCCTTCTTAGTATTACATTGTTGCAAATTAGTCCTTGAAGGACTTTAAACACTCGATTAACCTCATTAACTATTATCTACTGCATTTTTACCCCTATTGCTTGGATCGGCGAATTCCGCCCTCATCAGTAGCCCCCCAGTCTTTGGGAACTTTTAGGAGCGGAGACTTGTGAAAAGGCTATTGCCGATTGTCCGACCTCACCAACCAATTCAGATCCTGTCGGCTTCTACTTCCCGATGCTCGGGGTTACTTCCTCTGACGTTTTCCCGCGCCTCGTCTTCTCGTTTTGCGGGTTTCTAATCCTAAGCCTCTCTTGATGGGCCCGGTCCTTTTGTCTGAGCCCGGCTGCGACGGCCCACCTCTTTGCTGTGTCGTGGCGTGTGCTTACGTCGAATTCCGTCAGAACCGGGTTGACACGTGTCATAAGCTAATAGGCCATCCTCCTGCCAGGCTAAACCCCTAGAGGGACTCTTCGTCTTCCCGCTGTGTTTCTGTCGATTGATATCCCCTGCTCTTCCAAGCCTCCCTATAAATACCCCAAAACCTTCTGTGTCTCTCAGAAGCTTTTTAGAGAGAGAAAACGCTGCCAGAGCATTTCTAGAGAGAGAAAGAACATTTGCCCGACCCTTCCTTGTCTTGGCCCTTGTTGTATGAAACCCGGACGTTCACCGAAAAAACCAACCAGGAAAAAAGGATCTGAGTGGAGCTTCGAACAGTGGTCTAGTATTGGTGACAGAGCAGAGGAATACCGACGCGCCGGTCTGATCTGGGGGTCCAACTCCAAACCTTTCGTTCCCGCTCCACTTCCTCACGACCCTGTGCTACGCACCCCGGTTCCCGCAGAAGTTTTCCTTGCTTCCGATCTTCCCGCTTCTACAACTCCCGAAGCAGGTCAATCTCCAGAGCCCATCGTCCTTTCCTCAAGCGACAGCTCTTCTCATTCCCCGGCAGTTCGTCCGGGAAATCCGACCCAATTTTCCACAAACCTGCCTGTACCCCGACGTGCTCGTAAATCCACTTTTCTGACTATGGGGGAAGACAAATTACTCCAGTACACGGAAGGAGGTAATAGTCCTGAAATGGTTCAGCTTACGCCCTCGATTAGAGGGTTTCGGACCGGTATTAACACTGCGGTCACTTTTTTAGGTCTGCCCAAGATGCTGCTAACACCCAAGCAGGTTGAGGAGGCTCATAAAGCCATGGCTCGTGGTATTCCCGATGCTTCTTCCTCCCAGGTCCGGCCATCTGATACCAACGCCGCTGCCGACCGCTGCTCTGACCCAGTTCCGACCCATGAAGCTGGAGAGCCCGAAATCGATGTTTCTCCCGCGGGGGAGTGTGCTGCCGCCGCTTGTCACGCGGCTAATAACCAGGACGATCCCTGGCCCGAGGAGGTCAAAGCTGCTATTTCGACTAAGTACTTTGACTGGCTTTTGACTAGGGACGTGGTCTCTCTCTTCGAGGGGAAGTACCTCTACTTCCCTGAGTCCGATCATCAGGAGATGCTAATCCGCTGGGGAATCCCTGAGTGTGTCACCGTTCGATTCCCGACCCCGGGGGAGACGCCCGTTCACGTCAGACCCAGAGAGATTGTGGTGTTCACTGAATTGTTCAACTGGGGTCTGCGCTTTCCTCTGGACCCCGAGATTGTACTCTACTTCCGCACTCTTCAAATCTGCCCATCGCAGCTGACTCCCAACGCATGGTACACCCTGATGTCCTGCATCATGGCTTCCCGCCTCTCTGGCCGAGCTATGCCGATGGAGGAGTATATCGCCATGTCGGGACTGTCAAAATCCCCGAAGTCACCGTTCTTCTATTCCTCTCTTGGCAATAAATGGAAAATTGTCAACGACTTTTTAGAGGGGGACAAGGGATGGAAACATCGGTTCGTATTCTTGAGCGGGTGCTGGGAGAACGGGCTTCCGTACACCAAGGAGAACCCGAGGCAACTGCTGCGGACCTGGGTTCATGATGGTACTGCTGCCGATTTTTTTTTTTTTTTTTTTTTTTTTTATAATGTGTGCGGTCTTTGCGTAGTGTCAAAGGACTGGCTGCAGGGGGTGAAGAAGGATCATTCGACATCCGCGGAAGATACATTCGAGGTGCTAAAAAACTACGCCCGCCGGAATTGGGGTCGGGGCATGCATCGCACTTTCATGGACAAGAACCTGTTTATGAGCAACCTTTGGCGGTGCTCATCCGAGGCTCTGTCTATCGAACAGCTGCGGACACCTCCAAACTTAGACGAAGTGATGGCTCGCAGTGGTCGTCCCGGGTACATACTGTACCTCCCCAAGCGCAATAAGGCGCCCAGCAAACGCCCCAAGTCAGATGATGAAGGGGGGGAAACAGAAGCTAGAACCGAGGCAGGGGGCGACCCGACCAGGACGGCGGCATCGGAGGCGAATCAACATCCGACGGTAGTACCGAAGAGGAAGACTCGTGCAGAAACGGAGGGATCAAAGCCAAAGAAGGCCAAAGCTGCAGAGACGGATCGGGTGGCCGTCCGTCCAGAGGTGATTGTTCCAAGGCCTGCTCTCTTGGATCATGTTGAAAGCGGGGGTCGCACTACAGCCGACGTTATCCCTATCGCCGATGTTATCCCCATCGCAGACGACACTGAGACCCCGGAGGCTGCAGGACCTGATGCTTCGTCGTCGAGTGGTCCCAAATTCCCGGTGCTGACGACAATGGGAAGCCCGCACCCTTTTCCGCTTCGGAGCACGGATGGGCTAGCGTTGTCGCTCTACAGCTTGCTGGTACCAGCTGCCTTGAAAGAGCGCCGGGCTAAGGAACTTGGTAAAAAGCTATCCGCGGCGGAGGCTAAGATTTCTCGTCTGACCGCGCAGGTGAAGACTACCGAAGAGGCTCTGGTGGCGGCGGAAGGTCGGATCGTCGAGGCTGAGAGGCTGGCCAACGAAGCTAAGACGGCCGCGGAAACAGCGAAGCAGGCGATGGAGTCAGCGCAGAGAACCGCACAAACCGCGGAAGACGCAGCGGCTGCCGCGGAGACGGCGAGGAAAGCCGCGGAAGACCGTGCCTCAGGCCTAGCATCGGAGGTTCAAAAGTTAAAGTCCTCGAACAAGGCCTTCCTTGATCGATGCAGACTATGGTCGGACCAAGATGCCGCAGCCGCCAAAGCCGCCTATGTTCTGTCACTCCACAATCGGTACCCGGACCTTCGTCTTGGTTCGCTATGGCTGGACGTGCCGGAAAAGGATCGTCCCGACGGGATCGTAGTGGAGGAGTCCGATGAGGCGGATGATGAAGAAGGAAATGAGGAGGAAAGTGAAGGTGGGGACCAGTGATGCAGTTCTCCTTTTTTGGTTTTTTTTTTTTTTTTTTTAAAACGTGTTGTAGACCTTTGGGGGCCGCGGCCCCCCATATTTTGTACTATACTTATTTGACTTTGGGAGCCACGGGGCTCCCTGTATGGATGGTGGTTTATTTGGCTAAGTACCGTGTTTTATAATAGTGTAATATTGTCTGTCTTTGTCTCAGTAATATTGATTGGGGACATTGGTGCTGAAAAGTGTTTTATAATAGTGTAATATTGGTGCTGAAAGGTCACAATGTAGATCGGTAAAACCGAAAAACTCTTTTCAAGTTCTGTAGATCGATTTATCATCGAAGGTCAATCCAGAGGGTCTGGAGAGCCAAAATGTAGATCGGTAAAACCGAAAAACTCTTTTCAAGTTCTGTAGATCGATTTATCATCGAAGGTCAATCCAGAGGGTCTAGAGAGCCAAAATGTAGATCGGTAAAACCGAAAAACTCTTTTCAAGTTCTGTAGATCGATTTATCATCGAAGGTCAATCCAGAGGGTCTGGAGAGCCAAAATGTAGATCGGTAAAACCGAAAAACTCTTTTCAAGTTCTGTAGATCGATTTATCATCGAAGGTCAATCCAGAGGGTCTGGAGAGCCAAAATATAGATCGGTAAAACCGAAAAACTTGTTGAAAGTTCTGGAAATCGACTTCAAATAGCAACGTTGGTGCCCAGCTCGTCAGCTGTCCACCGCCATAACGAATCGAGTTTTAAAAGGCAAAGAATTTTTATAATCAATAATGTGGTTCGGGTTTTGATCGATGCCTCGTTAAAACCTCCTCGAGCCACCAAGGTAGGAAAGAGTGCACCCCCGATCATTACAAAGTTGACTAAAAACATAAAAGACTATGAAATTCAAATAATTACAATCTATTCAAGATATAACTTCAGATGCTCAATATTCCACGGTAGCCTGAGAAGTTGCCCGCGTCGGTTCTGTAGACGGTACGTCCCGCTTCTGATTCTTTCGATTATTTCATAAGGTCCCTCCCAGTTTGGTGCGAGTTTCCCGAGGCTCTTGTCTTTTGTGTGTAGAAAAACCCGTCGCAAAACCTTATCTCCGACCTTAAACTCCCGACGACGGACCTTGGTGCTATACCGACTTCTCATTAAAGTCTGGTAGTGTAAAGTGTTTAAGTGGGCGCGGTGGCGCTTTTCGTCAATGAGGTCAAGCTCTAGCCGTCGGGTATCATCATTCGTCTCTGGCTGATAAGTGCCGACCCTGAAAGAGGGAAAAATGGATTCCGCGGGGGTTACCGCGTCCATACCATACACCAAGGCAAAGGGTGATTCCTGGGTCGTCGTACGGGGTGTCGTTCGGTAAGCCCATAACACTTCCTGTAAGTAGTCAGGCCACTTGCCAGCTTTTCCTTCGAGATTCTTCCTGAGGCCATCCAGAATGGTTCGATTCGTGACTTCGACCTGGCCGTTCGCTTGCGGGTGAAAAGGGGCGGAGAAACACTGTCGGATATTATGCGTTGTGCAGAATGCTTGCATTTCCGCGCTATCAAATTGTGGTCCGTTGTCCATGGTTAACCGTTGGGGCACCCCGAACCTACAACAAATGTTCGCCCAGATAAATTTGATAATGTCCTTAGTTTTTGTAGCAGATAAGGGCTCAGCCTCGATCCATTTTGAAAAATAGTCGACCGCGACGACGATCGTTTGTCTTCCCCCCGATGCCATGGGTAACGGCCCGACCAAGTCGATTCCCCATCGATCAAAGGGTAACCCCTCAGATATAGATTCCAGATGAGTTGCGGGCATGTTGATTGCATTCCCCGAAGCCTGGTTTATCAAAAGTTGGGAGTCGCTCACAAGGCGCACTTGCCTCGCCCCGCAGACTTGTGCCAATCGCAATCCAGCCAAAGCCGCTTCATATTCTGCTTCATTGTTTGACGTGTGAAAACCAAAGCGGATGGCCTGAAACATGCTCAAACCCGAAAGAGTAATGATCTGAACTCCCGCCCCACAACCACTAACGTTGGCTCCTCCATCAGTGCGGATAGTCCATTCGCCCCCCGCAGCCTCTTGTAGGGGTGTTTCTTGTTCGGGTCGCTCGGAATGGAATTCGACCAAAAAATCTGCCAAGGCTTGTCCTTAATCGCGGTTCGGGGCTCGAATTCAATGTCGAAATCCCCCAGCTCTACCGACCACTTGGCAATTCTTCCGGACATATCTGGTCGTTGGAAAACGTATTTTAGTGGAAACGAGGTGCGGACGACAATGTGGTGCGCCTGGAAGTAAGGGCGCATCTTTCTTGCAGCCGTTACCAGAGCCAACGCCACTTTTTCGAGCTTTAAGTATCGAGTTTCGGCGTCAAGCAGACTTTTGCTTATATAGTAAACAGCTGTCGGAACTGGCCCGGACTCGCTAATCAGTGCCGCACTGACCGCATAATCCGTAACTGCCACGTAGAGGAACAAAGTTTCGTGCGCCGTGGGCTTGGTCAGTCGGTTCGGGGACGATAGATACTCTTTGATCCCCGAAAATGCCTTGTCACATTCGTCAGTCCAAACGAAGTTTTTTACCTGTCGAAGGACCTGAAAAAACGGGGCACATTTGTCAGATGATTGAGAGATGAAGCGATTCAATGCGGCTAATCGCCCGGTCAGAATCTGGACTTCTTTTACGTTCCGAGGAGGAGTCATGTCTGCTAGGGCTCGGAGTTGAACAGGGTCGGCTTCAATGCCCTTTTCGCTGACAAGGAACCCCAAAAATTTCCCTGACCGAACACCAAAAGAACACTTCTCTGGGTTTAGCTTAAGGTTTACCCTTCGCAAGTTATCAAACGCCTCTCTGAGGTCGGTAAGGTGATCCACGTCGGTCCCACTTTTGACCAACATGTCATCGATGTACACCTCCATGTTTCTCCCGATCTGGTCTTCAAACGTTCGGTTAACCAGTCTTTGGTATGTCGCTCCCGCGTTCTTTAGTCCGAAGGGCATTACTTTGTAGCAGTATAGCCCTCGGCCCGTGATGAATGTGGTATTCTCCTGATCCGCGGGGTGCAGTTTAATTTGATTGTAACCGGCATAGGCGTCCATAAAAGACAGTAGCTTATTGCCCGATGTTGAATCTACCAGTTGATCGATCCGCGGCATTGGGAAAGGGTCCTTTGGGCACGCCCGATTGAGATCGGTAAAGTCTACACACATCCTCCATTTCCCGCTTTTCTTTTTTACCAGAACGGGGTTGGATATCCATAAAGGGTATCGCGCTTCTATGATATGTCCGACGCCAGTCATCCTTTCGACTTCCCGCAAAATTACCTCCGCTTTCTCGGGAGAGAAAGCTCGTCGCTTCTGAATTATTGGTCTAACATTCCTATTTATGGTCAACTTATGAATTGCAAATGATTCGGGTACTCCCGTGACGTCCCCAGAACACCAGGCGAATAAATCAAGATTCTCCCGGAGCAAAGCTAGCATCTGTTCTCTTAAAGTCGGTAAAATATTCATCCCGACCCGCAACCCTTTTCCATCTGCAAAATGATGCAGCTCACATTCTTCGTCGGTTGTCAAAAGGCTTGGGGTCTCCCGAGGGTCGTCCACCGGCTGCGATCCTGGGGAGCTCCCCCTTAATTGCTATGCATGGGATGGGAACATCTCTTGGTCTGTCTTTGGTGCCAACGCAGCTCGGTAACACTCCTGGGCCGTCTTCTGGCTGCTTCGCACGACTCCGATGTTATTTCCAACCACATACTTTACACACTGATGAATAGTTGAAGTCACTGCATGCATGCGCGATATCCAAGATCGTCCCAGAATAGCATTGTGCGACGCCGGCGCGTCGACCACTATGAACAGCACAGTGACCTCTTTTTTAAACGGGCCGCGGCCTAATTGTACCACACCTTCGAACTCTCCAACGACGTCTGCTGCTGTTCCCGTAAACCCAACGATGGTACGGTCGGATCGCTCGAGTACCGGCCGTGTTCGGAATTTGGCGAAAGTTGAAGCAAAGATGATATTAGCCGAGCTCCCGGTATCTATCAAGATTCGCCGAACCTCTTCTCCTGCGATCGCTGCCCCGATCACAACGGCATCCTCATGAGGCCCGGCTAAGTCCCTCATATCATCATCGTCAAAGTGCAAAATTGGCGAAGGGGTGCTTCGGGTTTGGAAGCAAGTTCTGGCTTCCAGCTGGGTGGTTAAGTTAACGATGTGTCTCTTCCTGGAGGAATGCGTTATTCCCGCCATCGAATCCCCTCTGAAGATAGTCATGGATTCGAATAGATCGCGCAGGCCTTGTACCTTACCGACGAGCCCGCCAATTTTTTCATCAACAACTCTGATATCGTCGCGGTCGCCAATTTTTTCATCAACAGCTCTGATATCGTCGGGGTGTAGAGTTGGGGAAAAGGTACGTCTGGTTTTGAAGCAAGTTCTGGTCTGGAAGCAAGTTCTGGTTCCCGTCGCAGATCCTTCTCCGAGGTCTGTTGATGAATCAAACAGTTGACAAAGGCCACGCACGCTAACTTCCGCCTCTTCCTCGATGACCCCGATGATATTCCGACCGACCTCGGGATCAAGGTACTCAACCGATACGTCGAACTGATCCGTAACTTCCGAAATTGCCATGGTGGTTTCTGGCTTTGGAACTATGACCACTTCTTTCGAGGGTGCGGCATGTTGGGCCTTCTTGACATACTCTAAAAGGTTACCGTGCTCAATGAGCATCTGTATTTCCTTCTTTAAGGCTATGCAATCTTTCGTGTCATGGCCGACGTCCTCGTGGTAACGACAATAGCGGTTATTCCTTTGTTCCCGAGGCGTCGGGATAGGGAAAGGCTTTCGGTACATCCCGCTTCTCTTGGTTTTTTCGTAGATTGAGGATACACACTCCGTGAGATCCGCGAAGTAGGCCGGTCGTATCCATTTGTTGGACATGGGTCGGGACGTTGCCTGTCCGTTTTGTTTCGGCCTAAAACCGGTCGGGGCGGAAGGTTTAGTTACTGCTGGCGAGCTCGGGGGTATTGTGCTAATCGGCTGGGCCGTTCTAGCCTGGTCAAGTCGGGAACCCTGCTTTATTACGACCGATGCCTGGGCGCTCTGTTGGATCTGCGCCGCCACTTCGGAAGCCTCCGTTTCTTCAATCAGTATCTGTTTTTCTATTTGTGCCAACAACGCAGAAAAAGTGAACGCCTGCTTCTTCGTGACCGCCTGCTTCATTGGCCCCGGGAGCAGACCTAACCGAAACGCCGTTAGGGCCACGTTCTCTTCACAATGGTCCAGATCGGTCTTCGCATCGATGAAACGCCTGGTATAGTTTTTTAGGCTCTCCCCTAGCTTCTGTCGACAGTTCATTATAGTGTCTCCATTAGCACGGAAACTCTTACTTCCCACGAAGTGCTGCCTAAACATTGCCCAGAAAGTCCCGAAGTTTCTGATGCACCCCTGCGGCAATCGGTTGTACCATTTCGAAGCCCTATCTTTGAATGTCATAGAAAAAGCCCTACATAAGAGCTTATCATCGTTATCGAAACTCAGCATAAAGTTCTTAAAGGCTTCCAAATGGTTGTCCGGATCCGTCTTCCCGTCGTATTTTTCCAGTTTAGAAATGTCAAAGCGCCTCGGGAGCGGACCCGCTAATATCTCATCAGATAACGGGGAGGCTCTCCAGTTGACTCCGAGCTCAAAAGCTCCTCCCCCAAGACCCTCGGTCCTGATTTCATAGAGCCCCTCGGCTCTTGGGCCGACGAACTGGCTGCTCGTTCGGTATCCAAGGTTTTGGCTGTTCGTCGGTTGCCACGGAATTGGTGGCAACATTTCTCGCTCTCCGCGGCTGGCGACGTGCGTTCCTTCCTTTTCAAAGGACACAGGGGTCGGCTTATCGGTGCCGCCCTTTTTGTACCGCGAAGGGTCTGCCCTGGACCCTCGAATGCGCTGGGACCGAGTCTTTCGCGTCCTTTGGGCTCTCTCCCGACGCCGGTACTCCTCGTCGGACGAATCGCCTGAGGGATAGTCCGACGTCATGGCCCGATGGGCGTCCGAGTTCCGACGAATCTTGACAGCCTCTTCATCATCGGGAGGTGAATCTCGGTAATACCTGACAGGTCGGACCTCCATCCGCGAGGCTTGGGCGCGACCAACCGCTCCCCGATCGTCCAAGGCGGGCTCTTTGCCCTTCCCTTCACGAATCCTTTTCTCGTCCAGTGCCCGCTCTCGCTCCTCTTCTAACCGGGAAATATCTTCGAGCAGCTGCTTTCGGGTCATAATCAAGGTCGAACGCTTATCCCGACCGCCGTTCCACTCCCGACCAGGAGCTCCCGTGTCTTCCGACCCAGCAGCGGCTCGGACGACCTCCCTACCGTCCCTCTCTGTCGCCGCTTCACTATTCATCCCGTACAATGTGATTTTCAAAGGACAGAAGATTCCTTTTCGGTATCACTGTTCCCACAGACGGCGCCAATGATGAGTAAATAGCTGTCGAAGGAATATATTTCGGATCTAGGACCTGATACGACTAGAGAGAGAAAGTGTAGAGAGATAAAGTAGAATCTGAGAAAGTAATATTCAATACCTCTTTCTTGGGCAAGTGGGTCATCCTTTTATAGTAAAATAAGGTGGACCCATTTAACCTATTAGTGGGCCGTTCATTGTATTTCAATGAAGCCCTTCTTAGTATTACATTGTTGCAAATTAGTCCTTGAAGGACTTTAAACACTCGATTAACCTCATTAACTATTATCTACTGCATTTTTACCCCTATTGCTTGGATCGGCGAATTCCGCCCTCATCAATATGAACTCTGATCGTTCCAAAAAAATGGAGGAGGTTTTAAAGGATAATACAATATTTAGAGGACTAAAGTGTTGTTTAGATTACTTATACAATATTTTTGAGATAGAAAGATGTGTTTTTAGAGAGATAAAATCAGTATAATAATTGCTCAATCATTTATCAATCACCCATTTCCCAACAAATGACTATTTATAGTACAAATAGTAGACCCCACAAGTCTAATTATTCAATAATTGTGGTCATAGTCTCAAGTCTATTGTTTGTTATACATTAGTCATTTTTCTTTACATAATCGAAAATTTCTCATAAGAAATTTTCTTTATTAATAAAACACCCCTATCTTTCATAAATCTTTAATCTTCCCTTATCAGTAGCCCCCGAGTCATTGTGAAAATATTTTAGACAAAGATTTTTGTATACTACTAACTCCATCGGATTTTGCACGGTGTTATCTCTTCAATTAATGGATCCTCGAAGTTTATGAGATTTTTGACATAGATCTCTGCTCCTCGAATTTTAAGATGAATCAATTTCCTTCGAAATTTAACCAATTTGTTTTTATACTCATACCAAACGTTTCTCAGATTTTACAACCTCTGACGTCACACCTTTTTTCTGACATCACCAGTGAAAATTTATCTCGACAAGTGTGAGCTGATAAATTTTTAGAGTGCTCTTCTTTTTTTACACAAGATAGTCTAGGGGCGACGTGACGGTTTCTTATGCACTCATTAAGCCTACTCTGGACAATTTACCCCTTGGAAAATGACTCGTCAGATTCTTGGGCTTCAGTGTTTTTAGGCCCACCTTTCCTTTATAAATAACATTCATTCATTATAATTCTCTCACACCGTTTTTAGAGAGAGAAAGTTCTAACAGATTACTCTAGAGAGAGAAATAGTAGTGTATGCCAAAAAGTTCCCGTATACCGGGCTAACTATTAGCCAAAATTTTAAAGAAAGAAAAGCTGATAGTTTGTGCGTTACACTAGAAGCCCAGCCCCCGAAATTCTTCTACTACGGTACCTGGCCTCCCACAGAAAATTCAACAGCTATTATTCCCTCGGATATTTGCTCTCAGCCCCCCGGTCAGTCTTGTTTGCCAATTTACAAGAGTGACTCCAAAATCATGGGGAAAGACGAAAAATCAAAAGGATATTATCTGGGAAAAAAATACACCACAAAAATAACAGATACAGACATTTAAAACGTCCCAAAGAATCCTTATCTGACGTTCCCTCAACGCCTTATGTTACCTCTCATGGAACTCCAAGCCAACACCTAAGATTCCTCCCTAAAAACTGATGTGAGAAGATGTTGCGTTGATGACTAAACAACCTCTTCAAGCCTGCCTAAAAATTAATTTTTCAAAAGAAAAAAAAGATCACACAATTTCGGAAGATAAGGGAACTCTTATTTTCGAAGAGAATCCAACCACTACTGTTGTCTCAATTCCCATGAGAAGACTGTTACTAAACAACTTCATGGAAAAACATCACACTCTGCTGTTCCTCACAATATTAAAGAACAAATCACTATTGTGGGTCACTTAGAAAATACATCTGAAGTTGTTGATTCCTCCCCAAAAAAGAAAACTAAATCAAAGAAAAGAGTCATCTTGCCCTTAGAAATCTACACCTTGGTAGGAAACAATTTGAAGGTCGTCGAAAATAGAAATATGCATGCATAACACAAAATCCAGTATAAATATCTCGAGCCTTCCGACGAGAAATTACTAAGACTTCGATGTAGGATCCCTGAATCAATCTCCATTCAATTTCCCGTCGTCGGTGAAACCTCTTTATCAGTCAAGGACAACAAACTAATTGTTTATACTGAAATATTAAATTGGGGGCTCCGCTTTCCATTAGACCCCTTCTTCTTCGAATACTTTTCAAGGATTAAACTGTGTCCCACCCAAGCAGGTCCTAATATGCGGTTCACCCTTATGGCCTGCATCATGGCCTCTAGGATTTCCGGGATTCTCTTCTCCATAAAAGAATTGAATAGTCTTTTGGGCTTGGCCAATAATCCATATTATTAACCTTTTTGTTAAGTTAAAACATGGTCCCGACCATACCTGCAAAACCTGCAAAAGAATAGAGAAGACGTTTATAACTTGTCAAGTTGCACATGCAGCCACGTTAGTGAGTTTCTAAGATATCTAGAAAGCCCTGATTTAATCTCAAAGCTACAAGATGCTTTTATATTGTTTGATAGATTGCCTTGAGACCAAATCACTCCAGAATTTGGGAAGCTGGAATTGGGGAGCCCATTTTGATAGAAGAGATGTTTCTCCAGTTTGAAAATTGAGGCACTTGTCTCCATTTGAATTTAAAATAGGATCAAAAACTCTTTTGGATTCCGATTTCGAATGTTTTTTAGCTTTATATAAGATAGATCATGAGCTTTAAGCATCATCTTCATATTTTTGCTTCATCTAATGTTTGAGATGTTTCAGCTAGATTGGTTTAAAGAAAATTTAGACCAAATTGATTTTTTATTAATGTTTTCCAGTATTTTGAACTGACTTTGTCTATTTTATTTGGCTCCGATTTAGATGTAATATAGGACTTGAAGACTAGAGAAGACATTTTAAATATTGGTAGAATTCACCAACAGTCATGTTGATGAGATCATTGTGGCCATAAGAACTTGACAACTAAGGTACCTTTTTTCTTTTAACAGCTTTTAGTCTTTTATTAATAATATTGTGGAAATATTTATAAACTTATTTTCTATTCAGTATAGGTGTAGTAGGTAAACTGCCTATGTTGAGTTGATTTGGGGTATGGCTAGCTGATTCTAGATTCTCATAGTCAAAAGTTGATGTATTGAACCCAGACTCTAGCACTTGATTTGCTTCAATGAATTCTTCATTTGTTGGTGTACTTATTTCATCATAATTAAAAGGCTTCATAGTCTCCTTAGAACTGTTTTTTTCTTGAGGCTTATAGATATTTTTATGTCTTGAGTGATGGACAAAACAGACCTATCTTGTGTGCTATTTTCTTTTTTATTTGATGTTGTTGTCTTGGTTTGAACCTTTGCATCTGCTTGCGTTATTTTACTAACATTATCATTCTGGCTATTAGTAACTAGTATAGATTTTACTTTTGGTGCCCCTACCTCTTTTAAATTATTAACTTTCTTAACAAGAGTGTCTTATTGTTGACTATCCTTCTTATGTTGGAAAAATGGATGAAGTTTTTTGCAATTTTCTTGTTTGTGACCAAGATGGTAGCAATTTTGGTACGTCCATGTAGCTTATATCAAGCTAATATCCGCAATTTTCCCCAAATCCCACCAAAATATGATATTGCATTTTCTTAGTTAAGTCCAGTTCTATCGAGACATCATAAAAGTTATAGGTTACTCTATTTTTATCAAGAATCCAAGTCTTAAGAGGATGCCGTATGGTTAATGCAATAATATGAATGATATCTTTATTATAAAGATTCATGAAGGTTGAATATCTTAATCTAAATAGGTGTAATAGGGCTTTCTTTTTTTGGATTGAATAAGGGATTCCATTTGAGGAGCCTCATTGAGTTTTTTTTTCTATAGATCAAACGTTTTTTTGTCCATAATTTATATAAGTTCATTTGTAAGAAGAGCTTTATCATCACATGCCTAATTTCTCAGCTAGAGACACTATATTCATCCAAAAATTTCATTAAATTTAAGATTTTTTTGATAAGCTTGAGATTAGGCATAACTTTAGCAAATTTCCCAATTAACATAAATTTTGCATCAGATATCATTTTGTCTTTATTTTACTTTGTGAATTGTATTAAAACGTGATAATTTTTCTCATTTATTGAAGTTACAAAAAATTATGATTGGTTCTTGTCATTTATGGTTGCTTCTGTGAAGGATTTTATTATGTTTGATGTCTTGAAATTAGACTCTTCTTGATCTTTTATAATATTAACATAATTAGGCCTCTGATTCGGTGTCATTTTTTTAATTGCAAAATAGGAAATTCAATTCTATAAAAGTTCTGATTTTACGTTCGGTCATGATTCTGTTTGTTATTAGTTCATCCTAGTTTGGAATTGGAAATTCAACATAATTAGTCCTATGATCATATAAAGCTTCAAGCAGAACAAAGAATTATATATTTTGTAGCGTTTATGTGTACCCTCCTTATCATTGTTGTATTCATTATTTTCATTATAGTACCAAATTTGGAACAAAAAACGAACTGAACCATAAACCATTGGTCTTATTAGTACTATATAATAAAATAAAATTAATGCATAAACTAGTTTATTTTTTATATTTAACACACATACAAATAATTATGGATCTCACATGATAGTTAAAAAACCACACACAAAACAAAACAAGATCCGCTTATGAATGACATGTGATTGAGAAACACAAAGTAAATCTTGACAAATGTTAACCCATTACATGTCGTTCTATGTAGTAGTAGTTCAAATTAACCCATTCCATAAAATGACCGAGAAAATATATTTTGTAAATTTTATACGATTTTTTTTCCGTTCAAAATCCAATTATTAAAATCTAATTTTTTTATATTTAATGTCATATGAAAGAGTTTTATATGAAAATCCTCAATTAATCATTTTTTAAAATATTAATTTTAGATTAATGGTTCCACAATGCAAGTAGGATTAACACGTGACATTTGTTTTTAAATCTCTCTTAAATAAGATTTTGTATGTAATGTGAATCAAGGTTTCAGAGATTCATATTATAACTTGAATATATGCAACCACTTGAAATAAACGGTTTCACATATATTATATGTATTATAACTTGTTACATAAATATTTATTAAATAATGGTTTACAAATATACTATAAAAATATTAATTTTGCTAAACAATTAAACAAAAGTTTTGTATAAATTCTTAGTGCTCATCCAAAAGAAGTTCAAGGATTTTGCAATAAATCAATATTATCCGTATTTTGTTAAATATTCGAATTGTGGCGAACAATCGATCGTTATTGGAAGTCAATTTGTCAAAATATCGCAATCCTTATGTGTATTACTTTCACACAACACATATGATGTTATATCTATTTTGTACCAATCATCCTATAATATTTTGTATATAATTTATTCAATGTTTCACATTTATAATTACTTATATTTCTCAAGTAAATAATGTATACTTTTGTATTCATAGTCCAAGTTTGAAAATGATAAGAACAAGGATCTAAAATGATTTTCCCCCTAAATCTTGCTACTATAAAACTAAAACAACATATAAGTCTAAAAGAACACAACAGGTTCGTGGTTGAAATAGCTGAAAATAATACGTTATTTCATTGGAGACGTAATTACTTATACTCGTCATCGAGTTGGCGATATAAATTATAAAGGTTTCATACTTGTTACTACTATTTTGTTGCACATCATACTTTATGCATATTTTCTTACAGTTATATAGGGTTTCTGCATGTTTTGCAAGCATTATCGTAGATTTTTATATTCATGACCTATGTTGGAAAGCGATAATAACAAGCATTTAAAGTCATTTATATATGTATATCTTGCTACCACGACACCTAAACAATATATGACTCCTAAAAAAACCAAGAGATTAATGGTTGGGATGGCTGAAAATAATTCATCATTGCAATGATAAATTAGTTAGTTTTATTCATAATGGGTGAGGTCAAATAAGTTATAAGGGTTTCACACAACATATATGATGTCATATCCGTTTCATATAAACTATTCTATAAGTTTTCACATACAATTCATCTAATATTTCATGTTTATAATTATTTAGATTTCGAAAGTAATAGTATGGATTTTCATATTCATGGTCTAAGTTGGAAAATGATAAGAATAAGCATCTAACGTTATTTTTTTTGCATAAATCTTGTTATCACGACATCAAAATAAAAGACGAAACCTAATAAAACCTGAAGATTTGTGGTTAGAATGACCTAAAATAATTTGCAGTTATACTCGCGACATTGTTATTTTTATTCGTTATAAATATGGTGAAATAGTATAGATAATTCACTCGTGTGAAAACGTAAATATAATACTAGATACCAAAATAATGGAGCATTTTTTAAAATTCGTCATTTTATCAACGATTTTCTTGTGTTTTTTGTCGTATTTTTTATCGATGTAATAGTGTAATTTAGTGTCTTGGCGATTCCTTGTCATGCGCAAGAAGTTTATTATACATATTGCAAAACTAGTATGTATAGTTATGCTTTGGTCGCACAAGGTAATTACACAATATTTTGTAAACAATAATTAATGTAGATACAAAATAATGGTTACTATCCCTAGCAAAATATTTTTTATAGTGTATTGATAGCAGTTCTACAACCATACTATACAATATATATATATGCGCGGAATACACTAAACAAATCTAGTGCAAAACATGTTTATAACAATTTTTGCAATGTAACGATGATGAACATCATCTTTTTTCTATGTTATCTAAATTTACAGATCCAAACGAAATTCGATAGTATAAGTTGAAAGTAATTACACATCTTTTACGACCATTTTCAATAGCATTTCCACGACACATGTAGTATGTATAATTATTTGTTATTTTATTTCAACTATTTATTCAATTTTGAAAAATGCATGTGAAAAAAACAATTATTTATTGGTCAAGCTTTTTAGTTGATGAACTAAGTGTTTTTTTATACTAATAAATGATTTCAAAGGTTTGTTAGTTTTAGAGTTTAATGAATTTATGTGTTAGGTAGTTATGTTTATAAAAAATAATAACATATGCTATAAATTATCGAAAAGACAAGACTATTCTGAGTTTTTCTTTGAACGACAATTTTATAAACAATAAAAAATACGGTTCATTAATACAAATAGTAAAAAAAATACTTTTATAACCATTTTTAGTTATTTTATAAATAAATATATTATTATCATGTGATAATTTTCTTCAAACATCGACATCGTTACATATAAGATTAAAACCAAAAGCATTATAACCACATTTCACAATGTCTAAAGTTATACTCGAATGGGGTAGCCGAGTTGGTTGAGTAAGGCATGCTTGTGACCAAAGGTCATGAGTTCGGGTCCTTCTACATACGATTTCTCGGCCGAGCCTGTCACCTTGTGTGGTTTACCTTCTAGCGTTGGTTTGCAGGCTATTACGTCAGACCGAGGGTTTACCATGTACGCACTCATTGCACTCTGAATAACGGCTGCAGGTTCCTTAAAAAAAACAAAGTCCAAAATTATCATTATCTCATACAATAAATTCTAATATTGAATTATCATCTTACATGATTTGTTGGTATAAATTGAAGTAATTATAATATCGATAAAACGAAATTATACAATATAATGAAAATTAAAACTAAAAAACAAAAAGAAGTATTTTTAAAACTAAAATCGTATTTTATTATTATTAAGAATTTCAAATGAAGAGGACTTTTGTTTAAAATTCAAATAAATAAATATTTTTTGGTAAAACATTGTAATATTCGAAATAAGTTTACTATTTTAATTTTATTTTAGTAACATGAAAGTTCTGTTTGAAGCTATTAAAATCTATTTTTGTTTAGTTATGAGATTTATTGTTATATTAAAAAAATTATTTTCATATGTGTAATATCATTCTTTTAATATAAGTTATATTTTTAATAATATTTTATATGTCATATTTTAATATTAAATTTAACTTATGATTATGATATTTTTTTCTCACTAATATATTTATCAAATTAAATAATCTATAATTACAAAATTTGGATAATTTGTTGACAAAAAAACTAACTTGAAATGTATCATGGATTTTGTTTTGAATAATTTGATAGGTAAAATAACATGATTATAGTCAAATATATCCTAAAACAAAAAAAAATAAAACCTTAAAATTTTACTTTTAGTTGAATGTAATATAATAATTTATCATTAAATAATTAGATATAAAATAAAAATATTTTTATTTAATAATTAAATACAAATTTAATCATCCCAATATAATTGTATCCAATAAAATAGTTATAAATAGTATCGAACTCAAAATTACACTAACAATATTCTCTATTATCCTTACTTTTTATACAATTGAAATAAATATTAAAGTATATCATCCAAGGTTAAGAAAGAAAAATGAGCAATACTATAGCGAAAAATAATAAAATAGAGGGGGCAATTGTAATTCTAACAAGAGTTATGGAAACAGGAATGTAAATTCAAAGCAGCTGGTATCTCTCTGGTTGTGTGGAATTTTAAATATAAAATATTAGAAAAGAGGTAGTGTGTCTTTTTAAAAAATGTGGGCTCTCACGCTCTCTCAACCGTCTGATCTCGCTGATCTTAAGACAATGTGTGGTGATCGATCGAGGAACACTAATGTCATCGGTTCTCCGTTACTACACACCTAACGCGCTCTCCTAAAATTCACTTCCCAATCGTTTTCGACACGTGGATGACACGCGCCAAGTAGAATTTGGTATCTTATAAAGCGTACCAAAGTCGGTAATAATAAGTCGATGGAGACTTTATATTATTTTTCAAATATAAATGGATAAATAAAAGTATAGCTTCAATTTCACTGTTTTAATAATATTAAAAAAAAAAAGTTTGTAGAATTTTATAAATTGTTGCTAGGTAGTTTCAAAGTCATAGTCATAGGAAGAAGGAGGAGCTGTGACATGGGTTATTTTGACAGCTCAGTTACTGAGTAATTTCTCTTGAACTAGTTTTCGGTGTTTCAGTTTTTTTTTCTGTGTGGGTAAAGTACCTGGGACTGTTTGTGAACTGGCAATAACCGGTTAACTGATGCGGCGGTTACGTTCACGAGTCGGTCACATTTTACTTTACGTTTGAGTACAGAAAAAGAGTCTACGTGTTCAATGCCCCTTCCTTCCATTTCATTGCAACATTTATTTAGGAAAAATTGACAAAGAAGAAAATTCGTAGAAAAAGAGACTTCGCTTTGTCTTCGGATTTGTTTTAATTTATTTTATTTTATTTTTTCGAATTCGGTGCATCTAACGTGGATAACAAATATCAATCATTTTAATTATTTTATGTATTTAGATATATATCATTTAAATAATCAACCAACTTTTAATTAAAAATATACAGTATGCTTTTTAATAAATTTCATAATTTAAATTTATATATAAATAAAATCAATAATTATCTAAAAAAATAAAATTGTTGATAATCATCTATATCTTAAAATTTATCGAAACCTAAGGTACCATTTCACGTACATTCAATTTTTAGAGTTTCAAAATTTTCATTTTCTAATTTTTTAAAAAATTTAAAACACAAGTAAAATGTATTTTTCATGACAACAAAACGAAGGTCCTGAGCGATATTTTGGAAATTGTTTTTTCGCGATCAAATTACATTCAATTATGTAAGTGGAATATATTTTTTTAGAAACCAAATTATACGTAATTCTGCAACTCGAACACAATTTTCTTCTCATAGTTATTTCGCAACAAAAATCATGTTTACGCAATTGTTTTATTTTATTTACCCAACTTATTTTGCACGTAATTCTGCAACTGAACACAATTACTTTTTCCGCAACCTAAGTCTTATTTACGCAACTCATTTGCACATAATTCCACAACTTGAACATTAAATGATGGGAATATGGTACCGCATATTCCGTCTCTGTATATAAGTAAGAGCAACCGATCTCTAAATTAGTATGATATTGTCCGGTTTGGCCGAAGGCCCGCACGAATTTGCTTTTGGTCTACTTCTAAAATGTCTCATACTAGATATGTTATTACTTATATACCACTGATCATTCTCATGTTTAACCGATGTGGTACTTTGGCCGCACTTAAAAATCCTCCTCTCGAATAAAGTACCACTCTAGCCTCTTCTCAATTGACTTTCATCCAACCACTCTAATCAGGTTGGGAACTACCTGGACCATAAAAGGCACTACGGATGTTACTGCTCACCTCATAGTAGGCCACCATTGTCTTCTTCCTCAACTCCACTCCAATCAAGTACCACAACTTTGATGAGCCACGACCGCTCCGAACTATGATATCTAGAGCTGATCGCTCACCTTGAGCATGACTGCTAATTCTTCATGTTCGACCTCATAGAATTTCACCAACACCGCGTTCTGTTTGGGCCTGAAGCTCTAATACCATTTGTTGGGAATATGAGTACTGCATATTCTGTCTCCATATATAAGTAAAAACAACTGATCTCCATACTAGTATGATATTGTCCGCTTTGGGCCCAAAAGCTCTCACGACTTTGCTTTTCGGTCCACTTCCAAAAGGCCTTATTCTAGTTGAGATATGTTCTTACTTATATACTACTGATCCTTCACATGTTTAACCGATATGATACTTTGGTCGCACCTAACATAATTTATTTTTTGCAACCTAATTACACGTAATCCCGTAACTATAACATAATTTTTTTCAGCCATCCAATTACTTACACATTATTCCGCAACTCGAACATAATAGCTTTTCTAGCACTTGTTACGTAATTTAATTACACATAATTACACAACTAAAAAAATTCAAAAAATATAGTTCATGTATTTAGTTTTGTTCGTCATAAAAAACCAAACTAATGATATTTTTGGATATTTTTTAGAGTTATGGTTTGAAAGATATGACATTTAAAAAAATGATTAACGAGTATTTCGGGCTATAAGTAATTATCGATACTTTTAATTCAACCATGTGGTTATTCATAATTTAGCAAACCTGAGGTGGTTATTGATAAATAAGTTTGATGTTAAGTAGTTATAAATAAATTATCATTTATATATTCTTTTGAGATAAATACCATATAAAATTTAAATTATTGTATTTCAAATTGAACTCATGTTATGCATAATTAAAAAATAATTTATTAGAGAAGTTCATAATTGTTACGAAACAATATGAAATCTTTTGCAAATAGCTTATACACAAAACGAAATAAAAATATAAAAGAACAGTCACATGATTCTAACATGATTTGATATATGTTTACATCTACGAGCGTCGCCATAGAAAAATATTTCACTATGATAGAAAATTATTGTATATTTCAGTGTATCTTTTATGTTACTATAATAATCTATTTATAATCAATAAACCAAATTATTAAAATAATAGGCTTAAAATGCTCATATTTCATAACATTAAATAACTAGGGATAGGCTAAACCAAGATTCGTTTTAAAAATGAAATTCCTTTATATAAATGAGTCTCATTTTGAGAAATATTTTTGATTTGAAGGTCTCGTTCTAACAATACGGGTCTTATTTTAGCATATTCCAAACAAGTATAACTATAGACACAAGAATGTACCAACGAATCAAATGTACATTTTGAATCACATCCAACCGGAGTTCATCATATAGTTGTTTCGATTCCAACATACGTAAAGTAAAATATGAACACAAAAATCACAAAGGTATATTGTGAACATTATTCGACTCATTCTCAACAAATATTCCCCTTGAGGCGACTATCATTTTTTCACTATCAACAAATAAAATATTATTCATTTGACTCACAGAATTCTATTTACTTGACACTACAAATAAAAATCCAGTTTAGAAACTCCCTAAACTTTTGAACTAATACTGCATTGGTCATTATATCTGTTGGATTATCATGTGTAGACATTTTCTTCACATTAACAATTTTTTTGATATTATGTTACGAATAAAATGACACCTGACATCTGTGTGCTTTGTACACTTATGATAAATCTGGTTCCTTGTAAGGTGTGTGGCACTTTGAATATCACAAAACACTTATATAATAGTTATACCTAAGCCTAAATCTCCCTCAAACCTTACAACCATATTATCGCCTTAATTACATACTTATACCGTCGTGTACTCTGTCTCTATTATAGACAAAACTGTAGTGACTTGAAACTGTGCTGTCTAACCGATCGCACTCCCAGCTAGAGTAAACACATAACCTATCAAATATCTTTTTTATCCATATCTCGTGCAAAATCAGATTCAACAAAACCAACAAACAGATCTTGCCACATCATTCAACGATCCATCAATATTGGTATTATTGAAAATCAAGTCATTGTTTCTAGTAATCTTAAGAGATTGAAGTATCTATTCCACTATATGCCATTGTTCTTTCATAGGGTATCACATGAACCTGCTGAATACACTAATCGCATGTGAAATATCCGGACGTTTGCATACCATAACGTACACAATACTACAAATTAAACTTTAATATGGAACCTTTCAACATTTTTTCCAACTCAGTGTAGTCCCTTGTTGATCCTGTTGCAAAAAACTTAAAACAATATAGCAAACGAGATGCTAATTACGTTTGCATCAAACATGTTGAATGGTCGTAGCATTTTCTCAATGTAGTTTTAGTTGAGAAAAGTGTAATAATCATACGTTTTTGTTCATGGTAATCTCCATTCCAAGATCTTTTTTCCCTACCCATATCATTTATCTCAAACTCAGCACTAAGTTTCTTCTTTATCTTTATAATGTGTGACATACTACAAGCAGAAATGAGCATATCATCCACACACAACAATAAATAAACATAAAAATCACCTCACATCTTCTGATGATACATACAATATTCATATGGACTCCTTGTGGACCCTGTTAACATCATGAATATATTAAAACGTTTATATCATTGCTTAAGTGACAGTTTTAACCCATACAATAAATTTTTCATCTGATAAACCTTGTCATCTATACGAGGTTAGATAAATTCTTTTGGCTAGCTCATGTAGATTCGATCCTCCAATTTACCATATGGAAATGTATTCTTCACATAAAACTCATCAAGTTCTAAATCTTACAAAACTATAATGGCTAAAAAACATGAATTGAACTATATATTACAATTAAAGAAAATACTTCATTAGAGTCGATTACTTTCTTTTGAGGAAAACCCTCAGCAACCAGTATTACCTTGAATCGATGTGCCTCAACCCATGGATTACCTTTCCTTTTCTTGAATTCTCATTTATAACTTATTACCTTCTGTCATTTAAGCAAGTCAACAAGATTCCATATATGATTCTTATGAAGAGATTCGACATCTTCCCCCATAACACCAATCCACGAGTCTACTTTTGAACTTGTTATAACATCCCTATAACTATTAGGTTCTTGCATATCAACTTATTCTGTAATTGATAGAGCATATGCAACTAGGTTAACATACCTTTTTGGTGGTCTAATCTTTCCTCTTTCTCTACCCAATGTTATGCTATAATTTTATTTTTATGGTCTATGCATATCATTGTCACTATTATCTGATGTTGACACTTCACCTTATGATCCTAGATACACTTCAAAATCATTCGAATTATTGGAATTACTATAAACTAATTCTAATTCAAGTTTTACATGTTTACTCACAATCAGACATGATGCAAACATTTTATATACATATTATGGTTGCCTAGGGAAGAGACTCATTAAAAGTCATGTATCTACTGATGAGAAAACTTGGAGACTTTAGAGAAGTACACCATGACCTATATCCACTTCAGTAGTATATCCTAAAAAAATACACCTCATTACCCTCGGCTCAAGTTTACCATCTCTCATATGAGCGTACGCAGGACAACCAAACATTCTCAACTATCCTTAATCAACCGACGACCCATTCCAAATCTCAAAAAGATTTTTATAATCAATAGCAATTAATGGAAACCGATTCACCAAGTAACACGTTGTCCTGATAGCTTCATCCTAAAAATGTTATCTGATACCGAAATGCGAGAACAGGCTTCATGCCTTGTTACAAAGTATTTTATTAATTATTTTTATGACCATATTCTGTTGTGGTGATCTATAACAAGAGTAATGATGCACTATTCCTTTAATATAATAGAACTTATTGAAATCACGATTGTAAAATTCAAGCTTGAAAGCGAGTTTCAGTGATTTTAGGGTGAATGAATGCAATAACTAAATTAGAATTATTTGGTATTTAACATGGTAAGTTGTAACAGGCCGATATCCCAGTAATACAACAACAACAGTCTGGCACAGAAAAACTAACAACGACGGTCTGACGGTGAACCAAAAAATGAAACCACAAATTAGAAATAAAAATAAGAGTCTTTCCGGACAACGTGAAAATGATTTACTAGAAGAAACATTAGTTTTTTCCATTAGATAACAAATAACAACATAGATAAAAAAAATATGATGTACTTGAAAAAGAGCCATGAAAAATATGTTGTAACTACATGTACTAGCGATAATGGATCCTAAACGAAATAAATAGAGAAATAATGGATACATACCAACCTGATCATGATGGTGGTCCAGAGAAGAATCAAGAATCACAATAGTAGACAGAGTCTCCAAGAGAAAGTTCCAAAATTGGAGGAAAATGTCATACAATTTATGAATGGAGGCGAACCCAAGCATGTCAACCAAAGAAACAACATAAATCCGAGGGGAAAGTACCAAATCGGGGGGAATATGTCCCATATTTCATAAGGATAAACCTGATTAACATACAACACAAAAAAAACATGAGGGAAAAAAACAGAGGGCTTAAAGCAGCATAGGGCTTAAAGCAACTAAGATAACAAATGTTTTATTAGAAAAAATAGGGTTTTTTACGGGATAATAGAAACAAAAGTGAGATTAAGTTAGGGATTTACTGGTGAAACTAGAATGGAAGCTCTAACATAGTTATGATTTTCAAAGAGTTTCTCTCCTCTAAATAAAAATTCAGAATTGGCCAATAAAGAGACATATAAATTAAACTTTTAAAACAAAATATATATTAAGTAATAACGATAATTATGTTTCATCAATTTTCAGACCTTGAATAAACCTAGTTTATATTTATTCTTAGGGATCTTTAATCCTTATTAAGTAGATAAATTATATCTCCAAAACTAAGTGATGATAAAATATATTCATATATAATTTTATTGTTGTCTTACATCTCTGAGATTTCTTTGGTCTTCATTTATTTAATATATTAAACTGCCAAAATTCAGTGATAGTAAAATATCTTTACAGATAATGGTGATTAAAGTATAAAGAAATTGTAAAATAAATTAAGTGTATAGCATGATAGCATCCATGGTCTCCACTAAGGATTGCATTTAATAAATCTTGCAATGATGTTATTCAAATTTATGTATTGAAATACTAGGAAATGAATACATTTTTATTAAAAGTATTTAGGTCATATCTCTCAAAAGAAGGTCAACAATCTAGTTGATAAGATGCTTTAGAACCTTTTAGGTTTCCTGACTATTCATGTATGATTAACAAGTAGAAACGTACAAAATGAAGGAAAATGGATGTATACCAAGCAATTGAACTCTTTAAACAAAATTAGATAGTTATCATGAATGTATTCTTATTCATTGATAACTCTTTATGTCCCCGGTGGTTAGCACTCAAGGGAGGTATGTCAGTTTAGTGAACAATGTCATGACTTAATTTTGTGTTTGACATAATTAAGTTGTGTAATTTTTTTATCAGTCCAATTCATAAAGAGAAAATAATAAAATTGGTATATTATATCTTAAACCTAGAAATAACACTATAAAAAATTTACATTTAAGGACTTCTAGTACAAGCAAAGCCTTACATGCCTAGCATTAAGAACTAGAGTATGATACAATAATAATAATCTATGTTTTCAATATATACAACCTATAACAGTTATTTTACAAACCCACTGCGCCAAATTTAGATATGTGAATAATTTAGTTATTTTAAGGATATTTAATTTATCGGAAAATATTCAGTGAACAACCTTGATATTGTAAAAGAATTAGAAATAATTTTATTAGATTCAAACAATAAGATATTGATCATTATGTTTCGTTCATTTTCTTATTCTCTTATGAGAATCAATCTTCAAATTTCCACATAAGGTTAATAAGTTTTAGTGTTCATGAAATAAGTTAGTATAGTAGCTTCCAGTTTTATCTTTTGTAATTTCATAAAGAAGTTCCACAAGAATATTAAGATTTTTATTATCAACAGAAGAATCTAGTCTCAACTTTTTTAATGTCATGAATATTTCTACAAGACTATTAAGATCTTTTGTCATGAAATAAAAGAATCATAGTTTTAGGCTTATGTAACACTATAAAGAGTTTTATACGAATATTATAGATATTGCCATGTAAATGGAGAATTTAGTTTAAGACTCCATAGGATCAGATTCATATTTTCAATATATAATTGTTGATTATTGTTGCATGAATATATATATATATATATATATTTATGTAGGATAATTCCTTTAAGATATTCAGAAGGTCTTAAAAAAATAATATTCAATGTGAATAGACTAACCTTTTAAAGAACCTTTGATTTGTAATCTTTTTAAGGGACTATTTTAAGATCAATATTGTACGCTTTGCACACTTAATAAAAATTAAAAATTTATTGAATAAATATTAGGATCAAGCCTTTCTGAATGATAATATTAAGAAAACTTGATATATATATATATATATATAAGAACTCTATTAATTAAGAATTAAGATTTGTAAAAGCCAATTAGTCCACAAGAAGCTTAACAAGTTTGTGACAATCATATTCAAATCTAATAGATTCAATAGTTTGTAATAATTATAATTCATTTATGATATAAAGTTTAATTGTCTTATTAGTTACATCACAATATATCTAAACTGCAATATCTTTTAGTTTGAGATTAACGTAGTAGAGTATTATGGATTTTTATTAATTTAGTGGGAGTGTATTCAAATTTAAAGTTACTCATCATATTAATTATTATAAGTTACAGTGACCTTTTTCATGCCATCAATAAATTTATGTTAATGATATTAAGTTTGAATTTTATAAAGGAGATGTCTTATGTATTAAAAAACCAAAAAATATCAGGATTACTCTTGAAAATTATACGAATTTATTACAAAAGATACAGATTAACAACATGCAAAAACGTTAAGGTATGAAAATATCAAACCTCTAGTTTGCTTGAGTTACTTTGAGATAATTTTTTATAATCAAACATCTCAAACCCAATTTGGAAATTTACGAGGTATACAAAATTCATATGTTTTGACAATTGAACTCTTATGTACGCTTGTGGTTAATTTTTATAAGGTAAAAAAATTCATCGTAGGTAAATACTTAAGTGATTCTAGGGATATATCATTGCACATATTATCCAATATTAAGTATCCAGCATTGTATTATGACATAAAGAAAGCCAGACAATTAAGGAGATTATTTAAGTGTATGACTTTATAGGATAAATGGATGGTATAATGTGATTTAGACTTGCATATTTTATGGGAGAAAATCCATAGTACACTTAATAACATTCAATAAAGGAAAGACATTTAGTTCTTTGTAGTCTATGAATTAAAGATGAAGCAAATAAAATAAACTCATTTAATTCAGTTGAAATTACGGTAAATTATAATTGTTTACTTTTTTTTTTATATATATTTTGGCTAAGATTTCAACCCTCATAGTCTGCCATGAATACAATATTCATGTGAGCTTTTTATCTTATAAGATATATAGATTTAGTGGGAGTACTATTTTGACATCAGTAAAGTATTTTGATTTCATTAATTCATTGGGAGTGGATTCAAATCTAATTTCAATATTTCATATTATATTATTATTGTATACATACAATTAAGTTATCAATAATACAACAATTTTGGTTTCAATACTTTAAATTTAATTATTATCAATAATTTGATGATGCAATATGATTTATTATAAAACCATTACGCAATATGAGTCGCGATGGAACTTTTTGGTTCGTTGTTAGCTGTCACCTGACATGGATAGACATCCATATATTATTCATGAACAACAATGTTATCCAAATCTGGTTACCTCATGCAATATCGTGGTAAATAATTACTAACTGTGACCATTACTTCACCTTATATTGGTTAAATTTTGTTCAAAATAAATCTTGTTTTGACAAGATCAAATGGATATTTTTATTGAGAATGAGTCAAATAATGTTCACAATATATCTTGTGATTCTTATGTTCACATTGTACCTTGTGTCTGCTGGAATTGAAACAACTATGAAAAGAACTACCGTCGGATGTGATTTACAATGTACCTTATATCCGTTGGTGCATTCTTGTGTTTATAGTGCAGCAATATGAGCCTATTAAGCCCATTATTTAGGCAGTTCTATTCATTATAAACATACTACTATGATAACATAAAATGGAAACTCAAAACTGTAATGATTTTCTATCATAGTGATATATTTTTTCTTTGATGACGCCCGTAAATGTAGATATTTGTCGAACCACGTTAAAATCTTGTGTTCTTTTTTATCTTATTTATTTTGTTTTACGTCTGACAATTTTTGAAATATTTCATATTGTTTCATAAAAAATTGGTATCGTAGCGTCTGTATTCTTTTCAATTAAGGTTTACATTGGCATTACATCAACAAAATACAAAATTACAATATTTGATGGGTAATCCAGCTTTGCTTTGTGAAAGATTAAGTTGAAATAATCTTTGGCACTGGAATAATTGTGGAACGTTATGAAGAATAAGTTACCAATACATGTGAAATAAAAAGAGAAGCAAAATCTTTAAGAAAAAGCTCTATGTTAGATTCTAATGAGTGTAATGGATAACGTTCTTTGCGAGATTAGAGGTGAGAAAAATAATATGCATGGAATAATTTGAAAGTTTTTTACTCGGGCAAATCAGTAGTGAACCGATTATACCTGAAGAAATGTTTGTACAGTTTTATATTGAAAGATGGTATAATGACTGAACATCTTGACAATTAAATCAATTATTATGGATCTTGAGAATATTGATATCATTATTAAGAATGATGATCATGTCTTATTTGTTTTGATATCGTTACCAACATCCTATAATTTTTTTTACATCTCATCATATATGGTAAGGACAAGTTATCTTTGATGGATATAAAAGTGGCCTTAAAATCAAAGGATTTGAGACAATTGCAGCCAGACAATTAGGAAAAATAGAAATAACTTATGACCGATAAAATATCTAGCAAAAAAGAGAATTATTTAAAGAATAAGTATTTGGGGTCCAAATCAATATTCAAGAACTTAAATTGTTATGCTTACGGTGAACATCATTATTACAAGAGAGCCTACCCGAATTTGAAAGGTAAGAAGATAAATCAAAAAGAAAATATTGCCAACCTAGCATAAGGTATAAATGATTTTGATGATATTAGAAATAATGGTACATGAGATGTATTGTTTGTAAGTTCGGATTGTGAGTAAAACTCTTGGATACTCGATATTGGCGCTATGTATCACATGTATCAATTCAGGTACTGGTTTGATAATTACATGCTAATATATATAACCCTTTGTTCAGGGAACAATCATTCGTTTCATGTTCGTGGGATTGGTAACATCAGGATCATAATGTTTGATGGTGTTGTTAGAGTTTTTATGTGTTGGCATGTTCCTGGGTTGAAGAGAAACCTGATATCTCTTAGGAAACTAGAATATCATGGTTACAAGTGTCATACATGAGATGGTGGAATCAAGATGATAAATGGCTTAATGGTGTGTATGAAAATAGTTTACATAATGGGCTTTACATTACAAGAGAAGTGTTATTATGGTTGATAATGTAGCATCATCATCATGGAGTAATAGAAAAATTTGGCATGATCAGGATCTGTTGTGGCATTGGTATCTTGGTTTCATGAATGAAAAATAATTAGTTATTTTGGACAAAAGAGATTTTTTGAAATTGTATACATCAAAATAATTAGGATTTTGTGAATAACGTGTGTTTTATAAATATACTAAAGTGAAATTTGGCAAGTGAGCTATAAGAAATACTAAAGAGATAGTGGATTACATTCACTCAGATCTTTGGGGCCCAAACAAAATTCCATCAAAGAGTGGAGCTAGATATTATATGAGTTCGATCGACGCTTATTCAAAGATGACGTGAGTTTATTTTTTGAAAATCAAAGATGAGGTATATTTAACTTTTGTCAAATGAAAGACATTGATTGAGAAGCTAGCAAAGAAGAAATATCAAACGTCTTAGGGTAGATAATAGGTTAGAATTTGTCAACCGCGACGACTGATCAATATAGATAAACCCACATTATTCGTGTTCCATTGCCTTGCTAAAGACAAGTTGGTCTCGCTTGGATAATAACTATTGTGATAGTTGGAAGCACGTTTCTTTCGTTGTGGAGTCTAGTCATGTCTTGTTTCCCAATAGTCACCCGATATAACCTCTCGTACTCATCTATGTTTTTATGGTTTTACAGTATTGCTTTCTTTGTTTCCCTGAAGAGTTCACTGATGTCGGTGGAAGAAAGGTATGACAAAGGCCTCAGAGGTTAATACTTGGTTACAGGCTTCCGAGTGAGGCCCATCCAATAAGTACATCTGCTATGTTCTTTTGTTTTGGTGTTGGAAACATATTCTTTTCTCCTTTACAGGTTAAATGGGGTATTGAGCCTCACCTATTTTATATTCAATACTAGATTACCCTTTTAGTTTCTGATTTTTTTAGTTACTCTATTCCCTCAATCGGGTGCATTTTATTTTGTTATTTACCCTATTGTTTTCGAATGCTACCTATTTTATAATGTTTTTTTTGTTGTATGATGACTTGTTATCTCAACTTTGTTTGTATTTTATCTCAACTACATTTGCTCTATCCTTGTTTTAGCTGTGAAAATGTCTCGATTTATTTATATTTCAATATTTTTTGTAAGCATGGATATGACCCATAGTTAATGTAAAAATTTATTATTATTAACTTATAACTTTTTATAGATTTTCTTTTGAATTTCTGGAACTTCTTCAATCGGTTTTTCAAAACTCCAACTGAATGATCACGCATATCTCTGAATTTTAAGTAAAATAAAAATAGTATCATATAAAACTCGATACCAGAGAGCCAAGATATGACATTCTGAATTAAGTTAGTCACACTAATTCGTTTACACTCGTTGTGAATATCCAAAAATCGAAAAGCCCTCTTTTATTCAGAATTAAGGATTAATTATTCAAAATTTAGGTATAAAACTAGACACTATAATTAACTTTAACAAAAAATCATATAAATTTATAGCATCACCTTTAAATGAATTATTGGTTTGCATCTACTTAAGATTCCACCACTTGAAAAACAAATTGACGCACTAAATTTTCTGAAATTTGGAAATAAAAATTACAACTGTATAAAAGATATTCAATGATATGTTTTAGAAAAGTTCACATGAAGTATCATCAATGTATATGGTTGGATTCCTAACTTCTTCAATAAAGATTACTTCATAACCATAGTCTGATAGATATCCAAATATTCTTACCGAATCAATATATCATTATTTACATTTTATCTGAATAATATGGAATATGTTGCCTAATGTATAACTAAATTTTATATTCGCAACATTTAAATTTAATCATTGCATATATAATATAAAATGATTGAATTTTATCAAATTGGAGGGTCTGAAGGGCATTCATATGTACCGCACTCATCATGATCATTAACGGAGATGATAAGAGACAATGTCCTATACACTACTTCTAGAGTCAGTACTTTAAGGTTAAGCAATGTAGGTTCTAAGCCATATCTCAAAGCAGCCAAGCCTTCCGCCCTACTTGACTGATTCATGGTAACTGAACAAACCCTTTCAACACTAAATAACCAGTTATGCATGAGTATGGTGTGTTTAAACAGAACAACTTCTTCATTACCATCGATAAATATGTGAGATAGTCTTCTGAAGGCCAACTTATACACACAACAACTGTTCCCTAACTTGTGAGACCGCGAACTTATTTACTTTCATGACTCACATGACTTTTCCCACATAGGTGAGATACCAAGCCTGCCAATTAGTCCCATATAATGGGCATTTGAATGCTCATATTATAATATGTACCGACACGACTAGATGTTTATCTTACCAGATAATACCTAAACTCGTCGTAACCAATACACTTTGAGCGCCTAAAACACTTCAAGGATGTGATATATCTTATCAAGGGCTTAGACATTTGAATAAAAATGAATACCAATAATACTACAATATACGTGAAATAATATAATCCATTGGCATACAGATCATCACTTTGTACATCTTAGAGTCCAAGTGTCAGCATAAATGGGTAATTACCTTACATCTTGTGACCATATATTCACAACATTAAATGTTTCTCACTACGCACATAATGGGTTCACGTAAATGTGAACCTCTAAAAATATAGAATAATACCCAAATATGTCATCCATTTAACAAAAGTAGGCAACTTATACGTATCAAACATGTTACAAAACTCAATAGAAACATGATGTTCCATCATACATACATAACTTAACTATACTAAACATATGATAAACCTGATAACATACATACATATAAAATTGCAAACCTGTGAATTGGTTGGATGCAATTATGTATGAGGTATGTACAACACTCTCACTCGAAGCATCACATAAAAAGGGAAACTATAAATACTGCATTTATGGGTCTGAATCACTTGATTATTTAAAATAATAATTGAATAATCATGTATATCTCTAAATATCAGATGAAAAAAAGAATCACCTAAATCGGATAACCAAACGTCATATTATGGCGTTCTGAAGTCAAGCACCCAAAATCAGAACTGTACTACGCCTTCACCGCGACTACAACCAGGGTGGTCGCGGAGAATTAGTGTTGTACCGGGTTTTCCGTGGCGACCAACACCTTCATCACGACGAATTTGTCGGCTTCAAAAAATTTGAAACCTTAATAATTCTTAAATTAGGGGTTTGTCCCGAATTGTTTCCAAAATCAAACATTGACATAAACATTTAATAACAAATAAACATTTACGTGCCCTTGATCGCACCAATCAAGCCCAAAACATGCAATTCTATGCTCATCTAACAGTTCCTCATGCATAAATATTTAAACATAAATTATAAACATAAAAAATTAAGGGTTTTCTTTCAACTATATCAAATTAAATAAATAATTGAATTTGGGAGACTGAATTTCATAGTTCTTATTCCTACACAATATGAATCAGAGGTGACTCTAATATCACTCCTTAGAACTTACAAATAGTTCAAAGATAACCATACCCTTGATTCAAACACTACATATATCATTTCATTATGTAGGTATAATAATAAGAACAAGAGATATATAAAACTTACAGTTTTCATATCTTCATGATGTTCATGTGAATCTGCAACGAAAGGCTATGATGGTTCATACTTAAAGACTGAAGAAGACGAGGACTGAAGGTCTTCTACTAATTTGAGAGTTAAAGAATTAATAGTTCGAGAAGAGGTAGAACTGTAACCATAGGTTAATCCTAGCTGAAAAGGTTAAATGACTTTTCCTATATATACACTTTACTTGACCCGGTAGCCACACATTAACACGATAAGACTTATTATTATTATTATTATTATTGTTATTGTTATCGTTATCGTTATCGTTATCGTTCGTTGGTCCAATATTTAGATGGATTACTCTAATTAGACTTACCATAATATATATTTGAATACACTAAATTATGGTGAAACATTTCAATTTAGAATTTCTTTGCATCTCATAATAACGTTCGTCAGATACAAACCTTGTCCTGCCAAATAAAAAAAATGTATCATACCATACTTGGATAACAGATTTTTTTTGGAAGAAATATGTAACAAACTTTATGATAAATATTAATAGAGAAATTTATTTCGAAAGAATTTGAAAACTTTACGAAATCTATACTTCATTTCTCAAACCATTAATTTATTTATAGGGATGATAATTTTTTACAAAAAACTATAAAAAAATCGATGTTGTTTGGATAGTATATTTAAAATAAATATTTTTTATAAAAAATATGTGGAAATTGTCACAATTTATTATTGATTTTTGTCGGTGCAAAATCATTTTTTGCATCATATTTTTTGGCGGTCGCCGTAAAATCTTCCTCTAATTGTTTAAAAAAAATATATTGACATTGTATTTTTTTCTATCAATCTTTTTGACGATTGCAGTAAAAACCTGCAATATTATATTAAATGTTTTATTTTTTTAAAATTTATCGCGGTCAAATATTTTTGTTTACCGCATTATTTATCAGAACCATCAAATATTTTTCTAAATTTACTTTCATTATACATTAATTTGGATGATTCGAACTCATACAAAAATCCAACTCTAATCCACTCATCTAATCCAATTTCAAACCTATCCATTTACAAAACATCTAGTTAGATTTTCATATACGAAGATTTTAATTTAACGTCAGCTTGGATTCTATTATTTTAAAAATAAAATATAAAACTCGCATGAACCGCTGTACTAATTATAATATATTATCCCCTTTGTTTGGCAAACCTGAGGAGGAGAACCGCGCATATAGAAGCAACAACATCTTTGGGGTTGAAATAGAGGAGAAGTAGAAGCATATTGATATTGATATTATCACCCACCCTTGTCTGTCTGTCTACGGTCCCACTAAATAAATATTGAAAAGGCAAATCACAATAAAATTTTAGAAAGGCTTTTTGGTATATCTTTGTCCACACCTTCTATCCTCTGTATCAATGACAATGTATAGCCACTCGTATAGTTTTTGATTTTTTTTTTTTTATCAAAAGTAAATACCGTGTCTAAAATTACATTATACGAGATGTAATAGATTTTCATTATAAGTTTTTATAATCGATTTTCTTTTTCAGGATGCAAGGTAGGTTAATACCCGATTTCATGATTCTAATTTAATATATTAATATAATGGGTTTGGTGTTCGTAGTTCATTTTATTCAGATTTTAAATATTATATCTTTGAATGTAAGAAATAATTATATTATGAATTTTATCAAATGTTTATGATTTATTACTAAGGACAATATAGATTAACGATTTAATCATGAATAATATGTTATATTTTAATAAATTATATATTATAACATCTAATTTTAATAATTTCATGAAAATTTAAAATATCAAGAGTAAAAATATGTACGTAATAGTATGAAAAATATAAAGGTCAATATAATAGAAAAAAACATTATCTATAGTATATTGGGTATCCAATATGATTTGCAACATTATCAATGAAAACATCATTCGATTATTTTATTCTTTTTGAAATGAATCAGTCTTCTATCCAACCTCATAAAGTTGTTAATTTTTTTTCTAGTCGGGATGATCATCGATAAAAAATGCAATAAATATTTGTTCGGAAGCAAATGTAATTCATCAATAAAAATTTGTTCGTTAACCCAACTTTTACCATTCATGAAGTTGTCTCTTAGTCAATATAATCTTTATTCATAATATATATATATGAACATTATATAGGTCTCAACCGAACTAGTTTACTAAAACAATGTATTCTTTATGGATTTCATACTTCATGGATGTTCACACATAAATAATATAACTTTACATACGATATATTGTTATAAGATTGAGTCACCAAAGATTATCAATTTTTTTATGTTTGAAACTATACGATCATCCAACAAAAACCTGATTATCTTCAATAAACTAGAATAAATAAAGTCTACCAAGACAGTAACACCATGAGAGGGGTGATCCTATTTAGATTTAAAAGTGGCTATAAGCATCTTAAATTGATCTTTAGAAGAAAAAAAAATGTTTAGAAAAAATTTATATTACGCTATTTGAGGTATACTAAGAATGAAAATAATCGGTTTTAACAACAAAACGATATATAATAAAAGAAGATAAAACAGAAAACCCTCACTTGAAAACTTTCATTTTGTGTAGATTTTGTCAAAATAACCCTTTATATATTGATTCCAATCATCTTATTGCAAATACAAAGTTACGCTTACAATTATTAACGAATTCGAACAAGTTTCCGATGTTTTTTTATCATTGTTGGTAAAATGAATTGCTCATCACCTTTACCAGTGAAAACGAGTCAGTGATATCATCAACGGTGATAAAAGTTTTTAAAAGTGTAAGAAGATGATAATATCTATAATTTAATGTTAACTGTTAATATACAGTTTTGTAAATCTAAACTCTTTTAAATACGGGGTTAAAACTTCAACTCAAAAAATGAATCATATTGTAATTTTCACCCTAAGTCAAGATGGTAAAATCATTATCATGTAATTATATAATTTTTAATATTCAAACACTGATGAAAAGCCAAAAATTCTCCCTTGTCATAAATATCATAAGGATTGTATCATAAAATTGTGATTAACATGTAAAATATAGTATAATAAAAAACATTGGTAGACCCGTGGATCACTAATAAAAATGTTATTGGAAAATCTGTTGAACATCATTTTTAAACTCTCATAAATGCCCAAAATCATCCATGTCTATAGAAAACTTACATGAGATCATTCCCAAACTGGTGTCTGACCAGGACAACATTAAATTGTCATCTCTTCCATCAGAAAGTGAAATGCTTTCCCTTATGAAAGGTCTAAATGTCAATAGTGTTGCATAAGTTGATGATTTTAACTCCAAAATCTATATTTTCTGATGGCTTATTATCAACAAAGATCTCTGTTATGTAATATCATTCTTCATCTAAGATTCTCATGCCCCTCACTGTATCTATCCCATAAATGTTTGTTTAATACCTAAAGTAGAATTACCTAAACCATGGAGAGAATATAGACCAGTAAGTCTTTGTATTATATTCAATATAATCTTGTCAAAGCTACTCAATGACAGATTATCTGTTATTCTTCCTAAACTAATTTCAGAAGAACGACGAGGCTTTGTAAAAGGAATAAACATCAATGATAACATCCTATTAACACAAGAAATGGCTCACAAGATTAATAAGAAAATCTGAGTATGAAATATAATAATTAACTCAATATGGCTAATGCATTTGGCAAAAATTCTTGTGATTTCATATATCAAAGTTTAGAGGCTTTTGGATTTGACTATAGATGGATAGGTTGGATTAAAAATATCACCAATTCAGTAAAGTTCTTTATCATTTCAAATGGACAACTACATGGTTACTTTAAATCATTTAATGGTGTAAGACAAGGTGACCTTATATCTCATAACCTTTTCTTTTTTGTTGAATAATACTTTGTTAGAGAGATAAAAAACTATTTGATAATGATAAAATCTTGCACTATATAACTGGAAACAAAATGGTAATACTTTGTATTGCATATGTTGTTGACTTTATTATCTTCACTAATGGCTCAAAAATAAAATCAGCAAAATCAACAACATTTTGAGCCAATATAAAGCTTGTTCAGGAAAGATCATCAACAAAGAGAAGTATGTTATTATTATTTCATCTAATATGTCCCAAACTAGAGTCAATATCCTGAATGAATTTAGACAAAGAAATATTCCTATAAATATCTTGGGATTCCAATCAACTCTAATAACAAATCTCATATGTATGATCAAATTCTGAATAAGGTTAGATAAAAAGTCCAAGACTGGGATGGCAATACACTTTGTTTTGGAGGTAGAATTATCCTTGATAAGGAAAGATATTCTTCAGGGGCCTAAGTGCAATTGATAGGGACTAAATTGATAAGTTCTGTAAATATAGAG
Source organism: Limnanthes douglasii subsp. nivea (assembly GCA_036936605.1). NCBI lineage: Eukaryota > Viridiplantae > Streptophyta > Magnoliopsida > Brassicales > Limnanthaceae > Limnanthes > Limnanthes douglasii. The sequence goes on from JAUPFV010000003.1 coordinate 88,579,671, forward strand.
TTAAATTAGGCTTTAGGAGAAATGTAAGGGCTGAACCGTAAATATTCCATTATGTAACCATTTTTCTAACTAACTCACCCAGTCTATTTAAAGAGGCTGAAGAAGTTAGTTATGCCTATGAAATAATTAGAAGTGCAATACTACTTTCATGACTGAAAACTCTCTCTGAGAAGATTTTAGTTCTTGATTCTCTTAATTCAACTTTATTTCATACCAAATTGGCGCTAGAAGGAGGGGGCGAGGATACCTTGATCAACAGATCAGAAATCGACTCTCGAGTTTTCGTTTTGTGAAGTTTTTCGTTCGAATCTTCGTATTTTGTTTGGTTTTTCGTTGATTGAAGATGAATTCAGAAGAAGGTGACAATCCGTCTGTTCGAAAGGCTATGGAAACCTTGAAATCCGATCTGCAAGAGGCAGGTAAATCGATTCCAACTCAATTAAACCAATTCGATTTCGATAGAAAAATGAATGAGATGATAAGGAAGGTGGCGGAGCTTGACGAGTTGGTGAAAAAGAAGGAAAATAGTGATGGTGCTAGACTTAGGTCTAAAGTAGCGAGGGGCGATCAGGATGATCAGTCGGATCAGTCAATGGACGATGGCGACACTCGATATGAGCAACGTAAAGCACGTTTTAATCAGAAAAAAGAGTATAGTGGAATGAAGAGGAAAGGAAAGTTACAGAAGCGACAGTATATGACTTCTAGTGGTGAAGAGGATTACGAAAATTCAGAGTCAGATGAAACACCGAGGTACGAACGTTCTCGAGGCCATTCAAGATGAGCAGATTGTGAGCTCAGGTCAGCTAAGGTGAATAAGGAAGGGAGGCAAAAGAAAGAAAGGCGAGTATATTCGCCTCGGAAATATTCGCCTCGAAGGTGTTCGCCTCGAAAATATGAAGGTGAGTCAAGCTTATATGCTACTGTGGGGATGAGAAATGAAGATCAATATGTTCAAGGAGTCGACTGGAGGGACTCACCACTGATCAGAGAGATTAGATCAGTACCGCTTCCGAGGCGGTTTGATATTTCTAAAGTTGATAAGTTTGATGGGACTCAAGATCCCGATGACCATATAGAACAATTTAAAAACTACATGACTAATTTCGAAGACGACGATAAATTAGTGTGTAGAGCATTCTCTCAGACGTTTAAAGGAACTGCGCTGAAATGGTTCAACAAGATTCCTAAGGAGTCAATTGCAAATTTTAGAGGCTTCTATACCGCTTTCCGAAGACAGTTTGTGGGAAGCAAAGAAATGAGAGCTAATGGGGATACAATAATACAATGCAAGCAGGCTGTGGGAGAGAAGCTGAAGGATTATACTAAGAGATTCGTATCAACCAAAGCTGAACTAGATGATTGTGAAGAAAGTGTGGCTATGGCAGCATTTAGACAAGGATTGCTGCCTGGGGATTTAGCCGATGAGACTACGAGGCGTAGGGCGTTAACATTTGGAGCTCTCATGGCTCAGGTTGAAGATCAGATTAAGGTCGAAGAATCGACGCGGGTTCGAGGAGGAGGCAGTACTATTCAGAAAGGAAATGGACAAGCTAACACTTTGAATAATAACTCATCGCGTCCGAAGAATAATCAAAATGTTTCTAACCGAGGAGCTTCAAGCTCGTATCAAGGGGGATATAACCAGCACAATTCTAATAATCAGCAACAGTTTAGGTCCAGATCGAATGTATGGGTAAGGCCAGATTATTATGCGGATCTGACTGAAAGTGTGGCTTCGATATATGAGAAAACAAGAGGAACAATAAATTTTAGAAAGCCACCAGCAATTAACAGGCCAAGAGAGGAGCGCAATAATAAGTTCTGCAGGTATCATAATGATATTGGCCATGATACAAATGATTGCATTGCTCTAAAGAAGGAGATGCAGATTTTGATAGAAAATGGGAAGTTGCTGGAATATGTCAGGAAGAATGCTAAAGCTGCAGCTCCGAAAATTGGTAATCCTAATTCTAAGCAGGAAACTGCACTAATGATTTTAGATGCTGCAGGTGACGAGTTTGATGTGGCCTCGGAATATGTCGACCCAGACCCTAGTCGACTATTGTTAATGTCAATAGATGAGCCGATGCGTCAGGGACGAGTTCGAGATTTATGTGCCTTCTTTGAGTCACTGACAATATTTGGGGGAGATTCAATGACTAACAACACTAATAATTCGAGGAAGAGGCACATAGTGAATTTAACGCGCCAAATTGAAGGAGGAGCATCGGCACACCTAGGCAACAAGAAGGATGTGCCCTTTATAATTTTTGATGGGGATGATTTGAGGGGGATTACTGGGCCACATGAAGATGCAGTGGTCATAGGAGCAGAGGTGTGCGGGGTGGAGATTCGACGAGTATTGATTGATACCGGGAGCTCTGCCAATGTACTTTTCAAGTCAACTTATGATAGATTAACCGCTCCACCTCGAATAGAAAGCTCAGAGAGAACTATCATTGGGTTTACTGGTACAACAACAAATGTGATAGGGGAGTTCGAAGGACAGATTTCTTTGGGAAAGGGGCCTTTCAAAAAGAAAGTGCAAGTGCTTTTTGTGGTGGTGGATTGCCCATCGAGCTACAGCGCTATTTTTGGAAGGTCGTGGCTGGCTAAAATGTATGTTGTAGTTTCTACGGTTCACCAATGTTTGAAGTATGTGATCGAGGATCGAGTCGGTGTAGTTCGAAGTGATCAAAAGGTGGCAAGAGAGTGTTACGCTGCTGCATTTAGATTACGAGGCAAAAATACTGATGATCCGATGGAGAATTAGCAGTTTGGGGGGTTGTCTTCTGGTGGCACAGATGAGGGAATTGATGATCCGAGGTCAACCCCGAGTTCTGTGGTGGTAAATGAAGAAATAGAAGAACATGTTTTCAGTAATGGAAGGGTACTTCGAATCGGGACTCTGTTATCTTTATCAATGCGAAAAAAATTGTTGAAATTTTTGTCTGAGAATTTGGATGTATTTGCTTGGAGGTCCGAAGACGTAGTGGGAGTCCCAAGTGATATCATATGTCATAGCTTGGCGGTGGATCCGAAGATCAAACCGATAATTCAAAAAAGAAGAGCTTTTTCGTTGGAAAAATCCGAGGCCATAGTTGCTGAGGTGGATCGACTATATAAGATGGGGCATATTAGAGAAGCCAATTATCCGAGGTGGACGGCTAATCCTGTGGTGGTGAAAAAGAAGAACGGAAAATGGCGAATGTGCGTAGACTTCACAGATCTGAATAGAGCCTGTCCAAAAGATCCTTTTCCAGTGCCTCGAATCGATCAGTTAGTGGATTCCACTTCGGGAAATAAAATCTTAACATTTATGGATGCATTTTCGGGGTATAATCAGATTCGAATGAATCCAGATGATGAAGAAAGTACGACTTTTATCACTGACAGAGGTTTGCACTGCTATAGAGTGATGCCGTTCAGATTAAAAAATGTTGGGTCAACATATCAGAGGCTGATGAATAAGGCGTTTGCTTCACAAATAGGGAGAAATATCGAAGTGTACATCGATGATATGCTTGTTAAAAGCAAAAGTGATGATGAACACATTGATGATTTAGAAGAGACGTTTTTGAATCTCAGAGCCATACAATTGAAGTTGAACCCAGAAAAATGTACATTTGGAGTCCGATCTGGTAAGTTTCTGGGGTACATGATTAGTGAAAGAGGAATCGAAGTGGATCCAGAATAATTGAAGGCTCTGATATCGATGTCTTCACCTCGGAATATCAAAGAAGTGCAAATGTTGACGGGCAGGTTAGCAGTTTTGAACAGATTCATTTCTCGTTTTTCAGATAAGTGCTTCCCTTTTTTCCAGGTGCTGCGTAGACCTAATAATTTTGAGTGGACTTCGGATTGTGAAGAAGCTTTTATGAAGATCAAAAATCTTTTGTCCTCTCCTGAAATATTGTCAAAGCCTCGAAAGGGTGAGCAGTTATTTTTGTACATAGCAGTATCGGATTATGCAGTGAGTGCAGTTCTGGTCAGTGAAGAAACGAGAATTTCGAAGCCTGTCTACTATGTCAGCAAAAGTTTGGTTGATGCTGAGAAACGCTATTTAAAGCTCGAAAAATTGGCACTGTGTATAGTAGTGGCGGCGAGAAAAATGCGCCCTTATTTCCAGGCACATACGATTGTGGTTCGAACTTCATATCCATTAAAAAATGTATTGCAAAAGCCAGACATCTCAGGAAGGATGAATAAGTGGTCTGTAGAATTAGGAGATTTTGATGTGTTATTCTCTCCTCGAACAGCTATCAAAGCCCAAGCCTTAGCAGATTTCTTGGTTGAGTTTCACTCAAGCAGATCCGAAGAGAAAGATGGTGAAAAGGTGAACGTGAATCCGACGTGGACGATACGAACTGATGGGGGATCCAGTAATAGAGGGTCGAGTGCAGGAGTTGAATTGGTGGCACCAACAGGGGAATTTATGTTTCAAGCTATAAAATTTGGATTTCATGCTTCGAACAACGAAGCTGAATACGAAGCTATGCTAGCAGGATTACGGTTAGCAAAGATTTGTGGAGCAATATTTGTGCGCTTGGAAACGGATTCGCAGTTGGTAGTTAACCATGTTAAAGGATTATCAGAAGCTAAAAAGGAACGTTTGGTTTTGTACTTACAAGAGCTATGAGAAATGATGGCACAGTTTGAAAATGTCGAAGTGGAGCATATTCGAAGAGGTAGCAACACTATGGCTGATTCTTTGGCAACAATGGCTTACTCTGAAGAATATCCATGGATCATGACACAACCATCGCCCTCGATCATATTGAATTCTGAGCAGTGTGAAGTTGTTAGTGAGGTAGTAAATGATCCGATGTGTACTCGAGGAGATTGGAGGTTTGACTTGTTAAACTTTATTTCGAAGGGAATACTACCTCCTGATAAACACTTGCTCAAGAAAATAAAGTATAAAGCTCTTGGCTATGTGGTATTGGATGGGGTATTGTACAAATGGTCTGCATCGAAACCTTTGCTACGATGTTTAAGCAAACAAGAGTCTCAAAACATTCTATCCGAGCTGCATGATGGGGATGGGTCAGCTCATTGTGGATTCAAAGCTTTAACGCGTAGGGTATTGTTGGCAGGGTATTATTGGCCTACCATATTGCAGGATGCTAAAGTGTTAGTTCGAAGCTGTGATACTTGCCAAAGGTATACAAATTTAATACATAAACCAGCAGTACCTCTAATGCCAATCTCCGAGGCGGTTCCTTTCGATAGGTGGGGGATTGATTAGTAGGACCATTACCTATGGCTTCTGGTGGAAGACAGATGATTATTGTTGCGGTCGATTATTTTTCGAAGTGGGCAGAAGCAGAACCCTTAGCTGGGACAAAAGCTAAGGATGTAATCAAGTTTATTCAAAGTAACATCTGCTACCGTTTTGGAGTTCCTCGAAAAATAACAACAGACAATGGTCCTCAATTTAATAACAAGGAAATGGACTCTTTTTGCTCTTCGAAAGGGATACAGCAATGCTTTTCTACTCCTTTCCACCCCCAAGCAAATGGACAAGTGGAAGTTACAAATAGATCTATCTTGGATGGCTTGAAGATAAATTTGGCAGGAGCAGCAGGGAAATGGCCAAATTATCTTCAAGAGGTGTTATGGGCATATCGAACAACCCCTAGAGAGGCTACAAAAGAGACTCCTTTTTCTTTGGTATATGGAATGGATGCTGTGTGCCCTGCTGAATCTACATTGCCTTCTTACAGACTATTACAATATTCCGATGTGGATAACGATGAAGCTAGGAGGGTTGAGCTTGATTTGTTAGAGGAAAAAAGGGTCAAAGCGCATTTGAATGTGGTCCATTATCAAACGTTAATGAGAAGCAGGTACGATGCTAAAGTTAAGAGGAGAGAATTCAAAATTGGCGATCGAGTGTTACGAAAAGTATTTCTTCATACTAGGGACAAGCACCTCGGAAAATTGGCCCCGAATTGGGAAGGTCCTTACGAGGTTAAAATGAAGGTCAAGCCAGGTTCTTACAGGCTGTCTGATCGAGAGGGGAGGATGCTCAAACATCCTTGTAATATAGAGCACTTGAAATTGTACTGTGAGTAAACTGTACTTCGAATCTTTGTAAAACAGACATACTCTTTCCTTATCTGTTGGCCCAGAAAGGTTTTAACGAGGTGTCTGGTTAATATTGAATTTTTTAATAAAATTTCTTTTGGCCATTGGTTGTTTACTATGATAAGTGATTTATTATTTTGGTAACTTGGCAAAGATTGATCATCTTTGAAAGTTGACCAAGAATAATTTTCCGAAGCAATAGCTTTGAAGAAACAACTAAATTTTCGAGGTGCCACGTCTTATGAGTGCATCAAATTTTCGAGGTGCCACGTCTTATGAGTGCATCAATTTTTCGAGGTGCCACGTCTTATGAGTGCATCTAATTTTCGAGGTGCCACGTCTTATGAGTGCATCTAATTATCGAGGTGCCACGTCTTATGAGTGCATCAAATTTTCGAGGTGCCACGTCTTATGAGTGCATCTAATTTTCGAGGTGCCACATCTTATGAGTGCATCTTAATTTTCAAGGTGCCTTCATTTATAAATGCATCTAATTTTCGAAGCGAAAAATTTAAATAAGTACACCAGAAGTTTAAGATAAAATTTTAAAAAAAGAGAGGAAGAAAAGTTGCTTGTTCGTCGGATAAAACACGAAGTCTACAAAAAGGTGAGAACTACTTAGCCAAATACAAAAAAAAAAACTACGACATGCTTAATCTATTAGGCATCTTCTTCTTCTGATGACCCGTCAGTAGCATCGCTTTCCTCCGAAGAGCTTGAAGGTACTTCGAATGCCTCTTTTGGACGGTCTTTCTCGGGGACTTGTTTCCAAAATTCTGTTAAGTTTATCCTTGGATAGGCAGCATGGATTTCTCGAAGAAGGTTGTTAGCTGTATCAATTTCAGCCTTTCTGATCCCATTAAGCATCACAGAACCAACAGCAGCTTCAGATTTTTTAACAGCAGCTTTCTTTTCTTCTTCGAATTCCGTTCGAAGAGTTGTCATTTGATTTTGACAGTTATTTAATTTTTCTTGGAATTCTTTGGCAAGTTTCTCAGCATCAGTGGATTTTTTCTTTGCCTCGGAGATAGTAGTGGAGTGTTGAGAATTGAGATCTTCAATAGCTTGTCGATGAGAAGTCTCCAGAGCTTCGACTTTTTCTTTGTGTTCCTTAAGAAGTTTATCTTTGTCAGCTTCGAATTTCTGAAGTTCCTCATTTTTCGAAGTTTTTACAGACTCTGTTTCTTTTCTGCTCTTGATCAATTCTTGTGCAAGAAGCTCCAATTGTGTGTGTGAATTTTTTACTTCTTCACATAATTTATTGGCTGCAGCACTTAAATTATCAAAAGGACGAAGGATTGAAGCTACCTCATCGGATTTGTCTGAATTATGAAAGATTGATGGATGGTGATGAACAGGAACAATGGCGTTAGATGTCGAAGCCACAGCAGCCCCAGTAGAAGTTAAGGAAATAATATTGGTAGGTTGGGAGCCACTACCAGTAAATGCGAAGTCCCCGCTCGAATTGAAATCTTCGAGGTTAAGATAATCGTCTACTTGATTATCTCCTAGTGTTAGTCCTCCTTCAGGGTTTTCTTCAATAAAAGTTTTCCCGTGCACTTCGGAAGCCAGTACCTCCTCGAGTATGTCAGCCTCGTTCTTTTTCTTTGGCGTACTGGACTTGCTCTTTTTCTTCTTTGGAGTGTTGTCCTTTTTCTTTTTCAGAGCAGGTTCATCCTCCTCGGATATTGGAGGAAGTTGGGAGGAGGGCACTTTTCTTTTCACCGCACGCTTCGAAGTCTTGGAAGGGTTAGCCTTGCTTGTACTGGCCTTCTTGTGGGTTAACTTTCCTTTCTTCTTTAATGGAAGATGGCTATCACTTCGGTTCCTGGTGGGAAGATAGGTTTTCCCATCTGGTGCAAGTATTCTTTGAACTGCTATAATGGGATCTGGAGGGGTCATCGGATCCTCAGGGAAGTCAGCTCCCAGAGTGATGCGCCACAGATGGCTGTTGACGAAGTTGATAGGTAAAAAGGCTGAGTGAAAGCCATTGCCCCAGGCCTTATCTGCCCATTCAGCCATTTTTTGGAAGATGTCCTTTGCAGCTTCTCGACGACCTTTGAACCGCCTCGGAATTTCTGAAAAGAGAACAAGCAGTTACACAAGAGAACTTCATTAATCTGGCTAGGTTTAATAACTTAGAAATGTTAACAATGCAGTAATAATCTACTTACTACTGTCTCTCCAGGTGAGAGTTAGCTTTGAAGGGTTCTCATCGGAAATTTCTTTCCCATTTTCCCAAGCGCCTGATAGAAAGACAAACTTTTGTTTCCAAAGTTTGTCAGCTTCGAGGAGGTCATCGATAATCTTCAGATCATCCTCCAGTGTAAGGTAGTAGAATGGTAAGACTGGCCCGTTTGAGACCTTGGTCACTGAGATGAAGTCCTCAATTTCGAGGGGAATGCCTCCTAGCCTCGACACCATGATGGCGGAGAATAAAGTGAATAGTTAGTTTGGGGTAACTTGTGTTGGGCACAACTTGAGGATTTCGAAGTACCGTACAATCATGGGATCGAGGGGAAACCGAAGTCCCCAGTTGAAGAGCTCAGGATAGACTACCAGTTCGTCCTTTTGACAGCTCAGGGGTGTCTCTCCTTCCACTGGTAGTCGAAGAATCATCTTATCTGTTAATCCCCATACCTTTCTGAGTTCCTCTTTCTCTGATTCGAGGTAGTAAGTATAGGGTACATTCTTTAGGGCAAGAATGTACCGAGGAGAAAGCGATCGAAGATTTTCTTGGACCAAAGCAGCAACATCCTCGGGGAGTGTAATGAGAGGTTTCTTTCCTCGAACTTTCTTCGGAGGGATCACCCCGTCATCCTCCGATTCCTCTTCAGCATCAGATTCAGTAGCTTCAGAATCATTCTCTTTGTTGTTGTCCTCATCGGTGGCCTCATCGATACGACTTCGAATTTGAGTTTCAGCTTGACTCACAAGAATTGGTTGACTACTTTCTGGTGTAGTGTCAACCACTTCTTGTGGGGGAGGAGGAGAAGAGGTTTCTGCTTCTTCTCCCATTGCTAGAAATGTTGATTTTTTGGCACGTTTAACTTTGATAGCTTCGAATTGAGGAGGAAGTAAGTTGGGTTGAAGATTTTTAGGTACTTCGAATGTGAGCACATGTGATTTGGTTTGTGGTTTTTTGCCAGTTGATGGTTTGTCTAAGGTAACTCCTTTAGATTTTCGATGAGGTCTTAGCAGTGGAGAAGTAGGTTGATTTCGAGGTGGAAAAGTTTCTTGATTGGTTTCTGGATTAGAAGCTAAGGATGAAGACGAAGTTACAAGATTGGGGTCGAAATTACCATATTTAAAAGTGGTAAGAGAAGAATGAGGTCCGTTGTAGATCAACCCAGCAGCCTTGTATTCTTTGGCTCTTTGTGAAATACAAAGATAATCGTACGCACCAAATACTTGATTGCTAGAACCAGGGAAGAGAGGTTTCTTTGATTTTACTGGTTTTCTGGGTTTAGATCTTTTGTATTTAGGATATCTTCTCATACAATGGGTATTGATTTGAGAAGTTGCTTTGGTGTATGAAAAGGATGAAGTAATTTAAAGGTTTATGAAGAACAAGTTGAAGATGGCTTGAAGAACAGGATGAAGATGAAGAACAGGTTGAAGATGGTTTAGAGGTGATTTCTCTAAAAAGTTATTAATGAAGAAAAAGTTGGCTATTTATAGTTTAAAGGAAAGACGTTGAGAATTTGAAGAGGCAAAACCAGTGAATTGCTCTTATTGGGTGGAATGTGAAACGTAAAGGAAATGTGCAGTGTCATAAATCTGTCAAGTAGGGTCTAATCAGTTTATCAGGAAGTGTCAGAAAATTCGAAGCTACATCAAAATTACGTTTCTAGTAATGAAATTCGAAGTGAAATAATAGTTATGTCTCAAGTTGAAAGATTCGAAGTGAATGGGAAAGTTTATTTACGCTTATTCTTTGCTTCGAAGAAAGATTGCAAGTCATCAAGCCTGATTGCAATGAAGAGTAATCTTCGAAAAGTGGATAGTTCTTATAAATGTCTGTATAAGAACTAGGGGGGCTACTGATAAGGAAAGATATTCTTCAGGGGCCTAAGTGCAATTGATAGGGACTAAATTGATAAGTTCTGTAAATATAGAGTTAAATTAGGCTTTAGGAGAAATGTAAGGGCTGAACTGTAAATATTCCATTATGTAACCATTTCTCTAACTAACTCACCCAGTCTATTTAAAGAGGCTGAAGAAGTTAGTTATGCCTATGAAATAATTAGAAGTGCAATACTACTTTCATGACTGAAAACTCTCTCTGAGAAGATTTTAGTTCTTGATTCTCTTAATTCAACTTTATTTCATACCAATCCTAATCCAATTAGTGCTTATAAATATCTTACCTTCAAAGCTGCATTTTATCTAAGACAATCATAATCAGATTGGATAGTGTGTTTAACAGATAAATTTTGGGATCTACTGAAGACAAGACATCCATGAATTAGGCTAAATTGAATATAATTTACAAACCTTACAATGAATATGGTACTAATATTAGAAATATTGAAAAGTTACATAATGTTTTATAATTGTTGCGCAATTTATTTTATATAGTAGACATGCGAGTTGTTTGTGTTTTTTGAGAATGCTAGACATGTAACAAAATTTTATTTTTTTGATAATATAGGTATGTTCCCTATTGTATTTAGTTTATTGGGAGTGAAGATGCTGAAAATTGGATATGGTTTTTGGCGAGTTTAAAACCTCATTTGTTTGAACATCAGATCACATTTATTTCGGACCGTCATTTAGATATCATTAATGTTGTTTCTCTTTTGTATTCAAACTGATATCATGCGTACTATTTTTCCATATTGTTCAGAATTTAAGGAATGCTCTGGATCATGCTAACAGAGAGTTTAAAGCTAGGATGTTATGTATGTTTAGTCATGTGCTTATTTTTAATGCTTCTCTTTCAGAATTTCTATGTGAAGGTGGTTATAAAATAAAAACCTTTCTTGAAAATTTACCTCCCGAGAAGTATGCTCGGACGTTTGTTATAGGGAAACAATATGGTTCTATGACATCTACCGCGGCCAAATCGTTTAACGCACAAATAAAAAAATTGTGCAGTCTCTTGTTAAATTGGTTGATAAGATTATAATCTTGCTTATGACTAAATTTCACAAAGTTATTCGGAAGGACTAAGCTGGAGTACTAATTTTATGCCCCGAGTATGAAAATAAGTTAAAGCATAATGTCAAAAATGGTCGTACTTGGCTAGTCTATAAATCTTCTGCATGCTTGTGGTGCAAGAACACATGATTGTTTACATGTTCTCAAGCTTTAACGACAATACAATCGACCCAACAATATCCTATGATGTTGATTGAGCCATTCTTGACGGTTAGTAATTACAGGTATACTTACTCTTTTATCATACCAGCTATAACTAATTTTGGCAAATGATCAAGCTCTAATGATTCGTCCGAGCTAGAAATTCAGCATTCTAACATGAAAAGGTGTGCTAGAAGGTCTATGAAAAAATGAATTCCGTCTAGAGGAGAAATAACAACCAAACAGTTGAGGTGTGGGCGTTGTTCGAAACCACTTTAAAGTTCAATTGATGTACATTTCATATCCGAACTACGTGAGTTATTTGTTTACAATCGTGCGATTTTAATTATATTTAAAATTGTGCAAGTTATTAGTAATCCATGGTGCGAGATAAGTGCATTTCATACCGTGCGATTTTTGTTAATTTTTAACGATTCAATTTCTTCGGAAATTACACATGCGCGATTTTATTGAATATTATTCTAATACGATTTCTTTGTAATTCAGTCATGCAATTTATTTCTGATGTTAACTATTCTAGTTTTTAGTCATTTGCCAGCTTTTTCTATGTATAACTACGCGAAATGTGTGCATTTTACACAGTGTGATTTAAGTGAATATTAAGATTGCGCGAGTTCTTTTTTTAAATTTCATAATTCAAATTTCTAAGTCCATCATTATGCGAGATATGTTCATTTCACAGTGTGGGATTTTATTTTTGTTATACTTACCAGTTCTTTGTCGTACAATCGCACGATTCCAATTCCATCACACTGCGATTCTTTAAATATTTCACTATCATATTCAATTCTAAGACTGAGTTAAGATCATAAAATTTTGATATTAAAAATAGATTAATAAAACAGATTAGATGGTCATAAAAATGTCTAGACACTCAAACCTAAAAAAATACATCATATTCTAGGGTTTGTAAGTTAACATCAAAACAAAAAACATGCAAACTTAAAATAATTTACTACTAGGGAAGTATTCTTCATCAGATTCCTCTTTTTCCTCCTCATCATCTTTGCCATATTATTCGATATCTGCATCCATCTTTTCGTCAGCCTCTTCGTCTTCGACATTGGTGTTTGTGTCCGGTATATCTTCGTACTCCTATTTGGCCTATTGGTATATCTTCATATTTCAACGAGGAAGCTCGTTTGGGTTAGAATCATCCCTTGAATGTGACCATGAGTCGGAAGAGAAGTATTCATCATTGAACAAGAATATGGACCCATCGTTTGAGGAGTCCAAGGAGTACTTGGTCATTGTGGTGTGTTTGTAGTCGGGGTAGCCGTACGAGTCTGGAGAGGAAGGGGTCATGGTATTTTAAGATAAAGAGTTAATGAGTTAATGATTGTTAATATGCATAAATCTTTGGGTACTCTTATTTATAGCTAGAACTCTAACTAAACTCTAACATAATCTCGATATTTGTTTTGAAGTTATTGCTTTAGTCATGATTATATATCTACATTTCTCAAATCAAGCAATAAATTAGCAAATATATAAATAACTATAAGCTTAAATAGTGACATGATTAGACGCTGCTAGTTGTCATTTCATTTATTAATTACAGTGCATGTTCAGTTTGGAGACAAGTTACCAAGTTATTTCAAATACAGCTAAACATGCAATTTCTTTGCATTTTGAAACATGCGAGATTAATGCTAATATTTATTGCGAGATTAATGTCACTAATTGGACGTACGATTTCTTTGCATTCTTAACGATGCGAGGTTAATGCTAATAGTTATTGCGAGGTTAATGCTGATAATTGGCCGCACAATTCCTTTGCATTCCTAACTATGCGAGATTAATGAGAATATTTACTTAATAGAAAACACAAAAAATTGTATATAATAAACATGCGAGATTAGGTTTAAACAACCAGTTCAAAGTAAAAACCTTACTCACTATAATAGACCAAATCAGTTATAAATTCAGTCATATTTACAAAATTTGTTCACATCAGAGAAATCTCTATAAACATATCTACCATGGAACGTTAGTGTTTTTATCATTTAGGAAATTATAAAACATTTGAGCTCTAGTAGTTGCACACATATCTTTACTATAAGTTTTCGATACGAAGCTTTTATGGATGATGTTTTTGGCGTATTCGCAAACAACAACTCCGTAGTTAAGGCTGCCTGGTTTTTGTTGTGGGGTATCTCTCATATTTTTCAATTTATATCATTTCTTTACATTAGGTATGTATTATTTTTCATACAATATATCAACTGTTATGAAGATTTTTAGAGCAGTTAGCAACACAGATATGTAAACTAGTCATGTAATTTGCTTCAAAGTGTATAGTGTTATGTATTTGATAAAATAAACAAGCAATTTGTTTTGAAAAGTGAACCACACGATTTCTTTAAAGATGAAAGCATGCATTTGCTTTAATAAAAGTTACCGTGAGTTGTTTCAAAATCAGACATGTGACTTCTTTGAGTCAAATACCATGCGTTTGATTTGCAAAATACTTATTCAGTAATTTTTCTTATGTATTTTGTTGTGTACTTACTTCTTGGCATGAGTGGGTTATAGTTTTTTTCCATTCCATTCTCCATATCAATAATTACCAAGGTCCAGTGGTTCATTGTATCCTTGTTTATGTGTCACACAGAAAGGAACACAATATACGTGTTGTGCCTCATTTTATTGTATACTTCGTCAACAAGTTTTGACATATCTTCTTTCTCGACTAGTGTTTTCTGATATATGGATGAGAATTACAAGTGGTTTTGTGATAATAATCGATAACTTTTTATATACGCTTACCATTGCAATGGCAGAAATTTGAATCGTGCTGTATTTAGAAGTGTAAGAATCTCTGTAACCTTTGAAAGGTACTAGCCAAATGATAAGTTGGAGATGTATAACAAAACATGAGAGATTAATAAACATGCAAGTTCCTAGTTTAATTGATCATGCTAGACTAGGCCAACAGTATATTTTAATTCATCGTTACTTATCGACATATTTATAGTTTATCTTGAAGTCCATGTTTCGTTCGTATGATAGCGCCATTAGTTTACTCACACTCACGTTAAGTTTGTAGGAGAACTCTGATTGTGTTAAATACCATGCTTCTAGATCTTCTTGTTATTCTGACATCTCTATTTTAATGAATTTGTGGTATTCACTTAACTCGATAATCTATGTTATTGATGTACTGTTTTCTCAATCAGAGAAATTAACTTATGCCTTTTCCTCTTGTTTATGACTAATTAAATCATAATTAGGATATGCACCGTCTACATCTTGTAAGATAGAGAACTGGTTTTCATATTATAACAACCTGACTATATGTATTGGATGTTTTATAATCTAAAGATCCACTTAAAAGACCCCCCAACAACTACCAATGATGTTGTCTCCTTTACAAGATTGTTGGCAGCACCATCTCCTAAATTTCGATCAAGTGTAGCTTATGGGATAGAATCTAATCTCCATTGCACGATAACATTTGCCTCAATGTTATCAATTTCATCAAAAACAAATTATGTACATTGTATGAAATAATCATCGAAGAATGGTAATTCTAACATACAGTTTTGTTTTTCGTATCAACTGATCTTGATACTTGTCCTTGGGTGGCTTGTTCTGACTTAATGACCTATGGTTGTTCGTGTTCGACTTCCTCTTCAGCAAGCTATTGAACTTCTGTTGCTGTTTCTGGCTGAGTTAGTACTTCTGCATTTGTGTAGGGTTCTGTTTCAAGTTGGAGTTACAATTCCTTTTCAGCTTGCTGTAGGAGTGCTGGGCCTACTTTGGTTTGGGTGAGTTATTCACTTTATGTCAAGGTTGGTTGTTATTGTCTGCTTGATGGTGTTGGTGGTCTTGTTGTTGATGTTGTTTGGCATCTTCTTATTCTCCTTGTTATTGATGTTGTTATTTTGTTTGTTGTTGGCCATCTTGTTGTTTGGGCTTCTTCTTCTTCTTTGGGCATACCTTGCAAGATCAAAATGAAATTCCATATATAATGACCGTCTGATTTCCTTGACATCTCGAACGTATGAAACATACAAGTTATCATGTACCCAATCATGGAATGTACCCATGTGATTACTTTAACAGTTAAAAATGTGGTTGCTTTAATATTAGTTAGCAAGTGATTTGTTAGAAAACGTAATCGTGTGATTGCTATGGTATTACATGCATGCGATTGCTAAGATATTATAATCATGCGATTTGTTTGATTTTTAACAAACAATTTGTTCACTATTTATACCATACGATTTATTTGTTATATATAGTACGAGAGTTCTTTGAAATCTCAACCATGCTAGTTATTCGATATATAAATGACGCGCTTTGTTTGAATATTGACCACGATACTTCTTTGAAACATTGACTATACGAGTTATTTCATGCTTCATGGATCAAAGTGTAACAAAAAAAATATTTCAAAGTATAACAAAACAATATATCCAAACCCTAGACAATATAACTTTCTAAACAGACACTATATGACAAAATATATTTAGAAAGTTGAATCTTAATAAACTTAAGATCCACTTACATCTTCACGATCTTTTGCCTCCTTTAGAGTAGATTCTTCAGTTACCACTACCTCCAGTGGTTCTACATATAGAGAAGACTCATTTATATCCATTATATGTACTAGTGGTATCACTACTGTAGCATCTGCCCATCTTTTAGGTTGTACGCCTACTGTAGGAGATTGATATATACCCAATACATCTTCAGGTGTTTCCACTGTTGTAGCTTCTGCCTTATTTTCAAGTTGGTCAACTTCTGTAGCTTTTTCCTCTTCAGCTTGGTCCAGTGTTGTAGTGTCTCCATCTTGCTTAGGTTATTCCACTCCTTGTTCAGCTTCGTCCACTGCAATAGTTACTTCCTCTTCAGCTTGATTCAATGCTGTTGTGACTCCATCCTTTTCAAGTTGGTCAAATTCATGTTTAACTTGGTCCACTGCTGTAGACACTTCCTCTTTGTTTTTCTCCACTGATGTGGTTTCTCCATCATATTCATGCTGGTCCTCTCTATGTTCAGCTTGGTCCACTGGTGTAGTCACTTTCTCTTCAGCTTGGTCGACTGCTGTAGTGTCTCTATCATGTTCAATCGATACCATTGTTGCATCATCTTTGCCTAAAACATATACAACAGATTTAGTTGGTATAGTTTTAGTTGGTACCAGACACTCATCTTCAGCTACCTCTTCATATTTTTCATTTGTTGTTCGAGGGCAATCTATTGAACAAAAAGGCTGAGAAATTGTTTTATCAAGTTCTTGATTTTGAGCAGCAGTTGTTTTTTCTTGTTGTTCAAATTTAGTACGTAAATCAGCTAACTCTCTCTAGCTAATAAATCTGTGACAAGAACTTGATAAAACAATTTGAACAACAAGAGGAAGGGGTCATGGTATTTTAAGATGAAGAGTTAATGAGTTAATAAATCTGTTGTTATTAGCTAGAGAGAGTTAGCTAATAACTTTCTAAACAGACACTATATGACAAAATATATTTAGAAAGTTGAATCTTAATGAACTTAAGATCCACTTACATCTTCACGATATTTTGCCTCCTTTAGAGTAGATTCTTCAGTTACCACTACCTCCAGTGGTTCTACATATAGAGAAGACTCATTTGTATCCATTATATGTACTAGTGGTATCACTACTGTAGCATCTGCCCATCTTTTAGGTTGTACGCCTACTGTAGGAGATTGATATATACCCAATACATCTTCAGGTGCTTCCACTGTTGTAGCTTCTGCCTTATTTTCAAGTTGGTCAACTTCTGTAGCTTTTTCCTCTTCAGCTTGGTCCAGTGTTGCAGTGTCTCCATCTTGCTTAGGTTGTTCCACTCCTTGTTCAGCTTTGTCCACTGCAATAGTTACTTCCTCTTCAGCTTGATTCAATGCTGTTGTGACTCCATCCTTTTCAAGTTGGTCCAATTCATGTTTAACTTGGTCCACTGCTGTAGACACTTCCTCTTTGTTTTTCTCCACTGATGTGGTTTCTCCATCATATTCATGGTGGTCCTCTCTATGTTCAGCTTGGTCCACTGGTGTAGTCACTTTCTCTTCATCTTGGTCGACTGCTGTAGTGTCTCTATCATGTTCAATCGATACCATTGTAGCATCATCTTTGCCTAAAAAATATACAACAGATTTAGTTGGTATAGTTTTAGTTGGTACCAGACACTCATCTTCAGCTACCTCTTCATATTTTTCATTTGTTGTTCGAGGGAAATCTATTGAACAAATGAAAACAACTGCTGCTCAAAATCCAGAACTTGATAAAACAATTTCTCAGCCTTTTTGTTCAATAGATTGCCCTCGAACAACAAATGAAAAATATGAAGAGGTAGCTGAAGATGATTGTCTGGTACCAACTAAAACTATACCAACTAAATCTGTTGTATATGTTTTCGTTCTCTTTGTACGAATACTGGTACAAATTTCTGATGTTACTGCAACTCTCTTTGTGGTCCTTTTACTGTTCTTTTTCTTTGGTGGAGTCATGTTGTGTTGGATGATTAAATCATTGAACGGTAATTCGAATTTATCTTTTATGCCCCAGGCTTCAGGTGGGGTTGTCTGGGTTGGTGTTGTAGGAAGGGTTGGGGGTTATTTGATCGGGGTTTGATGGTCGATGGTTGGCTTGTTTTTAGGCTACAATTTTAATCATTTGCCTAGGATTTTTTTGGGTACAACAATTACAACATATGGGGCCCCACTACATTCACCATATCTGAAGACTGCTTTTTTAGCCTCTGTCAACGTCAACTTAACCTCCAAAACATATTCATCGATGAACAACAAAGTAAAACATTCGTCACTAAAAATCTTATTGGTTTATAACAATCACGTGATTCGTTTGGGGTATCAAACATACGAGTTCTATTACACATATACTATGCAATTTCCTTTATACATAACCAT
The DNA here is from genome assembly GCA_036936605.1 of Limnanthes douglasii subsp. nivea. NCBI lineage: Eukaryota > Viridiplantae > Streptophyta > Magnoliopsida > Brassicales > Limnanthaceae > Limnanthes > Limnanthes douglasii. Next base: position 88,597,989 of record JAUPFV010000003.1, read on the forward strand.
GTGATTTACACGATAAACTAACGATGTGATTGCTATGATACACAAACCAAATGTATTCTCTTTTATTTAAACCATACGATTTACATGATAAACTAACAATCCCTTACTACATGAGTTCTTTACAAAATACAAGAATGTTTTGGCGCATATATATATATTTGATGCATGATCGTCTTGTAACTGGTGCAACATCTTAATCATCTCCATGGTTTTCGGCTTTCACTCCAACCCCACCATTTGTAGCATTTTAGGATCATGTCCGGCTTCGCGAGATCAACTGTAATGGTTGTGTGCTCTATGATGAAGGGTTGCATCACCAAAATTTATTACCATCATGACATATTTTAAACTTATTTTTTAATTATGTAGCAACATACTTACAAATAAAAGTGCAACACAACCGATAACTTTATCGGGGTTTTTCGACAGCAGCATAATCTATAATTGAATCAAGAAGCCTCTACTATTGCTCCATACCAATCGTAGTTGTTTATTTTGTCCATGTGTTCAATGTAATACAACACTGTCCAACCCATTATATCTCATGAAACTGAAAACAAGGTAGAGAAAATAAACAATCAATAGTTGAGCAACGTCCTTCACAATATGTTCCCCGCCTTCCATAATGGCTTTCTCTATACCTTCCTGTAAAATACCGCATACCATGCTAGAATAGTGAAAATGAAAATCATACTTATGACATACTTTATATATAGAGTTATCTATATTATAACATTTTATACCTATCTGCTATTTGTCGATCATGCTTTTACCTTATTCGAATCGACCTATGAATCCTCTGGCTTTAGTTAGAGGCATTTCCTATGTTCCATGTTTAAGCCTAAAATGGAATTTACATCGTTCATCGTTAGATTTACTAGATTAGAATTAATTTGAAAAACATCTTCGTCGACCGAAAACATCTTTATAATCTCCACGATCTGATTATAATATTTTTTTCATCAACATACTATCATTGCGGAGGTTGAACGATGCTTTCAAAAATGTGTAGAAGGGAGTGTATTTCCTGCTGTTTCTATGTGTTCAACCATAATTATATTTCTTTTCAGTAGGTTTAAGATGCTCACTAATCTTGATCTAAAAAAGCATTCTTTTGTAGTCATATTTGCTGCACCAATATAAATGCGAGTTATATGATAAATCAACCCTAATAGACTCAATCGCGCAATTTGATTGTAATAAAGAACAGAACCGCACAATTTATTTGAACAGATACACAAACAATTTGTTTGAAAGACAAACATGCATTTTCATAAGACGTCATAAGATGTACCACAGAAAGCTCACCTAGATCTAACAATGCGAGTTATTTGGAAAATATAACAACATAATGCGAGATTACTGCATCCTAATATCCGTAGGATGCGAGTTCACTGATATTTTCACATGCACGTTGGCACAAAGAAAATTGTGTTTCGATGCGTTAACCCATAAACTAAACAATACAATACAACCTACAAACAACATAACCTATTCAAATGAAACACACTATTTGTACCTAAAAACCCTAGAAACTAATCCCAAACATAATATCCACCAGAACCATAAATTAACAATTATCGACGATGTACCTGTCAATGATATAACTTTAACTAAGAACGATAATTGTATTGTATTATACATATTATGCAAACCTAATATCACATAACTTAATTTCTTATTGAGAAACGGAATACGGTGACATGTTCTTATGTCTCAAATTTAGTACTCGTATGTACTTGATGGGGTCTAAACTGCAAAGTAATCACCAAACACGTATTATTGGTTGCTGAACTGTGGTTGACGACATGTTGATTGATTTGCCAGAGTGAGAAACGGATTTCGGAAGTATCGCAGGTAGGAGAACTGTAAGTTCCTGGGTTTAGTTTAATGGTTTCATTGTTTTACTGTTTCTAATAGATTTAGTAAATTTTAGAGGGAACATTTAGTGAAAAGTATGGCTTCAAAAAAGAACCTATTCATAGTATTGAGTTATTTTTGTCCACTTTGGGTTCCATGTACTTTATGGTACTATGCAATTTTTGGGTATTATGTGGTAACAAGATAGTTGAGAGTGCATTTATGGGTACTTTTCTCTTAATAAAATTATTTTTTATTAAAAAAATACATTAAAATGTATTTATGTAATGAATTCTTTGATCTTATGCCTCCAATCCTAGTTTGTTATTGCTGATGCTTGGAAAGTTTCCTCAATGTTTGTCCCAATTTCAATTTATACTACTAGAATGACACTCTTATATCAAAATCTAAGGATACGCTTTGGAGTACACAACAGTAGCTAAAGAATGAACCATTGCATTTTCAGCCATGTGCACATGTTCATATTCCACACACTTGAAGAAGGTCTATTATTCCCTTAATACTTGCAAATATTTTACAGGGGCTCTTGTCTCGCTTCAAATGGTTATGAGCTTGATGTTTGAGTACTTGTGAATCACTTATCAACCAGACTCTTTTGGCACCACATATTTGGGTAAGTCATAGCTCAACTATTGCTAGTTCATACTCAGCTTCATTGTTTGATGCCTTAAAACCAAAATGTATTGCTTGATATATTGAATTTCTAAAGAGAGATAGTAGATTAATTCATGTCCTACAGCCTAACATACTAGACGCCCCATCTGTTACCCATTCTTTCATAGGCTTTACAATAAGGATTTCACATGTGGTCGTTCCGAATAAAATTTAACCAGATAGTCTGCCACAACTTGTGCCTTGATTGCAGTTCGATGAGCGAAATCAATATCGTAATCTCTCAATTCCACATACGACACATCTGGTTTTTACAACGTATTCTTGAATGGAAAAAAGGTTCGATCAGTAATAGAGTGTGCTTGGAAATAAAGTCTCATCTTTCTGGCTGCTATCAGAAGGGTCAACACTATTTTTGAAAACTTCAAATACCTCTTTTCAACATCCACCAAAATCTTGCTAACATAATAAACGGGGTGAGGGTAATACAAAGTCGGACACTACTAAGTAAATGGGGAGTATTTCTTCAATCACTAACTTGGATAATGTTATGGGTGAAGACAAATGATTTTTTATTTTAAAAAATACCTCAACACAATTTGGAAACTAATTAAATTCCTTAACATTCCTTTAGACTTCGAATAATGGTGCATAGTTATCAGATGATCTTGATATAAATCTATTCAATACATCAAGTCTTCTAGTTAATATATAAACCTCTATGGTGGATTTAGGAGGGTCTTATAGTAAGTAATATGTTTAGCTGTGATGGGTTGGCTTAAATATTTTTCTCACTTATAACATACCCCAAGAACTTTCAAGATCGTACTCAGAATTACTTATCCATATTTAACTTCAAGTTGATAGCCTCCAAGTTAGATGAAACAAATGATCATAATCTCTTAAATTCTTTATCAAAATATATTTAATATAAACCTCAACATTTCTTCAATTCTGACTGGAAAAATCCTTATTTGCTAGATGCTGGTAAGTAGCCCTAATATTTTTCAAGAATGTAGAATATATTGCCAGAAGTAGAATCTATTAACTGATCTATTCGGGGGAAGGGGAACGATCCAGATTGGATCCAAATATTCTGAATCTTCATCAAACTTATTATACTGTTCGATAAATTCCATCGTATTTTCCTCTTTGGATGCCGCTACTATGGCCTCTCTTCGAACAATAGATTACCCTGTTTGGGCCCCACTCGTGTTTGGTATTGATTTGTTTCCCGCTTATGTTTTGACAAAAGTGGTTAGTTTTCCATTCTCAGTTAGAGTTTAGATTTTTTGGTTTAAATAAAGACAATCCTTTGTATAATGATTTACATAATTATGATACTTACATAACTCCATGTTCCGATTTTATCTAGGAGTTTGAATAGGTCAAGGCACAAATGGTTGCAACAATTTTAGTTAATTCCATAAAATAATTTGGTTGAATCCACTCCTTCCCTCTAGGTCTAAATTGTTTCCCTTAGAAGTGCTGGTTAGCCTTAGATTGATGGGGTACTTTATCTGAAATCCTTTGGGCGATTACTTGCTGTAGATTTTTGTTGCGAATAAGAATAAATGCTCATAAACGGATGGAGTAGTTTCAGTCTTTTCCACCGTGATTTGTTTTCTAACTTTGAACAATAAACCTCTCAATGTTAATGCTTTTTTCTGGGTAAAAATGTCAGATAATTCCCCAAGTAAAATCTATTATCTAAAAAGAATTTGTGGTTACTTGTTCGCAACAAGATAACAAACCATATTTTGTCTCAACAAAGCGCTTGGTATATTTCTTTAAGGTTTCGTCAGTGAACTGTTGGCATTGGATTATTGTATTTTTATTTCCTCTAAGATCTTTACTTCCCATAAATTGTATTTGGAAAGCCATCCAGAACATGTCAAGTTTCTTTATTGACCCCTCCCGAAGTCGATTATACTATTTTAAAGCACTATCCTAAGGGTTTGAGAAAAATACGAACATATTTTATCATCATCGTCAAAATTCCTCATAAACAATTCTTGAACTGTTCAAGGTGATTATCCGGATCTTTGCTCCCATCAAACCTTTTCCATCTTGGATATATAAAACCGTCTATGCAAATGACTGGACAACATTTGGGGAGACAAATGTGATTGCCTCCGATTATGCCTTTGACTAAATTGATGATCTTCATCTGAGGTAAAAAATATACCTAGTTTGGATTAGATGGCGAATTAATCACTCACCAAATAATTTATACTATGATCTCTTGATGTTTTTAATTTGCTTGACACCAATTTTTGTTCTCTTGATTCCTTCGGTGCTTCTTTCTACCCGAAGAATCTTGTTTACTCGACTAGTGATATTTGTTCGAATATCTTTTTTATCGACACTTCTTATGGTGATTGTTTTGCTTCTTACGACAATATCAATGCTTGAAGAAGATTATATATTTCATACTCAAAAGTTGGGCTCTTACTAGATATCGAAGAGCTATAATAATCTTTGGTTCTACATTTCTTTTTTTTATATTTGATGCTTCTTCGGACTCTATTGGGGATCATGCTATTGCCTAAAGTTCAAAAACCCACCAGGTCCCAAAAATAATAAAATAACTCTAAAAATGAAATCATCAGAATTAAATAATAAAAGCAAATGATCAAAAACAAATATTGGTCTTTAGTGTGATATATCCTTCAAATATTTATGACCCTTCGGACCTTAACAATATTGACTAGTAATTTTTCAATTAAATGACTCAATCATTTTTATAGTAAAATAAATATAAATTTTTGGTTAGATGTTAAATCGTAACACAACATATATTCCACCGGACTCCTACAAGTAATGAGATATGGTGGTGCTCCTTTTTTATTAGTTTAACTTACTCTTGCCGAACAAAACCTTGGAGGCATCTCCATATTGGTTCTTGTTGACCATATTCTTGCCTCGTTAAAAACTCTTAACCGACCGAAATATCCATTGACAAAAAAAACTTTATTTTGCTGAAGGTAAAAAAAGCATAGGGAACACGTAGCATGATGCTAATTTCGTTAGAGCATCTAAAAGAATCAGAAAGATCTCATATAAGCTTTAGGTTTCTTTGGAGTACTTCTTGATATAATTAAAAAACCATCTACTCATTTTAATGGATGAAAAATGACTAGTTTGTCATGGTCAAAGTACTCGATGAGTAAATAGCGAATGATAGAAGTTCTGAAATACTGAGATATTGGTTCAGTCAAAATTAGACAGGCCAAAAATAATATATGTTTATTGTAGCCTGACCGAATATAAGTACATGCAGAATTAAGAGATAACCAAATCGTGTTTAAATAGGAGGGTTGACTGAATTTAATGCAAAACATTTTGTTGGAGAGACTTTAAGGCAATGAAAGATGTCATAAGTGTAGGTAACAAGTTGAGCTTCCACAAGTGCGGGTTATTTGCCATCATACTTTGGACTCTTCCACGTGTATGAATCCAGTCCCTTACCATGTGATTAGATCGTGTCAATCGAATTTAAACAATATGGAATGCCAAGATTTGAGTACCTGAAAGTATAAGTATTTCTCGCGTTTATCTAGTTGCCAATATTTTATTCTTCATTATTGTTGTTCAGAAAAACTATAGTTTATTTTCATTTTTCTCACTGCTAATCACCAAAATTTGAAATATTTATTTCATAGAGAAAATTATTTATTGATTATCATTTCTAGTGGTTTGAAGTAAGTTTTGATGTGAGAAAATACGGTTAGAAAGAATAGTTTGAAGCCTAAGATTCGTCGTGAAAATAATGATTATGATAGTCATAATTGAAGTACAAGTGCGTCATTTGGGTCTTCGTCGCTCAATTGATCAGAAGGGAATGAGTCGAAGCTAGCGTTGCTGGAGAATAAATCTAAGGGCCAAGGCGTCAGTTGATATAACACTGGAAGGAGTTTTTTTCCTTGGTATCATCCCATCTATAGAACATAATAATGGTCTTCATGTTGATGCATTGATGATACTTAGAACTCCTACCACATTAGTTCCAGTCAAAGAGAGTCAACCATCCAGGAAGAATTATGTACGTAATTTCCTAAGCCGCACTGAAACCCAATGTTTGACGCGTGCAAGCAATAAGTACATGGATGCGACCAATTAGAGCTAAAAATTAGAAAACTAGATAATTTCAACGTTCGTGGAGGTTTGGTTCCTAGTAGAGGGTGAAAATTCATTGAATGTGTATATTGATGAAGTTTTATTCTTCATATATTCATTGAGATGAGAATTTATTATCTTTAGGCCAAGAGTCGCTGAAATTATTTAAATACATCAAAATCTGCCGCTACTAACTTCTACATAACACGAGGAGAATATTGATGACAACCATCATCATGTCCAAGAAGGTGCACCAATAATTCAGTGCGAGGATATTTTTTCCACAAATATAATCGTAGAAATTTTTTGAGTCCGTACTATACTTTGTAATGAATGAGAAAGGTAAGATTCTTGCATACCTTCCAAATTTTAATACAATTTGGAAGAAATAATTTGTCTATGTATTTGGAAAATAGAATAGTTGGTTAAAAGAGAAGAAGTTTATACGCTCTCAAACCTGGAATTCTAAAAGTTATTTCTCTACCATTTATCCTCATTGTATTGTGAGTATTTATTTTAATTATTAAAGTGGAAGAACTTATGGAAAAAAGTAACAGAGGTCGAATCTTATTATGCTGAGTTGGTGATGAAGGTTTCTCAATGGTTACTTGTTTAGATATATGCTTGTGCCTAAAAAATTTATTGCTAATGGATTTTGGCGCGTGCTTATGTCATTAGGATTTTTTTAGTTCACAAATATTATGCATGAGCCATATGTGATAAGAAGATAATTCACCCTAAAAAATCTTCCAAATTTCTTGTTATTTTTAGAAATGAAAAATGAGATACTGCTTCGGGGAAGAAGGTTATAGTTAGGCGATCTACAGATATTAACATTGTTGTAAAGCCTACGGTGGTAAAAATGAGTCGAAGGTCGTATGATGAGAGTTGTAGACAATAGAACTGAGAAGAGCAGTGGGAGGAGCAGAGTCGAAGGTTCAAAGAAAGATTCATCCATGCAAAGTACATTTGGGACTAGGTCTTGAGGCCCAAAGGCAACTAAAACCAAGAGGAAAAGTTGAAACTAAAAATAATGATGTCATATTGGCGGCTATTATAGAGAAATACTATATATATGAGCTAAACATGATTAATGAAGTGCCTACTATCCCTACTAAAGAGGTTGTAATTGTGGAAGGGGTCACCAACCAGTGGGTCAAATGCCAGTATATGAAGGAAAATAAAAAGCCCCTTATGGATGAGGTGAGACCAAAGGTAAACTTTAAATTGATGATGAATAAGGCAATTGATAAGGCTGAAACTGAGGTTGCTCGTATGCTGAGGTAATTGATTAGTACAATGCATAACGTGGTTATTGGCGAAAGGCCCTTCACTATAAAAAAACTCAAAACTACTGATTAAAGTGGTGTTGTAAGGACCAACCAGTCAATCAAACAAAAGATTGCGTGTTTGTTCCTTGCAAAGTCAAAATCTGTAGGTATTGTTGATGAAGAGTTAAAGAACCGAAGGGCTTGGAGATTGTTGTTAAGATGTTGAGATATTTAAATCTGGATGATCCGTCATTTGTTGAAAGTGAGAAGTATGTAGTTGAAGAAATCACAGGTTTGTATGCTCATAATCCAGTTGATGTTACATATTTAACAACCAAAAGATCAGAGGTTCTTGAGCTAATTCTATCATAATTTTAAGTAATTACTGAATATGTTGTTGTTGGGGGTCAGCCTGATGCGCCAAATGAAGGAACCCTCCTGGTTGATATGGTTGGGATATCTTGATTATCTTTTATTGTAATTGAACAGATCCCCGAGATTATTAGCAAGTTTGATGCCACTGGTGAGGTTTATTTTCGTGTGAGGGTAAGTTTGTAATTTCTGTTTAGAGTTTTGTGGAGTTTTGTGAGTATTTAATGTTTGGGTAGAGTGTAGAGGGAGAATTAAGCAGCCTGGTTGTATTTAATTTTCATTACCCTCATTTAATGTTGGTGGTTGGGTATTTATACCCTTATATTTGGGCCTCATGGGCTTTCGGGTCGTGTTTAATGGACCCGGGTCGAGTTTAAGGACCCATTAGTTCTAAGTAGGGGAACAGACAGTTTAGTCAAGAAGTGATTAGTTTTTAAGTACTTTAGTTCTGTTCGAACAGTCCAATGGATGATGGTGTCCGAACTGCCCCTGTCTGGTTAGGTGGACATTGTCCGAACTGACCCTGCCCGAGGTGGTGCCAGAATCCGGACTCATCAGTAGCCCCTTTTTTAGGTGGTGTTCAAAAACCTTTGGCAAGACCTAAAAAACAGTCTGTTTCTAGTGACAGTTACATACAGACAAGTCCTTCGAATTGTGTTATAGCTTTATCCGGACTGAAAAGGGTTCTTTGAATTTAAACGGTTTCTTGCCATAGTTCGTGGGACACGTGTCTCTCTCTGGTTCGTTATTTCAGCCGTTTTTTTCACCTAGAATTTCGCTCCCACCTTCTCTGAAAAGCAACCTCTTTATTTAATGAAGATGACATCAGCGCCGTTCCATAATCATTGCAAATCCTTTCGAATTCTCCTAGGTATCAAAGTGTGTTTACTATAATTAATCACTTCTACACTATTTTACCATCATCTTCATACTTACTTTGCCAAATTTCAGAGCTTTCTCTCTCAAACACAAATTCTTCTTTTTGGTTGTGTGTTTATGTTCACAGTTAGGAACGCTTTAATTAAAGGCGGATGGCTTAATCTATCAGAGCTAGAAAAGGCACAAAAAGTTGAACGGGAAAGGCGCATTGCTGCAGGCCTACCTACTTCCCATATCGACAAACCAGTAACCTCAAACACAGAGCCTGACCAGGGCTCCTCATCAACTAGAAGTGTTAAACCGAGGAGATTGTTTCAAACCAACCTTTCTCCTATTGTTTTAGGCTCATCGGTTCAAGAATCAGAGCCCACTATTGAACCAGGGTAAGCAGTTACCAGCTTCAAAAAGCCTTCCCTATTTATCGCCATGGGGTCAGATGCAAATGTCTCTCCCAAAAAATTAGTCGATCGAAGAAAAGGTCGCCTGGTAAAAGGGCAGGCTAAAAAAGGTACACCTTCCAATTCAGAGGTCAAGGAAAGTGAAAAAGGGTTAGAGGAACCCATGAAAATACCTAAGAACAGGCTGTCCGGACCGGAGGCCACTAGCCCAAGCCTCCGAAAAGAAACCAACACATCTAAGCCCCAGCCGGAGGCCAGAGTCCAGGAAAGCATTGAAGCTCAACAGTCCGGAGGTCAGACTGAACCAACTTCTAACTCCCCCCTCCCAAAGACAACTGAAAACCCCTCCTCGGTAATGGAGGAAGTAATAGAGGATTCTATTGAAGAGGATCCGTTCGAGTCTGAACCCTCCGGACAAACTAGTGATGCTGTTGCTGCCAAGAAGGATAAAGGCAAAGAAAAACTATGCCTTAGGCACCCAGATCTACCAGAAATCCTTGAAGGAAAAGTGGGACCTTGTTTCCACAAGGTTAGTATTAAATATCTGCTTGCCTTACAAAAAATTACTTATGCTTTCATCCATACAACCGAATTGGGCCGGATGCGTACAAAGTGGGGGATTCCGGAGAACGTGAAAATAAGAATCCCCATAGACCCTGAAACCCCAATGGACTGCAAGCTTAGTGAAATAGTTATCTTCACTGAGCTCTTTAACTGGGGGCTAAGGTTTCCCTTAGATCCGGAGATAGTTAGGTACTTCCACCTCATCAAACTTTGCCCTAGTCAACTGAGCCCCAACACCTGGTACACTCTTATGGCCTGTATCATGGCCTCCAGGCTCTCCGGAATTCCTTTACCAATGGAGGAATTCGCAGCTGTGGCCAGCCTCTGCAGAAACCACCACATTCCCTTCTATCACTTCAACATGGGTGATAATTATAAAGCAGTGGATGACCTGCTTGAGTCGGAGAGAAATTGGAGGACTCAATTCTTGTTCGTGAGTGGCGCTTGGGAGAATGGGAGGAAGATCAAAGCCGGAGTCAACCCGAGTCTCCTCACCAGCAGATGGCGAAGTGATCGTAAGAATCCCACCTTACATTCTCATTTTTATTTTTATCAAATTTGTTTAACTGACTGGTCTTGTCTCTTTTCTTGACAGAGCTACCCAAAGACTTCAGTGATTATTTAAAGGCCGGGCAGACCACTTGTACCAAGATCAACACTTGGGCTGCTGAAAAGTGGGGAAACCGTTTTCATGACGCCTTTACCGGAGGCAATCTCGCAAGGTCCCATCTCTGGAACACTACTGGCCGGAGAGACTTGACATGGGAGGAACTTACAAATCCACCCCCTTCGGATGTAGTCCTTAAAAGAACACATGCACCGGACGGGTCACTGTATTTGCCAAGTCGAGCCAAGGCCCCAAGTAAGATGAAAGGCAAAAAAGGGAAAGGCAAGAAGAGTGTGGTTAAGGCTAACCCTGCCGAAGCGGAGAAAACTGCTCTAATAAACTAAGAGGGGCCAGTTCCAAGTCAGATTGATGCTGCTCTACTAGAAGTAGTAGAGCATAGAGTGCTAGGGAAGAGGCAGGATCTCCAAAACCCCCAAGGGTTCCTAAGAGAGACCAGAAACGGGGAGCAGAAAGCAAGGAGAGGGAGGCCAAGAAGAAAAAGACCTCCAGGGGTGATGAACTTTCTCTCCGGCCTCCGGAGCCTCTCCCTCATGTTGACCCTACTGATCCAACAAGAGCAAAAGAGATTCCTGGTGACTTTCGAACTGATGAGGTTGGAGGAGGATATCTCAGTATTGACGGCATCGACATTACAGGGCTTGAGGAGCTTGGAGACTACTTTGAAAATCTCCCCAGGGATGACTTTGCTGGGCCCTATCTCCCTCCAAGCACTTCGAACACCGTTACCTTCAATGGTAAAACCTTCACTATTTCAAGTGAAAGAGAGGCTATAACTCACTCTATATTGAGTACCATTCAACCAGTGTTGGTCCTGTAGAAGCAAGTACGAGGTCAGAAGCAATCATTACTGCCCTTAATTCTGACAAGGAGAGATTGTCCGGAGACCTCCTTATTGCCAACCAAAACGCTGATGTTTTGAAGAGAGAAAACGAGGAGTTTAAGAAGAACCAGGAGGGTTGGGTCACCAAGGTAGCTGCCCTAGAAGATACTATCAAAGGCCTCCGGGAAAAGCAGTCCGAGTTGGAGAAAGATCTTACCTCTTCAAAAGAGGAGATGAAGACCAAAGATCAAGTCATTCTTACTTTGACCAACGACAAGATCGCCCTCGAAGACTCGGTGTCCAAGACTATAGAGGAAAAAGCTGATCTGCTAAGGGAGCAAGAGGAAAAAATCCAAGCCAAGATTGATGCTTATGCCAACAATGTGATTGACAGTCAAGAAGAGATGTATGCCAAGGTGAAGTCGGACATGGTCATGCTTTTTCACGAGAAGTTTCCGAAGAGGAATCTAGGAGACGTATGGTCTTTTGTAGAGTATCCAGACCTTCCCTTCCATACAATGGCTGAGGGTGACGAGTATGATTTCTCCAGTGCATCCTCATCCGATGAAGAAGAGAACACCGGGGAGAGTCCAGGTGAGGAGAATGATGACCCCAAGAAGAATAAAACAAGTGAGGCTGAGCCGTCTTTAAAGGCTCAGTCTTAGAATATCAATTATCTTTTTTTTATTATTGAACTAAAGTCCTTGGAAGGCCAAGGAATTTTTGTAACTGTGTCCGGTGTTTGTTCGGACAAATCTATTTGTTTTGAAAACTTAAAGTCCTTGGATGGCCAAGGCACTTCGGTTATTTTGATGGATGTCTTTATATTGCACAGCTCTTGCATTCTTTCATAGTTTGTTTCAATTTTGGTGGCTAGTGTTTAAACAGCCCTTAGTTATTTCATAAATATTCTAAAGCGAGAGTGTTTAAATTCTCCGATGATAAATGTTTAAGTAGTCGTCATTCCTTTAATTCAATCCGGATGGTGTGACAAGAAACAAAGTAAGAACACTCCGAATTTTTAAGAAGGCATCAAATTTTATAAAAGAGCCCGGACACCTCATTAAAACCTCCCCGCGCCACCAGAGTAGGAAAGAGTATGCCCCCAAGGGTGATTCAAAACTCTTCCATCCTTGTCTTCTAGCCAGTATGTTCCAGGTTTAAGCCTTTCAATGACCATATAAGGTCCTTCCCAAGTCGGGGCTAGTTTGCCGAGCAGCTTCTCTTTAGTGTGTAAGAAGACTTTCCTTAACACCTTATCCCCCGGTTGAAATCTCTTCTTTTAACTTTGGAAGCAAACCTGCTTCTCATCAAACCCTGATAGTGTGCAGCTCTAAGGTGAGCCTTAACTCTTCTTTCTTCTATTAAGTCGATCTAACCTCTGATTGCCACTTCGTTAGCGTGTTCGGAGAAATTATGAACTCGAAATAAAGGGAGAGTTGCTTCTATGGGAGCTATAGTATCCATCCCATAGACCAAGGCAAAATGTGACTCTTGTGTTATAGTCCCAGGTGTAGTCCGGTAGGCCCACAAGACCTCTTGAAAAAACTTGGCCATTTTCCAGCAGCCCCTTCTAAATTTTTCTTCAAACCGGACAGTATAGTTCTGTTAGCCACTTCAACCTGACCATTTTATTGTGGGTGGAAAGGTGAAGAGAAAAAATGTTGTATACCTCTAGAGGTACAAAAACTCTCCATTTCCTTGTTGTCGAACTGTGGCCCATTGTCTGTCGTTATCTTCTGTGGAATGCCAAATCTGCAACAGACATTAGATAAAATGAATTTTATGAAAGCTTTTGATGTTGTACCTGCCAGTGGGGCTGCTTCGATCCACTTCGAAAGTAATCAATAGCAACAATTATTGTCCTGCGTCCTCCGGATGCCATAGGTAGAGGTCCCACCAAATCCAACCCCCACCGAGCAAAAGGTATAGGCTCAGAAATTGACTCTAAAGGGATGGCTGGGATATGAATTTCATTGCTATATCTTTGGCATGGGTCACACCTCCTCACCAGCTCCTTAGCATCTTGCATTATAGAGGGCCAATGATAACCAGCCAACAAAACTCTCCTTGTTAGAGCCTTGAATCCACAGTGAGCTGATCCCTCACCATCATGTAATTCAGAGAGGACTGTTTGAGATTCATCAACCCCCAAACATCGTAAGAGGGGTTTATTATAAGACTTTTTATACAGAACATCTCTTAGTATGATAAAACCAAGAGCCTTGTGCTTCACTTTTCTTGCAATTGATTTATCTGGAGGTAAGATGCCATCAGAGAGATATTGGAGGAGAGGAAACCTCCAATCTTAGGGCTGTCCCATCTGTATATCGAAGCTTTCTTCCTCCTTACCCATATTGAGCTGGATGGAAGGGCACTCCAGCACATGGATCCAAAGGTATGATTCAGTATAGGCTATAGTTGCCAAGGAGTCTGCTAGCTCATTTTCTGTTCGGGGTATGTGCTCATAAACAACACTCTTAAACTTAAGTGCCATATCTTTGAGAAGAAGTAAGTATTTTATTAGCTGCTCCTTTTTTTCTTCAGATTGACCTTGCGCATGGTGGATAAGAAGTTGGGAATCACTCATCAACTTGACCCTTTTGGCTCCACAAATATGAGCTAACTTTAAACCAGCTATAGCAGCTTCATATTCGGACTCATTGTTAGAAGCCCTAAAAGCGAAGCATATAGACTGGTACATTTTGTCGCCATACGGAGAGGTCAAGCATATCCCCGCACCACATCCCATAGTACTCGATCCACCATCCGTCCGGACGACCCAGACCTTTTTGTCTTTCATCTCAGTCGTTTGCTCTGTATCCCTATCCGAGTGGAATTCAACTAAGAAATCAGCCACAGCCTGGGCTTTGATTGTTGTTCGAGGAGAAAAATCAATATCGAAGTCCCCCAGTTCCACTGACCACTTAGTCATTCTACTCAAAATATCTACCTTTTGTAAAACGTTTTTCAGGGGATAGGATGTCCGGGCAATAATAGGATGAGCCTGAAAATAAGGCCTCATCTTCCTAGCAGCAATTACCAGGGCTAGTGCTAACTTTTCTAGCTTCAGATAATGTTTTTCTACATCTATCAAGCTCTTGCTGATATAATACACTGGACGGGGATAATTATCCACCTCTCTTACCAACACAGCACTTATGGAATAACTGGAAACTACCAAGTATACGAAGCGTGTCTCTCCATAAACAGGTTTAAATAAAGTCTTCGGGGAGGACAAATGTTTTTTAACCTCATTGAAGGCTTCATCACATTGTGAGGTCCAATCAAATCCCTTTGCACCTTTTAAAGTTTGAAACAATGGGGCACACCTGTCCGAAGACCTTAAAATGAACCGATTTAACGCAGCCAACCTCCCAGTCAATCTTTGTACTTCTTTAATATTTCGAGGAGGCTCCATTTGGAACAAAGCATTAAGCTGGTCCGGATCGGGCTGTATCCCTTGCTCACTTATTATGTACCCTAGGAATTTTCCGGACTGTACTCCGAACACACACTTTTCTGGATTTAGTTTCAAATTCACTTTTACTAAGTTGGTAAAAGTTTCTTGGAGGTCTGCCAAGTGTAGCTCTTCGTCCATACTTTTAACCATCATGTCATCGATGCATACTTCCATATTTCTTCCAATTTGATCAGCAAAAGTTTTGTTTACTAACCTCTGATAGGTAGCCCCAGCATTTTTTAACCCAAATGGAATCACCTTGTAACAATGAAGGCCCCTATCAGTGACAAACGTAGTATGCTCCTGATCCTGCGGATCTACTTGAATCTGGTTATACCCGAAGAAGGCATCCATGAAAGATAGTAGCTTATTCCCAGACGTAGAATCCACCAGCTGATCAATCCGGGGGACAAGGTACAAATCATTTGGCCAAGCCTTGTTGAGATCTGTGAAATCAATGCACATGCACCACTTGCCATTTTTCTTTTTCACCAAGACCGGATTAGTTGTCCATAAAGGATACTGAGACTTCTTTATGTGCCCCATTTTAGTAAGCCTGTCGACCTCTTGAACGATGACATCAGTCTTTTCTTTGGAAAAAGATTTTCTTTTTTGTACCGCAGGTGCTACGTCTCTTCGGATGGACAAGTGGTGTGATATAATATCTGCTGGTACCCCAGTAACATCAGCATTGCACCAAGCAAAATTATGCTGATGGTCTTTTAGGAACTTCAACATTTTACTCTTCAGTTCGGATGCCATTTTGGACCCTATCTTAACATTTTTCCCTCTTCCAAAGAATGTTTTTCAACTTCTTCAACCGGTATTAAAACTCCAGGGGTCTCTCTGGGGTCATCAATTTCACCCTCACCCCCAGAAAGCCCTTCAAACTGCTATTCCTCATTGATACAAACTGCTCCCAACGTCCGAGGAGCCAGCGTTGTTGCATAACACTCTCTTGCAATCTTTTGGCTGCTCCGAACAACTCCCACTTGTCATTGCACAGCATATTTCAAACATTAGTGGACTGTTGAGGCCACTGCATGCATCCTAGAGAGACAAGGCCTCCCTAGAATAGCATTGTAACAAGTGGGACAATCCACCACGATAAACAGTATTCTAACCATCTTCTTAAAAGGGCCCTTGCCCAGCAAAACTTCCTCTTCGAACTCCTCGATCACATCTGATGAGCTTCCAGTGAAACCCACAATTGATCTGTTCGAACGCTGATTTACCGCAAGATTTTTCATCTTTTTGTAGAAGTTAAAAAAAGGATATTGGCTGAACTCCCAGTATCCACCAAGATTCGTCTTATGTCATTGCCCCCAATGGATGCTCCTATGACAACAGCATCTTCATGAGGACCTGCTATATCCCTCAAGTCATCCTCATCAAACACAATGAAGGGAAATGAAATCTGTGATTTATAGGAAGTCATGCCTCCTTCCAGTTGGGTAGATAATGTATGAACATGCCTCTTTCTTGAAGAAGCAGTGGGTATTGTCATGGTATCCCCTCCGAAAATTGTGAGTGACTCAAAAACGTTAATAAGCCCGGACACTGTTTTACAACGTTCCTCAATGGCACCCACTATGTTTCGAGTTGGATCAGGTTCCAAGTATTCTGAATCTATGTCAAACCTCTCGACTATCACCATAGCTCCCTCCGGAGCGGATGTGCTTGCATTGATTGGACCAGGCCGATGAGCATTATCAGGCATATTTCCTCATATTCTTTTAACATACGCTCCCAACTTTCCTCTTTCAATTAAATTCTGGACTTCTTGCTTCAAAGCAATGCAATCATCAGTGGTATGGCCAGTATCATTGTGGTACTGACAGAAGGAATTGTTACTAGCATGGGAAAGTTACCAAGTGATATGTCACTTGTGGATTTGGCCTAAAGACGGATGAACTTGGGTTTATATGTATGCTTAAACTTATTTTGTCTTAGTTAATTTGTATGAAAGTATTTTATTATTTTTACATTTGAGTCGTGAACATTTTTAAATGCTTGGACTAATCTACATCAAGCTTGTCATCCTCCTACCACTTGTAGAGCTAATCTTCGGTCAATTTTAGAGGCTCGTGTGGAGCCATTTAAGGATAACACAGAGTTAAAAAAATCCCTACAAGTAGAGAATGATGCTAAAAAAACTAAAAGATAAGTTTGAACATAAATAAATGGCCTAAAGTGTATTAAGGTATGAGTTTTAAACCAAGACGAAAGACATGACTCAGCTTAATGATCAATTTTGCATCAAATCTTTCATGATTTCAAGACTCTATAGTATGGGTAAGGGTATCAATGTAAAATATTTTTCCATTATTGTTTTGTAGGGTGCTTGCTTAAACTGAATATAGTGCAGATAAAAACTATCTCCTCAACCCATATAAAGTTGGATGATGTTAGTACTGAATTAGTCAAAATGAAAGACTATCGAGAAGCAAAAAATAATGGAGCTCAATTTGAGAATGAGGAGTTGTGTGAGCATCTAGAGGATGCCGTGTCTTAGAAGAAGAAAATTGAATAAACCTTGGGGGTCAAACGTGCTAAGCGGGTTGAATTAGTGGTTCGCTTTTACGAAGAGATGCTTGAAGCAGCCAAGGATGCGATGCATACAGCTGAAAAAAGTATTGATACTATATTTTCATGAGAAATATCCTGATATCAATTTAAATACGCTTCAGAGCTATATTTCTAAAGGAAAATACTCGGGGTATGTAATCGTCCTATTTTTCTAGAACATGAGCCTCTAATATCTGCCACAAAAGATGGTTAATAAGTGTACGAGCATATCGTGGAGGCTGAGAGGTAAGAGTTGATCTGGTTGTCCAAAAAAGATAACAACCAAAAGGATATTTTTACATGGGTGATTGTGCCTCATCGCCAACTTATTTTGCTACCATCTCCAAGTGGAACCAGATATATGACTATTGAGAATAAAGTTGTTTCAGGATCGATCACTATAAAATATCATTATAGACTTATATTATAATATGAATACATAAAACTAATTTTTATTTTGAAAAAATTAAAGTTTATTCACTCAACATAAAAATTATTTGATAGTAAAATACAAATTATGCAACTTATAAGCATAACAAATCATTATAAACCATATAAAAAATCAAACAAATTTTGTGAAAATAATAAACATGAAAAGTCACTATTAAGCATATAAAAAATCAAGCTTTATTATATGAAGAAGTTTAAAAACTATGTAGATGTGTATATAAAATTCTAAAATTAGTGTACACATTCATAAAAAATATATTCATAAAAGATATCGTTTTTATTTATAAAATTATATTTATAAAAATATCACATAATAAAATAAAAAAATATATTATCCTTCTAGTTAGTTACCATTTTATTATAGTATAAGTTAAACATAGTTGCAAATTAAAAAATAAAACAAAATTGTAACATCTAAAATCTCATAAAATTAAACATTCAATTAATGGCTAAAATTATAGTGTCTATTAAGGTTACAATACATTTGTAAGAGATATGATTAGCTTAGTCTATATGTTTTTCTAAAAATAATTTCTTATAAAATTTTACGAAGAACAACATATTTTCATCAAACATATGTGAATAACAAACTATTTTTTTATCATGCAACAGTCTGGCGAGTTTCATCATGACATGCATCAAGTATTAACAAATATTCTTGTGTTATTCGTCTCATTGGTAGAAAATACTTAAAATTCGTAAGTTATTGGAAAATAACATGATAAAATTTGCAAATCTATGACAAAAATAATTCATAAGTTTTCTATCTGCTCTTGAAATTAGTTTCCTCCAATTTTGTTGTTGTCTTCATATTGTACGACGTGCATATAGTTAAACACTAACTCTAGATTATTAAAGTTATCATTTTGTGACTTATAAGTATTATAGTCTACATGAATAACCTCCACAAATGAGTAAAAAATATTAGTACACAACTCAATTATGTAATTATATTCGGTTGCATGATCTCGATTGTAAAGGTAAAACTTCAAAGGTGGTGTATTAATGTAAAAAGTCTGGCTATTTTACGAAATCTTATAGAATATAAAAAATTAATGGGTGGCAAAAAAATAGGTTTTTGGTTAAATTGGTAAGAAAACAGACTATTGGTTGGTAAATATTATTTATGACTCAAATAACTACGCATCGACCGATTATCTTCAAAGTCATACAATAGAATGAAATATTATTATTATTATAAACTCTAACACTCAAGGGAGTACGTCCGCAAGATATATACAGTAGCCTAAAAATATAGATTTAGATAATTTTTTCAGCGTGGTAACATATACCATCTACTTCAAAAAATATTGATTGACTAAAAAATATGGTCGGTCGCAAATGCAATGTTTGTTGCTTGAATTAAAAACGTATAAGTACATGTTATAACATTAGACCATAAATACATATATAATGTTATAACATATTTGTTTTTTTTACATGTGTTCAGCATACATTTATTACAAATATTTTTTAATTATTTATTATGGATGATAGAGGTACAAGGATTTTTAATAAAGCGATATTAGTTAAAATGGGTGGAGGATCTTACAAAATGATAATGGTTTATATGTGAGGGTTCTCAAACAAATTTTTTTAAGAATGAGTTGATGGATCGTGTAGTTAAGTCATCGAATTCGAGTATGTATAAAAAAAATATACTGAAAGGGCGAGACATGTTGATTAAAGAGGTGAGTATAGTACATCACTATGATGGAAAGCAATACAAATAGAAACTTGAGCCATCATGAATATTTTCGGTAAAATCAACTTATGTTTTGTTGATCCAACCAAATGAGAAGACAATATTCAAGTGAGAAAGTATTTGAATGCTCAATTTTCTGTAAAAAAATATGAGTACCATTTTGACGTGTCATAAGTAATAAACTTCCGATGACAAATAATTTGGTGAGACGGGGTGTTATAGTGTCAATTCTTTGTAGTGGATGTTGTAAGGCCATAAAGATGACTATTCACTCGCTCCGAGATTCTGAGAGGTACAAAGATCTTTGAGAATCATTGAGTGGCATGTAAATTTTAAAAAGCATATTCGAGAGCATGACACAATCTGTAACACCTACTGGAAGAAAGTTGGAACTTCAAGGTGGACAACGAACAATTTCTGTTTGCGTACCAGGAAATGAACAAGCAGATGTAAGAGAATTTAGATGGTGGAAAAAATTATAAAGGTTCCAGGAGAAATCCAAGAGTCTAGAAGAATTCAACTCTTGGATTCACTATACTATGGCATATATGGTTGTATAAAAATAACAAGATTTTTGAACCCAATGCGAGGAAAAAGTCTATACAAGAAATTTGGGCTATGGTTTGGATCACGGCC
Organism: Limnanthes douglasii subsp. nivea; assembly: GCA_036936605.1. Taxonomy (NCBI): domain Eukaryota; kingdom Viridiplantae; phylum Streptophyta; class Magnoliopsida; order Brassicales; family Limnanthaceae; genus Limnanthes; species Limnanthes douglasii. Next base: position 88,618,355 of record JAUPFV010000003.1, read on the forward strand.
AAATATTATATTCAATTTTGGGGTAAACAGGTTGACGAAAGACTTATAGTTTTATCGGAAAGTACACTGGTAAAATGGACGATGCCAAGTACAAAAGTTAAACTCAACGTGGATAGGTGTTTGTGGTCGGATGGTTCAACTGCGGGTGTATGTGGAGTATTTCGGGATGTGAATGACTCTTTTCAGTTGGATTCGTGGGCTCAAGCTTTCTAGGTTCAACTTTCAGTTGAAAATTTATGCATTACAATTTAGGTTATATATGACGTTGGACCGTAAGTATGAGGTGCTCGTTGTAAAGATAAACTCCTAGAAATACACGCGTTAGTGAAAATGGTGATAGTGATACGGGTCACAAAGAGAATACACTTATGATTTGTAAAGATTTTTCACGAATAACCTGAACTTTAAATCCAACCATATGTATAAAAAACTAAGTATTATGCTGACTATAAGGTCAAATAGAAAACAGTTTCAATAATGTATATAAAGTAGATGTAGATGGTATTTTTAGATTTGTATTGACACTATTTATTGGATTTAATAATTTTTTTTTCAATATTAGCTAAAAAAATTATGTTATTGAGATTAATATTTGAAAAGTTTATACGTGGGAATGGGTGGAATCCCACAACTTACGAGTTGAATTTTAATTATTTTTTATACAAACCACATCAAATGGTTAATGCAGACCAAACAATTAGGGATAACAATACTAGTTTTGTTTGGTCTGGTCCAGTTGGGTTTCGTCTGACATGAATATAAAAAGGACTGGACTGAGTTTGAATTTCTATTTTGTCAGATCCGATCTGATCCGAAAATTATAAAATATATAAAATAAAATGAAATAAATAAAATATTTAAAATAAAATACAAAATATATAATTAAATATATTCAAATTAATATAGAACCGGGATAATTCATAAACATGAATTAACGGATTCACGTTTGAAAATAGTAGATCCAGAAAATATCGGGCTAAAATGGGTTTAAGTGTATTCTAATAAATAGTTATAAAATGAAGTTCTGAAAAAAAAAATTATCTTCAAATTAGGTATATATAATAAAATATAAAACGCGTTTGACACCATATCCAGACTCCGGAATATCAGCGTTGGACTAGATCAATAGTCCAAATAAAGAAATGTATATCTTAACTTCGATGAGCCGGTGTTCATCGTGCCAAGTCCTAAATACATTTTCTTGGCAGTTATTATTATATTCAGTATTTATTTTTCTATTCTATTTTTCTAATTTATCACCATATTTAATGTTTTATTCAAACTTTGTTTCCATCTCGGCGTTAACCATATGTTTATAATTTAACACATGTCAAAATTAAGATAATATGAAAGCTTTTGTCTTTTTTCTTTTCTGTTCACTTTATTTTCTGCCAGTTTCACACTAAATAACTATACATAATCGAATTAGTAATATGTATAGACGTTGTTATTTAATATTTTATCATCTAACAACCATTTTTTTCCCTTAAACGTGAGATTTTTATTACCCAATTAAAACAAAATACATGCGGTCAAACAGCTCGATACACAACAATGTAAAAATCTCCAAATACTAAAAAATCCTAATATATATTTTTCTCTTTAGTCTACCTCCTCCTTTTTAATTTGTGAAGACCCAATATCAGCTTCTGCCAAATCCTCGAAGGCCTTTAACTTATTCAAGCTTTCCACTCATCTTCTACATAAAACCTTTTCAATCAACCAAAAGTCATTCTCATATAACCCAAGAAATTGATACTCAGCCTCGAGACAATCAGGTCCAGCAAGAGCTCACAATTTGCAGAGGAATCTTCAAGACATGTAATATTTACTTTCCACCTATTTGGATAGCTTCAATCGCTAAGAATTGGGGTTTATTCTCAGATGACACAACCCCAATCCTTCGAGAAAAACAATTGCTCTCAGTCTAACATGAGCTCCATTTTCTTCAAAATCCAAGTTTCTGTTAGATTTGAGAGTAGATTTAGCTAACCAATCCGCTGCTTCATTCTGTTCTCTGAAAATATGGATTAGTTTCATATTTGATGAGATCAGTTTGTAACAGCAGGTTATTGAAGCTTTAAGGTACCATGGAGATCTTCCAGAGAGTATCATTTCAGCCACGATTCGAGAATCAGTTTCAATATCGAGCATATTGATACCTTTAGCAAAACAAATTTGAAGGTCATCCCACATAGCTCTGGTTTTCAGCAATAATAGGGCTTCATTTACCATAGACTCGACCATACCCAAAAATGATCTTTCATGAGTTGTCTTTGACCAAACCACCACCATAGCATTCTCCAAATTCACTACAGGCACCATCCGTATTGAGTTTAAAACGACCTAACTTAGGACAAACCCAGTTGAGTGATACTGGAGCATGCGACATTCTTAGGTAATTCACACACCCAATGGATGGCCCAATTTTGCTATCTATGTACGAGTACTTCATCTTCAATAGATGAGCTTTATCTAGACCAGAGAGGATATATATAATGTGCCCAATCATATCCCGTGACTTTAAGATCTTGCCTTCCATCTTCATTTTATTTCCAGATCACCCATACTATAATAGATGGTAAGATAGAACACAAATGAATTTCCTTGCTAGAAGACCAGTACCATGTTCTCACTAAGTGAGTGAAGGACATATTTTTAATGATGTATATGTTGAAATATACAGCAAAATAGACCCACATTGTCCAAGCCTTCTGAGAATCAACAAAGACATGATTGACAGTTTCTGCATTATTGCAATTTTGAAATTTTGATGCTAATTAGATGTTTCTTCTTTGCGTAACAGAGTCAATAGTCAACCAGCTCTCGAGCACTCTCCAGAGGAGGAAATAAAACTTTCGAGGAGTTACCTTATTCTATGTATTTTCATAGAGGTTAGACTTGTTTCCCTTTTTTGCATATTTCCTTCCATGTAGCCTTAGAATTGAACAACCCATTGTCACTGAGAGTCCAACTGATCGAGTCAGCATTAGAATAGTCTAGAAAAACCTTGAGAATGTTTTGGATTTGTTCTAGATCCAAAAAAATCTCCAGCTTTGTGATATTCCACCTTCCATCTTCCTAATAGTCTTTAACCAAAGAGCCTTTATATGAAAATCTGTCTTCATCACTAGAAAAAAGTGATAAAAGATTCTGTTGAACACCATCTATCAATTTAAAGATCAACATTACCAACTTTAGCCTGCCATATAATAAACTTCTCACCCATGTCCCTCACCTTTCTAATCTTTTATAAGTATAAGAGCATTTAAACTGTAAGGGAACAGTTAACGGGTGCTGATTATTGAAGTAAATAAGATTTAGTTAGCTTTGACCATAGAGAGTCTTAGCTTCTCAGATTGAACCATAGCTTTAGAGAGAAAACTTCCACCATATCCTCAGGCCTTTTTAAATTTAACCCTCCTTCCTCATAAGTCTTGCACAGCTTTGACCATTTGCACCAATTTATTGTAGTTTTGTTTGTCTTAGTTCCCCAAAGCAACTTATTATATAAAATCTACAGCCTTTTGATGACGATTTCAAGGATTGTAGTGTTTTGAATAGTAAAGATAGGATAGGTAGTAAGAACATACTGAATGAGAGTTAATCTCCCCCCAAAAGAGAGGCCATTATGATCCCAATCAGAGATTTTGTTCCTTGTTTAACTATAATATTTTCATAATTACTAACCCTTATTGTGTTGCTTATCACAAAGCCCAGATACTTGAATGGCAGATTAAAATGTTTGAAGCCTAAAAGCATTTCCATCCTTCTGATTTGCTGAGGTGAGAAATTTTTAGATATAATTATTCTTGATTTTTCTTTGTTGACTAGCTGTCCTGAAATATCTTCATAATGAATGATCAACTTCATAATCTTTGTAATAGAGGCATATAATCTATTGTAGAAGATCAGTATGTCATCAGCAATGCATAAACAAGGTATGTTTAAGCTCTCTCTGCTTTTATATCTGGTTGAGGTCAATTCAGTAGATAACCCCTTTAAACTTCTTAGTAAATATTCCTCTACTAGGATAAAAAGACTGGGTGACATTGGGTCACCCTATTTTAATCCCTTATTAACTTTAAAGAATCCCCTCAGGACTCCATTGACCAGGATAGAGAAATATCAGTTATCTATATTCCTTTCAATCAACCTAATGAAATCAGACCTGAAACCAAATGCAGATAAAATACTTAAAATGAAAGTGGGATCCAATCTATCAAAAGCCTTGTCCATATCCACCTTCAACAAAATGTTACCCCCTCTAGTTTTGTTAGCTAGATCACCAGAAAGCTCTTGAGAAATCATGATATTATCATGAATGCTTCCACCCTTAGTAAATACCCCTTGTTCAGCATAAATTAGATTAGGTAGGAGAGTAGAAATTCTGCTGTTAATAAAAAAGGTGAGTGATCTGAGCATGTTTTAGGTAGATGAGTAATGCTAGTGTCATCAAAATAGCTAAGCCACTTGCTATTAAAGAGGACCATATCCAGTTTTCTCCACTGCATTCCATTAGATCATGTAAATTTGTTCCCTAAAAAACCAACATCCATTACATTGCAATCTAGAATAAAATTATTGAAATCATCCATACTGGCAGTACAATTAGTAGTGCGATGAAGCTGCTCATCAGGATAGGCTATAGTATTAAAATCCCCAAATAGAATCCATTCCCTTTCATCATCTTCAAAATTCCTTAGACTATCCCATAGCAACCTCCTCAAATTCATGGTGCATTTAGCGTAAATTACTGTAACCTTGAAATCTTTAAGAATATAACTATGCTTGATACTTAAGTGAATAAATTGATCTTTATTAGCAATGATGTCCACCTGATAATCCCCATTCCACATGACCGAGAGCTTATTACTGATGTTGTTAATAAATCCTTGAAACCCAAGCTTTCTCGAGATAGATTCTAGCTTTGACACACTGACAATAAGTTCTTGAAGGGCTAAAAACTCCAGTTTCTTTGACCTCTTGATAGACTTTATTCTGGCTTGAGTTTCTTTATTGCCTATGCCACACACATTCCAGTTTAGAATGACTATAGTCATTTAGTTTGTTTAGTGGGTTTGGCAGCATTTTTGTGTTGCACATATTTAGAGGATATATTCTCCTTTGAATTAATTGTTTTCACCTTTCTTGTTTTCTTCTGTTCAGTTCTTTTTCCACCATAATTACTGACTGATGCTTTGTTTAAATGGAAAGAAGGAATACTTCCAGTTTATTGTTGTGTTGGGGAAGTAATTGCCATCAGGGAAGATACTGAAGTACTACCCTCTTGATTGATAGAACCCATTTTCAGCATATGAAGAGCCTCAATAATCTCTTTGTTTTCAATACCTAAAGGTAATTGATTCGGAACCATATCATCATTATTTCCACATGAAAATTTTGTTTTAATTCTTCAGTATCATTATTCTTATCATCCACAATGATTAATTTGAGTTTTTGACCAGACACATCTAATTGAAATGCATGTAACAGAGAATCTATCTTTATGAGAATGGAGGTTTTAACCTGGTCAACATGCTTCTTTTGATTGATCTTCTTGAAATCTTTATCAGAGTACCCCAGGTGAGAACAACCTTTACAATACTCAGGATATTTGTTATACACAAATTCTTGCCAGAAAATGTGAGACCCAAAATATATTCTTATTCCCCTAGGCAAATGTTTTGATATATCCATGACTACCCAAATTTCACAAAAAATTATGCCTTGCCTTGTTGTTGATTGGTACCCATATGTTTAATGGAGACCCAATATTTTTTGCAACTTTAAGAATGGTTGTTTTACTATACATAAATTCCAGTAGATTTGGAAGATCAATATAGACAGGGGTAGCCGGGTTCTCAACATTAGGATTAAACTTAAGAGACCACTCTAGAATCCTCATAACTTTTTTCTTAATTTGCCAAACATTCCTCCTCCAGATTTTCTTTAAGTCCTCTATCAGCGTAAACTCAATGAAAATGTGTCTGAAGTCCTAACTAGTAACATTCTATTCACCTTTAAAATTAAAAGTCTCCAAGAAAGCCTTAACAGAAATGTAACTTGGTTTCCCATTAGCAAAATTTCCAACCAGGGTATGCTTAGATTTCGGTCGAACTTTACCCAAATCTTCAGCCTCAAATTTAATTTAAACCTGATAATTATCACTTGATCTTGATACATTTATGTGGAGTATTTTCTCAGTGTTATGTTTGAATAGATAAACATAAGTTTTCTTGATTGCTGATTGATTTGCAAAACTTGTGGCAGATTCAAAAGTCAGTTGTCCTTGATCTTTGGCTGATCAGGATAAGAGTTCAGGGCCGAAAAGAGCATATCATGATCACCAGATCGATGATAATATGAAGATAACTCACCCTCTTCTATTAAATACACTCAAGAGGAGAAGATTCGACCAAGAGAAGAGTATACTGAAGAAATTTAGTTTTCATTCTTGGAGATTTCCAACTAATTTTTTTTTATTCTTGAAATTGGTAGCACATATAAAAATCATTTTTATTAATTAATGGTAAAAAATTTAATTAATAAAAATTATCGGAAAAAAAAATCATATATGAGTTTAGAATTAAATATATAAAAATCATAAATACAATATTTGTGATATTATCGTGAATGTCCAAAAAACATTTTAAACAAATTCAAAACAAAATTGTGATGTGTATCATTATATATAAAAAATAATTTGGTACATATTCATCGCGATAATATAAATCATTCATCATAGTATGACATGTTGAAAGTATATAAAAATGTATCAGAGTTCTGTTTAATCCAACCGATACGATAAAAAGAACAATAATGATGTGAATACAGTTCCAGTATTCGAAATTATATATATATCCTCTTGTTACTGCAACAAAATAAGATCATCACATCGATTTAGAAATTTCATGTCAATGCAGTGAAAAAGGTCTCTGATTTCAATAATGAGCCAGACTCATCGTGGCAATCTAAGACATACAGAATATTCTATAAAATTTCATCCAAGTTGTCTCAACAACAAGTCATTCTTGTTGCAACAACATGCATTGGAATGATAGTTTCATAGTTACACATGACGTTTGCCTCGTTAACAGTAAACATGCAAACATTTTATGATATTTTTTAACGTGGTTGTAAATAAGTATGTTAGTTTACAAGGTTAGTTTTCAATATTAGTTTTAAACTTATAAATAAAATAGACTATTAGAGATTTAAATAATTTTAAATTATTATTTTTTTAAAAACAAACTTTTTAAAATCTCAATATGTTTATTCTAAATTTATCGAATAAATTTTTGATTTCTAGTTTGTTGTATCAATATTGAAATGCTTGTTGTATCTCAAAGATATTCCAAAAAAAGATGAAGTAATATAATGATGTAAATAAAAAAAAATCAGATATGTATAATCATTTACGCATCTTAATATATCCAAACAAAAAAGTCTTTGTTTAAATTTTATCGCGGATAGTATATGATTTTATATGTTTTTCTACGTTTTTCTAACATTAAAAATAGCTTCATGACTACCAAGTAAAAAATATCAATAATTAAAGTAATGAACTCAAATCTTGTATGATTAAATCTCTTTGGTGGTACCAACTTTACATTATCACAAGACAAGTTGAAGCTCTTGCATACTGCTTTCAAAGTATTTTACATGATGGACTTTGAGTTGACTAAAGTTCGTGAACCAACTTCGAATAACACCTCGAAAACAAAAAGTAAATGAAAAAAGATAAGAAGACGATCTAATATGTCTACGATGATATGTTGAACCTCCTTTCCAATTGTTTATGTGATCATTACACGAACAAAACTCAACGCATAATTCAGACGCTCCACAAAAAAGTATAAATTAGAAGAATAAGATGCATAAATTTTATTATATATTTTATAAATTAAAAATATATTCTCATCTGATTGATATAAATGATTTATTAAATTATAAAATACAAGTAATGCCGGATAAACTTCACTTAAAAAGAGATTAGATCTAGTAGGGATGTCTTTTCTGTTTTTTTCGAGAATTGTCAATTGCTTTCCAGAATTAAATATGGGACGAGAGATAGAAACAATGATGTTATCTTCCGAAGTAGATATAGGAGTCACACAAAAAAAAACATCATTATTTCTTTTTGTTAAAACAATAACAATATCTCATTCAATTTTCCGTGAAATCCACTATATCAAATATTAATTTTATGTTTTAAAATAACAAGCACGAAACCTATTTTTGTATTTTGAAAAAAATAAACAACTAAACTAGAATTGATTTTTTAAAATTGTTTTGGATTTACATGATCCAAAACCGTTCAAATTATCATTTTAAAATAAAATAATAATAATCCGTTTACAATAAAAAAAAGTTAAAATAGTTTGAAAATAAAATAAAAATATAAAGGACTATATAAAGTAATTTTAAATTTTAAATTCAGAATTCAACAATTTAAATCTAAATTTAAAATAATATTTAATAAATAAAAAGTATACTAATAGTATCACTAAAATTTAAAAATTAATTAAAACTTAAAATTTAAATATTATTATAATATTTAATAAGTAAAACGTTTCTCAATGGTATCATGAAAATAGGATAAAGATAAAAGATTAGTTTCAACATAATATATATCCTAATACTCAAAGAATGCCCAACTAAAAAATGAAAACAAGTTACTGTCAATAAATTTGTGCCTACATCCGTCAAACTTCCAAACATTTCCCAAGTAAACAAAATTATTTTTTGTGCAAGAACTATAAAAAATAAATCTTTAATGAGTTATAAGAGTATTGTTTTATAAAAAATATAAAACTATCTTAAGATTGATAGAGCCAAAATAGAGGAAGATTCTAAAATTATAACATTCAGGAGTGTCAAAGCGGTTGAACTTAATAAAAAGATATTCATATATATATATATATTTAAAGCATTTAAAAAAATATAAACTTCAAGAATAATGGAGGCATTTGTTTTATTTGAGTTAAAACGTGGTACTTTTCTTTACAAGAGATTGGAGTCTTCGCTTGAAAAATGAAAGTGTAAAAATCGTAAATGAGGAAGTTGTGGTCATAAATAATGAGATGATTCCGTAAAAAAATAAGATCTCTATTTGGTGGTATAATAATTATATGTTAGTGCATTTTGTTCACAACAAATCCTTATTATGAGTTAAATAATATCATAATCTACGATGACCAAAGATACTTTATAACTTTCATATATTATTGAAATTTGTAAAGAAATTAACTGGATTTTTTTTATTGTACTTTATTTAAGTGATGACCCTAAACATTATAAATATACAATATATTCTACTACGTTTTGGCAACAAGTCATAAACAACAAGATGGATTGATTTATGTGCGTTGCACTTGAAAATTAGATGATTATCTTTTAGGTCAAGACTAATTAGTTATGAGTAGTTATTTTAAAAGAAATAAATGAACCATTCGAGCAACCTATATTGCGCATAGCAATTTCTCAGGAAAATGAATAAGAACATGATGTTTAAAGGTTTGAATTTGCTTTAGGAATCAACAGTTGTTTTGGAAAATGATGCGGACAGTCCGGTGAATTGACAGTTTGGAGCTCCGGTGTCAGATTTTGACCCACAACACCTTGTTTCGAAGGAAACGACGTCACGAACGCAAGTCACGAGCTTTGCTCGTGAGCTATGGGCTTTTTTGGGCATTCAGGCTCATCTATCCTCTTGTTTTGCAATTTTAATACTTTAGGCTATTTTTGTAATTTTTATATTTTTAGTTCTAGGGTTTCGCTTGAACCCTTATATAAACCTATCTTCTATACACTGTTCGGGGAGTTGTTTTTTTTATTAATAAAAAATTAGGGTTTTATCCTTTTTAGGCTTCTCTGCGTTTCACTCTATATCATAGTGGTATCAGACACAAGCAGTCCTGCGAGATGGTGCGAGGAAGAACCAGCGGTCGCGGTTGGGCTGCAGTGACTGGAGACACAGGTGATTTAGATGATCGTAAAGTTGTTGACCTACGCCGTCAAGTAGCCGATCTTACCCGTCAGATGGCTGATCTTAACGCCAGACAACAAGGCACAGAGGTTGAGGGTATCGATAACCCTTTTGGGGAGGGGATCGACCAGAATACTTCTCACGACCGACGCTGGGAGCTTGGTTTCAAGATAGACATCTCGGACTTTGATGGCAACCTTAACGCAGAGGCACTTATCGATTGGTTATCCCAGATTGAAGAAGTCCTGGACTTCAAGGAAGTTCCTGAGGAGATAAGGGTCGCATTAGTCACCATTCACCTACGCGGTAAGGCACAGGCTTGGTGGCAGCAGGTGAAGAAGAACCGCGCGCGTGAAGGCAAAGATAAAGTCCGCAGCTGGGAGAAATTCAAAAGAAAAATCCGCAAGACTTTCCTTCCTTACAACTTCGAGCGGGAACTCTACCAGCGACTCCAGCATCTTCGTCAGCGATTCCTTATGCAGGCGACTCTTCTGATGGGGAGACCGGTTCTGATTCGAGGGCGAATCTTCTCTTCCCCGGCGGGAATGATGCAGACACTCCGGTGAATTGACAGTTTGGAGCTCCGGTATCAGATTTTGACCCACAGCACCTTGTTTCGAAGGAAACGACGTCACGAACGCAAGTCACGAGCTTTGCTCGTGAGCTATGGGCTTTTTTGGGCATTCGGGCTCATCTATCCTCTTGTTTTGCAATTTTAATACTTTAGGCTATTTTTTTAATTTTTATATTTTTAGTTCTAGGGTTTCGCTTGAACCCTTATATAAACCTATCTTCTATGCACTGTTCGGGGAGTTGTTTTTTTTATTAATAAAAAAATTAGGGTTTTATCCTTTTTAGGCTTCTGTGCGTTTCACTCTATATCAGAAAATATAGAGAATATAATACTTTGGTATATATATATATTGATTGCGAGAATTATGAGTATAAATTGTTTATTTATGACTGCATGAGTGTAAACTGCCTCCATATGGTGTTCCTGAGGATGATGCATGTACTGGCTAACTACTCCCACCGCGTATGCAATGTCGGGTCGAGTGTGAGCCAGATAAATCAATTTTCCCACCAACCTTTGGTAACTTACTTTACTCGCTGGTCTGGCCCCTTCAATTATCTTTAGTTTGTGATTCACAACCATAGGAGTGTCATTTGGTTTGCAATCCTCCATGCCAACTTCAGCTAAAAAATCCAATATATATTTCTGTTGGGAGATATAAATCCCTCTTCTTGACCTAAGAACCTCGATTCCTAGGAAATACTTCAATCCCCCAAAGTCTTTTGAACTCCTTGAAGAGGTTTTTCCTAAGAGAGCTAATTTCTTCTTCGTCATTCCCCGTTATAATCATATCGTCGACATATATTATAAGACAAGTGACTAATTCTCCTCTCTTTTTGTAAAACAAGGTATGATCCCCATTACTCTGTTTGTTGTTATACTGCTTCATTTCCATTGTAAATCTCCCAAACCAAGCACGAGGAGACTGTTTGAGCCCATATAATGCCTTTTTCAGTTTACATACCTCATTTTCTTGAAAACCACCAGAAAACCCTGGTGGGGGTTCCATATATACACCTCTTCTTCCAAGTTTCCATGTAAGAAAGCATTCTTTACATCAAATTGATGAAGAGGCCAATCTTTATTCGCGGTTATTGAAAGTAAAACTATGATAGTGTCAATCTTTGCAACTGGAGAGAACATTTCAGAGTAGTCTACACCATATGTTTGTGTATATCCTTTGGCAACCAATCTTGCCTTATGTCGTTCAATGGTGCCATCAGATTTATATTTTATATTAAACACCCATCTACACCCGACTGCTTTCTTCCCTTGTGGTAACACACAATTCTCCCATGTACCATTCCTTTTTAGAGCTTCCATTTCGGTATTCATTGCCTCATGTCAATCAGTCATCTTCTTAGCTTCTTGAGCTGTTTTAGGGATTTGTTCAGAGAGAATAGTAGCTGAAAACGCCTTTGCAATATTCGTCATTCCTTTCCTGTCCGTTTTTACCGGATATGTAGAAGCACGAGGAACGTGTTCCGGTGAATATCGGTCAGAAGGAACCCCTCTATTTTTTCTTGGGGGAAGAACCAAAGTTTGAGTTTCAACAAATGAACTTCCTGAAATGTCATGATCAGTAGCATTTTGTGAGTTATGACATTGTAAATTGTTTACCTCTTGATGGACATTTTCTTCGGCTGATTCGCTGGTAGTATCCATGGCATTTATTTCTTGTTGGACATTGTCTTCGGGAGAATCATTGGTGGTAAGAACTGCCTTGTCAGTCTCCTTTATGTTGGAAGAGGCGTGTTCGGTGGCGCCATCTACCGACTCTGTCGGCACATCCTCAAAGTAACTTTCATATAGCAACCAGTCGAGTGATTCACTTACTTTCTCCCCCTGAGCACGAGATTGGTGATAAAAAAAAAATCGGATTCTAAGAAGTCACAGTCCATGGTGACATGGATTCGACGAGTAACCGGATTGTAACACCGATAGCCCATTTGATGGACACCATACCCAACGAATATACACTTTTCAGCACACAGATTAAGTTTGTTTCGACTAGTTTTAGGGATATGAACAAACACCGAACAACCAAAGACACAAGGTGGTAAGGTCATAACAGATGGAATTGTAACTTGGGTGGCAAGAACTTGTAATGGATTTTTATTTCCTAGACATCAGGTTGGTAGAAGATTTGCAAGATACGTGGCTGTAGCAAGAGCTTCTGGCCAAAGAGAATGAAGAACTTTAGATCCAATCATAATAGCACGAGTTTTTTCAAGTAAAGTACGATTTTTTTGTTCTGAAGTACCGTTTTGTTGAGGTGTGTTTGGACAAGTGGTTTGATGGATAAAACCATTTGTTTTGAAAAAACTATGCATTGTTTGGTTGACAAACTTTGTTCCATTGAGTCAAAATTGAGTCAATTTTCTCAAATTGAGTCAAAATCATTTTGTAAAAACAAACAAATATTTCTGGTACTTCCAATTTATGTTTCATGAAGTATTTCCAAGTCATTCTTGAGAAATCACCCACAATTAAAACAAAGTATCTGATTTGATTGTTAGTGGAATTTGGTCCTGGACCCCAAACATCAGAATGGATTAGCGAAAAAGCATAATCCACTCTAGTATTACTTTGATTAAATGAGACCCTACGATTTTTTGCAAGAATACAGGTTTCACATTTCTCATGAATGGAATTAATCAAAAAAAGACTAGGAAACAAACTTTTAAGATAGCTAAAAGAAGGATGACCAAGTCGCCGGTGCCATAACCAAAGTTGTTTTTCGGTTGTTCCGTGAGCAAGCATGGCATGTCCCTTATGAACTACCTCATCAACATAATAGAGACCTCCTTGTTCAATACCACGCCCAATGATCTCTTTCGTACGAATGTCCTGTAAAATGCAAAAAAATGGATACATAAGAACCACACAATTGAGTTTTTTTGTCACTTGACTAACAGATAAAAACTTTAAGGATAGTGAAGGAATGTATATGCAATTTTTAATTTCCAGTTTTTCCAAAAAAATAATTAAACCTCCCCCTTTGACTTCACAAATTTCTCCACTTGCAGTCTCAATATGGGACTTCTTTGGAGATGTCATGTCACCAAAGTCTTTAGGATCATAAGACATACTGTTCGTAGCCCCGCAATCAAAGATCCAATTCATTGATTTCTCAAACCCTTTACCTCCAAGTTTTTCATAGGAGTTCGCCGCCATTCCTCCAAAACCAGTGCCACTTCCTTGCTCATTTTTAGTCAGATCTTTACCGCCACTTGTAGACGAAGCCCGTTTGACATTAGATCTGAAACGCTGGTTATTTTTCTCCTTATGACCGTCCTCCCACCATTCTGGATAGCCAACCAGCTGGAAACATGTCTCTTTAGTGTGTGTTTTCATCCCACAATGAGTGCAATACAACTTGGGTTTATCTTCTTTCTCTTTGGATCAGAATTTAAACCTCTGTACAGAATCTTTAGCAGCCAAACGCATTCCAATTTCAATCGAGTCACTACCAGAAGAACTTGATTTTAGTATATTAAGCCTGGCCACTGCCCTTCGTATTGTAGCATATGGTGTTTCCACAGAAGGAAGATGATCCTATTTCAGGATATCTCTCTTGACTGGTTCCAGCTTGTCATTAATCGCCATTAGCAATTGATAGAGTCTTTGTTCTTGAGTCTTCTTATTGTAGATCTGAATGTCTTCCGGGTCTTTCATAGGGTTCGGATCTCGCCTATCGATAGACATCCAGATGTTCTGCAGTTTGTTCCACAAGTCTTCTAGTGTATCGGACCCTTGCCTTAATGAATTAGCCCTCTTATGAAGGTCAAACACATGTAACAAATCTGTACCAGCACCGTATGTGGTGGCTAACCCATCCCAGAGGGTTTTTGCAGTGGGATATTGCGAGACATTATTCACCAAGCTGGATTCAAGATTCTGGATAATCCTGTGAAAACACATTGATCATCTTGTTATCACCTTGTATATGTGTTGTCAGTTTTGGATGAAGGTGTAGGCTCCCCTGTAATGTAAGAACCTCTCCCCCTTCCCTCAGTTTCTTTCTTCATCAGGTTTGCCCATAGGGCATAGTTGTCACCACCGAGTTTAATCCCTAGGGATAAATTCTTGGGGTTAGTTGTTTGTTGTTGTGTTCTGAGACCATTTCTCAAAATGGCAGCAATCTACATTGTTAATTCATCAGGGATTTGACTAACCACGACTTCATTGCCAGCCATCTTTGTTGAGGATGTTCAGAATTCCCAGAATCACACGTGCTCTGATACCATGTTAAAAACAAAAGAGAGAAGTAGCCGCAGGAGGTGGCTAGGGTTTTGTGTTTATTAGAAAATGTTCCCTTTTGTATTGAACTGCTTTTTATAATGTAAACCCGAGTAAGGCTCTCAATATATAGAGAACTTAGAAGCCTATACAAGGAAACTTAATACACTGAATATTCTAACATCTTTAGATTTTTTTATGTTCTTGAAGATACACTATATTATCCAAAGATATAGTGTTCTTCACATCTTTAGTTGATCTACTTAATGACAGTATTAACTTCACACTTTCTTGAGGAGGTAGATTTATTAGGCAATAAACTCCAAAGAATTACCAAATGAATTTCTAAACAAAATTCCTAAATACAAATATTAGTAATGAAGTTTATATGAAACAACCCCAGAGATTTATTCTCGAAGGTAATGAATCAAAGATATGCAAGATTTTTAAATCATTATATAATTTAAAACAAGTACCTAAAAAGGGACATAAAATGTTTGATTATGGGATAGTTTATGTTGGTTATTGTCGCGTGAATGGTTAAGTTTAGAGAAATTTTAATATGATTAGTCAAATTTTCAAATATGTTTCTAAAGAGACAAAAACACTAAAAATTATACAATTAAAATTCAAGAATGGTGTAGTCTTTCTTGAGAGTATGAAAGTCTGACAAAAATAAATTTTGAACGGATAAATACACGACCATAAAAGAACTGATGGTGAAAAAAAATAGGTAAAATATTTATGTGTGTGAGGTCGATGATTTGGTTGTATGGGATAACTCGTTCAAAATTACGACTTCAAAACATTATGATCGAGCTTGAATTTTACACTAATAAAAGTTTATTTCACTTTATGCATAAATATTGTCACAATTAAAATATAAGAGATGAGCTTTATTAAGTGGGAAGTGGTAGAGTTTGATTAACTAAAATAAAAAGGTAATTCGTTGATATATTTGAATCGTGAAATTTAATGATCAGATTAGCAATACTCGGAACGACGTAATGAATGTTTACATGAAATTTGAAGCAAATGAATGTGTGCCAAAACGAGATTGTTATGCATATCGTATGTTATTTTACATAAGATAACTCCTTCGTACCTTTTGCTATAACACAAGTCATACGCCATTGTGTGGTGCACTGGAAGCATGACATAGCTCATAACATTATTCAGTTGTTGTGATAAAAACAAGACTCTTCGTGGAGATCTAGACATAATTCAATATTTTCTTTATTATAATTATTTTGCAGAGACCATATAATTTCAAACCATACATATGATTATAGGTTCCTCTTCACGACATTTGAATCGGGTTATTTACATTCATGACGACAACAAATTATTTTATCCGCAGTGATGTGAGTTTGTATAAATTTGATATCTATATATACCCCTCACAGTAGTGACGACCAAATAATTACAAACCACACTTGTGATTTTAGGTCCTTCTTTGTGACAACAAACCAAACTCACCACAACAAGTTATGGGCATACAAAGCATCTAGGATGTTATCCCAACATCGCGGCAACATACTATGCTCGTCAAAGTTACAACACTTATTGTCACAACGACAAAGGTTGGTACATCAATTTGATAATTTTGTACATATCCCTCATTGTGCCGATCTTTGTTGCTTGTCATAACGATTATAATTTTGCTCTTCAACATAGTTATAGTATTCGGAATAATTACTTTGATTTTAAGGGTCATCTTAAACCTATGAATAAAGTGCATTGTTGAGAGCTCAAATCATCTTAAAGTGCTTCTAAAAAATGTTTTATAGCACTTTAATTTTTTATATTCATTACCACTTTATTATACAATATTTTATTTTAGTTCCTTGTATCAAAATTTAATATCTTACTATATTCCAAAAAATATTTTTTCGATTAAACCGAAATAATTGACTTATAAAACTATTTTTTTTTCAAAAATATGATTATTTACATTTTCAAACTATTTAAATAAAAAATTATTTTAAAATTATCACATTAATAATATTAATAATATCACAATATATATTTATAAAATATATAAAAAAAGTACAAAACAATAAAAATAATAATATTAATATTAATTAACAAGATTAAATATATCAATACCATAAATTTTTAAACATATTAATGATAACTAAAGATAAAAAAAACTTTAAACATTGTTAATATTATATTATTATATTATTATAATAATCAAAATTATTTTCGAGAAGTATATAATTTAATTTTTTTATAGTTAAATAATGTTTAATTTAATTCTAATTTTTAATTTGTGTAAACTTAATAAAAATTATTTGTTTAAACTATAGTTCGATAATAAAAAGAATTATATAAAATAAATTAATGTTATATTTTTTTCTATTTGTACAGTTTATTTTACTTTAACATATAATGCGTTAATTGTCATATTATTTATGTACCATTATAGCTTTTTGTATTTAAGTTGTTAATTTATATTCAATTTCGGGTGAAATAATGAACCAACATTATATTACACAATATAATTTTATGATGTTATATTTAGTTGATAGTTTATATGTATTTGATATGATTATATTTAGATAAATATCAATATGTTGTTAATAGTCAAATATACGATTCATATTAAATATATAGGTTGTAATGAAACTTGTTTAAACACTATAAATTCTAGTATTTGAAAATTTTAAATATAAAGACATATCATGTTATGTGGCATTATAAATGTATGACATATAATACATGCCAATTTTTTAGTGGATCTTAGACGACTAAAAATAAGATTAAATAAAAAAATTTATAGATAAATTAAAAGCAAATAATAGATATTTATATTAACTCACTAAAATTTACATACAAAGAAAATACACAAATGAATCATATGTAATTATTTATGGAATCTAATTATGATTGAAATAAAAAATATCTATAAAAATAATATGTTCATTAATATTTTAGGTATAACATTTTTTTATGAGTACATACAACTATGGAATATGTTCGAATATGTATTTTTAAAAATCTAACCATTATGTATTATCTTCTTAACAATCAAAATCTTAATATCTATATGCTTAGATTAAACCGAAATAATATTGTCATTAAAATATAAAATTGCAGCGGTTATTATAACATAAACACGTGAAGTTTTTAATATCATGATTTTTAGTATTGAGATAAAATTGTACAACAAAATTTCTTTGTTAGACGTCTCAAAACAAGCAAAACAATTGATAATATGCAACATTTGATATCAATAATATGAATATATATTCACTAAGGGTAAAATATACAAAATTATATACTAAATTTACTATACAACTTAATGAAATATTAATTTTGAGAAAATTATAAAACCAACGAAGAGAATAATGTTCAATTCCATCAATCAATTTTTTAAGTTTACAAATCATACATTTTAGATTATCATAAATAAACATATCATATCATATATATCATTTCTCCAATATTAGCGTTAAAAACAGGGTATTGATTATTTTGTTGAAACTTAAAGCTAAAATAATACAACGAAAATTAGAAGAAGAAACAATGATAGATAAACTCTAATCCAATGATAATATAAACTCGCAAGTTCAACAACACAAAATGTTTAATTTTAAACAAAAACAATTATTTTAACATTAGGGTACCGCATGCTTTATATAGGAGACATCTGAAACCCTAATCAAATATTCTAAAAATATAATAAAGATATTAAAAAAAAATCAAATCTGAACGCAATCAAATTTGATTCACTAATACTATATTTTCTTAAAATAAAATATCGAAAACAGTAAAATAGGCTTTTCAGGCTCTAAACAAAAGAATTTATGGTTAGAATTTTGTGACATTTATTGTCACGCTTTTGATAATTGTTGGGCTCGTCGAGACGATAAATTTGAGTACCATTTTTTCCCAGTTCTGATGCCCAAGTGAAATAAGGTTTATTTGTGTCTGTCCAAAACAGCTACATAGTTGTAGGCTGTCTATTTGCACCATTGATTTCCCAATGTGATTGTCATTAGCCGGCTATTCAACATATTCACTAAATTTTGATTTTATTTGTTTATCAATTTCTTGTGGTAGACGTACGAGGCAGATTAAACAACTGATTCTTCTACAATGATCGGCGGTGAATGTATGTCAAACTGTCATGCCGATATAGGTTTTGGTGGTTTTGGAGGCTTCAAACCAAGAATAACAAGAAGCCCTAATACACTCATTACCAATTATAAATCACACATATTTGGGATCATCTCCTAATGAGAATATATTTATGCCAACGAATTCAAAATACTGCAATCTTCTAATTTTAACTTGTTCTTCTTCGTTTTCTTTCCTCAACCATCACCCAAAATTCCTTCAGATTCTATTACAAAACCTAACCTTTTGATCCATTAAAACATTACTTTTTTCTTCTATCAATATATTCATAATATCAAACACAAAAAATATTATCTTCCATTTTCCTAACACAACAAAATGCATCCACGGAGAACTAAAACAAAAGTTTGATTTTAGGATAACATAAAATACCTAAAAGATACATCTAAACGATAAAAGATACTACTTCACAGTCCTTCTTCAACGGATGCTCTGAAGCGATCCAATCATTCTTCAAAAGAACCTCTATTGTCTGCAAATTACCTCAATTCGCATCAATTTTATCGTTTTCCATGTCGACTTTCTTTCTCCTCGCTAGTTCTTTCTTTTTTCTATCAATAGTTGATGAAAACTTAGTTTCTAAATCTCTAACTTTGTAGGCGTTTCCAATTATCTTAAATTAGTGCTCTTTCCATCGACTTCATCATCATACTCATCGTAGATTGGCTTGTCAAATATCGGCACAGATGCCATATCAGTCCTGATCGTATATAAGAGTATGGAAGAGCTTCAGTCTTCAACACTAGTTTCTGAACAACCTCTTCTGAAATCAGATTCTCATAACTATTCGAATCGATTACGAACTTGTAAATTCTTCCCCCAATTGTGCAGATATACTGGAAAATAATTGTTCTATTTTCTACTCCTCAAATCAGAAAAATTAGGTTCCAGAACATGATTTATGTATCCGTGTAGCAGGAATTCGTAGAGCTCTGATACCAAACGGATGCAGTGAATGACGAAAAGAAACAACGATATATGAAACCCTAATCCAAGGGTAGCATGATAGATAAAACCATATCTAGGGTTTCAAGACTGGAACTCTTTTCTGGTAAAAAAAATATTATTTAACAAAAATTATTTAAAACTTAAAGGTATATGAGGCTTTATATAAGACTTGCTCAAAATACTAATTAGAGTACAAGGAAATAAAATAAATATCTTAAACTATAATCAAATCGAATCTTAATACAATTAGATTTGAATAAATAACATATTAGAATAAAATAAAACAAAATAAAATTAAAAAAGTTTTTGTTTGAGATTTTGAGTTACATCATCCTACCTCGGTGACGAGAATTCGTCCTCGAATTCACAACAACACTTGATATAAATAATATGAATATATTTTCACTAAGCGTAAAATTTAAAAAATATACACAATTGTCTTAACATTAGGGTATCAGATGCTTTATATAAGAGACATCCAAAACACTAATCACATATTCTAAAAAACAAATTAGAACAAAAAATTAAATCAAATTGGATGCAATTAGATTTGATTCACTAATTAAAATATTTTATAAAATAAAATATAAAAAACTGTAAAATAGGATTTTTGGACTCTAAATAGTAGAATTTGAGGTTCAAATTTCGTGACAAAAACTGTCACACTTTAGAAAATTGTTGGACTCATTGGGATGTTCAATTTGAGTACTAATTTCGCCTAGTTTTGATACCCGAGTGACAAATAAGTCTCATTTGCGTCTGTCCAAAACAACTACATAGTTGTGGGTTGTCTAACCTAGATCACAAAATATACAACTAGTATTAGAATATTACAAAGAAAATTATTTAAAAAATTATGAATGATATATTTTTAAAATTCTCAAGTTTGAGTAACGTTTTTAGCACAAAAAATGTTTTATATCTTTGTACGTTATATTTCAAGTCTCTCGTGGTTTTAATTATTATTTTCAAATAAGTATTATTTTACCTGAACAATAGGACAACATTCCATATAGAAATGTTTGCCTTAATTTTTATATACCATTTATCATGTCAATCGACGACTGTGATTTTGAAGATTTCATGACCTCACATAATGCATAGCATTACATTTCATTTTGTGGACTTTGGGGGTAAAATAATTTTAGGTTACACAATTTCTTGAGAAAGGTGAGTCAGTTCATGTATATCTTCAATGACTTTGTCTAGAATGAGAAGTTCAAATTTGATTTTTTGAGATCCTATATATTCTTCTTTTGAATAATGGTCAATAATAAAACCAAATCTTTATATGTTTAGCTCTATTATAATTATTACTTGTATTTAGTGATCACAATTATCATTTTTATTAAATTACTAATGTTAGGGTATCATTTTTTCTAAAAAATAATGATTTTCATTACTCGAAAATATGAATATTTGATAAAAAAAAACATTTTTTTTCTTTTTAGAATACATATCATTATATCACCATTATGAGTACAAGTAGGCAGCTCGTACACATAAACATTATATCATATTTGATAAAAAAATATTCTCAGCTCAAAAAATTCCATGTAATATATGTTGATCATTGCTATGATAATACAAAGTTGTATTTATAAATTATTGTAACTTTGCCATAGTACTTTTTTATCATAAAAATAAATGATTCATTGTTACTCAGACTTCAGTTTATTGTCAACCGACCTCCGACAAAGAAATAAAAATATAAATGATTATTGTAGTAATAATCCATCAAGTGTTTTTGGTAAATGAAACTAAATATATCTATAAATTAACCATTAATGTGAGAACATATTTTTTTTGATAAGCTAAACCTCAAAGCAAATACTATTTCACAATGTGTGTAAAACTTTAACAAAACAAAATATAATTTCAAATTAATTTTCTTTAATCTTTTTAGTTCCAAAACTACATATAGTTGAGTTGTTACTTTTTATTTTATTGTAGTTACCATCGTACAATAATATTATTATCCTCGAGGTTGACCCGATAGAGCATCGTAGGTTAGTTCACTAAAATTTAGACTTTTATACACAATTTTTTATATACATTATTAATATCTTACCACTTTATATAAATAAGCATACCATATATATTAATAACGGTAATATGGGTTGAATATATGGTATAACTAGAATTCAAGTTTGATAAAAAACAAACAAAACACATAAATATTATTTGAACCTTAATCGATAAAAAAAAATTATTAATTAGGAAAACATATACTATTTAAGATTATGCTTATAAATATAAAAAAAATGTTATTTCTTTGATTAGAATATGTCAAAGATATAAAAAATTTAGTCTTTAATTTAGAAACAAAAGACTTTAGTCATATTCAAGGTCATGGCCTCGTGTAATCAAATAAGATAAATAAAACCTCCAACCCAGTAACTCATGATCAAACTTTCACTATCCTAACTTTTTATAAACCTATTGTTCTGGCTTAAACACGTTGGCAAGATCAAATTCACACTCACCATTAGAATTATCAGTAGAGTCTGAGAATTTACGTACTGTTAACTGAAAATCTAAACGTACCTTCTCAGATGGAGACATACAGTTAAAGATCATTTAAATAAACGTAAATAATTTTCACTACTAAGAAGAGCAATCAACTTTCTTCTTAACCGATCTATACCTAACTCATCATTCACAATACCACCAATGGCGCTTCGCATTCTGCTACTAACCTCTGTAGCACTACCATTACGACATAAGATTTGAGTTGATAACATTTATTCAAGCCCATGTAACTTGCCAATTTTCAGACATAGATCTATTTTGAAAGGTCGATGCTCCATCAAGAGCACATATCTTCAATATGGAAGATCCAAACAGACAGAGACTCATGTTTCTCAGAGTGTGGTTCTGGAGTTCATATAACCACCAGCTATACAATTTAAATTTCATGGCGTCAATAACGAAGCCAATTGTGAGGCAATATTCTCAAGCCTTCAGTTGGCTCGAGTCTGCGGTGCAATGAGAACAAATTTATTAAGTGATTCACAACTTGTTATCAATCACACTCTTGGACAAGAAAATGAAATAAATGATACCCTCATAAAATACTTAGACAAGTTGATGACATTAAAAAGTTAATTTTAATAAGTGTAATTTGAGAAGGTCCTTAGGGTCAAACATTCTTTGGTCGATTATTTAGCCTTGACAGCTAGTTCCAACTTGGTTCTCTATGTCATACAGCAATAACAATAATCAATTCTATATAATTATGACCCTTATAACGGTATACAAATTGAAGTTAATAAAATTGAGACATGTGGAGACTGGAGGTTACCAATCCATATTTACCGTTTAACATGAGATCACCGAGACGATAAAGCTGAGGTTCGTAAGATGAAAAAAATCAAATAATATGTGATGATAAGATATAAAATATACAACTAGAGCATCTCTATATATGGTGTATGGGTTCAAACAAATGTTTATATCTGTTGGATGAACTTCACAATGGTTAGGGTTTGGATCACTATGTATAGGATCTAGTCGTGTTCGGGTCGGGTCGGTCTGGGTTTGGTAAGCAACGGGGCGGGTCCAGACCGGACTACTAAGTGAAGGGAGCAAAATATTAGGGACCGAGACCGCTTCATTAAGAGTCAGTTTGGTCTGGTACAACTCTTAACGGGTCGATCCGTTAGTTTATCATAAATTTCTTATTGTAGTTTCCCTTATTTATCGTAAAACGTATATATCTCTCTTACTAGCCTGGTTACTGGGCGGACCGGTCCAGAACACTAAGAGACTTGGTCCAAGATTTCAGCTTCCAACCCGCTCTCTAAGTTATCCAGACCGATGTTAGGCGGGTCTTATCGGACCGCTTCCGGGCGGGTTAACGGGTTGGGAGACCCAATAACAGCTTTATATGTATCAGACCATGGAAAGAAGAGAAATTTTTGCAAGATATTTATTGCCAACCCTCACTTTCAAAGCCAAAAAGATTGTGAAAATATGTGATACATGTCAATGTTTTGAAAATATGCCACATAAGCCGGTAAATCCTTTGGAAACTATATATGAATCCATCACATTCGATCGTTGGGAGCTTGACCTTGTCTTCCTACTTCTTAAAGCCTTATGTGGTAAAAATATTTACTAGTTGATTTGATTATTTTTCCAAGTGAATCGAGGAAAAAGCCTTATTTAACACCAAAGCCAAACATATGAACAAATTTATTAAAAATAATATTTATTTCAGGTTTGGTGTACCAAGAGTAATTACTACTGATAATATGACATAATTCTATAATGCTAAAATGAACTTTTTATATCTTGCTAAATGTATCTAATAAAATTTCTCAAGTCATTCTCATCTACAATCCAATGGTCATTTGGAGGTATCAAATCACAACATAGTTGATGGCTTAAAAAATTCTGGAGAGTTTGGGTACCGAATGACATGAATTTCTTCACGAAACTCTGTGAGCTTACAATATTAATCATTGGACCACCACAAATAAAGCACATTGTAGGTTGGGATATGAGATGGATGCAATAATTTCTACCGAAATTGTGTTAACCTCTCATATTGTGACCAATTATGTAGAGGATTGTAATGCCGAATGAAGAAGCGTAATCATGTACGTGGTTTCAATAGGATGATCATGAACTACCCCGTGGTAATATCATGAGCCTTCTCGACGGTTTGTTCTTGCCTTATTTAGTTATTTCTCCAAAGCATTCATATTATCATGTAACACATTTTTACCACTCTCTAATAGATTAACCCCCTCTTTATGAATGTTTTTAAGATTGGTTATTGTCTATCATTCATGTTACGGGTATGGTGGTTGTCCTAGCAGCCACTAGATTAATATGAATCCTTGTGAGCTCCACGATAGTATCTGCTATATTTTTAGAGGTTTTCAATGATGCCTTCAAAATAATGGCAAATTCATGAACGATCACATGATTTTTTGGCAACTGTTCACATAGCACCAAACATATTACTCATTGTCCGAAAAAATAAATTCCAAATGTTCGAATATTTTTCAAATTAGATAAAAGTGAAATCTTTAAGGTTGTTACCTCAACACCTAGGGAAATCTTCCAGGAATAGGCTTTGACGAAATTCATCTATGTCGGGGTAATCAGAAGCCTCTTCAGAACTTGCCCATAGCGAAAAATACCGCGACCTAAATCTTAAATCCTCACAAAACCTAATTTAAAAGTAGACTTCTCTACTTGACTCTTCTTAATCCCCTGACTGGATCCGCATCAACCACGTGCTCGATCAAAGTTTTTCCCAACTTCATTGAGACCCTCTTAAGAAATCCCCTTACTAGAAAAAGCATTTTCCTCCATGTCATCCCCATGGTTAGCATCGACATTTGCCTTTATCAGATCATTTCGATCATTCCTACCTTTGGTAGCCTTTCTACTTTTTTACCTTTTAATTTCCGAGCGCTTCGGGGATGGGGTAGCTTCGTTAGTCTTTGAACGTTTTTTTATATCTTGTGCTAGCTAAGAGACAATGATTGGTCGAGGGTGATAATTCCATAAAATTTTGAGGGGGTTTTAGGTCTAAGATATCATGAGAGTCAAAGTTTTTAGATAGAAAAACATAAGAATTCTAGAGAGAAGTTGCCAAAGTAGTAATAGAATAATAAATTTTCCCTTTTTCCTCCAAAAGGGTACATTGCTTTATATAGTCATGGTGGTGGATCCAAAGACCACATTGTTGGTCCATTTTTGGCTATTCCACTCCATTATTATACTAACCTGAAATATATTTACTCTTTATTATATGATATACCCTCAATGTTACACATTTATTGAGCCTTTTTACAAGACATATATTAGACCAAATTAACTCTATATTCTACCGGTCTACCCCGAGGTCCAAATAAATTACACTATTATCAGAATGAATAACCATGATTGTCATTAATTGGGCCTGTTTTTATTTAGGGGTAAGTGAGACTTGATTAGAGCCACTAATATATTCTCTAGAGGCCAACAACCAGACTTGACCAAATTCTCAACAGTCTAGATCTTGTGGAATTCCGTTTGTCAATATTCAGTTGTAAAATTAGTAATAATCCCAAGCACATTATCACCCTTGAAATCAGCTATTGACGAACACTATTATACTGTGCACCACGACGAATGGTTAAATCAGGTAAATAAAGTTTATAAAAATGTAAATAAGCTAACGTGGTGGAATAAATTAAAAACCTACAAGAAGTAGAAGAAATATAGGTAGACTGCATGGTATTGCCATCAGACAAGAAGAACATTTTTTACTTTTGTCTTGTAAGCTACTTCTAGTCCAGTATCAGCCCTCTTGAAAATTGGGTTCCCGCTCCTCATTGACAAAAATGAAGCTCCAATTCTGAAACTTGTCATGATTAGGAAAATTAATTAATGCTTTACATTTGTCATGAATATTTAAGTGATTTAAAGGTTAAGTATTATTTAAAATTACGAGTTTTAAAAACTAGTTCTTCAATTTGAAATGGGATATCGGTTAAACTGAAAGCAGTTATGATGGTCATTAAACTAAATCAAATATTTAGAGTGACATGACTAAGGCTAAGGCCCTTTAACTTGAATAATCTTACCAGTTGTGGTTCATGGGAAACCACAAACCTTAGTAAAAAAAGTAGCAAAACATCACCACCTCGTTCTCAATGGTGGAAGAATGCGTTTCTCCAAAAGATGTTAATCGAATAATAACATTATAAGGATCTTCGTACCTATTTTTGAAGTGATAGAGAGAGCTAAGGTGGAATAAATATATTACATGTCCATCATGTTGTCTTTTACTATCGGACGGATATGCATTGATATGGTGCGAACTGTTATGCGAGGATCCGAGCTTGATTGATCATGTTGTACTTTCTTCCATTTTTAGAGTCTATGAAGGTTGAAAGTTGCTGTGATAAATTCATATTGGTGCATTTCTTCTAAATAATT
Organism: Limnanthes douglasii subsp. nivea; assembly: GCA_036936605.1. Lineage (NCBI taxonomy): Eukaryota > Viridiplantae > Streptophyta > Magnoliopsida > Brassicales > Limnanthaceae > Limnanthes > Limnanthes douglasii. The sequence continues at coordinate 88,645,198 of JAUPFV010000003.1, forward strand.
CTCGTTTGGAATGATGACTTGTAATGGGGTACCTTCGGGGTAGGGCGTGAGAAGTATAAGCCTCAGAGATACTATGATTATGAGTTTTTGAAGTTAAACTTCTAGATTTAATTTTAATGGTGGAAGAACGAAACCTTGACAAAAAACTTCACTAAGACAACAAACCTAATTAGACCTCCTCTTTATTTCCCTCCAAAAAAGAGTTGAAAATATCAAAATTGTTTATCAAGGATTCAATGAAATTCGACAAAAACGATATTTTTTTCACCACAACAAACGAACCAAATATTATTTACATCTTTATATTTCCTCATACTACTAAAATCTTTACTAGTAAAACAAAAACTGATTACATGAACTACAAGAAAGTTCAAAAATCTAAGGACCAGAAGCCTAAAAGATATCAGAAGCACTAAATGTGTGTGGAAGGTCCTGAAGAATAATAAAATCTAACGTGCGGTAAAACTATGTAGTAAAATTCTCGTTATAAAGGATTTGACGACGGTGATCGCGATAGGTTCGCCTATAAAATTAGCGACTCTCTTAAAACAAATGAAGAGAATGGTAAAAAAGAAGAAGAGTAAGAAATCAGTATTTATATGTGAGCCCTGACGTACCCCTACCCTATTCAACAATCTAACCTACAAAAAACTAAAGAGTCAAACGCAATCGCCGCCTGTGAGAAACTGTATCTAACACCGCCTACCCATATGTGACACATATCGACAAAAAGTTGTTATTAACGCGAGAGAAACTGAAACGTCTAAGTTCTTATACTTTCCTCGAACTCGTGCTTTCGAGATATTTAGAATCCTTCGAAACCCTCACCCGCAAGACCATGTCAACGCAACAAAGTGGGTGCAAACATCTCGACAAACCAATAACCAAACCATAACACTTGTTTATCTTAATAACCGACACAACCACTTCAGATCGGGTTGAACATGAGAAATTCAATATACCGACGTATACTCTTTATGTAGTCATTCCTTATTCCATTTGAAAAGACTAGAGGACTATGAAATTATGTGACAGATAAGTATACGAGTCTGAATCGATTATTGAAATGATAAATAGTTATAAAACAACATAATACTCGTTGGTCTATAATAATCTTTTTTATAATTAGCTTTGTATGTCAAAATTCCACTCAATTATTGATGAGTCTGGATTCTGTCACCACACTTTATGAGAACCGGACAGGGTCAATTCGGACAATGTCCACCTCACCGGACAGGGGCAGTTCGGACAACTATCATCCACTGAACTATCCGAACAGAACTAAAGTACTTAAAACCTAATCACGTTTTGACTAAGCTACCTATTAACTTACTTAGAACTAATGAGTCTTTAAACTTGACCTGAATCCATTAAACACGACCCGAAAGCCCATGTGACCCAAATATAAGGGTATAAATACCCAACCACCAACATTTTATGAGGGTAATGATAATTAAATACAACCATGCAGCTCAATTCTCCCTCTACATTCTACCCAAGTATTAAATACTCTCAAAATTCCACAAAACTCTAAACAAAAATTACAAACTTACCCTCAAACAGAAATAAACCACACCAATTATAAATAGATTTCTTATTCACTTTAAAAATGGTAGATAGTTAATATTGTTAGAGATATAAGGTCCCAAGCCCATTAGTCTTTTATTTTGTCTATAAATATAAGCATATGTTCTGTGTGATACTTAACTTATGAATAATACAAAAACCCCACCCGTCTTGCGGTTTGTTTCTTTTGTTCTTTTTTTATATGGTATCAGAGCCATAATTAAACTCATCGCGGAAACATAACAATCTTCTATTTCTTAGAATTATCAGGTATTTGATTTCGTATTAGATCTGATTGATAAAAGTATCAGGTATTTGATTTCGTATTAAATCCGATTGATGAAATTGTAAGTTGAATTTATCGGTGAAATTTGGGCTTATAAGGAATCAAAATCAAAAGTATTGTTAAGATTATTTTTGGTAAAATTGCATTGTTAACTTATTGGTAAAGTTACGTCTCGGGCAACAATCAGAACTGAATTAAGAAAGATTGGTAAAATTGCACTGGATAAATTTCTGGTAAGATTGCACAAAAGTATTGTTCGGAAAAGAAAAGTTATGTCCGATAAATTTGGTTTATTAAAGTAGTGGTAAAATTTCACAAAATTCCGAAAAAATTGCAGAAGACTTATTATTGAATTATTAGTAAAAAATTCTAATAAATAGATATAGTTTTCGGTTTTCGGATCTGCTGTGTGCAGCTCCAATAAAACGTCCGATCGAAAGGCAAATGAAGTCCGTTTTTGCTGAATTTTGGAGAGCATATTCGGGACATTCGACCCTTCAATATGGCTGGTCGGATTTTGATTCGGTGCAATAGTTTGGGAGAAATCGCAACTGGAACGGTGCAGCAGTTTTGTTGGTAAAACAGTGAATTCAAATTTTGATTTTGATTTTGGAAATTGGAAATTGAATTTAGTTTGGTATTTGGATTTGGATTTGATTTTGCTGGACCACTGAGATTTGGAATTCGGACTTGGTTTGATTTTTTTTTATTTTGGGTTTGATTTGATTTGGATTTGGTATTTCTTGATTGATTGTTTGTGTTCGATTAGAGATTCTGGATCTTATTGCGAACATGATAGGAAAAGATGATTTTCTACAGTCTACTAGTAACATGTTGAATAAGAAGAACTTTGTTACATCTGCATACCATTCGGGTATGTCCTCGTCTTCCACTTCAGGTATTGATTCATCATTGTGGATTTTGAATTCGGGTGCGTCTCATCATATGTCACCTCACATGTCGAACTTTGTTTCGTTGTCTCATGTTCAACACATATCTGTTTTGTCTGCTAGTGCTACACCAATGTCAGTAGAGGGTATTGACTCTATTTGTACCCCTCATATTTTGTTATCCGATGTTTACTACGTTCCAACCCTTGCTTTGAATCTTGTTTCGGTTAGTCAATTGCGTAAATCTGGTTATTGTGTCTTATTTTCCGATTCTGTTTGTGCTATACAAAATCAACAGACCTATAGAGTGATTGGGACATGTCGTAAAATAAGGGAACTCTATGTTTTGGAGAAACTCGAAGTAACATATATGGATGTCTATGGTGTTGATAGTGAAAAAACATACTTGACTGATATTGCTGCCTCTGGTGTTGATTTGTCTTCGTTTCGTTTGAATCCTTCATCGACTAAGTTTTATCTTTGGCATTCTCGTCTTGGACATGTATCTGCACCGCGTTTAAAGTTTTTAGTCTCTACAGGTGCTTTAGGTCAGCTAAACACTTGTAATATCTCGGATTGCAGTAGTTGTAAACTCGCAAAATTTTCGATGTTACCGTTTAATGACAGTATTTGTTTCTCTATTGCTCTGTTTGATATTATTCATTCTGATGTCTGGGGTCCATCTCCTGTCTCCACACAGGGTGGTTCATCCTACTATGTTTCTTTCATCGATGATTATACTCTATATACTTGGGTTTACCTTATGAAACAGAGATCAGATTTCTTTGGAATTTATAGAGGATTTCGGGCACTTGTTAAGACTCAACATTCTGCTGTAATAAAATGCTTCAGGTGTGACTTAGGGGGTGAATATACATCCAATGATTTTACTTAGTTACTTGCATCTGATGGTACCATGCATTAGTCTTCTTGCACTAACACCCCTCAGCAGAATGGTGTTGCAGAAAGAAAACATCGTCATCTTATTGAGACTGCTCGTTCTTTACTTTTATCTGCTGAGGTTCCTACTATTTTTTGGGGAGAAGCAATTCATATTGCTTTATATGTGATTAATCGAATTCCCACTTCTCATAATGCAGGGATGTCTCCTTTTCAGAAGTTATATGGACAACTTCCAGATTATTCTTCCTTACGAGTGTTTGGATGTACATGTTTTGTCCTTCGTCCTCATGTAGAACGCAACAAATTGAGTCCTAAATCCACAATATGTGTTTTCTTGGGTTATGGTGATAGAAAGAAAGGTTATCGTTGTTTTGATCCCACTAGTTAGAAACTTTATGCCTCTCGACATGTTAATTTTCTTGAGCATATCCTGTTTTATTCGATTCCAACGAAATCACATGATATAACAAGTACCAAACTTCAGACTATTGATCCCTTTGAAAATAATAACGACATACCCATTGATATTGATGTGCCAGCTCCTGAGACATCGACTACAACTGATACTACTTCTGCTCCATCAAGTCCTGATTCAGCTTCTTCTTTTAGTGAACCACCAGCTCCACCTCTTAGAAGATTTACTCGTACAAGTAAGTCTACCAAACTACCAGATTTTGCGTATTATTCTTACTCAGCTCATTTTGCCTCTTTCATAGCAAAAATACATGATTTATACGAACCTCAGTCGTTTAAAGAAGCTGTTTCTGATCCTCATTGGCAAAATGCAATTGTCGAAGAGCTTACCGCTCTTTATCACACTCATACATGAGATATAGTTAAACCTTCATCCGGTAAGCATATAATCAGTTCTCGATGGGTTTTTAAAATTAAAACAAAGTCTGATGGGTCTGTTGAAAGATATAAGGCTCGTCTTGTAGCAAAAGGGTATTCACAAAAGTATGGTATGGATTATGATGAGACATTTTCCCCAGTGGAAAAAATGACCAAAGTTCGTACTCTTATTGCAGTTGTATCCGTTCGCCAGTGGAAGATCTTCCAACTAGATGTAAAAAATGCTTTTTTGAATGGTGATCTTCATAAGGAGGTTTACATGACTCCTCCTCCTGGTGTTTCTCACCAACCAGGTGAAGTTTGTCGACTTAGGAAAGCTTTATATGGTCTCAAACAAGCTCCTCGTGCTTGGTTTAAAAAATTCTCTATGGTTATCACTTCACTTGGTTTTCTTGCTAGTAATCATAATTCAGCCTTATTTATCAAATGTACGAGTGCGGGAAGAATTATTTTATCCCTATATGTAGATGATATGATCATTACAGGTGATGATATTGATGGAATTGAGGCACTAAAACGTGATTTGGCTCAACGTTTTGCGATGAAGGACTTGGGACTATTGCGTTATTTTTTAGGCATTGAGGTGGCTCACTCTTCAAAAGGTTATATTCTCTCTCAGACAAAATATATATCTGATTTATTCGAGCGAGCACGACTTTATGATAATAGGACGGTATATACCCCTCTTGAAACCAATGCTCGGTATTCTCCGACTGATGGTGTTCCTTTGTCAGACCCAACTCTATATCGAACTCTCGTAGGGAGCTTGGTTTATCTTACAGTTACTCGACCAGATATAGCTTATGATGTGCATGTGGTTAGTCAGTTTGTTACTGCTCCTACATCCGTCCATTATGGAGTTGTTCTTCGTATATTGAGATTTCTTCGTGGCACTCAGTTCCAGAACATTTTGTTTCATTCGACCTCTTCACTTGAACTGCATGCTTATAGCGATGCTGATTGGGATAGTGATCCTCATGACCGAAAATCTACTACTGGTTTTGTATTTTCCTTGGAGATTCATTAATCTCATGGAAAAGTAAGAAACAAGATATTGTCTCTAGATCGTCTACTGAAGCTGAGTATCGTGTTATGGCCGTGACCACTTGTGAGATTGTTTGGTTACGATGGCTTCTTGCAGATATGTGGGGTTAATGTTACTAAACCTACCTCCTTACATTGTGATAACAAAAGCGTCATGCAGATTCCAAAGAATTCTGTTTTTTCATGAGAGGACGAAGCACATTGAAATAGATTGTCATTTCACTCATCTCGCTTCCATATGTTCCATCAGCTTTGCAGGTTGCTGATATTTTCACAAAGGCTCAGTCAACTTCGCGGTTTCGTTTTCTTTGTGACAAACTCTCAATGCTTATTACTGTTGCATTGTGAGTTTAAGAGAGAGTGTTAGAGATATAAGAGCCCAAGTCCATTAGTATTTTATTTTATCTATAAATATAAGCATATGTTCTATGCGATACTTAACTTCTGAATAATACAAAAACCCTAGTCGTCTTGCGGTTTGTTTTTTTTGTTCTTTATTTTATAAATATAATATTATAAAAAAATTAGATATTTTTATTCATTTTTTGGATATTTTAATAAATTTGAAGTTATTTTTGTTTTGTTTGATTTGCTTCTTTTAAATGAGACTCGGTTTTATTTTTAAAATTTCAATCCCTTTATTATATTTTTGCTTTTGAAAGATATGGTTGTTTTTTTTTATCAATGGTCTAAATACAAATTAATATTTAAGATAGTCAAATATATTATTATTATTATTATTATTATTATTATTATTATTATTATTATTATTATTATTATTATTATTATTATGAAAAATTCGAAAATGAACCCTGTACACATAAAATAATAATGGGTTTGGCTAAATTAGGGCCCTCAATGATAACCAGCCCCAAAATTTCAGCGCCGTTTTTTACCCCGCCGGTTGAGACCCTCTCAACCGGCGGGGAAGCTTACCCCGGCGGGTGAAACAGCTTTTCCGCCGGGTGAGAGGGTCTCAACCGGCGGTTGAGATGGGTTCAACCGCGGGGTAAGGATAAAATTGTAAAATTTCAAAAACGCTTCTTTTTTGGGGCTGGTTAACATATTTTGGGCCCCAATTTAACCGGACCCAATAATAATTTGGAACCGAACTCAAACATATGTAAAGAGAAAAGTGAAATTAACGTTTAGCTAGCACTACTAACCAATTGGTGTCGTTTTTTCCGTGGTAGGTTGCGTGTAGACAAACTTTGGATCAGAAAATAAATTAGTTAGGAACTCAAACTAAAACCATCCCATTCCCATTCCCATTCCCATTTCCCATTTACATTTATTTTTCCCTTAAATTCTTGTCATTTAACACGCGTCACTCCCCAAACATGTGTTCTACTTGTCTCTTGCCTAACTCTAACTCAATCAAACCCTCTCCCTGCCACATCTTTTTTCCTTTCGCCTTTTTCATTTTCTATAATTATCTTCTTTAATCCAAATTTTAAAATTTATAAATGCCCAATTTACTTTACATTATTTTATTATTATAATTGCTGCTAAAATCGGTTCTCGGGAAAGTTTATACATAAAAATACAGAAAAGGGCAAAATAGTCAATAACTTACACAGTAGCCAATTCCAATTAGGAGTTGGTGGGAAATTGCCTAACAGAAAACGAATCACTCCTAATTCGTAGAAGTGAAGGGCTTTTTCGTCAGTTTCTCCGATGATAAAAAAAATACGAGTAGGTCCGGGTCCTGTAACAGTTTTCGATTTAACCGGGGATAGCCGGTGAACACGTGTAGTGACACTTCAACGCATGAGATTAACCACCACGCGCATAGAGACGGTTTTACACGCGCCATCGGTTTGAGAACTTGCTGGACATGCATGGAGTGGATTAAAATTATCCATATAAATAATAAAGGAAATGAAATATAGGAAGGAATAGGAATAATGTAGTTGGGAAAAGTTTTTGATATGGTAGGGACGTTCTATTAGTTGCACATAGATGAAAATAGTTATTAACGGTTCATCTTGAATAGTATACGGTGAATAGGAATTCGATCCGGAGAAAGAAAGTAGATCGCAACTGTAGATTTAGAAACAGTTAAGTTTTTTAATGTGCAGAAAATAATTATATAAAATTAATTATTGTATTAAATTGTAATTATGATATTCTATATTGGGGTTTTGGTTTTAATTTTTGATAAACTTATATTTATTTTTTATTTTTATAAAATAAAATGAAAAAATAACATCAGTCTTCAAAATTAGTTATTTTTTTAAATGCTTAATTGTGGGTTTCATTCATCATCAGAATTTAATTTGGCCCGATTTTTTTTTTTTTTATCATTTAAAAAAAATAGGTTTTTAATGATTAATGAATCTAAGATATAAACTCAAGATTAATACACCTCGTTAGTTGTTTAGATGACATTTTTCGGTGTTGATTCATTTTTTTCCTTTCTTATTAACTTAATATAAGTTTAATTTAGGATTATTTTTTTGCCAAAGCTATTTCCTCCATGAAAATTATTATTTCTTCCCTAATTTGAAAAAACTTCCATGATGTTATTTACTCCGTAAAGGAAGTTACAAATTTTCCCTTTTACCCATTTTTTCTTCACAAAACTATTACCCTAACATACCATTACCAATTCAGTACAACAAAATCCATTCTTCACCATTATCACTACCTTACAAAGAAGAAAACCCATTTTTCACTGTTATCACTACCTTACAAAACAGTTTCGGAGAGAGAGAAACCTTGGAGAAGAAAACCCATTCGTCATTTTTCGATTAGGGTTTGAAGTTAGATATCTTTGTTAGATTCGATTAGAGTTTCGATTGTTGTTAGATTTCTTTGTTAGATTCGATTAGAGTTTCGATTGTTGTTAGATTTATATGTTAGATTCAATTAGGGTGTCGATTGGGGTTTGATTTATTTGTTATAATCGATTAGGGTTTCGACTTGGGTTCACCTTGGGATAAATCACTGTTCTGAATTTTTTTTATGCACTGAGCATGTGATTCCGAGTGGCCCACTCGGAATCACATGCTTTTTTTTAAACCGAGCAACAGCTGATTCCGAGAGGTGCTCGGTTTAAAAAAAAACATGTGATTCCGGGATGCCCACTCGGAATCACATGCTAGTGCATAAAAAAATAATGTGAGATTCTTGAATCGGGAATGCTGAAATCGGGAAGTGCTCAAATTACTGTATTCTAAAATGTAAAAAAAAAAAACGACATTAAAATACCTTATCCGGTGCTTTACTGCTGTTCTCCTGCATGGAATGAGATTCTTGATTTTCCATGGTCGAACGACGTTCAATCCTTCAATAAAACTGATGTTTCTGGGGTTTAGGATTAATTAAGTTTCCAAAGTCAGATATGTATGATTAAAAAAGGTTTAATCTTATGTTTTTACACAGTAGGGTAATCTATTTTAGTAATGGCACCTAACATTAAATTTGAATACAAAACAAGGGTAAAATAGTAAAATCATGTTTCACTAGTTTTAGAGATTTCAAATTATGGAGGAAATAATAATTTTCATAGAGGAAATAGCTTTGGCCTTATTTTTTGGGAGGTTTTATGATTTTAATATTAGAAATTTATGGATATAGTTTGGGCTGAATAAAAATTAATTAGGCATCTGTAGGAAATAAAGATGAAGAAAATATAATATTAGAAAATATGTTGTGTTCAAACCCTAACTTACAAAAGAAAAAAATAACATATTTTAATTTTTTTTAAAATAAACAAAACAAAATCTATAAGTAATATTTTTAGAGATTTTTTTCAGTCTAATTTTGCACTCGAATTTCACATATTTTCGCACCGATATTCTAAAAAACATTTTTCCAACAAAAAAAATGCACATTTTTTAGAAACTACAAAAAAAGTTGTTTCCACAACCAATTAACATTTATTTTCACAAAAATAAAATTGTATTTTATTTTTTCAAATAGTAAGACATTTCAAAACCAAAAGTCCTACTCACATAATCATTCTCTTATTATTTTCGTAACACATTTATACCTAATTACGCAACTATAACAAAATTGTTTTTTCACCTAAATTACACGTAATTTGGCACCCGTAGCACAATCCAATGTTTGTTCTAAAAAACAATTTTTTTGAACACAAAAAATACACATAATTTAGCAACCGTAAAAAAAGTTAGTTGACTAAAACAAAGTTATTTTTTCACAACCAAATTACACGTAAATTCGCACTCAGAACATAGTCCAATTTTTTTTTAAGAAAACAAATTCAACATAAATTGCACATATTTTACCAACTATAAAAAGTTAGTTGTTTCACATCGAATGAACACATGTTTTCATAAAAACAAGTTGTATTTTATATTTTTGCACAATCTGAATAATTCCACAACTAAAAGTCTTAATTACGCAACCATTTTATTCTTAGTATCGCATCACATCTGCACCTAATTACACAACTAGAACAAAGTTTTTTTTCGCAATCAAATTACACGTAATTTTTTATCTGAAACACAATCCAATTTTTGTAAAACAAGTTTTTTCAACACAAAAATGCACATAAATTCGTAACCATATAATAATTAGTTGTTTCACATCCAATTAACATTTATTTTCACAAAAATAACTTATATTTTATTTTATTTTTCACAACCTAACTACACACGTAATTACGCAACCAAAAACAACTAATAAAAAATTCAACAATATCTAATTAAAAAAAATCAAACTTAGTTAAGGTATGCAAAATTTTGTAAGATTTTATTTAAGGCTTAGATTTTAGGTAACATATGTCAAATTTTTGTAAGGCAACATATTATTTATAGTAAGTGCTTAATTGCTTTCAAACTTAAATGCTACATTTCCTGTAAGGTAATGTTTGATTATCTAAAGGTTTGTATTTTAGGCAAATCAAATTTTATAAGATATTGTCAATATACTATTTGTATTTAGATAATTCGTTTGTGCGTGACAAATTTTAAAAAGTAAAATTTTAAAAGTAAAGAAACAAATTTCATACAAATTCTATATTTGATTTTTTTTTCATTATATTATTTATATAGTTTTTAAAAACTACATTAACTGGTTTCACATTTATAAACAATGCATGCTATTTCTAACCTAAGGTAAGGTGATTTTATATAACATAGATTTTATAAAATTTTGTGAAGATACTACTATATTTAAATAATTTGTTCTACCTAATCAAGAAAGATTTAAAAAAAGATCTTACACGCACATTTGAAAAAACAAATCTATATTAAAATTACTTTTTAAAAAAACAAATTGACCAATGCTCGTAAACTTTTTTCAAATGTTTCATAAAAGATTTCGTTCAGCCTAATTACTTGTAGTTAGCTCCAAAGTTGTGTATTTTGTTTTGTCATAAGTACGCCTTAAAAGGAAAATGCTAAAATATTTGATTATTAACTTTTTTTAAAGATAATAACCCTAACAGGTATCCATGACACAACGCATAATCTTTACTAAAATTTCAATATTTATGAAATTGTTTTTGTATGGTTTATGCCATATCGCTCAATCTGTAAACCCAAAAAAAATCGTGGGATGTCTTTTGCAAGAAGATCGTCTTGTTAGATTCACGAAAAATTCAAAAAATATACTCCCTCCGTTCCCTTTTATTAGTCGTTCTAGAAAATAGTAAAAATTCCAAATTAGTAGTCGTTCTCGCTTATCAAGATAACATTAATTAATATTTAATTAAAACAGTAAAGTATGACCAATAGACAAAACACATTAATTAAAACTGACCAATTAAATTTCTTTCCTTTTCAACTTCTACAAGAAAGAGAAACCATTATGATGTTTATTAATATTTGTGCCCATACCTTAAACGTCCTATATTTCGGAACGGAGGGAGTATATTTTTTGAACTTAATTTTTTTATAAATAAAATTAATTTTATATTTTAGGTTAGTTTTGTTTTTGTTAAATTTAAAAATCGTAAAAAAATTGAATAAATAAAGAAAATGAAAAAGGAAGAAAAATCACTTTCTTTTTTTAATATAAAAATAGAATAGAATAAATATTTACTATCAAAATGTGGTATTGGTAAAAAAAGTGTTTACAAATACATTAGTAGTAATTATTTAATTTTTTTAATACGTAAATGATTATAATTTCTATTATAAATATATATTTACTCATGAAATTTCAAAAAATTATATCGTAAGATCTAAAATGTAATTTAGAGATATATTAGATTAAAGTACATAAATACCATATAAAAATTCATGCTTGGGGGTCTGGGCCGGGCGTACCGGAGTAGCAAGTCACAGCAGTTGGTCGACTTTAAGACGGCGATCACCGATAACGAGGAACCTAAAACTAAAAAGGAATCGGCAGGAACGTTAGATAACTGTGAATGGAATTGGTGAGGTACCACGTGTCGGGTTGTAACTGGCTAGAAATAAATGCGAAAGCTGTCAGATAAGCAGGGCACGTGATGTGAAAAATTTAAGATGAGAAGAAGGGGTGAAATGGAAATGGAAGCTCAAGTTTAAATTGTTGTTGTTGTTGGTGTGGTGTGGTGTGGTGTGGTGTGGCCAAAGTGCACGTACACACACACACATTAACTACTCTGTCTACAAAGAAGTATGTTTTGTGGAAACGGTAAATAAATGTCCTCACCTTACCTATTGGCTATTGCTCTCTATGCTATCGCCTATTCAGGGTATACATCATTTTATTTGGTCGCCAAAATTAGTACTACTACAACTTACAACTACAACCATCTTCCTAGTTTTATTGAACGGATTAAGAAAAGCCGATTTTATTCTGTGAATTTTTGGCTTTTATACTACTCTCCGAAGTTTTTCTTGGATGATTTTATTTTTACAAAATTTTATAAATTGACGAATTTATTATATGAAGTTATCATATTTTTTTTTATAAGAATTGTAATTTCTCTCTTTTATATTTAAAAAAGTTAAAATTTTCAAAAACCCTAATAAAAACTTAATTTAAATACTTAACCTAAATTAAAATTAAATTAAAACTAAATTAAATCTAAAGTAATACTAAATTAAAAGTAAAATATTTACTAAAACTAGTTAAACCTATAATTGAAACTAAACTGTCAAACCTCAAATCCTAGGCTATCTTCCTCCCTCTCTCCCTCACCTTATCCTTTTTGTCTCCCTCAGTTTACCTTCGCAACAGCCAGACCCTCAAATTTTTCGACAACCCCCTAACCCACAGATAAACCCTTAACGATACATCAAAACTTACTGGAAGATCGAATCGGAAGTATCGACTGGGACAAACCAAAACTGACGAGGACATTCGACGAGCATATTCAAACATCAGACGGTAAATCTCTGTAAGTTTATTTTATTGTTGTTGAATGATTTAGTTAGGCTTAGGATATCGATTAGGGTGTTTGGTGGCCGCTTATGGGGTGATGGTTTGATGTTACAAAAGCTTCAAATTTCAGTTATGACGGACAGTGTTCTTTGCCATACGGTGGCGTAGAACACTTTGAGTCCACCATCGCGTGACGTAAATAAGAACGTTCTCATAATTTTTATGGTGTGGGATCCTGTGTGTACATCTTACTATGGCGTACACATTGTATCATACGCCATACCGTTGGCGTGGGTGTCTTTGCTTACACCGTACGTATGGCGTGAGATCCAAATCCAACGCCATCCTAACGACGTGGATTGCTCTGGTCACCTCCCACGTTGCCTACTACATTTGGCTGGGTTATGTAATATTTACATTTGTAGTTGCTATTGTAGTTCAATAGAGTTTCAATTTATACTCATATATAGAGAACAAATATTTTCAGGAGCGCGAGATGCGGCTATACGCCAATTATCCCAGCCATAGAGGTTGGAGTTTGGTCTCGAAGGGGAAGGTGTGCGTCGTTCTTGATCGCACACCTTTCAGTAAACTTATCGAGCCGATCTAGTGCATGCAGACACAGTCCAACATGAAAGAGGTATTTCTTGAGCGGTGGCATGTGGAAACAACAGTTTCCATTTTTTATTTGGTGAGATGACGATCACTCTCAACAACGTGCACACCATCTTAGGACTCGAAGTAGAGGGTGATCTTGTTGTTTTACCTCATATATCTGACAAGATGTTACCCATGCATGAGCGCGTTGATCTCACCAATCGTATAGTACATGCGGCTACGCCCGCGTATATATTATATAAGTTCTTCACCGTTCTATTCTGCAACAATAGTAACATGTACGTTAATTTCAAGTATTTGTTTCTACTGTGAGATTTGATAGAGGAAGGTTTCAGACGTTACGGATGGGGGACGATCGTACTTGCTTACTTGTGTCACCATCTTGGTGAGTCCTCGCTTCACGAGACCAGGACTATGGCCGGATGTATCGGTTTATTAGACACGTGGATACATGATCATTTTGTTATGCTCTGCTTTATTACTCATTCCACTTACACCAAGCGCCAGCCCACTACTGCGAGATGGGATACAAGTGCGGTTGTTTATGACTAGCGAACGAAGCTGAACCTTCAGATCATCGTGAAAAACTTGCATAAGAGAGATATAAGTTTTATTATCGAGTAAGATAAAACACTTTTATAGCTTAACCTATTGCGATAGTAGAATACAATTGTTTTATAGTTTGTCGTGTGTTGTGTTGGTTGGTATTGTAGGTACTGCTTGATCCTTATCGTGTGATATGCGATCATTTTACGTTCAAGGATATATCATGGTTCCGAGATGTCATCTTCGGTGTCGAGCACTCACAGGCATACTATCTAGAGCGGGTGTTGAGGTAGTTTGGAACTGTGCAAAGACTTATCCCACATCCGTTGCTGAAGATGCAGTCGAAGTTAAAAATAAAACCGAAGACGATGGCATATGCGTTCGACGAGGATAGTTTGGAGGACTGACGATTATACCGTTTAGATGAAGTTTTTAGGAGAGAGATGATGAGGGAGGAGATAGAGTCTTTTTGTACTCTTGATTATTTTATGCTCCATCAGAAGATTAGCTTGTTCAACCTGATCAACAGTTCGATATACTTGCTCGATGACTATGTGTACGAGGATCATGACGGGGCTATCATATGATATGTGTGCGCCGGTATGCGTAAGATGTCGTTATTTTTGAGAGTGGATGATTTTGGCGACGATTTTGGTGCTTTCAGGGGGTGTATACAGAGATTTTGTCTATTGCCAAAAGACTTGCTTAGACATTATGTTATTTGTTTCGGGTTGTATGACACGTTTACGATATTTTGATGATTCAGTGATTGTTATTTTGATATCTTTTTGGTAAATGAGTAGTCTATCTTTATCGTTGTTGTAAGATATTTGTATGTGTTATTTGTATTTTCTAGTGTTATTTATCTATATGTTTTGAGTGTACTATATTTTATTTAGTGACATATTTAATTACCTATTTAGTAAATAAATTAAGTAAATATAATAAAAAACTTAAGAGTTTATTTCAATGGAAAATAATTGTATAATATTTAAAAACACCTAGTGAAAATACAACTTAAATGAGTAGTTTAGCTTATATTTTTAGAAATTCACTTTATGTTATAACAAATAATGTTTACCTCTATGAAATGATTTTATCGAAATAATGATTCCCGCCCAATTTCAATTCCCTCCCAACAATGACTCCCGCTAAACATTTGTTCCTGCCAAATGCGGATTGCCCACCAAATTGGAATGCCTTTAAATAGGGACTTCAAACATAAGCAGATTGTTCATCCACCAAAAATCAAACATAGTAAAAACATAAAGTCTTATAAGAATAGAGTTTAATATTAATGAAGACTACTAGTTGCTTCAAGCAGTAAAGTTTGTCCGACGAACAATGTCTGATGATATGAGCAATATTTTTTACAATCGAGTGTTATGTAGGATGTACTTCGAGTACGGGCGATTGAGAGTGTAACGAAGTCAAAGCAAGGTACAATTTTGTGAAAATGCACCACGGTTGTTGTTCATGCCTCATAGAATTAAGCAAAAAGCAGTTGCGATGTGGAACATGACGGTTGTTGACTACATTACTGATTCAGAGTAGAACGCAAAAGAAGCTAGATAGAGGGATAAACCCTAATTTTAATTAATAAAAAAGTCTCCCAGAACAATGTAAAGAAGATATGTTTATATAAGGTTTCAATTGAAACCCTAAAACTAAAATAAGAAAATTACTAAAGTATCCTAAATCATTAAAAACTCGAAATAAGCTAATAGATGAGCCCAAATGCCCGAAAAAGCCCATATGTCACGAGCAAAGCTGGTAACTTGCGTCTGTGGCGTCGTTTCCTTCGAAACAAGGTGTTGTGGGTTAAAATCACACACCGGAGCTCCAAACAGTCAATTCACCGCATTCTTCGGGTGATCGCCAGTCTTCATAAATTCCAGTGCTAAACTGTTTGCATCATTCCTGCCGGGGTAGAGAAGATTCGCCATCGAATCAGAACCAGTCTCCTCGTCAAAAGAGTCACCTGCATAAGGAATCAGATACTGAACATTAAAGACATCAGACGTACGGACATGGCTAGACAAACGCAGTCGATAAACATTTGGATTGATCCGCTCCACAATCTCCATCGGGCCAATCTTCTAGACGGCCAGTTTGTTGTACTCACTAGCAGGGTACCGATTTTTGGTTAAAACTGCCCACACATAGTCACCAACTTCGAACTGAACAGGACGACGACGAGAATTCGCCTGAGACTTATACTTGGCGGTGCCCAAGACAAGCTGATTGTAAGTCGTCTGGTGGGTTTGGCGAATCTGCGATACAAGCTCCTCAGCAATTGTGTTAAGGCTAATTTTGTTAGGCAGGACTAGCAAGTCCACAGGACCCCGAGGCACAATACCATACATCACCTGGAAAGGATAAAAACCCGTTGACCGGTTAAGGGCATGGTTGCGGGCGAACTCCGCTTGCGGTAGGCGCTGATCCCATGCCTTCGGCTGATCGCCCACCAGGCTGCGCAACAAGTTACCGAGGGACCGGTTAACCACCTCTGTCTGACCATCAGCCTGAGGTGGTAAGCACTACTGAAGTTGAGCTGTGTATTCACCATACGCCATAAGCCGCGCCAAAAATGACTCACAAACCTGGTGTCACGGTCAGAAACAATGGTATTGGGAAGGCCATAAATGCGGTAAATCTCTCGAAAGAAAAGCTGCGCGACACACACTGCATCAGATGTTTTTCTACATGGGATGAAGTGTACCATCTTAGAAAAACGATCAACCACCACAAAAATAGAGTCGAAACCACGCTGAGTCCGAGGTAAACCAAGAACAAAATCCATATTGATGTCGGTCCAGGGCTGAGCAGGAATCGACAATGGAAAATAAAGACCTGCATTTGTTGATGTTCCCTTGGCCAACTGACAAACTCGACAACAGGAGACAAAACGACCAACTTCCTTCCGCATCGAAGGCAAAAAATATGATGAGGACAACAACTGGTATGTTCGATCACGACCCACATGACCCTCATTATGCAGCTCCTTGATCAACTGAAGACACAAGCTACAGTAAGGGATACACAACTATACTCCACGAAAGAGAAATCCATCCTCCATTAAAAAATCAGATTGTGTTCCCTGCTGGATCAGTTCAATGACCCGAGAGAAGAACGAGTTAGTAACATAAATGTCAACAAAATAATCAAAGCCAGGAACCTGAACTCGCATCTCAGTCAGCAGATTGTGACGACGGCTCAGAGCACCAGCAACCCGATTCGTAATACCGGCCTTGTGCTTGATGATAAAAGTGAACTGCTGCAAGTAAGCTATCCAAGAAGCATGTCTATGAGATACCTTGTCTTGACTGCCAAGATACTTCAAAGAATCATGATCAGTATATAACACAAATTCACGCTGAAACAAATAATGAAGCCAATGCTTAATAGCCTGAACCTCCGCATAAAATTCAATATCATATGTACTAAATCGCAGCTTAGCACTCGCCAATTTCTCACTGAAGAAATCCACAGGACGCCCGGACTGGGAATGAACTGCCCCAATATCAAATTTAGACGCGTCACAATGAAGCTCAAAGGGCTGGGAAAAGTCGGGTAGCACCAGGATATGCGCAATGGTGAGACGCCGTTTAACTTCTGCAAATGTCGCATCAGCATCTTCAGACCAACCAAATTTCGTTCCCTTCATGCAATCCGTAATCGGGGCCATAACACTGCTGAAATGGGGAATGAAACGCCGATAAAACGAAGCTAAACCATGAAAACTGCGAACCTCAGTGATGGAGGTAGGTCGAGGCCACTGGTCCACAACAACGACTTTGCTCGGATCAGCTCGTAACCCTTCGACAGAGAAAATATACCCCAAAAATTGGACAACTGAGGACATAAACGAGCATTTGGCAGTAGCAGCATAAAACTTGTCCCGACACAACACCAATAACACCTCACGTAAATGGGATAAATGTACAGAATGGTTAGCACTATAGATCAGAATATCATTGAAGTAAACAACAACAAATTTACCGATGAAAGGCCTCAATGCCTGATTCATGATACGCATGAAAGTGCTCGGCGCGTTGGACAGACCAAACGGCATCACCAGCCACTCGAACAATCCCTCACGTGTCTTAAACGCCATCTTCCACTCATCACCAGGACGAATCCGAATCTGATGGTATCCACTCTTCAAATCAAGCTTGCTGAACATAGAATCACCACCCAATTGGTCTAACAGATCATCCAGACGAGGTATAAGAAACCTGTAGCGAACAGTGATCTTGTTGATAGCTCGGTTGTCCACACACATGCACCAGTAACGCCGGAACTGCACATGGACTGAGACTTTCTCGAACATAGGGTGCGATTCTGATTTAAGCCCGAGCTTCAAAAGCGTTGTCTCGGAGATGACATTCTCGCAGCTACCAGCATCAATAATGAAGGTGCACACCTTACCGCCAATCGTACAAGTCGACTGAAACACATTATTTCGCAGCCAGTCACTCTGATCAGGAACGCGAGGAGACAGAAAAGTGCGACCTAACATCAAAACTGCACCAACATCACCAGTCACAACTTCCTCCGTAACCTCAGGCATATCATCATCATATGTATCAAATTTCATAGGACCATCAAGAACAATGGGGTTCGGTTCAAACGCCTCGTGAGAGAAAAGAACCCTAGCACCCGCAACATTCAGACACTTTACCTGACGATGCCCTAACGAACCACAGCCAAAGCAACGTAAATTACCTGAAGAGCGGTTGGTCGCACCGCGCCCAGGAGGGACCTGATCAGGGGTTGGATGGGGAATTGGTTTGGGCGCTGAAGTCCCTGGAGGAGCACCAGTCCGTACGCAAATTTGGGTCCGGCGAGCCAACTGTTTTTCCGGCATGGAGGGCACACCGATGGGCTTCGGAAACAGACACCGTGTCGAACATGTTCAACACATTTTGAAGCTGAAGGTGCAACCCACCAATATAGCGGGATACCCGCTAATGCGACGACTCGTTCACATCCGTACGAGCCAGCAGCTGATAGAATTCTTATGTATACTCGTCCACAAATCGTGGTCCTTGACGAAGATTCTGGAATCGGTGGAATAGTTCCCGCTCGAAGTTGTAAGGTAGGAAAGCCTTGCAGATTTTTTTTCTGAACTTCTCCCAACTGCAGACTTTTTCCTTTCCTTCACGCTCACGGGTCTTCTTCACTTGCTGCCACCAGGCATGTGACCTGCCGTGCAGGTGGAT
Organism: Limnanthes douglasii subsp. nivea; assembly: GCA_036936605.1. Taxonomy (NCBI): domain Eukaryota; kingdom Viridiplantae; phylum Streptophyta; class Magnoliopsida; order Brassicales; family Limnanthaceae; genus Limnanthes; species Limnanthes douglasii. The sequence goes on from JAUPFV010000003.1 coordinate 88,664,415, forward strand.
GGTGACCAAAGCGACCCTTCTCTCCTCAGGAACGTCCTTGAAGTCTAGCACTTCCTCAACCTGGGATAACCAATCAACAAACGCCTCTGCCTTAAGGCTACCATCAAAGTTAGGGATGTCTACCTTAAATCCAAGCTCCCAACGGCGACCGTGATAAGTATCCTGTTCTAACCCCTCCCCAAAAGGGTTATCGATACTTTCAACCTCCATACCTTGTTGCCTGACGTTAAGATCAGCCATCTGACGGGTAAGATCAGCCACCTGACGGCGTAGGTCAGCATCTTCGCGATCTTCAAAATCACCTGTATCTCTAGCCACCCCAGCGCCACCGCGACCTTTGGGTCTTCCTCGCACCATCTCGCAGGACTGCCTGTGTCTAATACCAATCTGATTCAGAGTAGAACGCAAAAGAAGCTATATAGAGGGATAAACCCTAATTTTAATTAATCAAAAAGTCTCCCAGAACAATGTAAAGAAGATATGTTTATATAAGGTTTCAATTGAAACCCTAAAACTAAAATAAGAAAATTACTAAAGTATCCTAAATCATTAAAAACTCGAAATAAGCTGATAGATGAGCCCAAATGCCCGAAAAAGCCCATATGTCACGAGCAAAGCTGGTAACTTGCGTCCGTGGCGTCGTTTCCTTCGAAACAAGGTGCTATGAGTCAAAATCAGACACCAGAGCTCCAAACTGTCAATTCACCGCATTCTTCGGGTGATCGCCAGTCTTCATAAATTCCAGCGCTAAACTGTTTGCATCAATTACCAGACACATGGTAGCATATGTGGAGGATGCGATTACGGCAAGATATAACAAAAGTGATGAAGACAACATGGGGTATGGCGTTGATATATAGGTTTTATGTTTTGTTGTTGTTTTTGTTTAGAGTTTTAATGATTTCGAACTTGTTGTTTTAAGATTTCATTGTTGTTGTTTGGTTATTTAAGATTTCGTAAGTTGTTGTTTCAGTATTTATGATCTCGTTGTTTTTGTCCCTTTAATTTTTTGTTAATTTTTTCATTATTATTATTTATTGCAATCTATATTGGGAATTACTAAAATATTAACCAAAACCACTTGACGGAGTTGTATTGATATCCAGATCATGGTCTATCCAAACGCACGATATGTGCTTTTTTTATCCATTATTTGTCACGAAATGATTGGGTTATTGGATTACATTATCCACATCTTAGACGTGTCAATCAGATATTGGTATCTTTGGATTACGCTATCTAAAAACTAAATGGTAAATAAATAGATTCTCTCCTCTTGTAACATCATAATCTAAAATGCTCAAAACTGAAACTCTTATAATGTCTCTCTAGAGTGAGTTAGAAGATGAATATTTTATGAATGCATCTGTCAAAGTAAGTAAAACCTATAATTCAAGAATTGGGTAAACACTACTGAGAGGCAATGTTATGTCAGATGTGTTTCCTATACGGTAGGGATGGCGTCTAGCCGCCTAAAATTTCAAGACGTTTAGATGAGTTAAAAGCTCGGTGGTCCTTTCTAGTGAAATTTCGTGTACACCTAGTTTCAGACCTCAATGACTTGGAACATCATGTTGCGTTCAACCTGTTCAATTGCCAACTCACGGATACTTTAACGAAGGATCAGTTGGATCGTGTCTATTCCGACATTGTTACCATCAAGGAAGAGGAAGTACGTGTTGTTGCGGAAGACTACCAAATCGCAAAATAATAAAGGAAATTGATGAAATGGAATTGGCTGGAAAAATTAATTGTTGTTTTAGTTTACATTTTTGTTGATTGTTGTTTTAGTTTAATCTTTCGTTGATTGTTATCTTAGTTTAATATTTCCCTAAACTGTTCTTTTGAACACTACTTTTGTAATTCAATGTTTACTTTTAAATTTTTTGGCGTTAATTATCAAAATTGGTGCAACTCTAGTACAACATTATTCAAAACAAAATAAAGTTTGAAAACTGGATTGCATTTCATCCATGAATAATAGTTTCAATAAGAATAATAGTTATATGGTTAACAATAACAATAATTGCCAAATGAATAATAAAAAATAAAAAATAATAATTTAAAAGTCTGACCTATTTCCACCACCGAGGCAATTTACGCCGATGGGTGGCGACAATAGGCCAAACTCTTAAGGAAACTCATGTTTTTAATTGAAAAATTTGTCACAACGCCAAGCGGTGGCGTGGTAACACCGGTGTGATTGGCCATGGGCACGTCTACCGTTGGTATGGTGACGAAATCACACGCCAACGGTTGGCGTGAAGTGGGATGCGTACGCTATTAACATGGCGGATTCGCTCAAGTTTTTTTTGCCAAAAAAAGAAGTTAAGTACACATTAATAATGCATGGATGAGAGCTCTAGCAAGTCTAATGGTTCGTTAATACATAATTTAAATAGTTTACAACAACTTAATCCGATTTGAATCTAAAATTACAACACAAATACAATTAGCAGTCTTTGCTTAATTACACCACGAGTTGCTCACTTTCTACGGAATGTGTCGGGGTGAGATACTGTAGTATTGAAAATACGCGGACTCTATCTAACAAGAGGATCGACCAAGAACTAACATATTCTTAGCCGTGCGCACCCACGTTGGATATATAGTCGGTAAATATGAACCTTGAACCAAATCGACTTATAATTTGACATTAAAACGAACTGTGCATTTAGATAATAGATAACTAAATCCATATAAAATTAAAAATTGCTTACTTACGTGAATAAGATGGTTTGTATTCACGAATGCGACACCGATCTCCTTTATAGAACCATCATTCAGTGGTGCATTTTTCACCAGTAAGTAAGTCGTATATCCACTATGAGTTTAGAAATAGAAAACACAACGAATGTCGTCGCGACTAGTTTTCCGCTACTAGGTAACGACATCTAATATTCGATCGGTGCATTCTCTTTATTATAAATAAACCAATATATCTCCTTATGGACCTCGCTTTCATCGCCGTAATATGAGACACGTTTATAGAACTCTCGATTGTTCTTTAGCTCATGAAACATGGCTTCTCTCCATTTTCCATCCACTTTCGTACCCGACCATACCATGCGCCATGACTCTAAAACCACAATTATTTTCGGGCATAACGTTTGTAATTTGACTTATGAAAAGACGCATAAATTGAGGTATGTCTTTCGAATATCTTGAGTCCGACAAGTTTGGAAACCTCACAAGAATTGGTTTGATCAGGAATGACGGTATAATGGTAATGTTAATTGACGCATCCAGAGTTCTAAAACCTACACAACCAACCCGTTTTTGTTTCTTTTCTGGTGGTTTTGCTCCAGACTAGTAAGAGTGTGTGTGGTGACCGTTCGTGCGGATCTACCGAAAGCGCCAACCAGGGTTACCAAACTTGCGGTTGGAGTTACTATTTTTGGAGTTTTGGCACTTTCGTGGGACTCGAACATTTATTGTTGGACATATTCGTGATATGAAGGATCCTTTTTCGTAGAATAATCCCGTTGGAGTTGGATACCTTTATCGCGACTACAATTGCGTCCGCGACAACGACCTCTGACCTATTTGGGAGTTCTATCGCGGGTTTAACCTTTTCGAGGGGTTCGCACATGAGTGTCGTCGACGGATCCAAAATTTGTTGAATTTTTTTAGCCTATGGATTTGTTCGTAAACATTAAACTCTTCAATTTTAGCATTTAGATTTGAAAATTTAACTTTCACCTCTTCTTCGTCGGTGAGTTCAACTCGGGGTACGATGTCTAGTCTTTTCCAATGCTCGTCTATAATCCGAGTAGGTACATTACCGTCCGCTCTCATAGATTGCTTCTAGTTCGTGAGTACACGGTAAACCTTAGATCGTGCGATCGATGCAAACGCATAATAATTTATCACCGCCATTTTTATCAACAAAGTTATTGTATACTCGCCAATACAATAGGTAATACGTACCCCTGTAAAAATTTGAACGGTTTGAAATCTTGAAATTTATGAATTAGACGACACTTTCTAAGCTCCATCAATTCTTTTATGGTCGAATATTGCATCGCTTATAAACCATGTACTTGATCCCAAAACCCATCGAAATTAAATTGGTTTGACCCAGTATATTTTTCGAAGTAGCATGTGGGATTTTCGCCCTATTAGAGGTGTGATTGTTGAAATGCATTATTTTGTTAGTATATGCGTGAACGAACCTCTCTTTATAAAGAGTAATCCACGAGTCTACAACATAGTCGACCACCTTATCTTGATCTTTGAACACCGAACGCATCTTAGCCAACCTCTCGTTCACCACGTCAATGGTAGTGAATGAAACGACGTCGTTCCAAGCTGCCAAAAAATAGTTAAACACCTTCCCGTCTTCAAACATTTTTTTTTGTTTTCCCATTAACATTCTTGTTGATATGCAACTCACATAACATGTAACTAGCACTAGGAAATTTTTTTTTGATTCTATCCATCAAGGCAAGTTCGTGGTACATAATTATAACACAAGGCAATTCACAATCATTCTCATCCGTTACCATTTTCAAGCATCTAAATGACCATTCGTAGTTGTTTTGTTTTTCTTTGACCATAAATGTGAAATCAATGCAAAATATTTTGTTGGTTGATATTACCCTGACTACTTCAAACAAAGGAATCCTATAACAAATAACTTTGTATGTGCTATCCATGATTAGCAAGAGTGGGAAGGTTCGTAGTAAACCAATACAAAGAGGGTGTGCGAAAAACAAATCGGTTCTAACGTTAGACCCATCGTTGGCCGTTCGTTCCCACTTTTTGCAATTGTAATTTAGCTAGTAAGCATTGCATTTGGGTCGACCACCATTTTCAACCATCTTCATTCTTTGACGGTGATTGTAATATTTGAAGCATTCTCCGGAACGACCTTCTTCAAAGCACCAAATATTTGTTGTGGAGTTGTTCAGTTCACTGTCAAAACATCGACGAGCTCTTTTTAATTCCGGTTTAACTTGGACCATTGAAAATTTCCTTGGGCATACTTAATCAATTCATGGTTTTTATTGCCGGAAAGTACACTTAGAGCCCACTTATCATCGCCTTTTATCGAATTGCCTACCAAATGAAAATGACAATTTATGTTTTGTGCTACCGGTAGCCTCACACATACGGTCACACTCGTTAACGGTCGAATTAAAAATATCGGATCGCTCGCAATGATATTCTAGTTTCGGTGTTCTCCCTCTTTTTCCTTGCTCCTTAGATGTTACGTTAATCGAGAAACCTAACGAATTTCCTGTTCTTTTTACCCACTCGGTCATCGAGTCTAAGCTATACTCGTCATGAGGGGTGAAATGATGATTGTAGTTTGAAACAAGCAAAATTTTGCATTGGGTAACCTCCTGTAATATGTAAGAAGTATAAAAATCAATTAAAACGGGATTTTGGATTAGTCTAATACATTTTCCACGGGTATGACGTATCAACCCTTCCCCATGCCATCAGATGGTGTAACCAACCTATTAAACGTCACACGTGTGGCCTAGGCAAGGGTTAATACGCCACCATATGGCGTGGGGCTTGCTCTCTTCGCCACTATTGTTGGAGAAGAACACTAGTATGACGCCAACGTGTGGCAAAGAACACAAAAATAAGTTTTTGTAAAAAAAAATTATTTCTAAAAAAATGATGGTGGAAAGCAATGTACCTCCTCGGCGTCCATGCTAGTCTACAAGGGAACTGGTTCCGACTATATTTCAGTCATGTTTTGAAGGTTTTGAAAAAAAATGGGTAAATGGGTAAATGGGTAAATGGGTTTAGAGTTTTGATGTTTTTGGTAGTTTGGAGATGATGAATTATGGTTTGGTAGTTGAAATTGTGTTTGCAACTTCATGGAGTAGTTTGTAGTCTTCAATGGAATGGGTTGTAATTAAATGAGGTTTGAAGAATTTTTGGGGTCTTTTGCATAGTGGAAATTTTGTAAATATTGAAAAACAGAAAAATACGACTTCACGGAGTAAAATCGGCTTTTTTTAACAATTCCCTTTATATAATTTAACCTTACAGATGATAGGGATATGCAAAATTTTCAATATCCCGAGAAATAAATATTTATTTTACACAGTTGATGATTATTGTTTTAAAAGAGATTTCGCAAAGTTTAGTGCTCAATTTAAATTTTAAAAGATTGGAACACCATCAAATAAGAATAAAATACAAAAAAAAAAATCAGAGTAAACTAATAGGATTTGATAAATTGGTTTAGCTAGGTTTAAAATTGGGATAAGTGTCGTAATAAGTTTTGTTTGTCAAACTATATTAAATTCAAGTAAAATAAGGTTTGTCCATATATTTGGGAAAACTATTGGAGAATAAAATTGAATATATTTAGGACTTGATCCGCTTTCCACATTACTTATACTCAAAATAATATACAATATGTAAGTGAATGAAATATCTCATCAACTAGTATGAGATTTTTTTTGGAGTACACGTAAGAACAAAGTCGTGATGATCCAGACGTGATAAGTGACCGCGTCAAAGTAAGAATGCTAAAATTGACGGTTTTGAAAAGAAGATCAATTTGACGTCTCACAAACCGAAAATCGACACCAGCAAGCATTAGTCAGGAACCCCAACTTGGAACTAGCACAGTTCCAAATACTATAAGTGAAACTAGAATTTATTGCACAATTTTCTGGGGTGTTAAGACCCCAACTTAGAAGCTTGTCTCAAATAAAAAGTTTGTCATGGATTGCAAGCCAAATAACAAAAGGGTGACGAGGAATGTTAAACTCATTCCATACTAATCCAGTTTACCCCACAGTTAGGGTGAACATATGAAAGACGTTATAAATATCATTGATCGTGAAGTTAGAATTTCTAGTTTTTGTGCGGTGAAAGCCTTTCGACTATGAAGATTTTCTTATATGCTTTTTCAATTTTAAAATGTTTGGAGGGATTATGATCAAATTTACGGTTAACATCTTTCAACTATGACGATTTTGATAAATTTAGTTTTTAATTTGAAAAAATATAAACTAAATTTATTAAAATCACTATAATCAAAATTTACCAAACGATTTAAAAATTAAAGAATTACCTAAAAAATATTATTATAGTTTAGAATTCTAAAACAAAAGTATTGAAATAAAAGAGTTATACGGTAGTCAAAAGAAAGAACGAAACACCTAAAACCTTAAATTTTATAATATGTCAATTTTTAGAATATTTTCTTCTCTTTTGTTCTTTTATACCCTTTCGTGTAGCTGGTGTAAGCTACTTTGATACTCCCTCTGTTTCATATTATGTGTCGTTTAAAGTTATTTCATCGATATTAAAGAAAATAATAATGACTTTGAAAGAATAAAAAGTAAATTTGATTGGTGGAGTTAATAACTTATACATAAGGTTAACTATTTTAATAGCTGAAAGTGGAATATATGTAATCAATGTTGCATTGGAAGAAGAGAACCACATTTATTATGAAACAAAGAAATTCTTCTCAAAATACAGATAATATGAACAAATGGATTACACTAAGTATTTTGGGTTTAATTTTCTTAAAGTTTATACCTATTCTAAACTAAGAAATTCATGCCGACTCAAATGGTATTTCAAGTTCAATTTGAGTCCATCGACTATCCCGTTTTCTTTCATTTAATCCATTGATTTCAAAATCACCGGTGAGGGTCCATCGACTTGGTAAAATCTATAATTTTACTTTCTGAATTACAAAATCTATATATTTAGTCCTTCAACTTGGAAAAATATATAAATTTGGTCTCTAATACCAAGAAAAATTCAAATCACGAAGGACTAAATTTATAGATTTTGCCAAGTCGATAGACTAAATATATAGATTTTGCAAGTGAGTGACTAAATTTCTAGATTTTTCCACGTCGAAGGACCCTCACCAGTGATTTTATTGAAAGAAAACATGATAGTCGATGGACTATTCATTAAGCCAACAAATATAAATTATTTTTATTTTATTTTTACTTGAATGTTAAGAGTATGTTTCTTTTAAATTGTAACTAAAAAAATCCGAAAGTATCATTGATTTAAAACAAAAAAGTAGATCTATGAAAGCTAAATGGTTATATAATTAGTAAGGGTAGTTTGAGTATTATAAAAAAATAGTTGAGTATTACATAGTAAATATGAAAGCTAAATGGTTATTTGCTAGAGATATATAGTAATAAGGATACTAAGTGGATAATAATTTTACTTTTGTGTATTTATTGGTACTCTACTTTTAAATAAAGGGTTTAGTATGTATTAAGACCTAAAAACCAAACTATTATCCACTCACTACATTTGTTTTCATATATTTTTAAGATATATCCATTTAACTTCTCTATTTACCATCTTAGACCCACTTATTTTTTATAATATCCAAATACCCTATACATTCCTAAAGAATTACACCCCTATTCGTTACACTTTAAAAATTGATTAATGTTTACCAAACTAGCAACTTGATTATCTGAGTTAAGTTCTTAAACACTAATCCACATTCGAATAGAATGCAGTACCAAAACTCATACCAAATTTGAATAACAAAACTCCAAACTCAAACATAAAATTGATCTCAAACTCATTGATATTAGACTTATATAATTATCAAAATCACTAACAACAAAATAGAATAGAAATATAACATATACATAACAAAAGAATTATTGACTTACGTGATAAAATAACCAAAGCGATGATCACATCTAAAAGTTACCAAATATGAATTAAAATAATACAAAACTCGATTCGATAGAGATTTGAGGTTATACCTTAACAATAATCTTGTGAGAAACCATATGTGATTGAGGAAGGTTAGTGTTTACAATAATGTGAACTTCAATTCTCATGGAATTTCTCTTCGTTTCATGCAATATATTTTGTGTGACCCAAATCCAGATTGAAACGGAAGGAATGAGATCCAACAGATAAAATCCCCATGATCACCACCATAAATAGTAAGTTTTCTTATGATCTGATTTTGAGAAGAATCATCGTTCAATTTTTACTGTAAAAATGACAGTGAAAAGGTAACAAGAGAGAGTTTCTTGAGGAAACATAAATTAACAAATGTGGAATTAATGTTATATTGATTAATTGGGTAATTAAAATGTGAGTAAAAATATTAAATCATGAGTATAGTGTTTTGTTTTATATGTATATAAGAACATGAAACAACATGTACAATTTCTGTTAATAGATGCTAAAGCATGCCAATTATGATAGATGTCAAACCAAGTCAACTATGATATATATATATATATATATATAAATCATGCTAACTATGATAGATGCGAAACCAGGACAACTATTATAGGTACGAAACCACGTCAACTATGATAGATGATAAACCAGACCAACTATGATAGCTGTTAAACCAAACTAACTATGATAGCTGCAAAACCATGTAAACTATGAGATGCTAAACCAAGACAACTATGATAGATGTTAAACCAAACCAACTATGATAGATGCTAATCTAGGCCAACTATGATAGATACTAATCTAGGCCAACTATGATAGATGCTAAATCAGGCTAACTATGATAGATGTTAAACCATATAATGAGAAATCAGTATAAAATATTTAAAAACAATAATCATGAATTGATCTAGTTTCGTCTTAAAAAACAAAACCAGTGATATTTTTAGATTTTTTTTCGAGTTACAGCTTAAAAGATACAAACCTTTAAAAATTAAAAATTAAAAAAAAACAAAAAACAAAAAACGTGTACACATGTTTGATGATTTTATATAGAATGATATTTTAGGACATAGTTTGTTAAATTTGTTTGGTCTTAATCAACACTAGGTTTGTAGAATGGGTCGTGATACGTAACTCTCCTTTAAATAAATACAATTAGAAATATGAAAATATATATAAATAAATATATTTAGCTTTATAATTGTTATTTTAATAAAAAAAATTACATCATTATTTTAATTAAAATAAATTAACTAAAAGTTAATTCGTGGAACCATTTTATATTTATCAATTTAAATAATAAAAACTCAAAATTTAACCATCATTTTTAAAGTGTTCGCTTAAATTTTACGAAGTTTTTGTTTTCGTCGACACGATACCGGTTTTTGTCAATACCCCGATTATCTCTTTATTAACGTCCAACCCCGATTACGACCATTTTATAACCTAAGGTTTTCATCTTTCTATGGTTATATTATTTGGACGACAAAAGTATGTGAAACAGAGACAAAAAACAAGGACTGAGAGCAGCTTTCAAAAATACAAATACATTGAGTAATTTTCAATTTTCGATTCTATGGAGTACAATCATTGTAAAAAGGTTTAATCAGGAGGAAAACATTGTCCGTTTTTGCTTAAATTTTGACAGTGTGTTTCAGACATCTGGAGCTTTAATCTGACTGGTTGGATTATGATTTGGTGGAAAAGATCGAGAGAAATCACAGGTAGAACAGAGCAATAGTTTTTAGTGATATTTTCCCTTTGTGCTTCTCTTTTTTGTTATCTATTGTTAGTGTAATGTTGGTGGGTTTGTATTTGTGATATTAATATAAATTCACTTGTACCCTCAATTCATTATAATAATTGAAGTGTTCAGGAGAGACTCCTAATCAGTCTCATGGTTTTTTACGTATAAATCTTGCGTGTTGATTTTTTTGTTTCCGCTGATTGTTTACTGTTGTTTGGGCCCTAGAGTTAGTATCAGAGCTTCCGGCCCATACATGACGCAATGGTGGTAAAATTCCCCAAAGTTGAACATGATGAACCAACAGTTGTGTTCAAGGTGAATGAATAGTTCTATAAGATCACATATGGGACCTTGTTTGGAGTGCTCGTGACCCAATTAAGCGGTATGACTTGATTGAAATGTATCAATACAGTAGTACTTGATTGGACTGTCGCTAAAGAATAAAGCAGTGTGGTGATATGAGTGAGCAGATAAACGCACTAGAAAACTCTATGGCTGAGATAGTCTGCAACCTGATTAGAGTGAGCGGATGTAAGTTAATTGAAAGGAGGCTAAGATGGTACTTTGTTCAAAAGAATGCTAAAATGGTATTTTATTTGAAAAAGGCTAAAATAATAGTTTGTTCGAGATGAAGATTTGTTAACATGACAACCAAAATCAACATCCTACATCGTTTAAATACGAGAATAATCAGATGTATATAACTATGAGACTTCTCAATTAAATATAGAGATTTAAAAAAACAAATAAAAAATAAAAATATGAGTTTTGGATGTAAAATAAACAATATCACGATGGTGTTCATATTTGCTAACAAAATGGTATTTGTCGTGATCTATTTGGATATATCCATCCAAGTTTTTCTTCGTGAAACATACATTATATAATTAATAGTTTATCTTTTAAAAGTTTATTATATTTAATACGATAACAATTTACTTATTAAAACTAAAAACAAATAAGTTTTTAAGTTTTTTTCTCATACGTAACGTTGGTGTGAAATTGTGAATAGAAGTAAAAATTAACTAAAACACGTCAATAAGTAAATTTATAAATCTCCCGTGTGCTTTCAAGTTTACAACTTAAACACTGAAAAGTAGTAAATGGATTAGGTAAAATTTATAATTAATTAGAACAACTCTTCACTCATCCATTCATTGTGATTCTTTCAACTGAAAAAATTAAAATGATTAAAAGATTGCATGCCTTGGGATCCAATTTACATTATAACTAAAAGTTAGGTAAGGTAAATGAAAGAACATTAGAAAATTGTTTGATATCATGACACATATTAACCATTTATAATTTTTAAGGTATAAATTTGACATATAAAATCTCGTTCGAATCCGATAGTTGTTAATATATATTTAGTTAATTAAAAATTTAAAAAAGGCATTAAAAATATCAACGTAAAAAAGAAAACAAAAGCAAAAAACCCCAAAATATAAAATTAAATCAAGATCCGGGATAAATATATACATAAAAGTAATATAATTATAATAATATATAATGTCGGTATTAAAGTTAATTCGCTGTCGGAATGATAATTATTATTTTGAATTTTGATATGAAAAATCACGGGTAAATTATTTATATATTTGGATAGAAATTAAATTATCTATAATTATACGGTTATTTATATTTATGTATTGGACCTAAAAGGAGTGTATTTACGTATTCATACAAGTAGAGATTCAATTTACGGATAGATCCCGTCCACTTAGTAAAATACCCAACTACTTCTGTAATCAAATATCCAGTCCAATTTTGAAATCATTTCGTCAACATCAATTAGGAATCAAATTGTATTAAAAGTATAAATTTGGACTAATGTGTAAATAAAATCATATTTTGGCACGTAGGTAAAATGTATTTGAGGCTGGATTTATTGTTAAATCCCATAATTTTGTATCCCAATTAGTGGAAACCACATCATTAATTTAATATAATTATATGATTTTGAAGTTTAACATAAATTACATGTAGTATATTTTTTTCTCCAACAATAGCTCTAAAACACACAAACATGTATGGACTTAACAATTAGTTATTTTAACATTTAAAACTTTATATTTTTCAAACTATAATTCAAAAAGATATTCCAAAAATACATATATTTCTATTTTTTTTAAATATGAAGAAATGATATCCATGAGTGATTTTTTGGATAAATTTTTCTTTTTTTGCAAGCAAATTACATGTAATTTCGCAATCATAACATAATTGCTTTTTCAGACTAATTTCGCAATCAAACTTAACATATTTCTACAGCGGGAACACAATCCATTTTTTGAAAAAAAAGAAAAAAAAAGTTTTTAACACAAAAATGCACATATTTTTGGCAATTACAGAAAATATAGTTGTTTCACACCCAATTAACACTTCCTTTTACAAAACAAGTTTGTACTTTGTATTTTCAGACAATTAGACTTATTTAGCAACCAAAGTCTTATTTCGACAACTATTTTCTTCTTAGTTTTGCAATACATTTGTACGTAATTTCGTAAATAAAACACAATTTCTTTTTAGCAACCAAATTGTACGTATCCCGCAACCGGAACACAATCTATTTTTTTAACAAAAAAAATGCATACATTTTTGCAAATACAAAAAAAAATAGTTGTTTCACACCAAATTAAAATTTATATTCACAAATTTTTTTCAAACAATAAGACTTATTTAGCAACCAAAGTCTTATTTGCGTAACTATTTCATTCTTACTGACGCAACACATTTGCAGGTAATTTCTCGATTGGAACATAAATAATTTTGGCAATAAGTTACACATAATTCAGCAAATGGAACACAACGTAATTCCACAACTAGAACACAATTACTTTTTTCAGACTTATTTTGTAACTCAATTACACGTAATTACATTTTAATTTTTTTTAAAAAAAATCGAAAAATATAGTTCACGTATCAAGTTTTGTTTGTCTTTTAAAACCAATTATATTTTCAGTTTTTTGAACCTATGGTTTGAAAGATATGACATTTAAAAAAACAAAAAATTATGAGATAAAAAAACAATTAAAAAGTGTTTCACACTAGATGATTATTTGTAAATACACATTTATCACCGGGTGGTTATCTGTATTTTATCAAACCTTAGGTGGTTAGTGATAAAATAATTTTGATATCGGGTCGTTATTGGTATATTACCCATTTTGTTATATAGTTATATATATTCTTGATGTTAAATTAATATTTATTTATATTAAATAGATAATATTCTAAAATTAGAACGAAATTGAGGTATATTGACATCGAGTTTAAATTTATACTAAATCAACTATTAAAACATCAAATCTAATACATATCACAAAATATTATGATTATAAGTATATGTCTTCTTAAATACACACATAATTTTTCTAAATAATATTTAAACTAAGTAGTTGTTATATTTTATATTTTAAATTTGATAATTATAAAATTGATTGTTATATGGTTTGGGGAATACTAATTACATATACTAGTAACAAAATTGGAATAAATTACCATTGTGAAGATTTATTGGGCATCAGAGTATCATACACTTAGTGTACTAGTATACCACGCTATAAAATTGTCTAATAATATATACATCTCGTAAGTTGTATGATGCATAAATTATTAAAAGTATATGTATTTGATATCATGATAATATAAATAGCCATTAAAATATTTAAATATATTTCGAAACTAATAAAGATGAACTTGTGTAAGCTATGAAGTTAAATTATGTGTTTTGTGTGCAAAGTTCTAAGTTACTATAAAATAAATGATCATGTATTATGGGATAGTAAAAGATAGCATAGTATATATATATATATTACACTATACTGAGCCGCTTTATTAGTGAAAAATACAATATTTTTCAAAAAAACGAATAAAAAATAATAAAGCACAGGCAATGAAAGACTTGGCTATCAATAAATATGTTGTAAAATATTTTTAGTTGTATTCTGAAGTATGTAAAATATTCGATGTTAAATAAATGAAAGAAAGTTTTTTATCTTTTTTTTTATTATTATTCAAAATAATGTTTGGAATGGATACCATATTCTATGTTAATACTGTTTATCATTAGAACATGTTGAAAACATAATAATATTTATTGAATTTTAGTGAGAACCCGAAATTATTTAGACACCGTCCAATTATTTTTATTTTGGATATTAAATTGCTATAGACTATATTGACGATGGTCAATTGTGTATCACTTCAATTTTCAAATTTGTATCATTTTTTGTCAACCAATATGTGTAATTTTCTTTATAAATACAACATATATCATATTCTCATCTTTTTTTTTTGAAATTGTCCAAACAAAAATATAGTATCCTATTATATGCAAATTTAAATTGGTATTCACTAAGGCGTATAAAGTAAAAAAAACAAGGATACAAGAATTTTTGTCTAATATGACCTTACAAAACCACTAATAAAAAATCCATCATTGTAGAACAATGTTAGTATACGTTCCAACATCCAATGACAAGATTTATTTAAAATGAATAAATAATCATAAAAGTAGCATAAACAACCAACAATATCAAAATTATTAAATTAAAATAATAATTATTATCAGACGATATTATATTTATTATATTTATTTAACTTTTAAACTTATAAATAGATTAATTTTTATACTAAATTTAAAAACAAAAAACGTTGCACTTAAAAACAAAAAACGTTGCGTATGTTATTAACTCTTAACATGCCTTCTCTAATAATCTAAATCAACTCATAGATAAGGAAATTGTATACTTATAAGGTCATTATATATATATATAATACATAAACTAATAATAGTTATATACATACAAAAATACTATTAAAATATGTATCAGAATCTAGATTAAAAATAAATTATTTAAAAAAACAATTGTATGAGATAATATTAAATCTACGAATTATATTGTTATCTTATTAGGTTAGATGATATAATATCCTAATAATTTTAGCTCATCATTGTACGTGGTAATTGATATCAAGGTCGCGAACAAAATTATCAACCATGTTAAAGATGTGAGTTGATTCTAACTTCGACTTTGAACAGTTTATCATCCATGGACTATCACATTTGGTGACAGATAGTCTTTTGACTTTGAAAAATCCGTTGGTAATCCCCAGACTATTAGTTTTGGATAAAGTTAGTCCACCAGATCCTCTGATCCATATGAACTTGCCACTGTCACCATAGTCTCCAGAATTATGTATCACCAATAGTCCCTTAACTTTAGGTCAAAGCCAAAATGTAGTCTACAACATTAAATGACTTGGGTACCCTTATAATATCATACTTGGTATATTAGTTATTGGTTGTAATTATACAGTTGGCTGATTTTATCCTATGTGAATTAAGAGTCTTGGTTTAGACCTAAGTTTTTAATCGAATAGAAATTAATCAACCATTGGTCATGTGTTACATCAAATTAATGTTACACCAAACCAAATCTAGTATGTTGAACCAAACCCTAGATTTCATTCTATGTGAACAATCTAAACCTGATTCGAATTCCAATTCTTAAAATTTATCCTCTTCACTATTGCTCCTTGTAAACATAATCCCTAAATTCGCTCCCACAATCTATAACCGAATCAAAACAAAATACTAAATTTGTTCCCTTAAATCCCACAATTTATACACTTTTTTACAAACCCTAAATTGTGATGCATAAATCGTGATTCAACGATAAAGGCTTCGAGAAGGATACAAAAAAGAAGGTGAAAATTGAATTGGATTTCTCTAAAGACTACAACGATATTATTTTGTTTCATTATTAATTTTTTTGAGTGATTAGTGTTGATTCGGGTATGGAAACTACTGGTATTTATGAAAAAACTTTGCTTTACAGATTAGTTTGCTTTAGTGTTTAGTGATATTTCGTTATAGTTTTTGAAAATTGAATGCTTTGAGTTTGAACTGATACTACATTTCAACATATTATTTTGCTTCATTGTTTAATGATGTTGTATTTGAGTTTTTTTTTTAAATTTAATGATTGTAGTTTGAACTTATATCGCATTTGGACAGATACTTTGGTTTAGATTTTAGTATTGTTGCGTCTGAGTTTTTTCTTTTTCAATGTTTGACATAATTATTACTTTAGAGTTTTTTTTAGTTTGAATAATTGGAGGCTTTGAACTGGTATTGCATAGTCAATAGATTACTATGCTTTAGAGTTTAGTAATATTTCTTTTGAGTTTACTGATGTTGTTTTTAACTATTAGTGATGTTGTATTTGAATACTTGGATATTGAACTTGATATTGCATTTGAATACTTGATACAATTGTTGCTTTAGAGTTATTTCATTTTGAATGGTTGGAGGCTTTGAAGTGGTATTGGATAGTTAACATAATAATTTGCTAAAGTTTAGTAATGTTGTTTCAGAGTGTAGTGATGTTGCATTTGAATGCTTGGATATTGCTTTTGAATCCTTAGATATTGAACTGGTATTGCATTTTGACAGATTGTTTGAGATAGTATTAGGACATGTTGTTTGATTTGCTAATTAATATTTCATTTTTGATATTTGTAGGTGTCAGTAGAGAATTATTCACCATGATTGTACGCCATGGTGGTTTTTGTGCGAAAAATGGAAATATAACATACATGGGTGGAAATGAGTTAGTGGTTTATAAAGTAAACCTCGCAAGATATCGTTGATTTATCTGAGCATGCACATTTTCATGACTTGCTCACCTGAACAGAAGTATAGAGTGTTGAACTTCGCTTATCAATTGTCGTCACGCAAAGATGATAAAAATTTGGTACATGTCTCTATTGATACAGATGCACTAGAGATGTGCAAGATGGTAGACAAGCGCAGGTTCATAAAGTTGTATATCGAAAAAGTTTTCACCACTTGAAATTGTTTCCCCTTAAAAAAGAACCAAGGTATATACTCCGCCGGTTGTTGAACTTTCATAATCAAGTTCAGAATCAGAGAAAAACAAAGATAGTCAGAGTAGTGAGGATAAATAATAGGGGATGGACACTAATGTTGTTAAAGAAGATGTGGAAAGGGAAGTTGTATAAGATATTGTAGATAAGGTTGTTGAAGAAGATGTCGTGGATAAGGATATTGGAGAAGAGGTTATTTATAGTGTTTTAATGAGAAGAGAGTTGAAAAAGGGTAGTTTATAGGGATAGGGTAGAATAAGATGTTACTGGTAGGGCTGAAGAAGATGTTGTTGATAGGGCTATGGTAGAAGAAGATATTGTCGGTAGGGCTGAAGAAGAAGGTACTAATGATGTTGGGGCAGAAGAAGATGTCACTGGTAGGGCTGAAGAAGAAGGTACTAATGATGTTGGGGCAGAAGAAGATGTCACTAGTAGGGCTGATGTAGGGGTTGTAGAAAGTGCTTGAGTAGATGGTGGCAAAAAATTGACCAATAAAGAATAAGTAGTTGGTAGTTGGTAGGGCTGAGGTAGAGGGTTTTGAAAGGGTTGAAGAATAGGCCCGACAACATACTGTTAAAAAGTCATCAAATTGGACTGCTATAATAGAAGAGTTATGGCCTGAGGTTTGTTGGAGGAATTATGTTGAGGTTCAATCGACTTCCCTCGAGAGAAATACCCATGATGCAACGATTGAGACCGATAATGAGGTTGAAAAGCACATGTCAGCCCAACCATATCAGCAACAAAAATTTATCCCAACTGAATAGAAAGTAGGGGTGTAGGATATCGAGATAGATTATGTGTCATCAGATGCTCTGAATACACCTGCAAACTCCGATGTAGAGCTTGACGATGACGTCGAGATGTGGTATAATTTTGCTGAATTCAATCCTACTATACCTTTGGCCATTGTTGAATTACAAGTCGGGCATGAATTCACAATTGTAGCCGAGCTTAAAAGAGGCTGTAACATTAATGCGATCAAGCAGTAGAGGTACGTAGTTATGAAAATAAAAATAAAGACAGAATAATGTTTGTATGTTCAACAAAAGGTTGCCCTTAGAATACATATTGTAGCTCAACGAGATGCAATACTAGGTGAGTGTTGAAGAAGTTAATAGACAACCATACATGTCCTCCAACAAATGAAAATAAAAATATTACTGACATTTGGATAGCTAGGTATTATGTGCCATAGTGGGAGGGAGATATAAACTCGTCTGTCACCTCTTTATTAGCCTCACTAAGTAGAGATTTTCTGGTGCAAATCAATCTACAAAAGGGATATAAGGCTAAATCTATAGCTCATGAGATGATCTTAGGTAATGATAAGCAGCACTTCACACGACTATTAGATGATCTTAGGCATTATAGTGTTGCAAGTATATGGGCCGACAATAAAAGACCGATCGAATTCCTTCCATCGTGTTACTGCATAACAACTAACAAAGCCATACTATCAACCTTATAATTTCCAGTTTTTTTGGAAAAAAATTGTATTTCCTCATTATTAGCCACCACCTATAATAGTGAAGAGGAGGAAAAATGGTAATAAAAAGAAAGATGGACAAAGTGATCTTGAACAACCAACATGTTAAAGAATCTCAAGAAAGTTTATTCAATTAAAGTTCACTATATGTAAGAAACCAGTCCATAATAAAAGGAGTTGCCCAACTTCTAGAGAGAACTCACAAGCCACTGTTGGGGTTGAGACAAATGAAAGTGATGTTGTAGACAACTCACAGGTAGTTGTTGGGCCTGAGCCAACTGATGGTGGGGCTGCAACCAACTTAGAAGGACCTGTTGGCCCTGAGATAAATATTGTTGCTAATGGAGTTGGTGTTAATAGAGCACACGAAGCCCGTTTTCATGCTCATCTTAGAATGACATAAAAAAAGTGACTAAAATCTCAGTAAGTTTCTTCTTCATATTCATACTTTTGATTCTTGATGATGTTAGAAAAGTGTTAACTGATTGGATTTATTTGATGGTGAAGTAGTCTAGGAGAGGTATTGTTGCTAACACAATGCCTGATGTAAGATTTTTTTTAATATTTACTCTCTTTTTCAACCCTTGCTTTTTTATGATATTGATTTTATCCTTTTGGTGCATGGAAGCCTTGTCTATTGTGTTGATCCAATAGTTGGCGGGGGACAAGGTGCACAAACCACTAGAAGAAGAATAAGAAGGCATGCAAGATTCTTATATCTTCTATTGTAAAGTGGTTTCATTTTGCCTTTTTACCTATTTTTAATAGAATAATTGGTCACATGGTATGTTAGATAGTGGCATTGGTGTGCCTTTAATTAGTATTCAGTTAGTATGATAATGGGTACTTGTTTGTTGGTATGTTAGGTAGATATTTTTTTTTTGTATTTAATGGTCTTCTTGTATTATTATTGGGTCTTGCTTGGTCTTACAAAATGTTATTATTTGTTTGTTGTATGGTATTGGTGTTTTTATTACTTGTTTGTTGTATTGCAAAATGGTATTCCCGTTATAATTACTAGTTTGTTGTATGAAACTGTTGTTGGTATTGCTGGTACGTTGTTATTATTACTAGTTTGGTCTTACAAAATTATTATTAGAGTGTTGTATGATTGCATAAAACTAGTGGAAACTGGGTGCTGACTAGG
This sequence comes from Limnanthes douglasii subsp. nivea, assembly GCA_036936605.1. Taxonomy (NCBI): domain Eukaryota; kingdom Viridiplantae; phylum Streptophyta; class Magnoliopsida; order Brassicales; family Limnanthaceae; genus Limnanthes; species Limnanthes douglasii. The sequence continues at coordinate 88,684,359 of JAUPFV010000003.1, forward strand.
GAAATGCCTGAATTCAAAAGGCTACTAGAGTTGTAAATGAAAAATGGAAGAGACCAAGACGAGTAACGACTTCATCTGCTGGTGCACCAGAGGGAGCTTCTAAGAATGTCTAGTGTGTAGACTATTAATCAATCAAAAATTCTTTTTGGGCTCTAGAGTATACTATTTTTCGTCAATTTTGGTTAACAATTACAAGTCTGGACTCTAAGTATGATGTATTATTAGGTGTTCATAGCATGATCTAATATTTTGTATTAGGTGTTAATAATGTAATATTTTGGATTGTGTTGTAAGCTTAGGCAAATTATGAATCAAATTTTACAGTGTTGTTTAAATCACAGTTTACATTGTTGTTAATCTTTTAATTGACAATTTTCATATTCATAATCTATCAAATGCATATTTAATAAATAAATTAATTCTCAACTGAAGTAAAAGCATAAGTTAATACATAATCAAATACGAAAACACCAAGCTAAATAAGCATCCAAACAATACAAAGAACATTACATTCTTTTTGAAATACAGTTCTTAAAAATGATGATAAAGCAACACGAACTAAAAATGAAGCCAACAAATTATCAAAAAATTACATTACTGCTCAAAATCAGTTCTTAACATGGCTGATAAAGGGATCAAACCAAAAATTAAAAACCTCAAAACTAGTTCTTAACAAGGCTGATAAAAACAAAAAAAAACAAGAAATACAGCAAAACAAAATCAACGAACTAACTTTGGTTTTCAAATTCCCATTATGAACTTCTATTTTGCGTAGATTTTTCTTCAACCTAATAATTATTTTTTTAGAATGACCAGGAACTGGTGAATCCACCCACTCAAAAAGCCCACATTTTCCTTCAGTATTCTGAAAAATTAAATCGATCTCGCGTATAAGGATTCTAGACATCAATTAAGATTTTAATTTAATAAGATTTAGGTTAGATGACATTTATCCTATAACTTCTGCCCCCATTAACAGTTTTTTAAAACGAATCATTTTTTTAAAAAAAACAGTTTATATAAACATATAAAATAAAAATTGATACTAAAATTTATCAAGTTTTCATAATTTTAAAATTATAAAAAATAAAAATTACGATAATAAATAAAAAGAAAAACCTTACATTTAGGTTTTGGGTGGGGCCGAAGTGCACGTATACATTAACTATTCTGTCCACAAAAGTATGTTTTGTAAAAACTGTAAATAAATGTCCTCACCTATTGCTCTATGGTATACATCATTTTATTTGGTCGGCAAAATTAGTACTAGTATTACTACTACCATGTCTACCATCTTATAGAATTTAACGCTACAGATTTAGATATGAAAAATTTGCTATCTCCCAAAGAAATAAGTACCTATGCAGTTAATAGCGACTGTCTTAAAAGTTTGAGACTTTGCAGAAATCAGTGTTCATTTTAAAATCAAAAGACTAGAACGTCATCACTTAAAAGAAAATTGAGATTTTGCAAAATTCAGTGTTCAGTATAGTCAGGATCTCTTGATCTAAACTCGTTTAAGGATTATATATGTTTAAAATTTCATTAGATGTCATTATTTTCTTACCACTTTGATACACCGCAAATTTTAGGTTTGTTTTTCTCAAAAATCATAATTATTCTAATTGCCTAGTTAAATGGTATTTCAATTGTTTCTATTTATTTATTATTATTAAAATTCAGAATATGATTCTTAAATTTTTTATTGGTCAATATATATCTAAAAAAAGCTAAGTTTTTATTTTTAGTCGGGCATTCTCATGTCAGTACAGCTTTATAAGTTATTACGCCATACTAAAGTTTATCCGGTGCACGGTTGTTGAGTAGCGGTTGTGAGTTCCCTCATAAAAAAAATTAAAAAAATTACAGGTTTTATATTATTTTTAAAAATATATAATAATTTTAATCTATTTTTTTAAATAAAAATTTATAATTAAATATAAAAATAATTTTAAATTATTTTATATCGATGATTATAAACTAGTTGAGATACGTATCAATCATTTATTGAATTAATCTCTATTGCAAAAGTATAAAATGTCTCTTAAGCTAAAATTTATGTAAGTTAAATTTAAAAATTGAGCAACCATATCTTTAGCATTTAGCAATATCATTGTAACAATATATAAGGAATTATATATATATATATATATATATATTACTAGTTATGTAATTGAATGGTAATATTTTTTTTATGTATTTGGTCAAATATATTTTGGACTTTTAATAAGTCCGTCGAATGGGTTTTAAATTTTTGATGTACCGAACATTTTTTTACTTTATCGATAGCTTTTTGAGTCATTTGAGAAGAGTAAATAGTTAAAAAAAATTATCTATCAAATCGTTGTTTTTGTTTGTGAATTTTTACTAACGTTTCATTCTATATTTATTTGTTGTAACCGAATATCTTTTCTTTTTGGTATGCTAATGCATTAGTGTTACTTTTTTATGAGTTTATTTGTCACTAGTCGAACAAACCACGGAGACGTCCCAAGATTAGCTTATGTTGACATTGTTTTTGTCTAAGTAAAAATTATTCGTCGACCGAAACCTACCTTGAGGTTAAAATATTATTTTATCAAAAGAAAAAACTTATAAGTAACAAACTGCTAGAGTTGTTAGGACATTGAAATTTGTTCCAAGTCGTTTCAAATTTCTTTATACATTTTAGATTCCTTATAATTATTGAAAATATATTTTAGTCATTTTAAAATATGTAGGATACATTATTATTGTTGGAATAAAAAAACTTAACACTTAAGATTCAGCTAATCGAGAGCTTAGTGGCTTCTAAAATTATTTATTGGTCAGACATGTTGAAGAAAAATGGATATCCAAATGTATATTGAAAGTTTCTTTGTTTATGCTCAGATATAGAGAAACATGGATGATCAATATGCAATAAAGTCTCAATCGAGTTGTAAAGTGTTACACGTGTCCAAGACGTGTTTAAATACACTTAATTTCATGTTTGTCGTCGCTTACCTTTTTTACATCTGACTCGTTCATCTTGGATTCATCTCAACCTTTAATCTGACAAAATATATAAACTTTTTTAAGTAAAAGGTTGTGATTGTTTTAATCTCTTTCTATAAATAAGTCTATTCTTTTTTTCGATTTTTTGCTTGATTCGCCATTGTTGCTCTTTCTAAGTTTTATCTTAGCTTTGGTTTTTTAATCTTACTCACAAAAGCTTCCACCCTTAACTCTTTCTGTATTTATAAGCTTCGATTTTAAGTTACTACATCTCATATTTAGCTTTCTTTATAAAATGGTAAAAAAGAAAAGTGCATGCCCAATGTTCGTCACAAAAGTGGCAATTTTAATAGCGAAAATATTGGCACCAATGCTCCATATGGTGCTCTAACTCATAGTGATTCTAATGAAGTGGTAAAACCAGTTGTTCATTATAAAAATGACATTCATCTAAAACCTTGAAAGTATACCATTTCTTAACATTACCTTTTAGTGTTTTCTTGAGGTTGAGAATGCCTCATATAGCTCGTCCCTGACGATGATTTCGGTCTAATAGACTAGACAACCAAAGGTAACATATGTAAGTAACATTCTTAATGATGCCAAAACAACAAATCTCATCGTTCACAGACATAAATCTACTCATCTCTCCGAATATATTGAGAAAAGAATGGACTGAAGAGTTTTAGAAAACGTGATTGTTTGGTTTCCTTAATCTGGTGAAACTATATTACACGAAGAGGAGCATCAGGTATTCTTCTTCACATATATGCTTGAATTATGCATTTGTTTTCTTTTTTCTATCAAAACCTTCTAAAGTTTTCATAAAGACTAGAATATGCACAGATCAGTTAGTGATGAATGCATGAAGGGTGCTAATGGTATATATTATCCTTACTCAAAGGACATGTGAATATTTTAGCATTAGTAATTTTCTAGTATTGAATAAAATTATTGGCAGAAATGGTCACCCGTACTCATTATTCGTTATGGACGGAAAAAATCTTGACTAAACTTCTAAATTCCAAAAATATTTTGGAAAATAACTTTATATATATCTCAGATTGCTCGGTAATAAAAGTTAAGAAAAAAATTACAATTTTATCTCGGGTATGGTAGCCCAAATGTAAAGCCTTTAAGCTTTACGTAATTTGTTTATATAATGCTTTTGTTTATATAAATATTATCCTCATTCTTTTTTATACATGTGCCACTAATTCTACCAAATCATCTTTGGTGAAAAAGTCATACTTGTTGATGACTCGAAGGAGACTATAGTTTACATGGTTGTTGATAATATGACATCTTTGTTTTTAATGATTCTGAAACCGCAGCCGAAACCAGTCATATCTGAAGAGCATTCAAATATTATAGTTGATATTGCTGAAGTGGCTGAGAAATCAGTAATTTTGAATCAAGTAACCTTGACTACTGAGAATTATAAAATTATGGTTGATGGCATTCTAAATACTGGAATTAGTTCAGATGATACAATCAGTGCTGCCAAAAATGTAAAAACTTCAGATATTGCAGTTGTTGCTTAACTTTCTACTGGAACTAAAGCCACAAGATCTTGAATTGAAGCCTCAAGATAAGCCAAATCACACAACCTACTCAAAATACCGAATTGCATGAGAGGAGATGGAGGACAATCTTCGGAAATAGAGAGAGGGATCCATAATTTATGCATGTGATTAACAGTCAAAAGCTTTATTAGGTTACACCTAGTATTATCAACGCTAAACATAACCTAAAATTTACAAGAAAGTTGATATAATAATCATTAAACTTAAAATGAATTCAAATTTTAACAATGAGAATTTAAATAAAATTAAAATATATATATATATAACTTGTTTTTTATTCATGAAAACGTTTCTAATTGTTGAAAATAAAACTATTTAAAAACAGATACAACATGTTCGCTATTTCTATTATTAGACGGAAATTATTCTTTAATAATAAACTGATATTTGTATATAATTATCAATAATATTGATGAGGCAATAGTTTATCCAACCGAAGTATTATGGTTAGTTTAGCATATTTAGATGTCATTAAAACTATTTAGTTTTTAAAAAGTAAGTAAACGAATTATTGTTCAAATATAATAGTAAAAGTCGCATTTTTAGCCCCATAATTAAATGTTTATATATATATATATATATATATATATATATATATATATTATGTGATTACATGAGACAATGATCTTTGAATCGATAGATAAGATTCATATTATACATATTATTCAAAATATAAGGATTATGAATGTTATATCCCTCGTTATTAAGTTTTGGAGGAAATATATTTTTTTGAATTCAAACTTATACTTGGATGTTTTATAGTATATCACTAATAAGTATTTTTTTTAGTTTATTAAAGTTTAGTTAGTTTATATATTTGAACGGAGTAAGGAATGAGTATGAGTCTATTTCTGACAGTCCTTGAAGAGCTTAAATCTTGTTTTTTTAAATCAATTGTTTGACTATAGTATTAGTTTAAGTACTACTTTTTTTTGTCGAATCCAAAGAGTTTGGTTTAAAATTGGTCATATTGTTGGGTATTCAAATTTTAGATTGTTTAATATAAAGATTCAAGCTTCCGAGATTTGGCATGTTGGATAGCCGATCCTCTAAGTTTTTGAATTTTCTATCTTATCTAGTTTGTATTGTGAGCTTAAATTTGAGTTGATATATGAGTTGTCTTGCATCTGTCCTTTTTATTTTGTATGTTTCGTAACTCGGTTATTTTAGCCAAATGGACGTGACTCCGAAGAGATTGGTTTGATATCTCCGCTACTCTTGTCTCGCTAAAATATTTGTTGACTAAAACTTTCCTTGAGAAAAAAAAACTATTATGTTGAAGGAAAAAGAATACATGAGTAGTAGGTTTTTGTTATAATTGATGTATTTTTTTCTAAGTGTTAAAATGTTATTTTTGGTAATGTTACCAAAGTGGGTAGCCACCTTGTATTTCAAAGTGAAAAATGTTATTGTTATTGATTAATAATTGTTTTTAAAAGATGTACCACTATTTTGGCTTCATGCCGCACTTGTGTATGAAATTAGAGAGTATGTCGAGCTTTTTAATGTGAAGTAAAGACAATTGAGGGTATATGTTGCACATAGGAAAAACAAAAGTTCTAGTTTAAATGACGGATATGAAGACCATAATAATACATGTGTCACATGCGTAGTGCAACCTTTTCGGCTTATCTTATTTTCTTGTTAGGTATTTTTGCTAATCATTAGTTCATATGTTTATGAACGGATGTGATGGAAGCTGCTATTTTCTATAAATACTAATGGTAAAAAAATAATTCATTTTTTTTTCCTTTTTATAAAAGCTTATATGTGTTTTACTTTCTTCTAATTTTTAGCAACGACGTGTAATTAGGTTGTTCGATTGGATTATGAGGGATCAAATTGTAAATTATATTTTAGTATATCATCTAAGATGACGACTCCTTAAATGTGATAGATCATGAGGTCCAACCACCAGTCATCAACGTGGAACTTATCTCATTTGTTCTTATGAGTAATCATGTTAGGTCGTTTGCCTTTTAATTTTCAGGGGATCTTATTGATGTATTTATTTATGTTCGTGAAGCCCTATAATTTTTTACTAGTAACCCTCAAATATCTACTATGAAGGGATCTAATGTTGCAGCGGGTTCAAATGTCCTAGAAGAGTCACTTCATATTTTGTAAAAGATTTATATGGATCTTTCTAAACTTTTAATGGATAAAGTTGTGAATAAAATGTAAGATCTTTATGACCATGATTAATTTCATCATTTGTGAGTGTAATGGAATCTATTAGAGTGCGTAATTGTTAGACTTCCCACCGAGGGAGAGACTAATGCAGACTGTATTGACTATGATATAGTTTTATTCACATCATATTTTGAGGAAACAATTTGTTTACCCTTTCACCATGTGTTATTACATTTCTTTTAGTTGTCAAGAATGTTCCCAAGCAATTAGTGTCGAACGACTAAAGGTTGTTGATAGTGACAAGCATGGTCACTAATTATACGAACCACCATTCTCTATGAATGATTTTCTAACTATAACTCATATAAATTTTCCTAAACTTAGTATATATTATTATTTTTCGCTTCACAACCAATACAAAGCAGTAATGGACCTCTCGGAATCCGAGAAAAATTAGAAAAAATAGTTTTATGTTTGTGAGTATGGACCGAGAGGCATTCATGCATGTTTAGTATGTTACCACCGCTAAAGATTGGATGTTCCTATTGTAAAGCACATGGTTTGACATTTATTTTTCTTCTAGTATAACATATTCACTATTTTGTTAGTCAACTTAAGTCAGAAAGAAAAAATATTCCAATATCTAGATGGCGTTGCCGAGAGGTGTTGTAGAATATCATACAATAATTCTGTTAGCCCTATGAGTATTGTATTTATAGATATTGGCCTTCGAATGATAAGGTCATCCAGGTTACTTCTCATGATGTTAATATAAAGGTGGGACCGTTCGTTACTGCTATGGTTGCCAAGTACAGGGGAGATGATGCTCTATTGAGGTTTTTGACTACTTTCTACGAGAAGAAAAGATCTTGTTAGGTAACCTGTTTTAACTTAGGAAGAAGATATTTATCCTTATAATATTTATTTTATGATTCCAGAGGAAGAAAATGATATTATCTCTACTTATTCCACAGTAGGGGAAGATATCATTTAAAAATATCCCCTTATTTCTTTACTTATATATCTTCTTCAAAAGTTTCGAGTTGATCATCTTCAAGCCTCTACCAATACATATGACAATCTAAGGGTGGGGAAGTTGTCTCCTAGATGTTGGCATCATTCTTGGACCAAAATGTAACATCAAAGTGCCATGTTATTGACTTGGTGGCTTGGCACATCAAACTTGGAATTGAGGTAATTAATATTATTTTCCTCATTTGATTATTCATTTATTAATTCCCTTGAATAAATCTGAACTTGTTACATACAATATTGCATTTGACACGGGGGTGAAGATACAAGATTATGATAATGTAGTAATTTCAAATTTTTTATCGTTTATTTCTATGGTGTACTAGCCTCTAAATGATCAAAGACAAACCACGGTAAGAGAATCCTAAGTAGTGGAACGATTTTCTCTTCATCAAATATTATTTAGAGGACTTCACCTTTGATATTTTATTTTTGAGGTCTAAAATTTTGCCAGCTATAGTCTTTAGATGGGTGATCATTTTCTTCATCACTTTGACTTTCTTATAAAAAAAGCTCCATGTTTTGATTGTCGACCATTTGGTTCTCAAGATGAGGGACTGAAAACTCTTGGATGTCACTTCAGACTATTCACCATCTACCATGTGTCTGATATACTTTTTTATAAGGCATGAGAAGTCTAGAAAGTTGAGGTAATAATCCATTGCAAGGTTTTAAATGATCCCAAAAGTGGTATTCATAGTCTACAAAATCGAAACAAATGTGACTATTTGATTATGGCTTAAATAAGCAAGATAATAGCTGAAGTTTAAGATTCTATATTATTATATGTAAAGTTAGAATAGTACTCGAGATAAAGAGCATTGTTTCAAGAACATAATTCACAAAAATATTTGGTTGTAGTAGATACGGTCAACCTATCAGCAATAACATAATGAGCAACAACCTTACCGAAGACATGCGTCTCCATATGAAGATTTTTCTCTTTGTTTTTTCTCACTCTTAACAGTCATGCTCCCATGTGAGCCTCAGATGATCACCGATTACCGATTCAGATATAACTGACATATTTAATTAAGGCATCAATTTTCATTTTTTTTATCCACCAGGTTTGGCAGCATAAATTTGTGTATACCCTTCACTCAAATCAAAGTATTTTGTGACCTTTGGTTCCAAAACCTCGGCTTCTGAATTATCTTCTTACTTAGACTTTTATTTATGAGGATTCTTAATTTCTTCCTCTTTGATTCGTTTGTTGGAGGACCAACGTTTAGCGAACAAGATAAGCTTACTTTAGGGTAGTTGTATAAGGGTAGTCACTTGGTCTTCCTCCAAAACAACAGCATTGGATTGATTAGCATCAAGCTGAAGAAGTTTCACTATTGACAAAAACATAGAGCAAAAAACATTTTTTATACATTGAAACATTGGTGAAACTTCTCTCATAGTGTTCTTTAGCCAGCACACTTAATTACAAGAAACACTCATATCACATGTATTTGGCTGAAGAAAAAGTTTATGGTACTCTACAACAAATACGATAAAAGTTAAATATGAATTTGCAAGAGCATAAACATTTAACAAAAACAAATTTTGCATTAGTCTTGAAATGGATGGAAAATCAAAGGATATGAGTAATATTTTGTAGGCTTCATATCCATACTAGATTTGAGTGGTAAAATAAGTTACGGTTTCTTTACAGATGGGTTTCCTCTTCTTCCACGTCTCCTGAATAAAAAAAACTTATTTTTCACTCTCTTTTATATCGGTAAGGTCAACCATAACTTTGCAGAGGTTGGACAAAGAAAGGTAATAAAATAAGAGATAACGATTCGTAAAAACACAATTGAGGGATATGAGCTCGTCCATTCCAATATTTGTCTTCAACATTTTGGAAGCAATAATACAAGATATAATAGTTTGCTAAGTGTTCGGGCTGGCTTGACTTGGATATAATTTTAGTAGTGAGAAGAACTTGACAAGATCATAGTGAAGGAGAAACCAAAGTCCTTAGTCATGCATAATGGTATATAGGTTTAAATCAGAATATAGTCCCTCGACATCGTATTTTTTTTCCTTTAGTCCCTCGACTAAAAAATTACTCGTCAGGGTTCATGGACTATTCAAAATCTATAAATTTAGTCATTGTGCGTGTTATTTTCCTTGATTAATCCACATGTCCCCATAGTTAAATGGTACGAGTCTCACAAATAGTCCATCGACTTTTGATTCCATTTTTACCTTTTAAATGTAATATTTTTTAAATAATTTTTGTTTTAATCAATTTATTTATTATTTTGAAAACAGAGTATCACAAAATAAATAAATAAATAATAATAAATAAATAAAAGTTGAAGATAAAAAATTAAAAGTCGAGGGACTATATTAAAAATAATAATAACAATAGAAGATTGAAAATATTGAAAAAATATTAAATTTAAAGGTTAAAATTGAATTTAAAAGTCGAAGGACTATTTGTGAGACTCGTACATTTAACTATGGGGACATGTAGCTGAACCAAGGAAAAAACCAGGCGCGGGAACTAAATTTAGATAATTTTAAATAGTCTAGGGACCCTGACTGGTGATTTTTTAGTCGATGGACTAAATGAAAGAAAACACAATAGTCGAGGGACTATATTCTGATATAAGCCTCAAGATACAACAAAACTTCATTCTTCCAAAACAAGGTTGATATTTCTTTGAAGTCAAAATTTGGGTAAAGATGTTGTTTACGATGCCCCATTTAACCCAAAATGATTCCAAGAATTCAGACTTGGGGTATATATATATTTTTTTTAAAGCCACTAGATGGTACTTCTCAATGTCCATATAAAAAAAGAGACGTATGAGGCCATAAACCTTTTTTGTATGCTTTTCACTTCATCTTAGGCTTAGTAAATAGTACTTTTGAAATCATTTATCACATTATTGGTCTTTTTTCACTTCAATTTAATCTTAAAGTCCTTGTAAAATTTACGATTTTTTTTATTTTTTTTAGGCTTCGGAGCCGAAGATTCCCTATGAGAGGTTGTTTCAAAAGCATATCATGAAGATGCAGTTAAGTGTAATGAACCTACACGGAGGCTAACCATGGAGTTATGTTAAGAGTTCTCTAAGAGCTGTGAATGCGGCTGTTGATCTTTATACGAGTCGGTTTGTCCTTCGACCTTTTGACTTTGAAGGGTTTGTTAACCTCTTGGACTTCTTCCAATGGACTCCATCGATAGTTTGAAGACTATTTTTCTCTTTAATTGAGTTATTCAAACTTTATCCTGATTATTATAAGTAACTAAAATGAAAAATATTAGGGATAAGAGTTTACATTGGTCATAAAATAATTTGGATACAGTGCGATGGGAGTGTTCATGATGTGTGATAATCCAAAATATGGGTATCAGGCGTACGAGACATAAAATCTGAGCAAAATATTTTTACTAAAGTCTATGAGGATTTGACCGCGGTTCAGGAATTCATTTTTTCTTACGATGGTTGAAGTTTATAGATTAGCATATGGTATTTATAAGACTATGTCTCTCCAATTTGTAATATATGAGAGAATATGCATATGGTATTTATAAGACTATGTCTCTCCAATTTGTAATATATGAGAGAATATGCATATGGTATTTATAGATTAGCATCGCGAGCCCAAAAAACAACCTAAAAGACATGCATTAGAGGATAAAAAAACTTGTACTCATTAGACTTACTTCATAGGTTTGACAAGAATTTAACACGTGACAGAAAATAATGTGGTGAAAAAACAAATCATTAAAAGATTATATATTTAAAAATTATTTCTTCGCTTCGACAACAAAGACAATTTGAAAAATCGATGTCCACCTAATGTGACTTTAACTAAACAATTCATTAAACGGTATGAAGCATTATCGGATCGTTTACAACAAAAACGCTTCGGATAGATTATCTGAAAATCCTTTGAACATTGAACTTTTATATTAATCTGAAGTGACCATATTGATAAAATAATTACGATGTCTTCTTGTTTTTTATTCCTTCATCGATCCACATGCAAGAAGTAACGTAGTAATAGTTGAAAAAATTACTAGTTGAATTGTAATCTAATTTTGAGTTAAATTCTTGGATCACTTATTTATCGTATAAAACAAATCCAATAATAACATTTTCAATCATAGACGGTAAAAATCATAAAATCAATAAAAGTTATTCATTTTTTTCCACGGACATTTTAGAAATATATATATTAATTATCTTTCGATGATATTAATATAACGAATTAATTTTTTTTACCAATAATATTTGATATTTTGTTTTTTTATATTAAATTAAAAAAGTATTAATAACTTCTTTGTATTTTGCGATAGAGAAATTATTATTACATATAACGTTTTTTTTGAAAAAAAAGTCACGAGTAATTTATTTTTAAAACGTGTTATTATACCTCTCTTCTTTTTCCATTTTTACAAATTTTGTAGCCGATTATTATTAGTTTTGGCTAGATTTGGGTAAAAAAATGTTAACCAATCCTAAAAAAATGAGGTGTTTTTTGACTTTTCCTATTTTATCGTTATCGCAACAGTTGAATCATTCTCAACCGGCGGAGGTAAAAAGATAATTTTGATACACTTCTGCATTATGGACTGGTTATCGCGAGCTAAGGAGTAGGGAGAGCCTTATTATTATTATTCCTTTATGCGCTTCCTATGAACCGACGGCCATATCAAATCTCAACCCCAAAAGAAAATAGTTGTCTAGATTTTAACAAATCGAAAATCTCAACCCCAGGTACCAAATGAGTTTAAAAGAACAATGATACCCAACATATTTATTCTAAAAAGAAAAATACATAAGATATGGCGCGAAAGACTCGCATGAACTAACTACTTCATGATAAGCAAAGAGAGCGCTAACAATACTCGCTTCTTGGACTCAGCATTTTTACACTTAATCACATTAACAAACCAAAACCAGCTTCTTCTTTTTTTTTTTTTAAATCAAAATTAACACTAACTACTAAACCCAAAACATTGAATCAAACCCCTGTGCCGGAAAACTCACCGGCAAAATGGAGGCGCCGCTGCTAATCTCCACCGACGAAGTGGTGGGAGATTACGGGTCGGTTAGGACCTGGAAAGAAGCGAAGAGAGTTGTGTGGGTCGAATCAGTGAAAATGTGGTGCATAGCTGGGCCGGTCGCCTTTAACATCGTCTGTCAGTACGGGATTAACTCTGTTACCAATATTTTCGTTGGCCATATCGGCGAAATCGAACTTTCTGCTGTTTCTATATCTCTTTCAGTTATCGGTACCTTCTCCTTTGGATTCATGGTTTGTCATCTTCTACCTTCTTGTTTCGTTTAGTGATGCTTTTCTGTTTCTGCTTTCGTTTTGGTTTTGGTTCGCTGTATGTGTTAGTTGAAATGTTTCGATTTGTATGTCATTGTAGCTGGGAATGGGGAGTGCACTTGAAACATTATGTGGGCAAGCATATGGAGCAGGACAAGTCAACCTTCTAGGTATCTACATGCAAAGATCATGGCTGATCTTAACCGTGGCCTGCATTCCTCTCTTACCAATCTACATTTATGCTTCTCCAATCCTTAAACTTTTGGGACAACCAGCCTCCATAGCCGATCCAGCAGGTGAGTTCACTCTCCTCACAATCCCTCAGCTATTCTCACTAGCCATCAACTTCCCCGCCTCGAAATTCCTCCAAGCTCAGAGCAAAGTGAGCGCGATCGCCTGGATAGGTTTTGTTGCGCTACTCATCCACGTCCCTCTCCTTTGGTTGTTCATATATGTGTTTGGTTGGGGGACGAATGGTGCAGCTATTGCATTTGATATGACCAACTGGGGGATTACTATTTGTCAAGTTGTCTACATTATTGGCTGGTGCAATGAAGGATGGACTGGCTTCTCGTGGTTGGCTTTTAAAGAGATTTGGGCATTTGTTAGGTTGTCTATTGCATCAGCTGTCATGCTTTGTCTTGAGGTTTGGTATATGATGAGTATTATTATTCTCACCGGTCACCTTGACGATGCTGTCATCGCTGTTGGTTCTCTCTCCATCTGGTCAGTATAGTCTATTACAGAATCCATAATAACATGTATGAATATAGTCGCCGAAAGAAAATAGTGTTCAAATCATTGCGTAGTGTTTATTTTAATCTTGAATTGAACATTTTGATACGGCTAGCAGCCAACACGAAATCTCAGTGCCTTTAATATTGAAAACTGATGAGGCATGACGTGTATTATTAGGATTGCGAAAAATCGAGAATAACTTTGTCTATTTAATTTTTTACTTGACAATAGACAGATAGATAAGTAAATGTATCAGTGCTAATGCGCACGGATATTACCGACCGTCTATGTCTCATCTTTAATACCCGTTCAACTCTTTCGTGCGTAAAGTATTGTCTGTGGCAGTAGCTTTTACTTCTCTCGAATTTGCGTGTTTTCAGCATGAATCTTAATGGATGGGAAGCAATGATATTCATTGGAATCAATGCTGCGGTGAGGTACAACATAAACACTACCCTGAACTATTCTTTGTTCTTATTGCTTGGTACACAAGTTTTTAATTAATTCAACCATGTCAGTGTTCGAGTCTCCAACGAGCTTGGACTTGGACGTCCAAGAGCAGCCAAATACTCAGTTTATGTGACGGTAGTCGAATCTCTCCTCATTGGTCTTTTAAGCATGGTACTAATTATCATCTCCAAAAACGATTTCGCTGTCATATTCACAAACAGCGAAGTCCTAAAACACGCGGTCTCTAAGCTTGCTTACCTTCTTGGTGTTACAATGGTCCTAAACAGTATACAGCCAGTGATATCAGGTACTACTAATTCGGTTTTCGCACAGTTCGAGTTCTCGAGAATCAAGATTCCTCGAGTTTTTTTGTTTATAAACATAGCTTTATTTTAAATTTGGTATGGTTGTTGTAGGTGTGGCTGTTGGTGGTGGTTGGCAAGCACTAGTGGCTTATATTAACTTGGGTTCTTATTACATATTTGGTCTTCCACTTGGTTATTATCTTGGTTACAAAGCAAACTTAGGAGTAGAGGTACTTTTCTAATCCATCTTTGCTTTAAAACTTGAAACTTGTAACTTGACTGTTACTTACTTTGAATGTAGGGTTTATGGGGGGGCATGATAGCTGGAACTACATTGCAAACTTTGCTCCTCTTGATTGTGCTTTACAGAACCAACTGGAACAAGGAGGTAACTAACTTGTCACTTCTCTGTCTTTCTTGTCGAATCATTGCCGTAAACCTAAGTGACTTGTTTTTTTCTATGTTTGGAATTTTTAAACATTTTGAGGAAATTAGTATTCATGTCTGGCTTTTATAATATACATAATACAAATAGTAAACTTTCAGAACTACTTCAAACTCAATCTCCTAATAAAATCTCCTTTATTTATTTTATCATTACTCTTTTAAAGGATTTAATCAGTCGTTCCATTATCTTGTTTTTTTTTACAATTAGCCTTTGGATTTTAAAATTATCGGTGAGGTTATCGGTTTTGACAAAACTTATAAATTTAGTTTGATCTTTCAAAATTTATAAATTTATGTTCCGAATCCAAAAAAAACACTAACTAAAGATTAAATTTCAAAAAAGTTTAAATTAGTGGACTAAATTTATAGATTTTATAAGTTATGGATTAATTTTATACATTCTGCCAAATCCAAAAAACTTCCGCTGATGGTAAAATGAACTAAAAAATAATAATTCATAGACTATTTCATGATTTAAACCTCGCCTAAATATATATTTATCGGAAATACAATTGTGAAAAGATTTCATAGCCGAGTTGGTTGAGTATGACATTCTTATGATCAAAAGATCATGAGTCACCTTGTGTGGTTAAATATATATATATATATATATAATATATAGAGGTGAGACATGAATTTGATTTTATTAACGTGCAGGTAGAACAAACAACAGAGCGGATGCGGATATGGGGAGGGCAAGAAACTACTGGTATAGCATGAATTCGTCGAATAAAAAGATGTAATAAATTCAGTGTTTTTGTTTGGTTTCTTTAATGGTGTATGTAGTATTCTCTAGAACCAGGTCCACTTTCAAAATATAAAATTTAAATTGAATTAGTAGTTTTGTAGTTACATTGATTCAACAAAAATGTCAGGATGGCCGAGCGGTCTAAGGCGTCAGACTCAAGTTCTGATCCTCGAAAGAGGGCGTGGGTTCAAATCCCACTTCTGACACTTTTGTTTATTTTTTTTTCGTTCTAAAATTTTTAAGCAAATTGTCCCTTTGTCGTTCTTAGACCTTTGATAAAGTAAACGAAAAAACATGTCACCATTTTTGCTCTTCCACATTTCGCGAAATCAAAATTTTTGCATTTTCAACCTACGATTGAAGTATAGTTTACACTCTTTAGCATATTTATAACACTTATTTTAACAAATTATGGTGTTGTAAAACGTAGCTCATAAAATCAATATTAAAAAACAAATTTAGCTCTGGCCTTTTTAGATGAAAATAAATTTTGTATTTCGGACATAATATTTGATTTTAATATTCAGATCAGATTGAAACCAAATACTCCTTATGTCCCAAAATATTAGTCGTTTTATAAAATTAATTTTGTCCCAAGTAGAATTCACCAAATAGATATCTTATTTTTTGCTTTTTATGAAAAGAAGAAGTAATTATGATTTTTCTTAATATCCGTGCATAACTTTAAAACGACTTATATTTTAGGACGGAAGGAGTATTTTTTTTAGCAAAAAAATAAAATATTGTGTATTCTATTGCAAGTTTTAACATATCAAACTTATATTGTTTTGTTTAAATTTTTGGATTACTTAGTATTTTCACAGTTTTTTTTAAATGTAGTTTCCTTATTGTTTCCTGTAGTTTTTTTTAAAAAAAAATTTACGTATTTATAACTTTCGTGTATTATACTAAACCAAAGCGTAAAGATTAAGTATAAAGCATAGGTAGAGGTTTAGGAGACATAATAACTAAAAATAATTACGGCAAAAGAAAATATAAGAGAAGTCTAATATTATTTTTTACGGGTGAGAGGTTTTCAAAATATAGACAACGACCTCTTAAAGATAATATTAAGAGAATATCTAAGGATATATAAATACGATTGCTTTTTTAGACTTATGACTCATCACGTTGGAGTTCGATTATGGTATTTTGAATTTTATTACGGAAGACATAATCACGTGCTCGTGACCTTTGTTGAATGATGTCTTGTAACAAAAAAAATTATTAAGATACCATCTTTGATTGGTGTCCGCCCTCAGAAAATTTTAGTCCATTTGAAAAATGTGAAACTAGTTTACATATCCAACATACGTGGGTCACAATTTGTAGCTCGATTTTGACCGTAGGTTCGAAATATAATGTTATAAAATGTGAGTAAATTTTGGCTCATATAGTCAAAATTAAATATTTCAAAAATAGAATTTATTTTAATCTTTTATATCAAAATATTTTGCTTAGACATATTTTGATCCGTATATCAAAGTTAAGTGTATCTATTTTTCATTTAACGAAGAAATATAGCATTTGTGTTCCTCATTTTAATCCAACGGGTTAAAATATGTTGTTTCGTTAAGTTTTGGGTTGTTTGATTTGGTCTTAATGTTTTTAAGTATTATATATATATATATATATATTGATTGTTTTGGTTGTGAAATTTTGTAAGATACCTCGACAAAATTAGAAGAATTTACGATTCTAAAAATCCATTTGTACGTATTAATAACTCATCCGAATTACACTAAACTAGACCATGAATAATGAGTAGAATGCACCGATAGAGAGTTGGGAGATGTTAGCTAATAATAAATATGGGAGAAGTCCAATATTATTTTTTGCATGCTAGAGGTCCTAAAAATATAGACAACGACCTCTCAAATATAATATTAAGAGATATCTAAAGCATAAAAATATGATAGTCTTTATAAGCTTATGGCTCTTCGCTTTGGAGTTTGATTATGTTATTTGGAAGTTTTATACATAAATCATAATCACGCACCCATTCTTTGAAGGATGTCCCATAACGATAAAATTAAAAAAACAACAAAAAATCATTAAAAATCATCATTGGTCGATGTTTGTCCTCAAAATATATTTTTCAATTTGAGAAATGTGAAACTCAATAACATATTTAACGTACGTAATAACGAGATATATTAATCATACATTAGTGATGTGCAGTCAAATGCACTGGATTTAGGGAAATAAAGGAAAACATTATGTCAAATGATATAGGTAGATATCCAAGCAGTCTTAAGTCATTACTGATGAGTTCGGATACTTCCGACACAGCTCATTGCTTAATCCGGACAGGGTTAATTCGGACCAAAACACTCCACTGAAAAATCCGAACAGGACAAATGTAAAACATCTTTTGACTAAGCTATTTGGTAATCTACTTAAAAGATTAATGGGTCCTTAAACTTGACCCGGTTTCATAACTTGACCCGGTAAACTCATGGGTCATTAAATTAAAAGTATAAATACCCCAACCACTCTCATTAATGAGGGTGATTAACATTTAATACAAGTAGGCTGTTTAATTATATCACTACTCACACTAAATAGAAAATACTTCAAACTTACCAAAATACTTTACCAAACTACCCCCAACCAAAAAAAAAACCAAACCAATTACAAATCTATTTTTTTGTACACCATACATTCATCAACATGTTAAAGACACTCTCACGTGTTCTAATTTTAGATAATATCTACAAAATGTGCCCAAGCAATACTATCAGGTATAAACTATCAATGTTTGAAAATTGTTAGGATTACTTTATCAAGTATAACATTTATATTGCATTTATTTTTATGGATACAGTCGACTACATTTGGGAGTTGGATCTTTTAGGTTGCTAATGGAAAAAAATGGGTGTGTATTCTCAAATATTATGGTGACATATAAAGAACTGTTTTTATAGGTGCAATCGATAATATATTTCCAATTGTAAAACATTTGTTGTATGCAAATGGAATATGAATAGAAATATTACAGTAAGTGGCAAAAAAATCTTCACAAAAGGAAAGATATCTGATGATTTCTTGCTTTTTGGATATGGTGGTATATTTGACAATCGAATCCAATTTGCAGTCAAATATACAGACTAGAAAGAGAAATGTGTAGTCTATCCAAAATACTTGGAGGATGCTGCTAAATATTGGCTCAAACCATAGGGTAAAAAATATTTATATGCACACACTAACTTGGTGAAGAACTACAGAAACATGATAAATAGTCCATAATATAATCCATTCTTATATAATAAAATTAGATTAATTGATGTAATGTAATCGAACTAATTATTCGGGTGATTATTATTAATGTTAAAGATATGCATTCATCATTGAAAGGATTTATCAATACGATTCAATCAAATGTTAAAGTATTATAGGAGAAACTTGACACTTTGATCAACATTCAACACACGAAGATAAAAGTATTTGTAAATCAGTGTAAGGTTAACTTTAAATTTGTATAAGGTACTTAGATATTAAAATATTTTAGGAATAACATCACTTAGGTGTGATTTGCTACTATGTTAAATTATTACGAATTAGCTAAAGACATATGTCTCGATAAAACATAATACGGAGGTATTGTTAAAGCGATGTATGTTTTAGCGTGTGCGTACGAGATACCTTCCATGGTAAAAATGTTATGGTATGACTTGGTATATCATCAACAAGAGTTGAAAAACTTTAAATATTATTATGAAAGACTAATATAGAAAAGATGAATTTGTAGAGAAATAAATTTTAAACATATGTGGCTTGGTTCGTGATACAATCGGGAGCGGAGGCCCCATATCATAACAAATAAAATTATCCAAAATTAAACAAATTGTTCAGCCCAAATAATCGATCAAGATAAAATACGTTAAAAGAATATTTAAAGCTAGTTTGACCAAACGAAAGAAATTTTATTTTGAACGTGTCATCAAACGATCCAATAACGCTACCATGTCGCTTTTATTACCCTGTTAACCCCAACAACAGTTACAAGAACTGTGAGAAGATTACTCATTCAAACTATTAGTCGATTCGTTTAAAAAAACAAACCCTTGAAGAGACACCACTTCGAAAAATAAAAAATGTTTCGACTTGTCTAGAAAAAGTTATCCTAATATGAATATCTCCTCAAATACCTGCATCCATAAAAGTCTAACCTGAC
Source organism: Limnanthes douglasii subsp. nivea (assembly GCA_036936605.1). Classification (NCBI taxonomy): domain Eukaryota; kingdom Viridiplantae; phylum Streptophyta; class Magnoliopsida; order Brassicales; family Limnanthaceae; genus Limnanthes; species Limnanthes douglasii. Next base: position 88,704,237 of record JAUPFV010000003.1, read on the forward strand.
GAATCCAAGGCACGGTGGTTATTATGGTTTTAGATCTGCATTTCACTCTTATTTTGAAGGTTAAGATTATTGATCGCATGAGCGGAAAGAACTAATGAAGAAATTTTGATCGGAGTTGTCATTGTATGATTAAATTTATAGTATATGTAAAAATGATGATGTCGAACTAGCTAAACTCGATTGTTTCTCCTTAATTTTCTGGTGAAAGTAACTTAATGATGGTTCCGGGTATATTTTTTGTCCTTGAGAACTTGTTCTAGCGCATCGTATATATAATTTCTCCAACTGGGTGCGTAACTTATTTATCTTTCAAAGGCGTTTCACCCTCTCTGAGTGAAAGAAAATATGTTTTCATTTGCCACGTGAATGGGAATCAGTTTTAAAACATAAGTAAATATTTTGATTCAAATTATTTATTACGTCAATAATAAAACTATATATTATAACTATATCATACTTATTTTGAAAAGTTAGCATTCATCCAAACGGACCGCTACCATCCATTCATCATATGTGACTGTTTGTTTCATTAAAAAATATGAGGTTTGATTGCTCAATTATTCGACTATATTGCAAAATTCATCCAAATTCAACCTCTAAGGCAACACAACTACGTGGTGATGGGCATTATTGAAGAGTAAGAAATCTCTATTTTTTTACCTAAATGTTTAAAACTCAAATGTTCTATGATTTAAATTCTGGTTTCTTAATTATTTTTACTTTTGTTAATAATAATATTTAATTTCAAAAATATATACGGTATATTTTTCAATAAAAAAATTCAAAATTGGAAAATACCAATTGATTTTTCAAATTATAATCAATTTACAATATTATGTCACTCGTCTTAAATTTAACAAACTTTTAATCTAATCCATAACAATCTGAACTATATTATATCTACTCTAAATTAAAAATACAAAGTTGGAATACTTTAAAACTAAAACCAAAAACCCACAAAAACCAAATCTAAAAAACAGGATAATCAATAAAATTGAATTTAAAAAATGTCATTGAATCAAAAATAGAGGTATATTTTTATTATTAGCATAGTTTATAGTTCAAATCTACTTTTAAAAAGTCCCAAATTTTTATGATTTGCTGTGGAGAAATTTTTTAGGTATGATGACTCTAGATTTTGCTTTGTTAACCAGTTGGCTAGAGATCTCTTCATAATTGCTAATAATGTTCATAATCTTTTTTACAGATGCAGTGGAGTCATTACAAAAAGTCAAGATATCATCAGTAAAACTTAAATAAGGTATGTCTAAACTCCCTATGTTTTTAAAATCTAGAAGTTGTCACTTCAGTAGATAGACTTTTAAGACTTATCATGAGGTATTCTTGGGCTAGGATAAACAAACTGGGTGACAAGGGGTCACTTTGTCTTAAAACCTTATTAGACTTAAAATAGCCTATCAGAACTCTATTGACCGGAATAGAGAAATTGCAATTGTCAATATTTCTCTCAATCATTCTAAGGAAATCAGACTTGAACCCAAAGGAGGCCAACACACTTAAGAGAAAAGTGTGATCCAATCTGTCAAAGGCCTTTCCCATATCAACCTTCAACATAATAATACCCCATCTGGTCTTGATAGATAGATCCCCAGCTAATTCCTAAGGTATCATGATGTTATTATGAATAGATCTCCCCTTTGTAAAGGCCCTTTGCTCTGCAGAATTTATTTTAGGTAATATAGTAGATATTCTGTGGTTGATTAGCTTGGAGACAATCCTGCTGAAATAGGTAGTCAGACTGATTGGTATGAAATCTTTTCACTCTTTAGGAGATTCCACTTTAGGGATTAGACACAAAACAGTAGCATAAATGCCATTGGGAAAATGACCCTCCTTGAAAAAATCCATGATAGCCTCACAAAGATCAGACTTGATAATAGGCGAGCAGAACTTTAAAAAAATTGTTCATTATACCCATCTGGACCAGCAGCTGCATTAGGACATAAGCCTTTGATAATATCATAGATCTTTGATTCCTCAGCCACACTCATTAACATTGCATTATCAGCCTCAGTAACCAGCTTAGGGATAAGGTTTTGCAGAACATTTCAGTTCTAAGGATTAGGAAGATCAGAGATTAGGGTTTCGAAATGGTTAACAGCCAATTCTCCAATAGTGTTAAGATCCTCCTCCTAGTTAGACCTATTCTAAATACGAGAAATATTAGACCTCTTGTATCTTCTCTTCATAAAATTATGGAAAAAGGAAGTATTCATTTCTCCATCTTTACACCAATTTGCATGTGTTTTCTGAATCAAGTAAACCTCTTCTCTTTCAAGAATTATGAGGTGGTTAACTTGAGCCTTTTCCAGAAGATCTCTGTCATGAGTTGAGTTAGAAATCATAAGATTAGCTTCAAGACTAGTTATCTCATCCTCAATGTGCTTTGCGGAGTCAAATACATTTCCAAAAACAGTCATGTTCCACACCTTAAGATTAGATTTTAGGTGTTTCATCTTGGACCATAACTTATTGATTAGAGACCCAGATATATCCATGTCCCAGCAACCTTCAACAAAGTCTTAGAACGCATAGTGCAAACACCACATATTCAGGAGTTTACAAGAAGAGACCTTTTTAGTTGAAGAATAAGAGATAGTGATCAGCAAAGGAGAATGGTCTGAACAGTTCTTGGGAAGATGAGAGATGTAGGTGTTGTCAAAATAGTTAAGCCAGTTCCCATTATAGAGCACCCTATCCAGCCTTCTCCACTGCCTACCATTTGACCAAGTAAACTTATTCCCTGAAAATCCAGCATCAATTAGAATGCAATCCTGAATAAAATCATTGAAATCATCCATACTAGCAGAACAATTAAAAGAACAGTTCAGTTGTTCATCAGGGTACGCAATAGTGTTAGAATCCCCTAGCAGAATCCACTTTTTGTCTTCATCTACAAGATTCTTTAGGTTTTCCCATAGAGACATCATCAAAACCCTGGTACATTTAGCATATATTACTGTGACATGAAAATCTTTTGGAACAGAACTGTGATTGATTCTCAGACGAAGAAATTGATCTTCATTAGCAAGAACATCCACCAGATACATCATATTCCATATCATCCAGATCTTGTTGCTGATGTTGCTAGTAAAAATCTGAAACCCCAACTTTTTAGATATAGATTCTAGCTTAGAGACACAGACCATAGGCTTATGAAGAAAAATAAACTCCAACTTTTTAGACCTCCTTAAAGACTTTAATCTTGATTGGTGTTTTCTTGTTTCCAATCCTATGCACATTCCAATTTAGGATAAAAATAGTATTTTAGAATGTTTAGGGTTTTGGCAACACTTTTGTGTTGCACACACTTAGAGGAAATAATCCACTTTGAATTAACAGCTTTCATCAATCTCATTTTCTTCATTTCAGGTTTCTTTCCATCATTGTTCCTAACATAAATTTTGTTGATAGGGGAAGCAGAGAGGCAGGGAAGAAACAGAATTGTAATCTTCTTGATTTGAAGACCCAATTTCAAGCGTATGGAAAGCCTCAATTATCTCTGTGTTCTCAATACCTAAAGGTAAATGATTCTGTGCCATATCTTCAGTAGTACCATTTTCTACATTTACTTCTGAATCTTCGGTTTCTTTATTCACAATTATTGATTTTACCTTTTGACCATTGACCTCCAACTTAAATGCAAGAACCAAAGAGTCAGTATTTGTTGTGAGAGAGGGATTGTCACGAATCACAAGCTTCCTTTGGGATTTCTTTTTGCATGTGTTCTAAGAGTGCCCTAAGTGAGAGCAAACTGTGCAGTATTCAGTACACTTGTTGTAGACAAATATTTGCCAGAAACTATGAGTCCCAAATGATATTTTTATTCCTTAAAGAAGAGGTTTAGAGACATCCATGAAGGCCCAAATTCTACAAAAGTTTTGTCTTACTCTATTATTTATTAGAACCCATACATTTAACGGAGTCCCAATATATCATTTGTTGATCAGGGCGAGAATTCAATGTCGGGAATAGCAGCTCGTGATCAGTAGATCCATGAAACTTCGAGGAGCATTCACCCTCTTCAATTAGTGAGAAGAAGAGATGATCAAGGGAAGAGAAAGCAGAAAATTTTGGTTTTCATTCTTGGAGAAATCTTGAAATTGTAACTCAACCACTTTTTTCAAATTTTCATAAACTTGTATTTTGGAAACAGCATAATACCATTTTGTGCCAAAAACATATTTTTGATATCGCGTTCGGAAGTATTGCTCGGTAAATGAGTAAAAATGTTAGACTCGTTTACCTCGGAATTTTTATCATTGTCCGGTTAATTTTTATTGGGAACCAAAATGGTACTAGCTGTTCTCTTAGGGGTTGGAGCTTGTTGTGTTACGGCTTGGTACTTCTTTATCCGTAAAGACCACTCGGTACAGAATCTTGCATCTGTTATAGGTAGAACGTTATCGGTTTCTTCGATTTGTGAGCATCATTTATAACATTCAAACATTTCTTTCCTCTAACACTATGTTAAACGCTATAAGAAAAATCTTAGAATACCAGCTCGTACCAACAACAGTATTATCTCAATAGAACCGAAAGTGTATCCCTATCATACTAATGATGCCTAGTGTTGTGAACCACCATTATTTCAGCAACGTCAATGCTATATAAGCAACGACACTAAATCAACTATGATTCATGAAAAATCCTGCAAACCCGTGAACGCAAAAACAATAAAAGTGAATTAAAATAGTCTAGTGCTTGATTTAACTAGTTGCAACATCCAGGCCTTAACTCTACATTCTAGTAAAAAATGAATTAAAAGTGAATAAAATTCAAAACAGCAAAAAGAATTAAAAGTTTGTTTTAAAAAAAATAGAATTGTTTAGAATTTGAGGTAGATCCACTATCGAACTTTTTGGGTTTTTTCCTGGAAAAGAAAATGAATGTTTTTGAGTGAGTCCTAACATTGAGATTATACCCTTTCAAGTTAAACATTGTTAAAACAAATAATAAGGGTATAGATAGATTGTCCTACCAATGAAGAACACAAAATAGTCATCCAAAGGTGAACTTTTGTCTACAAACTACAAAAGCAAATATACTTCTTGATAATAAATACCACTAACATGTAAAGAGGTAATTGACAAAACAACGATATAAATTAGGAATCGGTTACAAGTGATTTTAAACATTCATACTTGAACAAAACTGCCACAAATTTGTCTGAAAAAACTACAAAACCTGCATACTCCTAAAAAGCTAACACACAACAAAGCATGGAAGACCACTGATTATAGGAATTGGAAATCCTTGAGGAATTAAAGGTTCAAGTAGCCTTTTGCTTCTTAGGCATGCGGTATCCACCCACAACACAGGCATGATCGCGCTCAAATGGCTCAAGAGTAACTTGCTCTGCTGGCCTAAACTGCTCTTGCTGAAGCTTCTTCACTTCACTTTGGAATACAGCTTCAGCGGGAACTGTAGAATCTATGCAATTTGCCTTTATGGATATGACAAAATGACCACCAGCTTTCAAAAAGTGAGATGCATTCAAAGCCAAAATTCTAGCCTGAAATCAGAAACTCTATTCAGAACACTTCACAACCAAAAGAGAACAAACAGAATGAGAGTTACTATACTACAGGTGGATGAAGTCACCCAAAAAGACAACCATAAGTAGATTATACTCAAATTGGTTAATCAAGATTGAATCCAAAAGGCAAGCTGAGTAAAATTATTTGAGAATGGAGCACAATAAAAAAATATCCAAATAATCACAAGTAAATAGTTAAATTTATCAACATTGAAAAAAATATAAAGATTCAAATGCAAACTACAGGAACTTCAAAAATACAATAAAAGGAAACTCATTGCATCAGATATTTGGATCTTCATCATCCACTACATCGTGAAGGGGAATCCAAAAAAATCATCATTCGCAATTCATCATTTACAGGTTAACAACAGCATAGTTAACTTGGAAAGCTAGTAACTAAAATGATAAGCAATTAAAGATTTTCAAACATAAAAAAGTAACAATGACCAGAAATTCATTGCATTAGAAACTTGGATTTTCCCCACAATAGTCATGCAAGAAAATCCAAGCTCTTCACTTGCAAACTCTCATTAACACTACTCTACAACCAATAACGAACTCAACCCACTATTAAAATTTGGCATGAACAAGATAACAAAAATACAAAAAAGTTAGAACATCGCTCTAAATATGATGGCCAATGTGTAAAAAGGCAATCTACATAGCTACTCTAATATATAATTAGAAGTGGACATTATTTAAAGGGTTTAGGTAAGGCAAACCTGATCAGGCTGAGCAACATCAGAAAAGATAACATCTACCATGCCAACAAGCATCCTGTACTTAGCTGGATGTCTAGCATCTTCAATGATGGGAATAACATTAGTTCGCTTCTTAGCCATGTTCACCAAATCTCTACCACTACGGTGAGAAAACTCAACAGCGTAGACAACTCCAAGCTATAACAACCAAAACATTAAGTACATCAATAAACAAGAAAGCTGCACCAAAATAAGAACCATTATGCACCTTATGCAGTTGTCAGTATACTTACAGGCCCAACAACATCAGAAACATGAGAGACTGTAGTACCAGAAGCAGCTCCAAGATACAAAACCTTGGCACCTGGTTTAATCCAAATATTGTCAACACCGCCAAGAATGGCAGCGGCCAACTTCGAACGGAAAGGATTCCAGACCCTGTATTCAACCTTTGTTCCATCTTCATTCTGGAAAATCATAGGTAGTAAACATCAGACGAAGGTCGTTAAAATTATAAATGAACACTGACATGGGTTTTAGACTGTTAGTAAAGCTATATCCAGATTCTACATTTGTTTTATAATAGTATAAACTAAAGTAGCATGCGAAAATCAAAAGTGAACAAGAAATCTGACACCAAATCTATGATCAGTGAATAGGATAATACGATTCTAAAATCAAAAGTAATTTACCTGGACTGATATTCTCTTTTCGTTGTAAACAGCCTCTCCAGGAACCAAGTTCTTGGTGACAAGAGCATCTTCTTTACCCTTAGCAATAAACACACCTTCATGTCTATGTGGCTCAACTATAACCTTGTTTCCACCTTTCATTCCACCGGGACCACCTCTACCGCGTCCACGACCTCCTCCAGGTCCACCGCGTCCTCTACCACGACCTCCATCTCTTCCACCACGTCCACCTCCGAATCCACCACCGAATCCACCTCTACCACGTCCACCACCATCTCTTCCACCACGACCACCACTGAATCCACCTCCACCACGGCCGCCTGCAGCAAAACCAACAAATACACTTACTTAATCGTCTTATAAAGCTAAACTTCATAGATATATAATTACATTTAACACTAGAAAGAGAAAACTATACCTCTCATCGGTGGTCTCATGCTTGCAAGTAGGGAGTAAAAAGGAAGTGTTTTGATAGAGGCTGGTCAAAGGAGAAGGAGACAGATGAAACTGAAGCTTACGAAGAAGAGACTAATTTTATAGGGGACAATTAGGGTTTAGGGTTTTTCGGGTGAACAAAATTTGAAGTAGTCGGGCCATGGATTTCAAAGAAAATGAAAACCCGACTAAAGCCCACAATAAGTTCATAAACCAGCCCGATTGCTTCTTTGTCTAAAGATGGAAAACATACTACCAGACAAGCGACTCTTGTCGTTTAAATTTTTATTTCACCACTAAGCTTTTTATTTGTTTCACTAAAACTAAAATCTATGGAAGGCAATTGCATTGTGTGTTTTATAGTTTTATTTATTTTACTTCAGAAACTAAAGCGCCTAAAGAGACATAATATATTTTTTTAATTTTGGTTCAGCTTTAACTTTTTGAAATGTTGTAATTTGTTTGTTTTTTCATACTCCCATATGCTTTAATTCAAAGTTCTAGGAAAAATGAAATCTCTACCTATTTTTTATGAAGAGGTGATTAGGTTTTTGTTGGAAGGTTACAATTAGGGTGTTTCAGCTAAATGATTTGTTTATACGTGGTGGTTGGTCTATGATATTTATTTATAAGTATTATTGAATTTTGGGTTGTTGGTTAACATTTGGTTGGAACTTTTTTTTATTTTCATGGTTTATACAAACCTTTAAAAACGCTACAAGTCAATATACTTACTATTAGAAATACGCAATATATAGTACCATAAGATCGTCGTTAAGGTACGGATATGAACAACTTGTCTATTTGTGGGTGTTCGTTTAATTCACGCTTGACATATGTTAGAAATATCTTTGAGATTTGGATCGCTTTTTACCACCACTTGACATATGTTAGAAATATCATTGAGATTTGGATCTTTTTTTACCACCACTTGATTTGAACTTTTTGATCTTCGAGGCTTATACCAACCTCTAAAAACACTACAAATCAATATACTTACTATCGATAACACGCATTATATAATATCATAAGATTCTCGTTAAAGTATGCATATGAACAAACTTGTCTATTTGTGGGTGTTGGCTTAATCCACACTTGATAAGATTCTCGTTAAAGTATGCATATGAACAAACTTGTCTATTTGTGGGTGTTGGCTTAATCCACACTTGACATCTGTTAGAAGTATCCTTGAGCTTTGGACCATTTTTTACCACCACTTGGTTGGAACCTTTTTTATCTTCGGGGCTTCTGTCAACCTTTAAAAACACTATAAATCAATATACTCATTATTAGAAACATGCATTATATAATATCATAAGATCTTCGTTAAGGTATGGAATTTGTGGGTGTTGGCTTAATCCACACTTGTCGGCTATAAATACCCTTGAGCTTTGGGCTAATTTTTACCACCCTTTGGTTGGAAGCTTTTGGTCTTCGGGGCTTATACCAACCTTTAAAAACACTACAAATCAATATACTTACTATCACAAAAATGCATTATATAAGATCATCGTTTATCATAAGATCATCGTTAATATATGGATATGAACAAACTTAAGTTCATCTTCAGCTAACACAAAATATAGTATCACGGTTATGTCAAAGTTAACAAAACAAAACCAAAATCACGAGATAGTGATTGATTGCAGTTCATAAAACAATAATATTCAAAAAAACAAAACAAAACCAAAATCACGAGATAGTGAATGATTGCAGTTTATAAAACAATAATATACAAAAAAAAACAAAACCAAAATCACGAGATAGTGATTGCAGTTCATAAAACAATAATATACAAAAATAGTATCACGGTTATGTCAAAGTTAACCAAAATAACGAGATAGTGATTACCGTTCATAAAACAATAATATACAAAAAACTAAAATCACGAGATAGTGAAAACAATAATATACAAAAAATAGTATCACGGTTATGTCAAAGTTAACCAAAATCACGAGATAGTGATTACCGTTCATAAAACAATAATATACAAAAAACCAAAATCACGAGTTAGTGAAAACAATAATATAAAAAAAAAATACCATTCATAAAACAATAATATAAAAAAACAAATAAATATAAATAAATAATATAAAAAAAAAACAAATAATGCAGGCTGTGGGGTTCGAACCCACGCGCACTTATGTGCAGAAGATCTTAAGTCTTCCCCCTTAACCACTCGGGCAAACCTGCTACATGTCTTAAATTTGGTGAAACTAAGTATAATATAGCACCACCTGATCGATTTATTTAGTTATTAAAAAATAATATTTGATTTTGGTTTTTACTTTGTATTTTATTATGATTTAATTTTTTATGTTTTAATTTTTTATTTATATTTTTTTTATATTATTTTATTCATAACCAAATATATTACAATTTAACTCCAAAATTTAAACTCAAAATATGTCCATAAAGCACTATTGTTCCAAACTTAAAAAGTTTATGTTCTTAATATTTGGGTCAACAATAGATCTTAAGTGTGGGTATAAGCAGTGGCGTAGTCAGAACCAAAACATTGAGGTTTGAATCGTAGACCCATGGGTTCCCACCTCTAATTTTTCCAATGGGCTAGGATATATTTAGCTATTTTTTTATATGTATTAAGGTTATATACATAAAAAAAAAATAGATTTCAGAATCCTCAAAAAACCTATCCAGCTCCGCCCCTAGGTATAAGATATGTGGGTAGTTGACAAAAATATCACAAAAAACTTATTTTATGAATATTTAAAATTATTTATTATATATTTTACGACCGTAATAATTAATAAAACTTATGAAGTGATTTTTAGTTAAAAATAATAATAGTTGCATGTTTAGGTTTTTATTTCATTAAGTCTTTAAATATTTTTTGTCTATAAATCATTAAAATCAATTATTTATTATTTCAATATAATTTTTTTACATAGAAATTTACTTTATCTAAAAAGTAGTTATTTATGTGTATAAGTATATTGAAAAAATAAAAAATTAAAAATATATAAATTAAGATAGAGATTTTATAAATCTTTACTGATTTACTGAGTAACTTATGTCTAATTTGGTGGAAATTTGCATAAAAAGAATAAGATGTTTGTGATAATTTCTCATATATGGTTTATCTAGTATTGTCGCCAAAGCTACATCACCTAATGCTCATAACCACATTGGAGGGATGTCATTCATCTTATACTCGTTAAATAGATTAGTTGCAAAATTTAATAAAACTAAGTATCGCATTCACATGTATATATATCAAGAAAAATTATTTATCTTGTAAATTTATACGTCATTTGAGTGTCTTATCACATAAATGACTAAGAGCAATTGGTTGTCACGTCACATAGAAAATGGAGATTATTATATATAATAAACTAGCAATTATTAAAAAAATGATAGTATCTTGGTTTAATTATATATTTTTTGTTTATGATATAAATTAATTATGATTTTACTAGGTGGTTTACATAAATAAATTATTTTATTTTAAATTTTTATTACAACAAGAATAACATTTCATAGATTAGTTTTATGCTCATTAAGAGGAAAATTACTTTGTATTTTACAAACGAAGTAAAACCTTTAATAAGTAAGTTTTAAAAAACGGTTGCTAATTTTTCTAAAGTTTTATTTATGCTACAAAACATAAACATAACTTATAACTCATATGAGAATTGACAAAATATTTTAGTGATTCGAAATGTATTCATAATGTTTACTCATGAAGATGTTTTATTGATTAAATATTAAAAATAAAGTTTAACTTCATTGCATATAAAAAACCACCATACTTTAAAAATAAAATAAAATAAAAATTATTATAATTATATGTGTGTATAGTTTGTTGTGTCTATTTATCATAAAAATGCTATGCATCTCGTGTAGTGATTCCAATTGTAGAATTATTAAAGATTTGAACTATAACTAGTTTTACTACGGATCTATTTGCTATGTTTAATTTCATATTAAATATTAATGCAAGTATGATTAAATATACTGGAATTCTTCTGAGCCAAGTTTTAGGATTTTGTTAAAATGATAAGGTATATCACCCAAATCATTTCATTAAATATCTCATTTCATTATTATTTTTATTTGTCATAAATTCAATCAATACCTTTCATTCTCATTAGTTATGCATAATGAAACTAAGGTCGCATTAAGTAATGGACGCACACGATCAAACTATATTTTCATTTATCATAGATAAGTCATTCATCATTGCAAATATTAACACAATAAATATAATCAAGTTTATTTTTTCGTACAATTTTAATGTTTTTTTCTCAAATATTTCTTAGTATATAACTTTAAACCCTCAAATTCAACAAAATAACAATAATAGTTATGCAAATCAATACAACACAACATAAAATCTAAATATTTATGTAAACATATACTCATGATATTTTATATGAACTACGAATAAATAAAAACAGTATATAAATTATATATACATAAAATAGTCATCATTTTTATAATAAATAGCAGGAGGCCAATGGAAAAGATAGCCAACGGTGAAAGCAAAAGACCAACAAGATGAGAAAATATATTAGAGTTTATAAGCAAAATGTAACACTTACAGATATTCTTTTCGATTGCAGGAAACTTTTAATTGAGTTCTTAAAGGAAAGAATCTGCTAGCACTATATGGAAGAGATAATTTAAACTTCTTAGGGTTTTACGAAAACAAAGAAACAAATTATAAAAAATGGGAACTTAAGATTGTAACGAATAAAAACAAATACATTATTTAGTATTTCTATTTATAATCTAGTATTATGTGAATATACGTTAGCCTAATTGCAGACAATTATGATTTTTTTTTTGTTTATTGTCTCTTTAATACCTCATTTAACTCATAAGAGAAAAATACCGCTTTAATTTTGTAGCTCGTATTAGCTTGTGACCATAACCATATTAAACTTATAAGGCTCCATATTTATAGTGTCATGATGATGAGGTCTCCTTAAATATCTTGAGTAAACTCAACTAGTATTTATATTATATGTTTTATGAGACTCAATTAATTACTCGTTGGTGTAATAAACTTATATTTGATTATATTTAAATATTTTGACTTATATTTATAACAATTGGATTCTATGAATTTCCAATGGATGAGACATTCAAAATTAGGATATCTTTAAATATCCCACTTATATTATCATGTAGTTGAAATATATCCACTATATTGTGCACTATATAATATATTGTCTCACTTGTAACCCAACATGTCTTGTTTAGATGATTGTCAACTGAAAATGAGGTATGACTACGACTTACGTTTGCCCAATAATTTCTTCAGTTTTCATAATAATAACTACCAGCTAAATAAAATTTGACTTCTCATGGAGTACGACATGTAAATTATACAAATCCATAATCATTATGTGTCATTTTCTAACTTGTCTAACTGTATTGAGTTTGAGATTGTTAAATTGAACTTTAAACTAAATGAGTAATATTCATATATTAAAATTACACATACAAATCTCGAATAGTAATATAATAAAAAACTTGTTCTGGAAATATTAAAATGTAACCAATACACACCTCTAACTGGAACTAAATATCTTATAAGCTAAATGCACTCATACAAAATGTGTGCTATTAAATTACTGGAAGTGGTAATGTTTTAGTGAAATGATATTTATCCATGGAGTATGTGTCGATGTCTTCAACCCTTAATTAATTACTATAGATTATTTATTTAACACAAAAAAAAATTGATGTTTATATGTTTATATTTGTTTGTGCCTTTCTTTATTTATAATAAGATATATGATCCACTGTCGTAATAAAATATCGATGGTCTTTAAATCTCACCACTTTCTGTATCTTGTTACAAAGTTTTTGAGTCATCATGCAAGGTTTTAAGCTTCAAAACATACTACATTAGTAGGTGCCATGATGTAGATTATTACAATAGTTTATTTTATACTCTTCTATTAGATGTACGTTACATCTATATGTATACATAACCGGATGTGCATCATCTCATGTTCACACGATCGGTGAAATCTGCACCATAGTATCCTATGGTATCCAAGCTATTCAATTATATATATATATATATATATATATATATATATATATATATATATATATATATATATATCATATTATGGTGTTTGGTATTCTTCAAATACCAGAGAACACTCTTGAATATTGTCGAATGGTCAACTCATGGATTTCTTATGTACCTTGTCAATATTCTCACTGCAAATAATATGTTTGACATTATACACACATGACAATACATAAAACCTCCAGCAACCAAAACGTATGGATGTGTCTTCAGAGTCTAAATGTTTGAATATGTTGTGAGGGACTTATTGAGGAATATCTTCTTGGTTATGAGGGTTGATGAGTCAATAATTATCAAAAATGTATATTTGGGATCTTGGGTCAGATGTGACTAGAGAGAGAAAGTGAAGAGAGAGAAAGTAGGATTCGTCCAAAGTAATATTCAATACCCTTTTTAGGCAAGTGGGTCACCCTTTTATACTAAAATAAGGAGGACCCATTTAATCTCTTAGTGGGCCGTTCATCACATATCAATGAGGCCCCTCTACTATTTTATTGTTGTACATTGGTCCTTGGAGGACTTCAAATACCCGATTAATCCCGTCAACTACTATTTATTGCGTTTTTACCCCTATCACTTGGATCGGCGAATTCCGCCCTCATCAGTAGCCCCCCAGTCTTCGGGAACTTTTAGGAGCGGAGACTTGCGAAAGAGCTATCGCCGATCGTCCGACCTCACTCCTAATCCAGGCCCTGTTATTTTTGATTCCCCGATGCTCGGGGCCACCTCCTCGGACGCCTTCCCGCGCCTTTCCGTTCTGTTGGGCTTTTAATTTCAGGCCTTTCATGGCGGCCCATTATTTTCTCACCGACCGTGGTAGTGGTGGCCCAAATCGATGCTGCGCTTGTGACAAATTGCTTACGTCATCCCTTGTCAGTCGGGGGTCGGCACGTGTCATTAGCCAAGGGGTCACTTCTCTGTCAGACTAGGCTCCTAGGGGGACTCTTCGCCTTCCCGCTGCGTTTTCGTCGATTGGTATCCCCCGATCTTTCAACCCTTCCTATAAATACCCCAAGATCCTTTAGTATCTCTCAGAAGCATTTTAGAGAGAGAAAACGCTGTCCGACCATTTCTAGAGAGAGAAAGAGCTTGCCCGACCCTTCTTTGCCCTGGTTCTTGTTGTATGAAACCCGGACGCTCACAGAAAAAACCAACCAAGAAAAAGAGACCTGAGTGGAGTTTTGAAGAGTGGTCTAGTATCGGTGATAGAGCAGAGGAGTACCGACGCGCTGGTCTGATCTGGGGGTCCAACTCCAAACCTTTTGTTCCCGCTCCGCTTCCTCACGACCCCGTTCTTGCCACCCCGATTCCCGCAGAGTCTTTCCTGGTGTCCGACCTTCCGGTTTCTCCTATTCCCGAGGGTAGCCTATCCCCAGAACCCATTATCCTTTCTTCTAGTGACAGTTCCCATTGTTCCGCAGTCGGGCCAAACAATCCGACCCTACCGTCCGTCGACTTACCCTCTTCCCGTTGTGCCCGTAAGTCTACCTTCTTGATAATGGGGGAAGACGATCTATCCAAGCGTTCAGCAGGAGGTAATAGTCCCGAAATGGTTCAGCTTACACCCTCGATTAGAGGGATTCGGACCGGTATTAACACTGCGGTCACTTTTTTAGGTTTGCCCAAAATGCGGCTAACACCCGAGCAGGCGGAGGAGGCCCATAGGAACATGGCTCGCGATGCTGCCGAAGCTTCTTCTTCCCGGGTCCGGCCATCTGAAACTGATGTCGCTACTGCCCGCAGCTCTAGTCAGATTCCGACCCAAGAAGCTGGAGAGTCGGAAATTGACGTTGCTCCCGCGGGAGTTTGTATTGCCGCAGCTGGCCACGCGGCTAATAACCAGGATGACCCCTTGCCCGAGGCGGTTGAGGCTGCTATTTCGACCAAGTACTTCAGCTGGCTTCTGACCAGGGACGTGGTTTCTCTCTTCGAAGGGAAGTACCTCTACTTCCCCGAGTCCGATCATGGTGAAATGCTGACCCGCTGGGGGATCCCTGAGTGTGTCACCGTTCGATTCCCGACCCCGGGGGAGACACCTGTTCACGTCAGACCCAGAGAGATTGTGGTGTTCACCAAATTATTCAACTGGGGTTTGCGCTTCCCCTTGGACCCTGAGATTGCGCTCTATTTCCGCACTCTTCAGATCTGTCCATCGCAGCTGACACCCAACGCGTGGTATACCCTGATGTCCTGCATCATGGCTTCCCGCCTTTCCGGTCGAGTTATGCCGATGGAGGAGTACATCGCCATGTCGGGTCTGTCCAAATCCCCGAAGTCACCATTCTTCTATTCCTCTCTTGGCAATAAGTAGAAAATTGTCAATGATTTTTTAGAGGGGGACAAGGGGTGGAAACACCGGTTTGTATTCTTGAGCGGGTGCTGGGAGAACGGGCTTCCATACACCAAGGAGAACCCGAGGCAACTGCTGCGGACCTGGGTCCATGATGGTACTACCTTTTCCTACGTACATATATATATATTTTACCTTATGTACCGACCCCTTTGTGTAGTGTCAAAGGACTGGCTGCAGGGGGTGAAGAAGGACCATTCGAAAGCCGCGGAGGACACTTTCGAGGTGCTGAAAAACTACGCCCGCAGGAATTGGGGTTGGGGCATGCACCGTACCTTCATGGACAAGAACCTGTTCATGAGCAACCTCTGGCGGTGCTCATCCGAGGCGCTGACCATTGAACAGTTGCGGGAACCTCCAAGCCTCGACGAGGTGTTTGCCCGAACCGGTCGTCCCGGGTATATACTGTACTTGCCCAAACGCAATAAGGCGCCCGGCAAGCGCCCAAAGTCCGAGGAGGACGGGGGGGAACCGGAGGTCGGAACCGAGGCAGAAAGCGATCCGATCAGGGCAGCGGCGCCGGTGGCAGAACGATCGGAGGCGAGTCAGAACCCGGCCATAGTGCAGAAGAGGAAGAACCGTGCAGAGACGGGAGGGTCTAAGCTAAAGAAATCCAAAGCTGTGGTAGAGGATCTGGCAGTAATTAGCGCGGATGTGGTCGCTGCAGGGCCTAACTTCACAGATCAGGTTGGCGACGGTCCTGCTAAAGAGGACGTTGTCTTAATCCCGGATGACACCGAGCCCCCCGAGGCTGTAAAACCCGATGCTGCATCGTCCAGTGGCCCCAAACTCCCGGTGCTAACGATGCCTGGCAGCCCGCACTCTTTTCCTTTACGGAAAACTGATGGACTGGCGATGTCGCTATACAACTTGCTGGTGCCGGCTGCCTTGAAAGAACGTCGGGTGAAGGAGCTTGGCAAGAAGTTATCCTTAGCGGAAACAAAGATTGCTAATCTTGCCGCACAGGTGAAGACTGCTGAAGAGGCCCAGGTGTTAGCGGAAGGTCGGGCCGTCGAAGCCGAAAAACTGGCTACCGAAGCGAAAGCGGCCGCGGAGACAGCAAAACAGGCAATGGAGACAGCGCAGAAGACCGCGGAGGACGCGTTGGGTGTGTCGGAGACTGCGAGGAAAGCCGCGGAAGACCGCGCCTCAGCTTTGGCGTTGGAGGTTCAAAAGTTGAAATCGTCAAACGTTGCCTACATCAACCGATGTAGGCAATGGTCGGACAAGGAAACTGCCGATGCCAAAGCCGCATATGTTCTGTCACTCCATAATCGTTACCCGGACCTTCGCCTGGGATCGCTGTGGCTTGATGTACCGGAAAAAGACAGGCCTGACGGAGTTGAATGTGAGGAGTCCGACGATGCGGATGATGAAGAGAATGATGATGCGGACGAAGATGGGGAGCAGTGATTCTGTTCCCCTTTTTTTTTTGTAAAGATATTTCGTTAACCTTCGGGGGCCGTAGGGCCCTCTGTATTTTGTGTTGTACTACAACTCTTTTTGTTTTGTTTTTGGGGGCCACGGGGCCCCCTGTGATTATATGACGCTTTGATTTGCTGAATATATTGTTTCACAGATCGTAGATTTTTATATTTGGTAGGTTGATTTGTTACCGAAAGTCGTGCCCGAGGATCGGTAAAACTGAAAAACCCTTTGAAGGCTCTGTAGATCGATTTACTATCGAAGGGTTATCCAGAAGGTCTGGAAAACCCAAAATGTAGATCGGTAAAACCGAAAAACCCCTGTAGGGTTCCGTAGATCGATTTATTATCGAAAATTTTCCCAAAAGGTCGGGAAACCCAAAATGTAGATCGGTAAAACCGAAAAACCCCTTTAGGGTTCTGTAGATCGATTTATTATCGAAAATTTTCCCAAAAGGTCGGGAAACCCAAAATGTAGATCGGCAAAACCGAAAAACCCCTTTAGGATTCTGTAGATCGATTTATTATCGAAAATTTTCCCAAAAGGTCGGGAAACCCAAAATATAGATCGGTAAAACCGAAAAACCCCTTTAGGATTCTGTAATAAACTTATATTAATAGAAATGGACGACGTCCAGCTCGTCAGCTGTCCGAAGTCGCAATGATTTAGTATTAAGAAGGCAAATTATTTTCTGATTATCAAAAACGCGGGTCGGGTTTTGGCTGATGCCTCGTTAAAACCACCTCGTGCCACCGAGGTAGGAAAGAGTGCATCCCCGACCATTACAAACTTGAATCAAACGGGACATAATGCGAAATACATCATAAATTACAAACTATTCGAAATATAACTTCAAGTGCTCAATATTCCATGGTAGCCTTAGGAGGTGTCCGAACCGGTTCTGTAGGCGGTACGTCCCGCTCCTGATTTTCTCGACTATTTCATAGGGTCCCTCCCAATTTGGCGCTAACTTTCCGAGGCTCTTGTCCTTTGTGTGGAGGAAAACGCGTCGTAAAACCTTATCACCGACCTTGAACTCCCGACGTCGGACTTTGGCTGCGTATCGGCTTCTCATTAACGTCTGGTAATGTAAAGAGTTTAAATGAGCGCGACGGCGCTTCTCTTCTATGAGGTCAAGTTCTAGCCGTCGGCTTTCGTCATTTGTCTCCTCCTGATAAGTTCCGACCCTGAAAGAGGGAAAAATAGACTCCGCGGGGGTGACCGCGTCCATGCCATATACTAAGGCGTACGGCGATTCTTGGGTAGCCGTGCGGGGTGTGGTTCGGTAAGCCCATAACACTTCTTGCAAATAGTCGGGCCATTTTCCGGCCTTTCCCTCGAGATTCTTTCTGAGGCCATCCAGAATGGTTCGATTAGTCACTTCGACCTGGCCATTTGCTTGTGGATGAAACGGAGCAGAGAAACATTGTCGAATATTATGAGTGGCGCAGAATGCCCTCATTTCCGC
This sequence comes from Limnanthes douglasii subsp. nivea, assembly GCA_036936605.1. NCBI lineage: Eukaryota > Viridiplantae > Streptophyta > Magnoliopsida > Brassicales > Limnanthaceae > Limnanthes > Limnanthes douglasii. Next base: position 88,722,944 of record JAUPFV010000003.1, read on the forward strand.
ACTATCAAATTGTGGCCCGTTGTCCATAGTTAGCCGCTGGGGCACCCCGAATCTGCAGCAAATGTTCGCCCAGATGAATTTGACAATATCCTTGGTCTTTGTGGCGGATAGGGGCTCAGCCTCAACCCATTTGGAGAAGTAATCTACCGCGACGACAATCGTCTGTCTTCCTCCCGAAGCCATCGGTAATGGCCCAACGAGGTCGATTCCCCATCGGTCAAAGGGTAGTCCTTCGGATATAGATTCTAAGGGAGATGCGGGTATGTTGATCGCGTTCCCAAACCTTTGACATGTATCACAAGTTTTCACCATAAGTCTTGCGTCTGCCGTTATCGTCGGCCAATAGAATCCTGCGAGAAAAATTCTCCTAATCAGCGCCTTATACCCGCAGTGCGCCGCGCCCTCCCCATCATGTAGTTCGGACAAAATTACTTGGGATTCGTTAAAACCTAAACATCGAAGTAGAGGTCGGCTAAAGGATTTTTTGTACAGCACATACCCTAAAAGGACGTATCCCCGCGCCTTGTTGCACAATTTTCGCGCCGAGGCGGTGTCATCGGGAAGCCGACCTTCGGCCAGGAAAGCGATAATACCCTGTCGCCAGTCCGAACTGGAAACCGAAGAGATCTGGCACGCGATTTTAGGTCGGTCACTCAACTCATGCCATTTAACGATGGACGGGCTTTCTTGCTCTATTACCCATGGGTAACTGGCAGAGCAGGAAATCGTTGCCAAAGAGTCTGCTGCTGTGTTTTCAGTTCGTGGGACATGTTCGTATGTGATTTTGTCGAAAGAAGCGGCCAGAATTCTTAATGCCGCTAGGTACTGTACCAGGTGTTCTTTCCGAGCCTCCGCACTCCCTGAGGCTTGGTTGATTAAAAGTTTGGAGTCGCTTACGAGGCGTACTTGTCTTGCCCCGCACACCTGTGCCAATCGTAAACCTGCCAAAGCTGCTTCGTATTCAGCTTCATTGTTTGACGCGTGAAAACCAAAGCGGATGGCCTGGAGCATGCTCAAACCCGAGGGGGTTATGATTTGAATTCCCGCCCCACAACCACTGACGTTTGCTCCCCCATCCGTGCGGATGGTCCATTCGCCCTCTGCTGGCTCTTGCGAAGGCGCTTCCTGTTCGGGCCGTTCAGAGTGAAATTCGACCAAAAAATCGGCCAAGGCCTGGCCCTTGATTGCTGTCCGGGGTTCAAATTCAATGTCAAAATCCCCCAACTCTACCGACCACTTGGATATTCTCCCGGACATGTCTGGTCGCTGAAAAACGTATTTTAGTGGAAATGATGTGCGGACGACAATAGGGTGTGCTTGGAAATATGGACGCATTTTCCGCGCCGCCGTCACCAGAGCCAGTGCCATTTTTTCCAGTTTTAAGTACCGAGTTTCGGCGTCCAGCATGCTTTTGCTCACATAGTATACCGCTGTCGGAGCCGGCCCTGATTCGCTAATTAGTGCTGCGCTGACCGCATAATCCGTGACCGCAATGTAGAGGAAAAGGGTTTTGCCCGCAGTAGGCTTGGTAAGGCGGTTCGGGGACGATAAGTACTCCTTGATCCCTAAAAACGCCACGTCACACTCCTTGGTCCAGACGAAATTTTTTACCTGTCGAAGGACCTGAAAAAACGGAGCGCATTTATCAGATGATTGAGAAATGAAACGATTTAGTGCGGCCAATCTCCCGGTCAGGATCTGAACTTCTTTCACACTCCGAGGAGGGGTCATGTCGGCTAGAGCTCGGAGCTGGACAGGGTCGGCTTCAATGCCTTTCTCGCTGACGAAGAATCCCAAGAACTTTCATGATCGGACCCCAAAAGAACATTTCTTAGGGTTCAGCTTAAGATTTACCCTTCGCAAATTATCAAAGGTTTCTCTAAGGTCGGCAAGGTGGGCCCCATCGGTCCTACTTTTGACCAACATATCATCAATGTAAACCTCCATGTTTCTCCCGATCTGACTTTCGAAAGTCCTGTTGACCAGCCTTTGGTACGTCGCGCCCGCATTCTTCAGTCCGAAGGGCATTACTTTGTAGCAGTATAGCCCTCGACCCGTTATGAACGTGGTGTTTTCCTGGTCCGCGGGGTGCAACTTAATTTGATTGTAACCGGCGTAGGCGTCCATAAAAGACAGTAACTTGTTACCCGACGTCGAGTCCACCAGCTGATCAATCCTCGGCATTGGGAAAGGGTCCTTTGGGCACGCCCGATTGAGATCGGTAAAATCTACACACATCCTCCATTTCCCGCTTTTCTTTTTGACAAGAACGGGGTTAGAGATCCACAAGGGGTACCGTGCTTCCTCTATATGCCCGACACTGGTCATTCTTTCAACTTCCCGTAGAATTACTTCTGCCTTTTCGGGAGAGAAGGCCCGACGTTTTTGAACGATCGGTCTGACATTCCTGTTTATGGTTAACTTGTGAATCGCGAAGGACTCCGGTACTCCTGTAACGTCCCCGGAGCACCATGCAAACAAATCAAGGTTCTCCCGGAGTAAGACCAGTAGCTGCTCCCTTAGGGTCGGTAAAAGGTTTATCCCGACCCGCAGGCATTTACTGGTGGCAAAATAAAAAAACTCGCACTCTTCGTCTGTCGTTAGAAGGCTTGGGGCCTCCCGAGGGTCGTCTACCGGCTGCGAACCCGGGGAACTCCCCCTTAATTGCTATGCTTGAGCCTGAAGCATCTCTTGATCTTTTTTGGGTGCTAACGCAGCTCGGTAACATTCCCGCGCCGCTTTCTGGCTGCTCCGTACTACTCCAACGTTGTTCCCGACCACATACTTTACACACTGATGGATTGTAGAAGTCACCGCATGCATGCGCGATATCCAAGATCGTCCCAAAATGGCGTTGTGCGAGGCCGGCGCGTCCACTACTACAAACAGAACTGTGACCTCCTTTTTAAATGGGTCGCGGCCTAACTGTACCACGCCCTCGAACTCTCCCACTACGTCGGCTGCCGACCCCGTGAACCCGACTATGGTGCGGTCAGATCGTTCAAGCACTGGTCGTGTTCGGAACTTGGCAAAGGTCGAAGCGAAGATGATATTGGCCGAACTCCCGGTATCTACCAAGATGCGCCGAACCTCCTCTCCCGCAATCGCTGCCCCAATCACAATGGCATCCTCGTGAGGCCCGACTAAGTCTCTCATGTCGTCGTCATCGAAATGTAAAATTGGCGATGGGGCGTTACAGGTTTGGAAGGAAGTTCTGGCTTCCAGCTGGGTGGTCAAGTTGACGATATGTCTCTTCCTGGAGGAATGTGTTATTCCCGCCATTGAATCCCCCCCAAAGATGGTCAAAGATTCAAAAAGTTCAAGCAGGCCCTGCACTTTACCGACGCGTTCTCCTACCTCTTCCTCAACAACTCCGATAATGTTGTGGTCGGCCCCTGGATTGTCGTAGCGCGGGATCGGGGAAGAGATACTTCTGGTTTTGAAGCAAGTTTGGGTTCCCAACTGAGTGGGTTGGCCGACAATTCGCCCTTTCCGAGATGTGCGCGCGGCTTCCGTCGTAGATCATCCCCCGATGATTATCGACGACTCAAACCTTTTACAGAGGCTACGCACGCTTCCGATACTTTCTTCCGCCTCTTCCTCTATGATCCCGATGATATTACGATTGGCTTCGGGATCGAGGTATTCAATCGAAACATCGAAATGGTCGGTAACTTCTGAAATTGCCATGGTCGTCTCCGGCTTCGGAACGATGACCACTTCTTTCGAGGTCGCGGCATGCTGGGTCTTCTTGACATACTCTAACAGGTTCCCATGCTCGATGAGCATCTGTATTTCCTTTTTCAAGGCTATGCAGTCCTTCGTGTCATGGCCGACGTCCTCATGGTAACGACAATAGCGGTTATTCCTTTGCTCCCGAGGCGTCGGGATAAGGAAAGGTCTTCGGTACATCCTGCTCTTCTTGGTTTTCTCGTAGATCGATGACACGCACTCCGTGAGGTCCGCGAAGTAGGCCGGTCGTATCCATTTGTTGGACATGGGTCGAGAAGCTGTCTGCCCTGCTTGTTTTGGCCTTGGACCAGAAGGGGTCGGAGATTTAGTCACCAACGGCGTGCTCGGGGGTATCGTGCTAACCGGTTGGGCAGACCTAGCATGGTCTGGTCGGGAACTCTGTTTTATCACGACCGAGGCTTGGGCGCTCTGCTGGATCTGTGCTGCCAACTCAGAAGCTTCTGTTTCCTCGATCAATATCTGCTTTTCTATTTGTGCCAACAATGCGGAAAAAGTGAATGCTTGCTTCTTCGTGACTGCTTGCTTCATTGTCCCCGGGAGCAGACCCAATCGAAACGCCGTTAGAGCCACATTCTCTTCACAGTGGTCCAGATCGGTTTTTGCGTCAATGAACCGCCTGGTATAGTCTTTAAGGCTCTCCCCTAGCTTCTGTCGACAATTCATAATAGTATCTCCGTTGGCACGAAAACTCTTACTTCCCACGAAGTGCTGCCTAAATATTGTCCAGAAAGTCCCGAAATTCCGGATGCAACCCTGCGGCAAACGGTTGTACCATTTAGAAGCCCTGTCTTTGAAAGTCATAGAGAAGGCTCTACACAAGAGCTTGTCATCGTTATCGAAGCTCAGCATGAAGTTCTTGAAAGCTTCCAAATGGTTGTCCGGATCCTTTTTCCCGTCGTATTTTTCCAGCTTGGAAATGTCGAACCGCCTCGGGAGTGGTCCCGCTAATATCTCATCGGACAACGGGGAGGCCCTCCAATTGACTCCGAGCTCGAAAGCTCCTCCCCCAAGACCTTCGGTTCTAATTCCATAGAGTCCTTCGACTCCAGGGCTGATGAATTGGCTACTGGTTCGGTATCCATGGTTCTGGCTGTTCGATGGTTGCCAAGGGATTGGTGGCAATATTTCCCGCTCTCCGCGGCTGGCGGTGTGCGTTTCTTCTTTTTCAAAGGATGCCGGGGTCGGCTTGTCCGTGCCCCCCTTTTTATATCGCGAGGGATCTGCCCTGGACCCGCGAATGCGCCGGGATCGACTCTTTTGTGTTCGTTGGACTCTCTCCCGGCGCAGGTATTCCTTGCCCGACGAATCGTCTGAGGGGTAGTCCGATGTCATAGCCCGACGGTTTTCAGGGTTTCGACGAGTTTTGACGGCCTCTTCATCGTCGGGGGGAGAGTCTCGGTAGTACCTGACAGGTCGGGCCTCTATTCGTGGATTGTTGTCGCGGCCGGATGCTCCCCGATCCTCCAGGATGGGCTCTTTGCCCTTTCCTTCCCGAGCTCTTTTCTCGCCCAATGCCCGTTCTCGTTCCTCCTCTAACCGAGCAATGTCTTCAAGGAGCTGCTTTCGGGTCATAATCAAAGTCGACCGCTTATCCCGTCCGCCGTTCCATTCCCGACCGGGGACTCCCGTGCCCTCCGAACCAGAAACGGCTCGGACGACTTCTCTACCAGCCCTCTTTATCGCCGCTTCGCTATTCATCCCGAAAAATGTGATTTTCAAAGAACAAAAGATTCCTTTTCGGTATCACTGATTCCCACAGACGGCGCCAATGATGAGTCAATAATTATAAAAAATGTATATTTGGGATCTTGGGTCAGATGTGACTAGAGAGAGAAAGTGAAGAGAGAGAAAGTAGGATTCGTCCAAAGTAATATTCAATACCCTTTTTAGGCAAGTGGGTCACCCTTTTATACTAAAATAAGGAGGACCCATTTAATCTCTTAGTGGGCCGTTCATCACATATCAATGAGGCCCCTCTACTATTTTATTGTTGTACATTGGTCCTTGGAGGACTTCAAATACCCGATTAATCCCGTCAACTACTATTTATTGCGTTTTTACCCCTATCACTTGGATCGGCGAATTCCGCCCTCATCAAGGGTATCCGTAGGTTTGTTGTTTTTCGCACCATAATGATGTAATATACTCTTAATGTATGCTTTTTTGTAAGACCTACGATGCCTTTAGGGTGATTGTCTATTATTTGGATCTTCAACACATAAGATGTGTCACTAACATCTTTCATGTCAAATTCATCTTACAAAAAAAATAGTGGCAAATAGTATGTTATCGACATATAATACTACATAAATTACTTTACTCCCACTAATCATGTGATACAAACAATCTTTCATAAAGCTCATCTCAAAACTAAATGAGATGATATTTTTTACGAAATCATGATGTCAGTGACGTGGTGCTTGTTTTATCCCATATATAGAGATTTTTAGTTTACATATCGTTAAATTTAAATCTTATAAAATATTTGTTACCGTTGTTTTATATAAATTGTTCCTAAATATTTCAATTGAGAAACTCTGCATTGACAATCATATGATGAAGTTTTAAATCAAAGCAAGTAATGATAATCATGATTGTTTTAAACAAGTATATTGTTAAAACTGGAAAAAAAAGTAATCGAGTAGTCAATACCTTCATGTTCAGTATATATTTCCGCTACAATATGTGTTTTAGTAAATATTACGTTTGGTTTTAATATTTTCTTACAACCATTTTTTATTTCCTTGAGGTAATATGACAATATCGCATACTGAATTATCTTGCATCAACTTGTACTTTTCACTTATTAAAATAGTTCACGATAAAAGAAGAACCTAAAGATTTTTTAAATAAAATGTCAATAGTTGAATGAGCAAACGAAAAAGAATAAAACATTATATTAATAAAATAAAGTTAGTTAAATTCAAACATATATCAACATATAAAGTAAATTTTAGTAGGCTTAAGTTTTAATATGCATTCATTCAAACTGACCCATCAAATTATTAGCAAAGACGTTAGGCACCAACATGTTGTACATTACTTATATCTACTAGATCTTTATTAAAGATAACGTTGGTCCGCAATCACATTTTAAAGGTTGTTAAGATCTTCATGTGGGTCGGTTTGGGAGACCAATCCATATTGAAAACCATTTGTACACAAGCACACTGTATGTGAACGCATCAACAACATCATACAACAATTTTCTTACCTTATACACATGTGTGCATAATTGTCATATAAATCATCTGAAATAGAACTACTGGTAATTGGCCATAAGAATTCAAATTATTTTCATGTAAGGCTCGCATAGACATGGGTCACCCGTGTGGCCTGAACACTCTGCCCTACAATTATGGAGTAATAGTATATGAAGTGTCTATGTGCAAATCATGCCAAACAATCAGGTTTATAATTAAAAAGATTTTTGTGTTGCATTTCAATGCACTACGAACATCAGAAACAAACTTCAATATCTAAATTAGCCGTTCTAGCGTCCAAATCTCTGAACAGAGATGAATATTGTTTAAACCACAATACTGAATATTAAAACAAACAATCCTTGGACATGGATGACATCACCCCCTACATCTCAAAGTATAAGTGTTCAACGAAAATGGGTAATCATTTCCCATCTCAAAGTTCATACATCCACAATAATGTATGTTTACTTAACCTATATATAATATAGGAACATAATTATACATCCCATAAACATTTCACGCAACATGCACTGAATTATTAATAAGGAATTTTATGAGAAATATCTTTAATTCTGCTATCAACAAATGGTGGATTATAATGGGAGATTTCAATGTGATTGTATCCCCAAATAAACAAACTGGGTGCATGAAATTTTCTATGGATATCAGTGAGGATTTTAATTAGATGACTAAGGATTTCAATCTAAAAGACACAGGTTACTCTGGATCTAATTATACTTGGAAGAAAAACTCTTAATAGGAAAAGCTGGATAGAGTTTTATTCAACTTTTTGTGGCCTAATCTATTCAATGAGACGAAAGTGATGCATATGGCTAAAATATGTTCTGACCATAAGCCTATATGCATCACCATGAGTAGAGAAAAAATAACTTACCAAACAAGTTTTAAATTATTAGATATGTGGACTCTTGATAGTGAGTTTCTTCCTTTCGTTGAAAAAAAACTGGAACAATGATATTGATGGACTTACTCATTTTATTTTTTGGCATAAGCTAATTAGACCAAAACATACACTTAAGGCCTGGAACAAAAATCAATTTGGCAGCATATTTGATAAAGTAAAAAATTCTGAAAATGATTTTAACAATAAGGAAATCCATCATCAAGTTGTTAACATCCTGAAGTCGAGCTGATCTAAATAAAGTTAATGTTAATCTTCTTTTGGTTTTGAAAATCGATGAGACATACTAGTTTCAAAAGTGTTACATTACTTGGATGTAGGATGGTGAAAAGAACAATAAATTTTTCCATAACTACGTGAATAAAAAAAGAAGGATAAATAACATAAACAACATCAAGGATGGATGGATGACTTTAATGGTTGCTTCCACACGACCTGTTAGAGCATCATCAAGAAGGACCTATGTCTTGCAATGTCTGACATCCTCCTTAAACAGAAGATCCCCAAAGATGTATTGGCTAAAAGTTTGTGCCTCATCCCTAATTCTACCAACCCTACAAAATGGAAAGACTTTAGGCCTATTAGTTTATGCATCATTCTCGATAGAATTATGTCTCATGAGTTCGGATATTACAGACACAACCTACTAGTTAATCTGGACAGGGGTAATTTAGACCATATCACTCCACTATGAAATCCGAACAGGACAAATGTGAATACCTTTTAGATAATCTATTAGGTAATTACTTAAAAACTAATGGGTCCTTAAAACTTGACCCGATTTCACAATTTGACCCGGTAAGCCCATGGGTTATTAATTAAAAGTATAAATACCCCAACCATTCTTATTAATGAGGGTGATCAACACTTAATACAAGCAGGTTGTTTAATTATCTCACTACTCCTCACACTAAACACAAAAAATCTTAAACTTATTAAAACACTTTACCAAACTACCCACATCCCAAAATAAACCAAACCAAATAGGCGACCACAGTGAGAGCACGAAGGTGCCTGAATTTAACATTCAAAACCAGTAAGAAAACCAGTTTAGACGGATCCGAACGAGCAAGGTACTCCACCTCCTGTGGTGAAAACGATAAGGGAGAACAAGGAATACACCATTGAAGAGCGAGACAAGTTGAGAGCAAAGATAGAAGCACTAAGGGCCATAAAACAAGCATAGAAGGGTATCAAGGATAAATCAGAGGCGTCAGGTATTCATCATACTGAAAATCCTAGGGAGAATGATCCATCAATAAAGACTCATCTTAGTTCAAAAAAGACTCATCTCAGCTTTAAGAACACACATCAATCTAAGCCTGTTATAAGTTCAGATTCGGAGTCCTCTAGTAGCTCTTCTAATGAGCCTGAGCTTGAGGAATCTTTGTCATCAAGCAGTGATGAAGGAAGATCTATAAAAAAATATGAAATTGATCAAAAAGTATTTAAGAAAGAGGGATATGCATGGTAGGCTTAAAAGGCATCTGGGCAGAGGGTCATCCCATAGGCATGCTGATCAATTGTTGATAGATTTGTTTGCCTTTCAGACCGAACCAGGTATTTTAGCAACGCCTAATGAAGATCAAGTCTTTAGTCGCAATAAAAACTAGAGGCAGTCACATTTGTCTGCAAAAATACTGTCCGGAAACCTACACGAAAGATTTGACAACTTTAAAATGGAAAAGTATGATGAAAGTCGAGATCCGGACAACCATCTATGACAATTCAAGAACTTCATGATGAATTTTGATGATGATGACAAAATTTTGTGCAGAGCCTTCTCCCAAACTTTCACGGGAAGTGCTCTTAAGTGGTATAATAGTTTACCTCAGGGGTATATTAGAAACTTTAATACATTCTGGGTTGCCTTCCGAAGGCAATTTGTTGGAAGTAAAGAGGTAAAAGGAAATGGAGATACCATTATACATTGTGCCTAGGAACCAAACGAGTCTTTAAAGGATTACATAAGTTGATTTGTGAATACAAAGAACGGATTAACAGATTGCTTCGAATAGGTGGCAATTGCTTCTTTGAGACAAGGGTTGAATCTTGGGAACCTGGCTGATTCTGTAACCTGGAAGAAAGCTATGACCTGGGGTGGCCTGTTGAATCAAGTGGGAAAATTAATTAATGTGGAAGAAAGAAAGAAAACCAGGGTGCACCGTCAAGTAAGTTCCACCACAACAGCTTGTCCGGCCGTTAACCAATCTAGATACAAGGCTAAGGAGACAAGACAAGGATCCAACCAGACTAAATAAACTCAGTTCAACCAGAATCAAGCTCAGAGCCAACAATCAAGAGGTAAAATAGGTCCTTGGGTTCAGTCAGAGTGGTTTGCAGAGTTAAGGGAAAATTTGGCCACAATCTATGATAAGACTAAGGAAGAAGTCCATTTTCGAAAACCAGCAGCCTTGTAGTCTCCCAGGGAAAGTCAAAATACTTGTGTTTGCCAATAGCATAATGATATAGGCCATAACACTCAAGACTGCATAACATTGAAACAGGAAGTGTAAAACCTTATTGAAAGAGGCAAACTGGGAGCTTATGTCAAAAGAAGAAGTGGAAGCATGCCTGACAATGCTCATTGGATGGGCCTTACAAACAATCTTGGAACATCTTCTCAAGAAAGGGCAATGGTGATTATTGAAATATTGGATGTTGATGCTGAGTACCTAGATCCTGACCCAACTCAGAATAAGGTAGGGGTCATAACAGAACAAACCAGGATGGTGTCCGGACTGATCAGTTTCTTTGAATCACTGACCATTTTTGGAGGAGATACGGTGACAGCACCCATCCCTTCATCAAGGAAGAGGCATGTCCACAATTTGCCTACTCAAATTGAAGGGGGAATGTCTTCCCATCAGTGCCAAACCCCTTTGCCATTCATAGTTTTTGATGAGGATGATTTGAGGAATATTATTGGGCCTCATGAGGATGCGGTGATTATATGAGCATCTATTGGAGGCAATGATATACGCTGAATTTTAATCGACACATGTAGTTCAGCAAACATCTTCTTCTTAAGCTCCTATAAATAGATGAGGGATCCGGTTGTTATTCAACGCCCAAACAGAACTATTGTGGGCTTCACAAGGAGCTCGGCGGATGTAACTGGGAATTTGAAAAGGAAGTTTTGTTGGGCAATAGGCCTTTTAAAAAGATGGTGAGGGTACTATTCGTTGTGGTAGAGTGCCTCACATCATACAATGCGATTATTGGGAGGTCTTGGCTTTCCAGAATACATGATGTGGCCTCAACAGTCCATCACTGTATAAAGTATGCAGTTCAATGACAAGTAGGTGTTGTCCGAAGTAGTCAGACGATAGTCAGGGAGTGCTATGCAATTGCTCTTGCTCCTAAGACTTTGGGGGCAGTTCGGATTAATGAAGATTAACAGTTACTAGAGCCTTATGAGGGGGAGAGTGAGGTTGATGACCCCAGCGAGGCTCCTAGTGTTATAATACCAATTGAAGAAGTTGAAACCCACTCCCTTGCAAATGGTATAAATATCAAGATTGGTTCCAATATTACACTAGAATTAAAAAAGAAATTGTTGGTTTTTTACTAAACAATCAACATGTCTTCGCTTGGTACAATAATGATGTAACCGGAGTACCCACAAGCGTTATCTAACACAAGTTGTCCATCTGGAGTGATGTTGCACCTATTTTTCAGAAAATAAAAACTTTTACTAAGGAAAAAGCATATGTGATGGTTCAAAAGGTTGATCGGCTTACCAAGATGGGACACATAAAAGGAATCCCAATATCCTTTATGGACTGCCAATCCAGTGTTAGTTAAGAAAAAGAACGGGAAATGGAATATGTGCATTAATTTCACTGACCTTAACAGAACCTGCCCAAAAGATCTCTATCATGTCCCCCGGATATATCAATTGGTAAATTTTACGTCTTGAAACAAAGGAAGGTTGGATGTCTTAAACCGGTTTATTTCAAGGTCTTTGGATAAATGTGCTCCGTTTTTCCAAACCTTGAAGAATTTTAAAGACTTTAATTGGTCTACATAGTGTAACCAAGCTTTTGTTGAGATAAAGAAACACTTATTCTCACCAAAGACTCTTTTCAAACTTGTTCAAAGAGAAACGCTCTATGTATACTTGGTTGTGTCAGAATGTGCTATAAGTTCAGTTCTGCTAAGAGAAGTGGACAATTATCCTCGTCGGGTATACTACATCAGCAAAAGCTTATTAGATGCTGAGAAGAGGTATTTAAAGCTGGAAAAGTTGGCATTAGCCTTAGTGATTGCAGCAAGAAAGATGAGGTCGTATTTTCAATCTCATTCCATCATTGTCCGGACATCTTTCCCACTAAAAATGTTCTTCAAAAGGCAAATATATCAAGCAGGATGACCAAGTGGTCAGTATAATTAGGCGATTACAAAATTAATTTTGCCCCCCGAACGACCATTAAAGCCTAGTCAGTGGCTGATTTCTTAATAGAATTTTACACAGACAGAAACTCTAAGCAAACTTTAAAAGATAAAACCAAGAAAGATTGGATGGTCCGAACTGATGGTGGATCAAGCACAATGGGTTTTGGGGCTGCAATTTTCTTAACCTCTCCATATGGTGATAAAATGTATCAAGCTATATGCTTTGGGTTCAGGGCTTCTAACAATGAGTCTGAATATGAAGCAACTATAAATGGTCTTACTGGCTCTCCTGTATGGGACTAAGAGAGTTCGGTTGATGAGTGACTCTCAACTGCTCATCCACCATGCTCAAGGTTAGTCTAAGGCAAAAAAGAGCAACTGATCAAGCACTTACTCGTCTTTAAAGAAGTGGCAGCAGACTTCAAAAGTGTTTGTTATGAGCATATTTTCAGATCAGATAATACACTGGTAGACTCTTTAGCACTTATAGCATATTCTGAGTCCTACCATTGGATTCACATACAAGAATGTCTTTCCATACAACCAAGTCAAAACAAAGAAGATAGGGAAAGTGTGAGCATACATGTGATTCAGCCTAAAGACTCGAGATATACTCTTCTTCAATATATTTCTAAAGATTAAACACAAGGCACGTGTTTTTTAATGGTAAGGGGAATTCTCTATAAAAAAATCTTTTAGTAGACCTCTCTTACGTTGTTTGGGGGTTGAAGAATCTCAAGTCGTTTTGTCCAAACTACACGATAGGGAAGGCTCAGCACATTGTGGGTACAGGGCGCTAACCCGGAGAGTCTTACTAGCTGGATACTACTGGCCATCCATAGTGGCATATGCTAAAGAAATAGTAAAGAAATGTGATTCATGTCAAAGATATGACAATGAAATCATGTGCCACCAATACCTATGGATTCTATTTCTGAGCCAATACCTTTTGCTAGATGGGGAATGGACTTAGTTGGACCTCTACCTATGGCATCCGGGGGGTGCAGAATAATTATAGTTGTTATTGATTAATTCTCAAAATGGATAGAGGCAACCCCTTTGACAGGGACCACATCGAAGTCTGTCATCAAGTTTATCTTATCTAATATATGTTTCAGATTTGGGGTCTCTCAAAATATTACTACAAACAATGGGCCACAGTTTGATAACAAAGACATGGAGTATTTTTGCGCTTCGAGAGGTATTCAAAAAAAAAAATTCTTCTTATTTCTATCCACAAGAAGATGGCCAGGTTGAAGTTGCCAACATGACCATTTTGTCTGGATTGAATAAGAATTTAGAAGGTGTTGCGGGGAAGTGGCCAAGCTATTTACAAGAAGTGTTATGGGCCTATCGAACTACTAATCAGGCTGCTACATAAGAGTCTCATTTTGCCTTGGTATATGGGATTAATGCAATTACCCTCATAGAAGCTAGTCTCACTGGAACTCTACTTTCTTCTAAATCGAAATTGTTTTTAACTTCATGAGCAGAATGAGCAAGCCAGTCTGCTGCCTCATTCTGCTCTTTGAAAATATGAATTATTTTCATATTAGAGGAGATCAGTTTGAAGCAGCAGTCAATAGAGGCTTTAAGATACCAAGGACATCTGCTGTGAGAATCATCTCACATAAAATTCAAGAATCAGTCTCAATGTCGAGACTGTTAATTCCTTTAGAGTGACAGATTAGGAGACCGTCTAGCAAAGCCTTGGTTTTAGCAATTATAAGGCTTCTTTTACTATAAACCCTGTTGAACCCAAAAACAATCTTCCCAACACTATTTCTGACCAGACCACCACCATAACATTCACCATTCTCACCACAAGCCCCATATGTATTAAGTTTAAATCGACCAAGTTTAGGACATTTCCAACTGAGTAGAACTGGTAAATGTCTCCTTTTAAGATGGTTCACACATCCTAAAGAAGGTCTCTTTCAGCTATCTCGATCCCAGTATTTCATTTTCAATAAATGAGCGTTATCAAGACCAGCTAAGATATAGAGAATCTTCTCAATCATGTCTTCAGCCCTTAAATTCTGACCCTCCATCTTAAACTTGTTTCTGGAAAACCAGATTACCCAGATGATTATAGCAGACAGAATAGAGCGAATGTGGATTTTCTTGTTGGATGACCAATATAATGTTCTTACCAAATGTGTTAAGGATATGTTACTGGTTAAGTAAATGTTAAAATGGTCAGCAAAGAAAGTCCAAACTTGTCAGGCCTTTTAATATTCCACAAATACATATGTTAACATTTTCAACATTCTCACAGTTTTGACATTTTGAAGCTAATTGAAATTTCCTTCTTTGCAGGATGAAGTCAATAGGAAACCAGTTCTTCAACACTCTCTAGAGAATAAAGGAATACTTGCAAGGAGTAACCTTATTCCAGGTTTTATCATAAAGGTAAGACCTTTGACCCGAGCTACAAATCTCATTCCATGTAGATTTTGAATTAAAAAGACCATTTTCGCTAAGAGTCCAGTAGATTAAATCAGCCATAGTAGAATCAAGAGAGACTTTGAGAATGTTCTGAGCTTAAGATGGGTTCAAAACAGTTTTCACTTTAGTTACCAACCAGCCACCATCAGCCCAATATTCATTCACCAAAGAGCCCACATAAGTTAACAAGTCTTCACCACTAATAAATTCTAGAAAAGGATCAACAGAACACCATTTATCCAACATAAGATCCACATTACCTTATTTAGCTTGCCAAGATATATACCTTTTTGTCTTATCCCTTGCATTCCGTAGCCTTTTCCATGCATAAGAGCTATTAGTTTGCAGAGGGACAATTAAAGGATGTTTGTTATTAAAATAAACAGATTGCATTAGCTTGGACCATAAGGAGTTTGACTTCTCAGGTTGAACCACAGCTTAAGAGAGAAAACTTCCTTCATATCCTCAATCCTTCTGGCATTGAGGCCCCCATTTTCATAATTCCTACAAAGCTTAGACCACTTACACCAGGTTATTGAAGCTTTGTCAGATTTAGACCCCCACATGAACTTGTTGTATAATACTTCAAGTCTATTGGTGACAATTTTAGGAATTGTAGTGTTTTGAACTGTAAAAATAGGATAATAATTGAGAACAGACTGAATGATGGTCAGTCTTCCCCCAAAGGAAAGATTATTGTGACCACATTCAGAAATTTTGTTCCTGGTTTTAGCTATGATGTGTTCAAAGTTACTGACCCTTATTTTATTGCTTATCGCGGAGCCCAAATACTTGAAAGGAAGGTGGCCATGCTTGAAGTTTAACAACAATTCAAGTCTTCTGATTTGATGTGGAGAGAATTTCTTAGGTATGATGACTCTAGATTTTGCTTTGTTAACCAGTTGGTTAGAGATCTCTTCATAATGACTAATAATGTTCATAATCTTTTTGACAGATGCAGTGGAGTCGTTACAAAAAATCAGGATATCATCAGCAAAAGTTAGACAAGGTATGTCTAAACTCCCTCTGTTTTTAAAATCTAGTAGTTGTCACTTTAGTAGATAGACCTCTATGACTTCTCAGGAGGTATTCTTAGGCTAGGATAAACAGACTGGATGAAAATAGGTCACTTTGTCTTAAGACCTTATTATACTTAAAATAGCCTCTCAGAACTTTATTGACCAGAATAGAGAAATTGCAATTGTCAATATTTTTCTCAATCATTCTAAGGAAATCAGACCTGAACCCAAAAGAGGCCAACACACTTAAGAGAAAAGTGTGATCCAATATGTCAAAGGCCTTGTCCATATCAACCTTCAACATGTTATTACCCCATCCGGTCTTGATAGATAAATACCCAGCTAGTTCCTGAGCTATCATGATGTTATCATGAATAGATCTCCCCTTTGTAAAGGCCCCTTGCTCTGTAGAAATTAGTTTAGGTAATATTACTTATACCTACTAGATCTTTAATAAATATAACGTTGGTCCGCAATCACATTTTAAAGGTTGTTAAGATCTTCATGTGGGTCGGTTTGGGAGACCAATCCATATTGAAAACCATTTGTACACAAGCACGTTGTATGTGAACGCATCAACAACATCATGCAACAATTTTCTTACCTCATACACATGTGTGCATAATTTTCATATAAATCATCTGAAATAGAACTACTGGTAATTGGCCATAAGAATTCAAATTATTTTCATGTAAGGCTCGCATAGACATGGGTCACCCGTGTGGCCTGAACACTCCGCCCTACAATTATGGAGTAATAGTATATGAAGTGTCTATGTGCAAATCATGCTAAACAATCAAGTTTATAATTAAAAATATTTTTGTGTTGCAGTTCAATGCACTACGAACATCAGAAACAAACTTCAATATCTAAAATAGTCGTTCTAGCGTCCAAATCTCTTAACAGAGATGAATATTGTTTAAACCACAATACTGAATATTAAAACAAACAATCCTTGGACATGGATGACATCACCCCCTACATCTCAAAGTATAAGTGTTCAACGAAAATGGGTAATCATTTCCCATCTCAAAGTTCATACATCCACAATAATGTATCTTTACTTAACCTATATATAATATATGAACATAATTGTACATCCCATAAACATTTCACACAACATGCACTGAATTATTAATAAGGAATTTTATAAGAAACATCTTTAATTCTGCTATCAACAAATGGTGGATTATAATGGGAGATTTCAATGTGATTGTATCCCCAAATAAACAAACTGGGTGCATGAAATTTTCTATGGATATCAGTGAGGATTTTAATTAGATGACTAAGGATTTCAATCTAAAAGACACAGGTTACTCTGGATCTAATTATACTTGGAAGAAAAACTCTTAATAGGAAAAGCTGGATAGAGTTTTATTCAACTTTTTGTGGCCTAATCTATTCAATGAGACGAAAGTGATGCATATGGATAAAATATGTTCTGACCATAAGCCTACATGCATCACCATGAGTAGAGAAAAAATAACTTACCAAAGAAGTTTTAAATTATTAGATATGTGGACTCTTGATAGTGAGTTTCTTCCTTTCGTAGAAAAAAAACTGGAACAATGATATTGATGGACTTACTCATTTTATTTTTTGGCATAAGCTAATTAGACCAAAACATACACTTAAGGCCTGGAACAAAAATCAATTTGGCAGCATATTTGATAAATTCAAAAATTCTGAAAATGATTTTAACAATAAGGAAATCCATCATCAAGTTGTTAACATCCTGAAGTCGAGCTGATCTAAATAAAGTTAATGTTAATCTTCTTTTGGTTTTGAAAATCGATGAGACATACTAGTTTCAAAAGTGTTACATTACTTGGATGTAGGATGGTGAAAAGAACAATAAATTTTTCCATAACTACGTGAATAAACAAAGAAGGATAAATAACATAAACAACATCAAGGATGGATGGATGACTTTAATGGTTGCTTCCACACGACCTGTTAGAGCATTATCAAGAAGGACCTATGTCTTGCAATGTCTGACATCCTCCTTAAACAGAAGATCCTCAAAGGTGTATTGGCTAAAAGTTTGTGCCTCATCCCTAATTCTACCAACCCTACAAAATGGAAAGACTTTAGGCCTATTAGTTTATGCATCATTCTCAATAGAATTATGTCTCATGAGTTCGGATATTACAGACACAACCTACTAGTTAATCTGGACAGGGGTAATTTAGACCATATCACTCCACTATGAAATCCGAACAGGACAAATGTGAATACCTTTTAGATAATCTATTAGGTAATTACTTAAAAACTAATGGGTCCTTAAAACTTGACCCGATTTCACAATTTGACCCGGTAAGCCCATGGGTTATTAATTAAAAGTATAAATACCCCAACCATTCTTATTAATGAGGGTGATCAACACTTAATATAAGCAGGTTGCTTAATTATCTCACTACTCCTCACACTAAACACAAAAAATCTTAAACTTATTAAAACACTTTACCAAACTACCCCCATCCCAAAATAAACCAAACCAAATTGGCGACCACAGTGAGAGCACGAAGGTGCCTGAATTTAACATTCAAAACCAGTAAGAAAACCAGTTTGGACGGATCCGAACGAGCAAGGTACTCCACATCCTGTGGTGGAAACGATAAGGGAGAACAAGGAATACACCATTGAAGAGCGAGACAAGTTGAGAGCAAAGATAGAAGCACTAAGGGCCATAAAACAAGCATAGAAGGGTATCAAGGATAAATCAGGGGCGTCAGGTATTCATCATACTGAAAATCCTAGGGAGAATGATCCATCAATAAAGACTCATCTTAGTTCAAAAAAGACTCATCTCAGCTTTAAGAACACACATCAATCTAAGCCTGTTATAAGTTCAGATTCGGAGTCCTCTAGTAGCTCTTCTAATGAGCCTGAGCTTGAGGAATCTTTGTCATCAAGCAGTGATGAAGGAAGATCTATAAAAAAATATGAAATTGATCAAAAAGTATTTAAGAAAGAGGGATAGGCATGGTAGGCTTAAAAGGCATCTGGGCAGAGGGTCATCCCATAGGCATGCTGATCAATTGTTGATAGATTTGTTTGCCTTTCAGACCGAACCAGGTATTTTAGCAACGCCTAATGAAGATCAAGCTTTAGTCGCAATAAAAACTAGAGGCAGTCACATTTGTCTGCAAAAATACTGTCCGGAAACCTACACGAAAGATTTGACAACTTTAAAATGGAAAAGTATGATGAAAGTCGAGATCCGGACAATCATCTATGACAATTCAAGAACTTCATGATGAATTTTGATGATGATGACAAACTTTTGTGCAGAGCCTTCTCCCAAACTTTCACGGGAAGTGCTCTTAAGTGGTATAATAGTTTACCTCAAGGGTGTATTAGAAACTTTAATACATTCTGGGTTGCCTTCCGAAGGCAATTTGTTGGAAGTAAAGAGGTAAAAGGAAATGGAGATACCATTATACATTGTGTCTAGGAACCAAACGAGTCTTTAAAGGATTACATAAGTTGATTTGTGAATACAAAGAACGGATTAGCAGATTGCTTCGAATAGGTGGCAATTGCTTCTTTGAGACAAGGGTTGAATCCTGGGAACCTGGCTGATTCTGTAACCTGGAAGAAAGCTATGACCTGGGGTGGCCTGTTGAATCAAGTAGGAAAATTAATTAATGTGGAAGAAAGAAAGAAAACCAGGGTGCACCGTCAAGTAAGTTCCACCACAACAGCTTGTCCGGCCGTTAACCAGTCTAGATACAAGGCTAAGGAGATAAGACAAGGATCCAACCAGACTAAATAAACTCAGTTCAACCAGAATCAAGCTCAGAGCCAACAATCAAGAGGTAAAATAGGTCCTTGGGTTCAGTCAGAGTGGTTTGCAGAGTTAAGGGAAAATGTGGCCACAATCTATGATAAGACTAAGGAAGAAGTCCATTTTCGAAAACCGGCAGCCTTGTAGTCTCCCAGGGAAAGTCAAAATACTTGTGTTTGCCAATAGCATAATGATATAGGCCATAACACTCAAGACTGCATAACATTGAAACAGGAAGTGTAAAACCTTATTGAAAGAGGCAAACTGGGAGCTTATGTCAAAAGAAGAAGTGGAAGCATGCCTGACAATGCTCATTGGATGGGCCTTACAAACAATCTTGGAACATCTTCTCAAGAAAGGGCAATGGTGATTATTGAAATATTGGATGTTGATGCTGAGTACCTAGATCCTGACCCAACTCAGAATAAGGTAGGGGTCATAACAGAACAAACCAGGATGGTGTCCGGATTGATCAGTTTCTTTGAATCACTGACCATTTTTGGAGGAGATACGGTGACAGCACCCATCCCTTCATCAAGGAAGAGGCATGTCCACAATTTTCCTACTCAAATTGAAGGGGGAATGTCTTCCCATCAGTGCCAAACCCCTTTGCCATTCATAGTTTTTGATGAGGATGATTTGAGGAATATTATTGGGCCTCATGAGGATGCAGTGATTATATGAGCATCTATTGGAGGCAATGATATTGCGGGTACAGGGCGCTAACCCGGAGAGTCTTACTAGCTAGATACTACTGGCCATCCATAGTGGCATATGCTAAAGAAATAGTAAAGAAATGTGATCCATGTCAAAGATATGACAATGAAATCATGTGCCACCAATACCTATGGATTCTATTTCTGAGCCAATACCTTTTGCCATATGGGGAATGGACTTAGTTGTACCTCTACCTATGGCATCCGGGGGTGCAGAATAATTATAATTGTTATTGATTAATTCTCAAAATGGATAGAGGCAGCCCCTTTGACAGGGACCACATCGAAGTCTGTCATCAAGTTTATCTTATCTAATATATGTTTCAGATTTGGGGTCTCTCAAAATATTACTACAAATAATGGGCCACAGTTTGATAACAAAGACATATAGTATTTTTGCGCTTCGAGAGGTATTCAAAATTGTTTTTCTTCTTATTTCTATCCACAAGAAAATGGCCAGGTTGAAGTTGCCAACATGACCATTTTGTCTGGATTGAATAAGAATTTAGAAGGTGGTGCGGGGAAGTGGCCAAGCTATTTACAAGCAGTGTTATGGGCCTATCGAACTGCTAATCAGGCTGCTACACAAGAGTCTCATTTTTCCTTGTTATATGGGATTAATGCAATTACCCTCATGGAAGCTAGCTTACCACCGTACAGAGTCTACAACCATTCCGAACAAGCTAATAAGATAGCAACTAGGAATTAGTTAGACTTAATATAAGAAAGAATGGTTAAAGAACACTTAAGAACAACTAAATACCAAGGTTTGATGAGGAGCAGATTTGCCTCCAAGGTCAAAAGAATATATTTTCAACCAAGATATAAGGTGTTAAGAAAAGTTTTCTTACATACCAAGGAGAAGAAGTTCGGTAAGTTGGCTCATAACTGGGAAGGCCCCTAAGAGGTTTGTGAAAAGCTCAAACCTGGGACATATAGACTTCAAGACAAAGAAGGGAGATTTTTGAAGCATACATGGAATATTAAACATCTCAGGTTATATTTAAAGTAAAGTTTTTACGTAAATATTTACTTGTTAAATACCAATGTAAATATTAGGGGGCATACTATTTCCTATCCTGGTGGTGTGGGGAGGTTTTAATGAGGTATCCAGTCTTTTATTCAATAATATATAATGCCTTCTTAAAAATTTCGGAGTGATTTTACTACAATTCAATTCAAGTATAAATCATTTGTTCAATACTTTGGGTCTTTAGTGGATCAGATAAACTTGATGGTTGGTGATGACTATTAAGTACATTTCATCGGAGATATTAAACACTCTCACTTTAATACTTCTAAAATGCTCGAGGCTACTTAAACATTACCATGAATTTTTTTAAGAAAATGTATTAAACAAAAAGAAAGTTTGATAAATTAAACATGTTCAGACTTAAACCATACAGTAATACAAAGCATGCCTTGGCCATCCAAGGACTTTGGGTTTTCAAAATACTTATTCGGACTTCAACCGAATAGTAATACAAAATGTGCCTTGGCCATCCAAGGACTTTGATTGTTCACAAAGACAAAAATAATACATGGTAAAACCTTAGGGCTTGTTCCCTTCGGATGTTCCTTCACCACCACCATCACTTTTTTTAGGGATTTTGAGTTCGGCACTCGAACTCTCACATGTTCTTTCTTCAGCATCAGTTGTGAAATCTATTCCACTGGAGTAGTTGTACTTGTCACCATCTGCTAGAGTATGAAGTGGGATGTTCTCGTACTCCACATACTTCCATAAGGGACCAAGGTTCCTCTTAGGGAAGGTCTCATGGAACTACAGCACCATGTCAGATTTGATCCCATCATCTCTTTTTTCTAAGAAGTCTATTACTCCATTGGCATACTCCTCAATATCTGCCTTGATAGCCTGCTCTTGTTAATTCTTCAAGACCTCATTTTCCTTGGTCATCTCCGAAATGGTGCTTTCTAACTTAGTCTTTTCAATGGTCAGTGTCTGAATGACGTCATCATTAGTCTTCGACTCATCCTTCAACGTTGTGAGGTTTTGTAAAGAATAAGTTTCTAAGTCAGAGTACTTAGTTTGGAGCTCAGTTTTGGCTGCCTTCGATGTGGCTAGCTTAGTTGCAAAATCCTCCTTCTCCTTATTTAATGCATTCTTCTCCTTCTTCAGTTCCTCTATACTCTGTTGAGCGTTTAGGAGACTGATTGACAGAGATTGTTTGTCAGAAGTAAGGGAGTTGATAAAATTTGTATGATTTTTCACTTGCCTCTTCTAATCAAGTACTGACCGAATATAACCGAGGATGGCGTGGCTTAAGACATCTTGCTCTTCGGATACGGAAAATGATTTTCCAGTGTAGGTCACCATGTTAGAGGAACTGGAAGGGCGATAAGGACCTGCAAAATCATCCTTCTCAAAATCGTTAAAGTACAAACCAATGTTTTGAAGGGCACTGATGTCTACTTTATCGTTCCCTCTGATGAGGGCGGAATTCGCCGATCCAAGTGATAGGGGTAAAAACGCAATAAATAGTAGTTGACGGGATTAATCGGGTATTTGAAGTCCTCCAAGGACCAATGTACAACAATAAAATAGTAGAGGGGCCTCATTGATATGTGATGAACGGCCCACTAAGAGATTAAATGGGTCCTCCTTATTTTAGTATAAAAGGGTGACCCACTTGCCTAAAAAGGGTATTGAATATTACTTTGGACGAATCCTACTTTCTCTCTCTTCACTTTCTCTCTTTAGTCACATCTGACCCAAGATCCCAAATATACATTTTTGATAATTATTGACTCATCATTGGCGCCGTCTGTGGGAATCAGTGATACCGAAAAGGAATCTTTTGTTCTTTGAAAATCACATTTTTCGGGATGAATAGCGAAGCGGCGATAGAGAGGGCTGGTAGAGAAGTCGTCCGAGCCGTTTCTGGTTCGGAGGGCACGGGAGTCCCCGGTCGGGAATGGAATGGCGGACGAGATAAGCGGTCGACTTTGATTATGACCCGAAAGCAGCTCCTTGAAGACATTGCTCGGTTAGAGGAGGAACGAGAACGGGCATTGGGCGAGAAAAGAGCTCGGGAAGGAAAGGGCAAAGAGCCCATCCTGGAGGATCGGGGAGCAGCCGGCCGCGACAACAATCCACGAATAGAGGCCCGACCTGTCAGGTACTACCGAGACTCTCCCCCCGACGATGAAGAGGCCGTCAAAACTCGTCGAAACCCTGAAAACCGTCGGGCTATGACATCGGACTACCCCTCAGACGATTCGTCGGGCAAGGAATACCTGCGCCGGGAGAGAGTCCAACGAACACAAAAGAGTCGATCCCGGCGCATTCGCGGGTCCAGGGCAGATCCCTCGCGATATAAAAAGGGGGGCACGGACAAGCCGACCCCGGCATCCTTTGAAAAAGAAGAAACGCACACCGCCAGCCGCGGAGAGCGGGAAATATTGCCACCAATCCCTTGGCAACCATCGAACAGCCAGAACCATGGATACCGAACCAGTAGCCAATTCATCAGCCCGGGAGCCGATGGACTCTATGGAATTAGAACCGAAGGTCTTGGGGGAGGAGCTTTCGAGCTCGGAGTCAATTGGAGGGCCTCCCCGTTGTCCGATGAGATATTAGCGGGACCACTCCCGAGGCGGTTCGACATTTCCAAGCTGGAAAAATACGACGGGAAAAAGGATCCGGACAACCATTTGGAAGCTTTCAAGAACTTCATGCTGAGCTTCGATAACGATGACAAGCTCTTGTGTAGAGCCTTCTTTATGACTTTCAAAGACAGGGCTTCTAAATGGTACAACCGTTTGCCGCAGGGTTGCATCCGGAATTTCCGGACTTTCTGGACAATATTTAGGCAGCACTTCGTGGGAAGTAAGAGTTTCCGTGCCAACGGAGATACTATTATGAATTGTCGACAGAAGCTAGGGGAGAGCCTTAAAGACTATACCAGGCGGTTCATTGACGCAAAAACCGATCTGGACCACTGTGAAGAGAATGTGGCTCTAACGGCGTTTCGATTGGGTCTGCTCCCGGGGCCAATGAAGCAAGCAGTCACGAAGAAGCAAGCATTCACTTTTTCCGCATTGTTGGCACAAATAGAAAAGCAGATATTGATCGAGGAAACAGAAGCTTCTGAGTTGGCAGCACAGATCCAGCAGAGCGCCCAAGCCTCGGTCGTGATAAAACAGAGTTCCCGACCAGACCATGCTAGGTCTGCCCAAATCTCCGACCCCTTCTGGTCCAAGGCCAAAACAAGCAGGGCAGACAGCTTCTCGACCCATGTCCAACAAATGGATACGACCGGCCTACTTCGCGGACCTCACGGAGTGCGTGTCATCGATCTACGAGAAAACCAAGAAGAGCGGGATGTACCGAAGACCTTTCCCTATCCCGACGCCTCGGGAGCAAAGGAATAACCGCTATTGTCGTTACCATGAGGACGTCGGCCATGACACGAAGGACTGCATAGCCTTGAAAAAGGAAATACAGATGCTCATCGAGCATGGGAACCTGTTAGAGTATGTCAAGAAGACCCAGCATGCCGCGACCTCGAAAGAAGTGGTCATCGTTCCGAAGCCGGAGACGACCATGGCAATTTCAGAAGTTACCGACCATTTCGATGTTTCGATTGAATACCTCGATCCCGAAGCCAATCTTAATATCATCGGGATCATAGAGGAAGAGGCGGAAGAAAGTATCGGAAGCGTGCGTAGCCTCTGTAAAAGGTTTGAGTCGTCGATAATCATCGGGGGATGATCTACGACGGAAGCCGCGCGCACATCTCGGAAAGGGCGAATTGTCGGCCAACCCACTCAGTTGGGAACCCAAACTTGCTTCAAAACCAGAAGTATCTCTTCCCCGATCCCGCGCTACGACAATCCAGGGGCCGACCACAACATTATCGGAGTTGTTGAGGAAGAGGTAGGAGAACGCGTCGGTAAAGTGCAGGGGCTGCTTGAACTTTTTGAATCTTTGACCATCTTTGGGGGGGATTCAATGGCGGGAATAACACATTCCTCCAGGAAGAGACATATCGTCAACTTGACCACCCAGCTGGAAGCCAGAACTTCCTTCCAAACCTGTAACGCCCCCTCGCCAATTTTACATTTCGATGACGACGACATGAGAGACTTAGTCGGGCCTCACGAGGATGCCATTGTGATTGGGGCAGCGATTGCGGGAGAGGAGGTTCGGCGCATCTTGGTAGATACCGGGAGTTCGGCCAATATCATCTTCGCTTCGACCTTTGCCAAGTTCCGAACACGACCAGTGCTTGAACGATCTGACCGCACCATAGTCGGGTTCACGGGGTCGGCAGCCGACGTAGTGGGAGAGTTCGAGGGCGTGGTACAGTTAGGCCGCGGCCCATTTAAAAAGGAGGTCACAGTTTTGTTTGTAGTAGTGGACGCGCCGGCCTCGCACAACGCCATTTGGGGACGATCTTGGATATCGCGCATGCATGCGGTGACTTCTACAATCCATCAGTGTGTAAAGTATGTGGTCGGGAACAACGTTGGAGTAGTACGGAGCAGCCAGAAAGCGGCGCGGGAATGTTAGCGAGCTGCGTTAGCACCCAAAAAAGATCAAGAGATGCTTCAGGCTCAAGCATAGCAATTAAGGGGGAGTTCCCCGGGTTCGCAGCCGGTAGACGACCCTCGGGAGGCCCCAAGCCTTCTAACGACAGACGAAGAGTGCGAGTTTTTTTATTTAGCCACCAGTAAATGCCTGCGGGTCGGGATAAACCTTTTACCGACCCTAAGGGAGCAGCTACTGGTCTTACTCCGGGAGAACCTTGATTTGTTTGCATGGTGCTCCGGGGACGTTACAGGAGTACCGGAGTCCTTCGCGATTCACAAGTTAACCATAAACAGGAATGTCAAACCGATCGTTCAAAAACGTCGGGCCTTCTCTCCCGAAAAGGCAGAAGTAATTCTACGGGAAGTTAAAAGAATGACCAGTGTCGGGCATATAGAGGAAGCACGGTACCCCTTGTGGATCTCTAACCCCGTTCTTGTCAAAAAGAAAAGCGGGAAATGGAGGATGTGTGTAGATTTTACCGATCTCAATCGGGCGTGCCCAAAGGACCCTTTCCCAATGCCGAGGATTGATCAGCTGGTGGACTCGACGTCGGGTAACAAGTTACTGTCTTTTATGGACGCCTACGCCGGTTACAATCAAATTAAGTTGCACCCCGCGGACCAGGAAAACACCACGTTCATAACGGGTCGAGGGCTATACTGCTACAAAGTAATGCCCTTCGGACTGAAGAATGCGGGCGCGACGTACCAAAGGCTGGTCAACAGGACTTTCGAAAGTCAGATCGGGAGAAACATGGAGGTTTACATTGATGATATGTTGGTCAAAAGTAGGACCGATGGGGCCCACCTTGACGACCTTAGAGAAACCTTTGATAATTTGCGAAGGGTAAATCTTAAGCTGAACCCTAAGAAATGTTCTTTTGGGGTCCGATCATGAAAGTTCTTGGGATTCTTCGTCAGCGAGAAAGGCATTGAAGCCGACCCTGTCCAGCTCCGAGCTCTAGCCGACATGACCCCTCCTCGGAGTGTGAAAGAAGTTCAGATCCTGACCGGGAGATTGGCCGCACTAAATCGTTTCATTTCTCGATCATCTGATAAATGCGCTCCGTTTTTTCAGGTCCTTCGACAGGTAAAAAATTTCGTCTGGACCAAGGAGTGTGACGTGGCGCTTTTAGGGATCAAGGAGTACTTATCGTCCCCGAACCGCCTTACCAAGCCTACTGCGGGCGAAACCCTTTTCCTCTACATTGCGGTCACGGATTATGCGGTCAGCGCAGCACTAATTAGCGAATCAGGGCCGGCTCCGACAGCGGTATACTATGTGAGCAAAAGCATGCTGGACGCCGAAACTCGGTACTTAAAACTGGAAAAAATGGCACTGGCTCTGGTGACGGCGGCGCGGAAAATGCGTCCATATTTCCAAGCACACCCTATTGTCGTCCGCACATCATTTCCACTAAAATACGTTTTTCAGCGACCAGACATGTCCGGGAGAATATCCAAGTGGTCGGTAGAGTTGGGGGATTTTGACATTGAATTTGAACCCCGGACAGCAATCAAGGGCCAGGCCTTGGCCGATTTTTTGGTCGAATTTCACTCTGAACGGCCCGAACAGGAAGCGCCTTCGCAAGAGCCAGCAGAGGGCGAATGGACCGTCCGCACGGATGGGGGAGCAAACGTCAGTGGTTGTGGGGCGGAAATTCAAATCATAACCCCCTCGGGTTTGAGCATGCTCCAGGCCATCCGCTTTGGTTTTCACGCGTCAAACAATGAAGCTGAATACGAAGCAGCTTTGGCAGGTTTACGATTGGCACAGGTGTGCGGGGCAAGACAAGTACGCCTCGTAAGCGACTCCCAACTTTTAATCAACCAAGCCTCAGGGAGTGCGGAGGCTCGGAAAGAACACCTGGTACAGTACCTAGCGGCATTAAGAATTCTGGCCGCTTCTTTCGACAAAATCACATACGAACATGTCCCACGAACTGAAAACACAGCAGCAGACTCTTTGGCAACGATTTCCTGCTCTGCCAGTTACCTATGGGTAATAGAGCAAGAAAGCCCGTCCATCGTTAAACGGCATGAGTTGAGTGACCGACCTGAAATCGCGTGCCAGATCTCTTCGGTTTCCAGTTCGGACTGGCGACAGGGTATTATCGCTTTCCTGGCCGAAGGTCGGCTTCCCGATGACACCACCTCGGCGCGAAAATTGCGCAACAAGGCGCGGGGATACGTCGTTTTAGGGTATGTGCTGTACAAAAAATCCTTTAGCCGACCTCTACTTCGATGTTTAGGTTTTAACGAATCCCAAGTAATTTTGTCCGAACTACATGATGGGGAGGGCGCGGCGCACTGCGGGTATAAGGCGCTGATTAGGAGAATTTTTCTCGCAGGATTCTATTGGCCGACGATAACGGCAGACGCAAGACTTATGGTGAAAACTTGTGATACATGTCAAAGGTTTGGGAACGCGATCAACATACCCGCATCTCCCTTAGAATCTATATCCGAAGGACTACCCTTTGACCGATGGGGAATCGACCTCGTTGGGCCATTACCGATGGCTTCGGGAGGAAGACGTACGATTGTCGTCGCGGTAGATTACTTCTCCAAATGGGTTGAGGCTGAGCCCCTATCCGCCACAAAGACCAAGGATATTGTCAAATTCATCTGGGCGAACATTTGCTGCAGATTCGGGGTGCCCCAGCGGCTAACTATGGACAACGGGCCACAATTTGATAGTGCGGAAATGAGGGCATTCTGCGCCACTCATAATATTCGACAATGTTTCTCTGCTCCGTTTCATCCACAAGCAAATGGCCAGGTCGAAGTGACTAATCGAACCATTCTGGATGGCCTCAGAAAGAATCTCGAGGGAAAGGCCGGAAAATGGCCCGACTATTTGCAAGAAGTGTTATGGGCTTACCGAACCACACCCCGCACGGCTACCCAAGAATCGTTGTACGCCTTAGTATATGGCATGGACGCGGTCACCCCCGCGGAGTCTATTTTTCCCTCTTTCAGGGTCGGAACTTATCAGGAGGAGACAAATGACGAAAGCCGACGGCTAGAACTTGACCTCATAGAAGAGAAGCGCCGTCGCGCTCATTTAAACTCTTTACATTACCAGACGTTAATGAGAAGCCGATACGCAGCCAAAGTCCGACGTCGGGAGTTCAAGGTCGGTGATAAGGTTTTACGACGCGTTTTCCTCCACACAAAGGACAAGAGCCTCGGAAAGTTAGCGCCAAATTGGGAGGGACCCTATGAAATAGTCGAGAAAATCAGGAGCGGGACGTACCGCCTACAGAACCGGCTCGGACACCTCCTAAGGCTACCATGGAATATTGAGCACTTGAAGTTATATTTCGAATAGTTTGTAATTTACGATGTATTTCGCATTATGTCCCGTTTGATTCAAGTTTGTAATGGTCGGGGATGCACTCTTTCTTACCTCGGTGGCACGAGGAGGTTTTAACGAGGCATCAGCCAAAACCCGACCCGCGTTTTTTATAATCAGAAAATCTTTTGCCTTCTTAATACTAAATCATTGCGACTTCGGACAGCTGACGAGCTGGACGTCGTCCATTTCTATTAATATAAGTTTATTACAGAATCCTAAAGGGGTTTTTCGGTTTTACCGATCTACATTTTGGGTTTCCCGACCTTTTGGGAAAAATTTCGATAATAAATCGATCTACAGAATCCTAAAGGGGTTTTTCGGTTTTGCCGATCTACATTTTGGGTTTCCCGACCTTTTGGGAAAAATTTCGATAATAAATCGATCTACAGAACCCTAAAGGGGTTTTTCGGTTTTACCGATCTACATTTTGGGTTTCCCGACCTTTTGGGAAACTTTTCGATAATAAATCGATCTACAGAACCCTACAGGGGTTTTTCGGTTTTACCGATCTACATTTTGGGTTTTCCAGACCTTCTGGATAACCCTTCGATAGTAAATCGATCTACAGAGCCTTCAAAGGGTTTTTCGGTTTTACCGATCCTCGGGCACGACTTTCGGTAACAAATCAACCTACCAAATATAAAAATCTACGATCTGTGAAACAATATATTCAGCAAATCAAAGCGTCATATAATCACAGGGGGCCCCCGTGGGCCCCCAAAAACAAAACAAAAAGAGTTGTAGTACAACACAAAATACAGAGGGCCCTACGGCCCCCGAAGGTTAACGAAATATCTTTACAAAACAAAAAAAAGGGGAACGGAATCACTGCTCCCCATCTTCGTCCGCATCATCATTCTCTTCATCGTCCGCATCGTCGGACTCCTCACATTCAACTCCGTCAGGCCTGTCTTTTTCCGGTACATCAAGCCACAGCGATCCCAGGCGAAGGTCCGGGTAACGATTATGGAGTGACAGAACATATGCGGCTTTGGCATCGGCAGTTTCCTTGTCCGACCATTGCCTACATCGGTTGATGTAGGCAACGTTTGACGATTTCAACTTTTGAACCTCCAACGCCAAAGCTGAGGCGCGGTCTTCCGCGGCTTTCCTCGCAGTCTCCGACACACCCAACGCGTCCTCCGCGGTCTTCTGCGCTGTCTCCATTGCCTGTTTTGCTGTCTCCGCGGCCGTTTTCGCTTCGGTAGCCAGTTTTTCGGCTTCGACGGCCCGACCTTCCGCTAACACCCGGGCCTCTTCAGCAGTCTTCACCTGTGCGGCAAGATTAGCAATCTTTGTTTCCGCTAAGGATAACTTCTTGCCAAGCTCCTTCGCCCGACGTTCTTTCAAGGCAGCCGGCACCAGCAAGTTGTATAGCGACAGCGCCAGTCCATTAGTTTTCCGTAAAGGAAAAGAGTGCGGGCTGCCAAGCATCGTTAGCACCGGGAGTTTGGGGCCACTGGACGATGCAGCATCGGGTTTTGCAGCCTCGGGGGGCTCGGTGTCATCCGGGATTAAGACAACGTCCTCTGTAGCAGGACCGTCGCCAACCTGATCTGTGAAGTTAGGCCCTGCAGCGACCACATCCGCGCTAATTGCTGCCAGATCCTCTACCACATCTTTGGCTTTCTTTAGCTTAGACCCTCCCGTCTCTGCACGGTTCTTCCTCTTCTGCACTATGGCCGGGTTCTGACTCGCCTCCGATCGTTCTGCCACCGGTGCCGCTGCCCTGATCGGATCGCTTTCTGCCTCGGTTCCGACCTCCGGTTCCCCCCCGTCCTCCTCGGACTTTGGGCGCTTGCTGGGCGCCTTATTGCATTTGGGCAAGTATAGTATATACCCGGGACGACCGGTTCGGGCAAACACCTCGTCGAGGCTTGGAGGTTCCCGCAGCTGTTCAATGGTCAGCGCCTCAGATGAGCACCGCCAGAGGTTGCTCATGAACAGGTTCTTGTCCATGAAGGTACGGTGCATGCCCCGACCCCAATTCCTGCTGGCGTAGTTTTTCAGCACCTCGAAAGTGTCCTCCGCGGCTTTCGAATGGTCCTTCTTCACCCCCTGCAGCCAGTCCTTTGAACTACACAAAGGGGTCGGTACATAAGGTAAAAATATATATATATATGTACGTAGGAAAAGGTAGTACCATCATGGACCCAGGTCCGCAGCAGTTGCCTCGGGTTCTCCTTGGTGTATGGAAGCCCGTTCTCCCAGCACCCGCTCAAGAATACAAACCGGTGTTTCCACCCCTTGTCCCCCTCTAAAAAATCATTGACAATTTTCCACTTATTGCCAAGAGAGGAATAGAAGAATGGTGACTTCGGGGATTTGGACAGACCCGACATGGCGATGTACTCCTCCATCGGCATAACTCGACCGGAAAGGCGGGAAGCCATGATGCAGGACATCAGGGTATACCACGCGTTGGGTGTCAGCTGCGATGGACAGATCTGAAGAGTGCGGAAATAGAGCGCAATCTCAGGGTCCAAGGGGAAGCGCAAACCCCAGTTGAATAATTCGGTGAACACCACAATCTCTCTGGGTCTGACGTGAACAGGTGTCTCCCCCGGGGTCGGGAATCGAACGGTGACACACTCAGGGATCCCCCAGCGGGTCAGCATTTCACCATGATCGGACTCGGGGAAGTAGAGGTACTTCCCTTCGAAGAGAGAAACCACGTCCCTGGTCAGAAGCCAGCTGAAGTACTTGGTCGAAATAGCAGCCTCAACCGCCTCGGGCAAGGGGTCATCCTGGTTATTAGCCGCGTGGCCAGCTGCGGCAATACAAACTCCCGCGGGAGCAACGTCAATTTCCGACTCTCCAGCTTCTTGGGTCGGAATCTGACTAGAGCTGCGGGCAGTAGCGGCATCAGTTTCAGATGGCCGGACCCGGGAAGAAGAAGCTTCGGCAGCATCGCGAGCCATGTTCCTATGGGCCTCCTCCGCCTGCTCGGGTGTTAGCCGCATTTTGGGCAAACCTAAAAAAGTGACCGCAGTGTTAATACCGGTCCGAATCCCTCTAATCGAGGGTGTAAGCTGAACCATTTCGGGACTATTACCTCCTGCTGAACGCTTGGATATATCGTCTTCCCCCATTATCAAGAAGGTAGACTTACGGGCAACCCAGGAAGAGGGTAAGTCGACGAACGGTAGGGTCGGATTGTTTGGCCCGACTGCGGAACAATGGGAACTGTCACTAGAAGAAAGGATAATGGGTTCTGGGGATAGGCTACCCTCGGGAATAGGAGAAACCGGAAGGTCGGACACCAGGAAAGACTCTGCGGGAATCGGGGTGGCAAGAACGGGGTCGTGAGGAAGCGGAGCGGGAACAAAAGGTTTGGAGTTGGACCCCCAGATCAGACCAGCGCGTCGGTACTCCTCTGCTCTATCACCGATACTAGACCACTCTTCAAAACTCCACTCAGGTCTCTTTTTCTTGGTTGGTTTTTTCTGTGAGCGTCCGGGTTTCATACAACAAGAACCAGGGCAAAGAAGGGCCGGGCAAGCTCTTTCTCTCTCTAGAAATGGTCGAACAGCGTTTTCTCTCTCTAAAATGCTTCTGAGAGATACTAAAGGATCTTGGGGTATTTATAGGAAGGGTTGAAAGATCGGGGGATACCAATCGACGAAAACGCAGCGGGAAGGCGAAGAGTCCCCCTAGGAGCCTAGTCTGACAGAGAAGTGACCCCTTGGCTAATGACACGTGCCGACCCCCGACTGACAAGGGATGACGTAAGCAATTTGTCACAAGCGCAGCATCGATTTGGGCCACCACTACCACGGTCGGTGAGAAAATAATGGGCCGCCATGAAAGGCTTGAAATTAAAAGCCCAGCAGAACGGAAAGGCGCGGGAAGGCGTCCGAGGAGGTGGCCCCGAGCATAGGGGAATCAAAAATAACAGGGCCTGGATTAGGAGTGAGGTCGGACGATCGACGATAGCTCTTTCGCAAGTCTCCGCTCCTAAAAGTTCCCGAAGACTGGGGGGATACTGATGAGGGCGGAATTCGCTGATCCAAGTGATAGGGGTAAAAACGCAATAAATAGTAGTTGACGGGATTAATCGGGTATTTGAAGTCCTCCAAGGACCAATGTACAACAATAAAATAGTAGAGGGGCCTCATTGATATGTGATGAACGGCCCACTAAGAGATTAAATGGGTCCTCCTTATTTTAGTATAAAAGGGTGACCCACTTGCCTAAAAAGGGTATTGAATATTACTTTGGACGAATCCTACTTTCTCTCTCTTCACTTTCTCTCTCTAGTCACATCTGACCCAAGATCCCAAATATACATTTTTGATAATTATTGACTCATCAACCCTCATAACCAAGAAGATATTCCTCAATAAGTCCCTCACAACATATTCAAACATTTAGACTCTGAAGACACATCCATACGTTTTGGTTGCTGGAGGTTTTATGTATTGTCATGTGTGTATTATGTCAGACATATTATTTGCAGTGAGAATATTGACAAGGTACATAAGAAATCCATGAGTTGACCATTCGACAATATTCAAGAGTGTTCTCTGGTATTTGAAGAATACCAAACACCATAATATGATATATATATATATATATATAATTGAATAGCTTGGATACCATAGGATACTATGGTGCAGATTTCACCGATCGTGTGAACATGAGATGATGCACATCCGGTTATGTATACATATAGATGTAACGTACATCTAATAGAAGAGTATAAAATAAACTATTGTAATAATCTACATCATGGCACCTACTAATGTAGTATGTTTTGAAGCTTAAAACCTTGCATGATGACTCAAAAACTTTGTAACAAGATACAGAAAGTGGTGAGATTTAAAGACCATCGATATTTTATTACGACAGTGGATCATATATCTTATTATAAATAAAGAAAGGCACAAACAAATCTAAACATATAAACATCAATTTTTTTTGTGTTAAATAGATAATCTATAGTAATTAATTAAGGGTTGAAGACATCGACACATACTCCATGGATAAATATCATTTCACTAAAACATTACCACTTCCAGTAATTCAATAGCACACATTTTGTATGAGTGCATTTAGCTTATAAGATATTTAGTTCCAGTTAGAGGTGTGTATTGGTTACATTTTAATATTTCCAGAACAAGTTTTTTATTATATTACTATTCGAGATTTGTATGTGTAATTTTAATATATGAATATTACTCATTTAATTTAAAGTTCAATTTAACAATCTCAAACTCAATACAGTTAGACAAGTTAGAAAATGACACATAATGATTATGGATTTGTATAATTTACATGTCGTACTCCATGAGAAGTCAAATTTTATTTAGCTGGTAGTTATTATTATGAAAACTGAAGAAATTATTGGGCAAACGTAAGTCGTAGTCATACCTCATTTTCAGTTGACAATCATCTAAACAAGACATGTTGGGTTACAAGTGAGACAATAATATTATATAGTGCACAATATAGTGGATATATTTCAACTACATGATAATATAAGTGGGATATTTAAAGATATCCTAATTTTGAATGTCTCATCCATTGGAAATTCATAGAATCCAATTGTTATAAATATAAGTCAAAATATTTAAATATAATCAAATATAAGTTTATTACACCAACGAGTAATTAATTGAGTCTCATAAAACATATAATATAAATACTAGTTGAGTTTACTCAAGATATTTAAGGAGACCTCATCATCATGACACTATAAATATGGAGCCTTATAAGTTTAATATGGTTATGGTCACAAGCTAATACGAGCTACAAAATTAAAGCGGTATTTTTCTCTTATGAGTTAAATGAGGTATTAAAGAGACAATAAACAAAAAAAAATCATAATTGTCTGCAATTAGGCTAACGTATATTCACATAATACTAGATTATAAATAGAAATACTGAATAATGTATTTGTTTTTATTCGTTACAATCTTAAGTTCCCATTTTTTATAATTTGTTTCTTTGTTTTCGTAAAACCCTAAGAAGTTTAAATTATCTCTTCCATATAGTGCTAGCAGATTCTTTCCTTTAAGAACTCAATTAAAAGTTTCCTGCAATCGAAAAGAATATCTGTAAGTGTTACATTTTGCTTATAAACTCTAATATATTTTCTCATCTTGTTGGTCTTTTGCTTTCACCGTTGGCTATCTTTTCCATTGGCCTCCTACTATTTATTATAAAAATGATGACTATTTTATGTATATATAATTTATATACTGTTTTTATTTATTCGTAGTTCATATAAAATATCATGAGTATATGTTTACATAAATATTTAGATTTTATGTTGTGTTGTATTGATTTGCATAACTATTATTGTTATTTTGTTGAATTTGAGGGTTTAAAGTTATATACTAAGAAATATTTGAGAAAAAAACATTAAAATTGTACGAAAAAATAAACTTGATTATATTTATTGTGTTAATATTTGCAATGATGAATGACTTATCTATGATAAATGAAAATATGGTTTGATCGTGTGCGTCCATTACTTAATGCGACCTTAGTTTCATTATGCATAACTAATGAGAATGAAAGGTATTGATTGAATTTATGACAAATAAAAATAATAATGAAATGAGATATTTAATGAAATGATTTGGGTGATATACCTTATCATTTTAACAAAATCCTAAAACTTGGCTCAGAAGAATTCCAGTATATTTAATCATACTTGCATTAATATTTAATATGAAATTAAACATAGCAAATAGATCCGTAGCAAAATTCGAACCGGGTTGGTATTGAAAATAAACTTCCTAGATCGGACAACATAAGCTGATCGGATGAAATTAATGGTGACTTTGACTTTGTAAATATTTTAACCATTCCAAAGATACTTTTCAAGGCTTAGAAAAATGGGCTACTGATGAGTTCGAATATTACAAACACAACCTACCAGTTAATCCAGAGAGGGGTAATTTGGACCATATAACTCCACTGTAAAATCCGAACAAGACAAATGTGAAAACCTTTTAACTAAGCTATTTGCTAATCTACTTAAAAACTAATGGGTCCTTAAACTCGACCCGGTTTCACAATTTGACCTGGTAAGCCCATGGGTTATTAATTAAAAGTATAAATACCCCAACCACTCTTATTAATGAGGGTGATCAACATTTAATACAAGTAGACTGCTTAATTATCTCATTACTCCTCACACTAAACACAAAATACCTCAAACTTATTAAAATAATTTACCAAACTACCCTCAGCCCAAAATAAACCAAACCAATGTTCAAATTTATAAACAATAGAATAATTAAACTTCTCCCAAAAGTTATCTATAGTGTTCAAGGTGTTTATGTCCCTAACACTTCAATTCACGATAACATTTTAAAAGTTAAAAAGCTTATTTATGAATTAATCAAAAAGAAAAAAGCTAGTAATATAATGATCCATATAGATATTTCTAAGGCTTTTGATAAATTATCTCATAGATTTATCACAAAAGTTAGACAGTTTTGGTTTTTTTCTCTCGTTTGTTAGATTAATAAAGAACTTGATTTGTCATATGTTTGTCTCAATGCTCATTAATGGTAATATCTAAGATTATTTTAACACTAAGAAATGGTTGATATAAGGTGATCCACTATCTCGTACTATCTTCATTTTGGCAGAAGAGGTGCTTATTAGAGGGTTGTATAAGCTTTTTAATGTTGATAAATCTTTGCAATTCTCTTATAAGAGCAAACTAATGATTTCATGTCTTGTATTTGCATATGATATCTTAATCTTTACCAACAGTTTATATTAAACTATTAATAATCTGAGAAATTTTCTGGAAACTTATCAAAAGGTTTCAAGTCGGGTCATCAATAAAGAGAAGACTAAAATTATTATGTCTTCAAGGCTTACTAATACCAGGATTCCTGCTATAACTAATCTCTCTGGTTTTAGTTCTAGTTCTTTTCCTATATATTATCTTGGTATCAATCTCAACAATAACAACAAGGTTGCTAACTAATATAACCAAATTAACAAGATTGATATCAAGATAAAGGAACTGGAGGACAAAAACTTATCTTTTGGAGGCAGGTTAATACTAATTAATTCAGTCTTTATGACATACCCTACTTATTGGTATAAAACAAATTCCTTACCTAAGGGTATTATCACTAAAATTGAGAAAACATTCAATAAATTTTTGTGGAGATCGTTTGATAATGATAAGAGAACTTATTGGTCATTGTGGAAAGCTTTATGTAAGCCTTTTCTGGAAGGAGGTCTTAATATTCGTAGTATTTCTAATCTTCAAGATACTTTTCGTGTAAATTGAGGTTTAATTTTAGGAATAATAAAAGTTTTTGGGCCAATCTCATGCAAAGTATTTATTACAAATATATTACCCCTACAGATTTTCTATACTAAAATTGGGTCACATTTGGAGAAGATTATCTCCCATAAACAGATTGTGGAACCTAATATAAGATGGAAATTTAGGAAATTATATATGGATTTTTGGCTCGAAAACTGTTATGATAACCCCCTCTTATTATATTGAGTGATAATGGGGATAGCTCTTGGTATATGCACATGAAGGTTAAAGATTATTGGATAGATAACTTTTGGGATATTGATAAATTGATTTTTTTATTAACCATGACACTATTAACAAGATTAAAAAGACTTTCATTAACATTAACAATAAAGACTCAATTAGCTAGAATCTATCTTTAGACTCTAATTTTAGAATAAATCAAACATGAAATCACATTAAAGGAAATCATAATAGATCAAAGTTGTTTGGCAACCTATGGAACTCAGTAACTCCTAGAAAATTATCATTTTTAACTTGGAAAATAGTGCATAATTATATTCTCGTGGACACAATATTACAAAAAATACAAATGGTTATTGTCTCAAAATGTCAATTTTGTTGTAACATTGAATCTCATAAACATCTCTTTATTGAATGTGAGTTTGATTTAAATATTCGGTGTTATTATGCTGATCTGTTTAATATCATAATTTCTAAGTACATGACCATTACTCACATATTAAGATTTTGGTTATGGTCTTCTACTTATGTGGTTCATGTCAGATCTATCATTCTAACTATTATCCTATGGGTGATTTGGAAAGCTAGAAACGATGTGAAATTTAAAGCTATGATTCAAAGTTCTGACTCTGTTATCAAGTATATAAACTACATAATGTTATGTTTAGATCAATCCAACCATCTCAGGTCAAAGCATTGGAAGAATTATTTAAAAACAACGAAATAAAGGGGATGTATTAAATTCATATCTAATAAAAGGAATACAGGTTACCTGAAATGGAATACCCCGGGTCATGGTTTCCTAAAGTTAAACACAAACGGTTTTTGCTAGATTAATGGAGATTCCGAATGTGGTATTATAGTAAGAGACCATTCACGAAAAATCATTATTGGCAAGCGGACACTGCTTATGGCAGAAACTAGAGCTTTGTTGCTCGACCTGGTAATATATAAAAAGAACAGATAGTCTAAAGTTGAGATCGAAA
Source organism: Limnanthes douglasii subsp. nivea (assembly GCA_036936605.1). NCBI lineage: Eukaryota > Viridiplantae > Streptophyta > Magnoliopsida > Brassicales > Limnanthaceae > Limnanthes > Limnanthes douglasii. Next base: position 88,761,587 of record JAUPFV010000003.1, read on the forward strand.
TTGATTCCACGATTTTAGTGAATCTCTTATCCAATGGTAAATATCCTAATCACTTTAAACCCATTTTTAAATGTTACACGAACTTAATATTTTCGACCATGTCTATTTCTCATATTTCAAGGGTCTGGAGTCAAACCACGGATTGGCTTGCCAAATGGACCCTGAAATGTAAAATGAAAACCAAATTTAACAATTACCAAGCTCCAAATCAGCTTAAGGCTATTACCTTTTAGAAAGTTTAAACTTAGGATATCTAAATCTGGAGGATTAATTTCTAGTAGGGTTTTAGTTTATACAATTAAGCGTAGATCCTGTTATGCTATGTTAAGATTTCTATCTCTTCTTTATGTTATTATGATTATTCTCTTTGTCTTTTCTGATTTGATTCTTTCTTATTATACTAATGTGGCAGCAACCTTTGCTTGACAACAACTCAATTTTTAATTCGATTTTGCCGGTAATTCGCAAGTGTTTTGGATTTAAATATGAATATCTAGAGTTAACTTCTGAAATGTTCTTCGCCATTGATCTGACCTGATTTCTTCTATGAAGTAGCCGATCTGATTATGCTTTTCTGATTATCAATTGCTAGCTTAGGCACAATTTTTGTGTTGCATGTTGAATTCTGCACTCTTGATGAAGATGGATGAAATCGATCTTCTCTTAAGATCTAGAGCTCTTCTTTTCCTTCATTGTATTCTCTATTGGGCTTTTGATAACCTTTGCAACTCTTATTTAGCCTTTTATTTTTGGGCCTTTTTTATCAATAAATATATATTGAAAAAAACATGCATTGAATTAAACTTATAACACGCAACGCTAAAAATAACATATTTATAAATGTAAAAGTTTTTTCAAGTCTAAATAGGATTTGGGACACGAAAGACACATAAAATGAAATATTAAAAATCAACGGAAGATCAGGTCGTAGCTGGTATGACGATATTATAACGATCCATATATCGTAACAATATGTTTTTTGTTATATTAATTGTTATCATTATGCTGTAGTTGTCCCGCAGCCACAATCATGTGTGTAATGGTGTTGTAGTATGAAACAACTTTCTTAACGAACGCGTTGTTTCCATAGCCTCTTGATTTTATAAATTGATAACGTATATTTTTATTTAATGAATTAAGGTTTTATATAATTAAAGAACGAAGGTCTTAAATAACTTAATCATACATCATGCTACATATAAACATACAAATGAATCTCAAATCAAAACCTATAACGCCAATGTTTAAATTAATCAATTAAAATTTTAATCGTCTAGTACCAATGTCATAATATTATGACATACAATCATATCATAAAGTGTTTTCATTTCTTCCCAAAAATCATAATCAATAAACCAAATAGATTCCGGGAGAAGTAAACATATTATTATATAATATTCATAATCCTTATATGAATGACTATATTTTTAATCATAATATATAAATAGTTATGTAAATATACAAGTCATAATCTTTCATATAGAATATGAGTAAATAGCCAATAATTTATTGACATTGGAGTCATCGATAATGTCACAAAGCAAGTGAAAAAATAAACATACACTACCTTTACGAAGGTCTGAATGAAATCATTGTTGGATATTATAAAAGTGTAAGCATTTCTCATATTAGTAAATTTAATTTTAAAACTAACAATCATGTATTTACTTTTGATAATGCCTTTTATGATTATCAAATTTTTAGAAATTTCATTTTTGTCGCATACTATATTTGTTGAATTATCACATATTTGTTTTATGGTGAATGATATGAAAAAATGAACCATTATTCTTAAAGGCCTTTATGTCGATGAATAATACTTTTGGTTTTTTTTATAGTAAACATATGTTACTCTCCAAACACTATCTTATTACATCATAAACTATGTCAACACTCATTGCCAATTTTCAAGTTCATACAACATACCTTTCATTTAGGTTAGTTTAATTCATTGTCTGTTTATTGGATTTCATGTTCCATTATAATTATTTGTTGGTTTCTATTATATAAATCAACAATCAAACCAAAATCGCTTTTATAAATAGTATTTTATGATGTATGACCTATCTAATCATATCTAGTGATGGTCATCACTACCATATAATCTTTGTTAATTATTTTATTAAATGCATATGGTTTTATCTCTTAAATAAAGCTTAGATACAAACCATATTTACTATATTTAAATCCATAATTGAAATTTACTTTACAACCAAAATAAAAATCTTATATTCCAACAATGGTGGTGAGTATATCTGTTTTGCATTTTTTAGCGTTGTTCGATATCATACATTATACAATGCTACCACATACTTTATAGTATAACAACTATTCTGAGCGTCAACATCAATATGTTATAGAAATCAGTTTTTTCCTAATGATACATTATAACATTCTTATTAAATGTCATATCATCTTTAAAAAAATATTTACTTAATTAATCGTACGCTTACACCTAAACTTCAATATTTACCTTGTTTTTTTTAAATATATTCTTCAAACTTTTCCAAATTATCAAAATTTAAAATATATTCCTTAGTTGTGTATTCAGTGACTTAAAATTTTCACTTCCAAAAAGATGAATCCAAAGTACATCCCTTAAATATATGTAGGTTATTTTTAACACAATGTGTATATATTATCTTGTTCTTATAGCCTATAAATTATACACCTCTCACCAATGTCATGTTTGGTAAAATATATATCATTTTATTTATTTAAAGCATTGATTTGTCACACCATCTCCCGATCCAACTTATAATATTCTTGTCACTACCAAACAACAACCTTATATACTAGTGTTAAATATTTTCATTAAAGTTAACATAACTAATAACTCAGTATCTTCTTTAATTCTCACTACTATATCCACCATACATGATGAACCTATTTCCTGAATTGACTTAACACATAAATATGCAAGTGATGTCATATATTATTGTCCTCATTTAATCTAATTCCGCAAATAATAACTAAATATAAAAATAATATTTTCATATTGATCACCACACTCAATCTTCACTTTAAAACTTTCATTTCTGACCTTCACATAATATTATTAAAATCCATAAAATATTAGAATTATCATAAAATAATTACTTATTAATATATAGTCTTGAGTATAAAAAACATATAAGAGTTGGTTTCAAAATAATATAACGTAAATGTTTTACGGTGCGAGTGGTTGTTTCGAGTTAAAACAAAATTGGATGTATGGTTATGAAAATACAAATAATGACTTGTAGATAAGGGATTCCATAAAAAATCAAGGTTGTTATTTTATATACACCTTTAGCTCTGTCGTTAAGCTTGTCATTTCCGGTACCGTCTTAGAACTTGTGATGTCTATGATTGACCAAACAATCATTGAATATAGATGACATCACCCGTACATCCCAAAGTATAAGTGCTCAACAGAAATGAGTAATCATTTCATATCCCAAAAGCCATAAATCCATGATATTAGATGTCTATTTAACCCACATATAACGAGGCAACATAATTGTACATCCTTTAAACATTTAACACAACATGCATTGAATTAAACCTATAATACAACACTAAAAATAACGTATTAATAACTTTAAAATATATTTTTCAGGTATAAATAGGGGTTGGGACACAAAAGACACATTAAGTAAAAAACATTAAAAACCAACCAAAGATCAGGTCGTAGATGGTGGGCCAACATTACAGGGATTCCATATATCGCAGTTGTATTGGTTGTTGCCATTATGTTGCAGTTGCACCGCAGCCAGAGACATGCATGTAATGATGTTGAATCATGTGAATATGGTTCTAATAGTGTTGTTATGGCTACAAACCCTTTATTACAGTAACCTCTTGATTTTTTAAATCAATTATCTCTATTTTATTTACTGAATTAAGGTTTTATGTTCAAAAAATCGAGGTATTATATAATTTAATAACATATCATAATACATATAAACATATGATTGGATCCTAAATCAAAACATATAATGTGATGTCTAAATCAATAAATTATATTATTAATCGTGTTATACCAATGTCATATTATCCATACACTCGTATCATAAATGATTTTCATTTCTTCCCCAAAATTATAATCAATAAACCAAACTCATAAAATCTAATAAGATCGTGTACAATTGAGCCAAAATGCACAAATCAGGCATCACTTAGTCTTTATGAAAGGTTCTTTGGTGGAGAGTCATTCGATTTTTCAAGCTGAATCTGTAGTTTCTCCAGGCATGAGAATTTGAACTAGCAAACTTTGGGTAGGTAATCCACAATTATTTATTAAGACTTTGACCAACGAAGAGACCTTAAAGATCCATGAACTTTTTGTTGCTATCATCGATCTAAGAAAATACCACTTCTTATAGTTTCTCCCATAAGACCACTTCTCGAAGTTTCTCCACTACTATATAGTGAATTTGGAAGCTGAAAAGTTCATAACATCCTTAGTAATTGAAATTTGAACAATATTAGATTTTTCTTTATGTACTTCCATATATGGATTAATTCCCTTACAATAAAATAAGCTATAACATAACTTAATATGCAAGATTTGTTTTTCCACTTTTATTGTAGCTTCGGTGTACTTATTTATATTGTGTTTGAGTGAAGATATCTTCAACCAAATGGTTATAAAAAAACTTGTTTTATTGTTTACAGGATCTTGTGAATATGGAGGTTGACTAATGTACCAGAAAATGTATAAACTGAAGTCGCAGTTAAATGTTATGAAAAAGAGAAGGTTGTTATCAATGAAGTACTTATTTGTATTATTACAAGAAGTAGTACTATAAATACAACTATTGTGTACTATTATTATATATAAAAAATATAATTCTAAAAGGCTAATACACAATATTATCTTAGTCATTGTAACGTTGGAAATACTCATGTAATATGCATGTGGTTCTATCTATGTTAAATTCGTGAATTGGCTTGATTAGTCATTTGAGCCAAGCTTATGTTTGAAATAAGGATTCAGTTTTGGCATAAGATCCAAAGGATTGTCTTGACCTGATAATCTTTGAGAATAATTGATCCTAACTATACCTCGAGCTTGACTTCTCACAATTATTGAAGTCGTATCCAGTATTATTTTATTCGCTCTATTTACTTCATCTTCTTCATTAACACAAAATTTTTTGTTTTTTTTTATATTCAATCATCCCACTTCAAAATCAATGGAGGGATTCAAAGTCCAAGTTTGGATCATAAGAACATAAAATGAACGTGAGATAGTGGTTTCCTAAATGAATCACTTGTATATTCATGTTGAGGAATTAATTGTTTTCCTCGAATGTGGTGAAGAGTTTGATCATAGAGAAAACGGATACTGATTTCAATATGATTTATTTGTAGATTAAAAACGGGATTAGACCTCAGAGAAGCAACACTCATGTTGTCACACCACATAACTTGAGGCATGGCTAAAAGAAGCTGGAGCTCACAAATAACGGGTTTGGAGCAAGACGAGTGTAGATGACATATTAGCTAAGGCTTTTTATCCCCTAACATAACAACAATCATCAATAGAGCTCACCTAGTCAACATCATTGAAGCAAGTAAAGATAAGGTGGGGCGATGGCTTTAAGTGGATGCCAAGTTCTTTAGTTCTAGATAAGTATCATAGTATATCCCTAAAATTTTGTAAATGCACTTAGTTTGTGTCGTTATGAATTATGATAACTTGTTTATAAAAAATGTTATAACAGGTTGTGTATTCAACAAGTACTGAAGTGATCCTAATAAAATTTGGTATATTGTAAGGTTAGAAGGCAGACCAACATCGTGAAGAGATAATGATCGCATAATGGTCATTGATATATCACAAGGTTTGGAGTTGATCATGCCAATAAATTCAATTAAGTTTTCAACATATTGTCTTTGAGTAATATAAAGCCATTTGTTGTTCCTGACATCTTCGATACATACGAACATGTTGAGGTTTCCCATGTATTTCAAAGGAAAATATGGAATCTTGATGATAAATAAACCCTTTTATATATTTTACCCTATTTCGGGTGATAATAATATCATCAACATAGATTAAAATGATTAGGGTGACATGTTATGTGATAAGAAAAAATATATAATTATTAGATTTGGAGTTTTGAAAACCCCGGCCAAGTAGGACATATTCGAGCTTTATAAACCCAGGCTTTTGAAGCTTTTTTGGTCCTCTAAAAAGATTTGTTCAGTTTATAAACACATTATGACTTCATGAGGTCTTTAAAATTGGTGGTTGTAGCATGTAGACAACTTTATATAAGTTACTATTTATGAAAGCATTGCTAATGTCTAACTAGTGCATATTATAGTTCTTAGACACATCGATGCTTAAGACCAAACTGATTCTATATGCTTTAATAACAAGACTAAAAGGGTCTCCAAAATCAATCTTTGGCGACTAATGAAACCTTTTGCCACTAAATGTGCATTGTATCTCTGCAAGGAGCCGTCGGGTTTATATTCGAGTATATATACCCATTCACTTCTTATTAAATTCATGTTATATAGCTAGGGTGTCAATAACCATGTGGCATTAGACTTTATAGCCTAAATTTCAAATTGCATAGCCTTAAGTCGTTGCGGGGTCAGAAATGACATATTTGAAACTTGTTGGTTCATTAGGTAGATCTACAGTTGTATTAAGAAATCCGGTTTATATGTGTTGGGGCTTGAAAATACCAGCCTTATATACAATATACATGAAGTTGGTGTTTATTGTAGGATCTAGAAGGTTAGTAGCATTTAATACAATAAGTTGTAGATCTTTTGTAAATAATCTGGCTAGGTAGATAATGGTCTATGCATAAGTTGAGCAATGTGAGATTTATTACTTATGTAGGAAGTAAATGGTTTGGTGATTGGGAGTATCTATTGGAATGAGTTTTTTTATGAACTAGGACTTGTATTATACATAAGAACTAACTAACGATGGACTGAATTTGACAAATTATTAGTATGTGCATGGTTGGCTTGGACATAAGAGTTGGAGAAAAGATGACAAACTGTGGGGGCACAAAGTACAAATAAGGACACCCCTTCAGTAGAATCATAAGCAATTAAACTGTATTGCATGGCATTATGAGTAGTACTATGAATCTTATGGAATGTACTAAACCAGTTAGAGGAAGACATATGAAGTAATAACTCATACCTTTTTTTGTTAAAAAAAATTACTAGTACATGGGGATTCGTCCTTATTAAAGATAACATGTCTATATATGTGGACTTCTTGAGTATGGAAGACATACTTCTAACCTTTTTAAGTGGTAAAGTAATCTAGAAACACACACTTTAAGAAGTGAAACTAAACTTATGATTCTGGTATGGTCTAAGACAAAAATAACAAGCTAAGCCCAATACTTTAATAATGGAATTAAAGTTTCCTACGCTAGAATAGTTCTCAAGGTGTCTTGTTGTCTAAGATAAAAGTGGGAAGCCTGTTTATTAAATAAGTTTTTGTTCATAAATCATAAGACAAGTAGGAAAAATATAAGCGATATTGAGCTGATAAAGTCAGACCAATTTTTCGAGAATGTATTTTTGCTTCAGCTTTGTCCTACCATTTTGAGCAGAGGTGTGAGAACATAACATCCTTAACTCAATGTCACAACCTTTTGAAGATAGAAAATCCCTGTATTCGTCACCACCGTCAGTTTATAAGACCTTATTATGAATTTGAAATAGATTTTCAACCGAATTCTTGAACTCTAAAAAGAGAGGTAGGGCATCACATTTCTGTTTAAAGGGATATAGCCAGAAAAACCTATTGTAATCGTCTAAAACTAAATGGTAATATTTGAATTTATTTATGGTTTGCGTAAGATCTGGTCCTCACAAATCAGTATGGATAATATCAAATATATTTAAGACATGACATTAAATTTGAAAAAGGTAATCTATGAGATTTTCAAACGGACAAAACTAAAAAAACATATATTTTTTATTAAATGAACATTACAAAGATTGAGAACCTTGGACAGAACACTAGAATAATGATGGTAACAAAAAACTAGAGATAAATTTAGAACTAATAGCCTTATAAGAGATATATACTGGGTTGTCAATGCAATACAAGCCCTACATAGCCTTCCCTGTTAGAAACACCCCCATATTTCCAAGTACTTCACAAAACACACAGCCTTAAAAAAACTCAATAAAACTTGATTATGAGATTTTAATTTGGAAACATAGAGTAAGTTTTTAGATATTGTAGTATCGTGGAGTATGTTATGTAGGGTAATTGGTTTATTAACATAAGTAGAATTCCTAAAGTTATTAACATGTTTTGTCAAACATTTTTTATCATTTCCAACTTACAATGAAACCTTACCTCATTGGTCCATTCTTTGGCTTAAAAAAGTAGGATTGTGAGTCATTTGATAAGTGGCTCTCGAGTCAACATACCAAGCATTATTATTGTTTGGTTCTTGGGTTACAATATAGACATCAAGATATGACATTTGTTGTTATTATTGTTGTTCTGCATATAGAGGCCTCATACCATGTGGATCATATCTTAAATAACAAGTTGGAGCATCATAACTAACTTTTCTACAAAGTTGGCAGGCTGGCATGTTTGAATTTTATCTTCATCACATGCCCCTGTAAGTATAGTTTACTTTTATTTTGTAACTTGGAGATCTTTCTTTGTAGCCACGACCTATAGGATAAGTATTTTGTCTTGTTGTAGTATGGTTGTTGGTTTGTGTCTTAGTGTCAACTTTGGTGTTGTTGATGTTGGTAAATGTTAGGTTTAGACTAACCATAACACTATATAGACTTGAGAGTTGCTCTAGTCTGGTCTTAAAATTTAAGAGAGATGTTTGAAGTACTACCCAAGTAAGAACTTTATTGTCAGTTAGACTCACAACTCTAAGTGTATAGTCAGAGTATAAACAAGCAAGAACATGTTACACTAGGTCATCAACAATAACTGGACTATCATTTAGTCCTATGTCATCTGAAATGGACTATATTTTCGCTATATACTCTTTCATACTAGACCCTTATTCCGTGGTTATTTGAAAGTATCATGTCAAGTAGAAAACTTTAACTATTGTTTGTGAGCCAAACAACTTAGTTACAAGTTTTCAAAGTTATTTTAAAAACTCATACTCCAATAAATGTGTAGCTATTTCAGGAGTGATAGTGGTAAGCAACCACCTAAGCATGAGTTGATCTTTAGATTGTTAGTCTTCATATGCTAGATTTCCAACAATAATGCCAGTATGGTCAGTTAGTACTTTAGAAGAGCATGGTGTGTCACATGAAATATGAGCAAAATGGGATTTTCTTCAATGATAGTTCTTATTATAGCCTTCCAAATCGGAAAGTTCGTACGATATAACTTGAGATTGTTGTCGGTGTTTCTTATTTGAGTAATTTGTGCTTTGTTATTTGTTAGTCCTTTTCTCACGCAAGTATACGTGGTCAAATAGTAGCAAGTAATAAGTAAGAAAGATCGTTCCCACGAAGACTAGGTGTATAAGACAAGAATTCACTTATGCAACAACGTATGATTATTAAACTAATGCTTGAACGAGTAATAAAGTATGAATATAACTAAGCAAATTAACTAACGAGATTATCTAACGAATTTTACTTATGCGAGAGAGAGCATGGAACCCTAACTTCATTGTTTATTTTACTCAGAGTATTAATATACTTAATCAATATGTATGATAACTACGATTACTAATCAAATAACACAAAATCAGAATACGCTACCTTTCAGTACACGTAAACCAAACCACTTAAACAACCACAAAAGAGATAGTAGTTAAGCAGACATCGCTTGCATGACAATCCTATATGTCTATATGAATTGAGGTACAATTAGTTTTAAGCACAAGTTATTTATTTCGATTACATAGGGTAATATGATATGGTTAATGACATATTACGAATCATGAACAATCATAATACGAATCATTAAAGAACCCATGCTAGCATGGCAAGCTCTAAACCCTTAAAAATCCATTTTCGCATTCATTAAAGATTAACAAACTAGATGTTCGCGACGCATCTAACGATAAGCACAACCATACTAGGTAACCGATAAACATATCTCACATATCAATCAAGCAATCAAACCCTAAGTATTAATCAAAAAAATCCGCTAGAGTTCTATGACAACCATTAGTTCATAATCGAACGAATCATCATCATGGGCTCAAAAGTTAACGTAGCTCTAAGACGAATGTAAATAAACAAATAAGAGTTTAGAGAACGTTAAACCGAACAGTAGCCGTAAGTATCGCCTGACAGAAACAATCCGTAAACTGCCGATAAAAATTGGCAGTAGCTGTCACCTGCTGCCTCTCGAAAACGACCGAACAACTGCCTGCCTCCTGCCGTATGGTTGAATGTTGCCGCTGCCGAAAAAAAAACACTGAAGCCGCAAATTCCGTTCTGCTTGCTTTCCCCGTTCTATGTAATACCAAAAAGACAATTGCGTTTTGTCTTCCTTTGTTTCGTATTTTTTCATGAACCCAATCAGTGCACCCTTCTCGTTTGGTCTTCTACACAAGAAAACCCAAAACAGAAGAAAATTATGTTTTGTCTTCCTTTTCTCTTCTATATTATACATAACCAAGTCGCTGTTTATTTTAGTCGAAAAGAAAATCCTTTTTTCTGTTTTATATTATGCCAAAAGAAAAGAAACCAAACGGAACTGTTCAATCGACGTTTGTTTTAGTCGAAAAGAAAACCCTTTTTCTGTTTTACATTATGCCAAAAGAAAAAAAACCAAACAGCGCGGTCCTCGATTGGTTTTTTTCTTCTTGTGTCGTATATTATAGTCGAAAACCAAGACAGTCCCCAATTCTCTCATTTTAGTCTTTTTATACATATTCCGTCCAAATCCTAAAAAATCAAATTAGGAATCATAAAATATTTATGCTAAATAAAATAATATTTTAAAAAATATAGTTAAATAAAATCTTCGCATTAGTGTACTATTCTTTTTTTAATTTAGCATTAATTTTCTTTTATGCTTCGCTTTAATATTTTTTTCTTAATTTAATATTTAAAAAAATATCTAAGAAAATATATTTTCTTTCTTTTTTTCAACATTAATATATTTTTTCAAGCATTAATATATTTTTCTTTGGAAATGCACCAATCATATATATTTAGCATTAATATATTTTATTTTCTTTTCAACTGTTTCAAAATTGCCCTTAAGTACATTAATTTTCCATTTTCTTCAATTTCAACCCCAAATTTATTAATATTATTATAATTTACCCGCGGCACAAGCGCCTTTAAAAATACTGGAAAAACACGTTAAAACACAACGAATACTTGAGAATCGGCGACGATTTTATGAATAATAGAAGCGTAATAAGTTACATGAAATGCACTTATCAAACCCCCAAACTTAAACTGTTGCTTGTCCTCAAGCAATGCAAAATAGGTTTAATAATTGATGCATGAATGCAACTGAATTTAAATGAATGCAAGAACGCAATGATCCCAAACGAGTAACCTTAACTTATTCAGCATAAATGCCTCAACGAATGTAATGACCTCGGAATGTGAAATAACCAGGTACTCAAATGTTAGCAATACAAGTGAAGAAGCGTGCGTGTGTGCTCAAACTCAATCAACATGTTCTTAGTACAAAATAATGGACCTTATTTGTTCTCATCATAATAATCACAAGATTAGAAACCAAAAACAACCTAGATTCTCCATAGTCAAGTTGCACATCCATATATCCCTCGGGTTGTCAAAGATTTATTATGCTTTATTTTATATACACACATACAAAGGCTTATTTGACCGTGCAATGGAAGAGGTCCCCGAAAGACTTATACAATGGTGTCCATGTAGCGAGCTTTAGGTTAGCGGATCCCAGACCGGAAAAGTCTTAGGCCACTAGGCACAAAGTCCCCTAGAACTTAATAACTCGAGCACCAAAGAGCTCATCCTAGCCAATTTTTACCTTTTATTATTATTATTTTTCATCTTTTCTTTTCTTTTTCTCTTTTTCTCTTTTTTTTTTGTTTTTTTTGTTTTTTTTTCAAGCAATCGGGAATGAGTGCGTTTCGCTCCATCTCATTCCACCCCTAGACTACTCGTAGTAGGCAGCCCCCAGCGAGAGGACGTACGTCGACGAGCGGCTACTAGCCTTTAACGCCTAACTGAATAATACGCATATTTATCTTTCAACTCCCCCAAACTTATATTTCTGTAACCCATGAGCTAATAAAGGATTAAGGTATGATTCTGAACCAAGGCAATGATTATGTATAACAATACTCAATTGTGTCCTTAACTAGCATAAAAACAATCGATGAGTCTACATGTATTAATTGTGCTTCTATATCAAGCAAGCTAACTGACAAGCAACCTAATTAGATTTTATTCCTACTATCATTCCAAACAATTTTCATCATTGGCTACTTAAGTAGAAAAAACAACTCAAGGGATCAAAGACACAAAATGCATGAACAAAATGCTATGCTAATAGATTAACTCGATCCTAAACACAGTCTATATGATCATGGCATGATTATGCAAATACGCATGACTAACATGAAGATGCACTGTCTATCATGAATAACTACTATGATGAATGCAACTACAAGAAATTAAAAGATACAGGAAACACTCCCTTATTCGTCCAGTAGTGTTGATCATTGTTTCCCAGTGGGTTGCCTCCCACAAAGCGCTTGTTTAACGTCGATAGCTCGATGATACCACTCGGAATCATGTAGTGTCAAGGCTGACGATGAATGCCTCACGGTTCTCCATATATCCATAGTAATGCTTGAGTCGTTGACCATTGACTTTGAATGCTTTGTCTGGTGATTCCTCATAGATTTCAACTGCTCCATGTGGATATACTATCTTGACTTTAAAAGGTCCAGACCATCTTGATTTGAGCTTCCTAGGGAAAAGCTTTAGACGAGAGTTGAAAAGAAGAACCAGTTGACCCAGATCAAAAGCTTTATGTACAAGCTTCCTATCATGTCGTTTCTTAACTTTTTTTCTTATACATCTTCTGATATCTGTTATGGTCCAACCAATGGATGATTTGAACTTCCTCAGAACTCTCAATAGCTTTTCTTCCTCACTACCTGAAAGGTTAGATGCAATAATAACGGGTAATGTAGATGACTCTCCTAAGAAAGCATACCTGAGATGATCTGGTACTGGTTTAAGTTCAAGTTTAAGAGCTTCTTCTAGAGAAGGTTTAAGCCTTTCTTGAGAATCCTTAAGATCATCCAATCCGAGCGACTCATGTGGAATATTGAGCCTCTTATGATACGGGGCTGCCTGTAGTAGTTGAATACATTTTGATATTTCTTCGTCTTCGAAGTCAGATTCACCATGTAGAACTCTGCCTAGAATATCTGAACTCGCAAACTGATCCAACTCATTACTGTGCAGAGAATCGACCAAATCCAACCTGAAACATTCCTCATCCTTTGTTGGAGATTGCATAGCCTTGAAAGTATTGAAAGTGACTTTCTGATATTGCACTCTCATAGTGAGCTCCCCTTTCTGGACATCAATCAAAGTTTTTCCCGTAGCCAAGAATGGCATTCCCATGATTATGGGGATGTTTTTGTCCTCTTCGAAATCCAAGATAACAAAGTCAGCCGAAAAAATGAGCTTATCTACCTTAACTAAGACATATTCCACAATACCACGAGGATATGTAATAGAGCGATCAGCTAGTTGCAAAGAGATGTTAGTCGGTTTTGGCTCAGGTAGCCCAAGTTTCTGAAACACAGATAGGGGCATCAGATTAATGCTCGCTCCCAAGTTACATAAACATTTGATGAAAGTTAAATTGCCGATTGAACAAGGAATGGTGAAGCTTCCTAGATCTTTAAGCTTGGGATGTAATTTTTGTTGTAAGATTGCACTACATTCCTCAGTGAGCGCCACTGTTTCAAAATCACCAAGCTTTAGCTTTTTTGAAAGAATTCCCTTCATGAACTTGGCATAACTAGGCATTTGCTCTAATGCTTCAGCAAAAGGTATGTTGATGTGTAGCTTCTTGAATACCTCCAAAAAATTCCCAAACTGAGTATCTAGCTTCTGTTTCTGCAACCTTTGCGGAAAATGTGGAGGAGGGTAGATTGTAGGCTCAACAATTGAATGAGATGGATTTTTAGGTGGCTGATCTCGACCAGAATTAACCTCAGATGAGGGCTGATTTTGAGCAGAATTTTTCAGAATGGGCTGATTTTGAGAAGAATCTGTCTCTTGTTCAACTATAGGATTCTCAGCAACCTTTCCTGATCTCAGGGTGATAGTTTGGCATTGCTCCTTACCGTTCCGTTTACCTGGATTATGTTCCATGTTGCTAGGAAGAACTCCTTGAGGTATAACGATCATGTTACTGGCCATCTGCCCAATCTGATTTTCTAAGGTCTTGTGAGATACCATCAGACTTTTAATCATTAGTATCATCTCTTCGAATTCATAGTCTCTCACATAATGTTGAGGAGGGCCAGGATGTTGATTCTGAGGTTGTCTTGGGGCATACTGTTGAGATTGATGCTGTTGACCTTGTTGCTGAAATCCAGGATGAGCGTATGGCTTAGCACCATAATGCTGATTACCTTGTTGATTATTTCTCCAACTGAAGTTTGGATGATTTCTGTTGCTTGGTTGATAGGTGTTTGAAACTGGTTGTTGGTTCTGCCTCTGAAAATTACTCACAAATTGCACTAATTCAGTAGAAAATGGACATTGTTGAGTGTCATGCCCTCCAGCACAAATCTCGCACACACTAGCTACCTGATGTACCCCTAGTTTAGTCAAAGAATCCACCTTCATGTTTAGAGCTTCAAGCTGAGCTGCTATAGCAGTGGCAGTGTCTACGTTAAGAATACCAGCTACTTTATGTTGTGACTGTCTCTGAGAAGGGTTTTGGAATTCATTAGCAGTCATCATCTCAAGGAGCTCATGAGCCTTCTTATAGCTTTTCGTTAATAAGGCTCCCCCAGATGCAGCATCGACCATGGGCCTTGTTTGCGCACCCAACCCATTGTAGAAGCAATTTATTACTAACCAATCAGGCAGCCTATGATGAGGACATATTCTAAGCATCTCCTTGTAACGCTCCCAAGCTTCACTTAAAGATTCACCATATGACTGAGAAAACTGAGTTATAGCATTCCTCATGGCTGTTGTTCATGCCATAGGAAAGAATTTTGAGAGACATTTCTGCGCTAGTATATCCCAAGTAGTGATAGAGCCTGCTGGTAAAGAGTGTAACCATCTCTTAGCTTTGTCCCTCAAAGAAAATGGGAAGAGTCTCAGTCTTATGACATCATTTGAAACACCGTTGAACTTGAAAGTATCACATATTTCAAGGAAGGTCATATTGTGCATATTAGGATCCTCAGATGAGGCTCCTCCAAACTGACAAGAATTCTGCATCATCTGAATAGTGCTGGGTTTAATATCAAAACTATTCGCAGCAATATTGGGTCTGCCAATGCTCGACTGAATATCCATGATCTTTGGTTGAGAGTACTCCATGAGTGCTTTTGGAGCTGGATATCCCATTGTAGAATTAGTATCAGAATCTGAGAATAGTAACTCTGTTCCTTGCTTTGTTTCAAGCTCATTTTGTACTAGTGCTCTAGTTTGAGACCTTGTTTGCATACACGCTCAAGTACCTGAAGCACAAGAAAACACTCGAAAAGTAGGTAACCGAATCAAGTCAATAGTTTTATAACGACCCCTGATGATAAGCAATAAAACTGTCAAATAACACCGAGTCCCCGACAACGGCGCCAAAAACTTGTTAGTCATTTTCTCACGCAAGTATACATGGTCAAATAGTAGCAAGTAATAAGTAAGAAAGATCGTTCCCACGAAGACTAGGTGTATAAGACAAGAATTCACTTATGCAACAACGTATGATTATTAAACTAATGCTTGAACGAGTAATAAAGTATGAATATAACTAAGCAAATTAACTAACGAGATTATCTAACGAGTTTTACTTATGCGAGAGAGAACATGGAACCCTAACTTCATTGTTTATTTTACTCAGAGTATTAATATACTTAATCAATATGTATGATAACTACGATTACTAATCAGAATACGCTACCTTTCAGTACACGTAAACCAAACCACTTAAACCACCACAAAAGAGATGGCACTTAAGCAGACACCGCTTGCATAGCAATCCTATATGTCTATATGAATTGAGGTACAATTGGTTTTAAGCACAAGTTATCTATTTCGATTACATAGAGTAATATGATATGGTTAGTGACATATTACGAATCATGAACAATCACAATACGAATCATTCAAGAACCTATGCTAGCATGGCAAGTTCTAAACCCTTAAATCCACTTTCGCATTCAGTAAAGATTAACAAACTAGATGTTCGCGACGCATCTAACGATAAGCACAACCATACTAGGTAACCGATAAACATATCTCACAAATCAATCAAGCAATCAAACCCTAAGTATTTAATCAAACAAATCCGCTAGAGTTCCATGACAACGATTAGTTCATAATCGAACGAATCATCATCATAGGCTCAAAATTTAAGATAACTCTAAAACGAATGTAAATAAACGAATAAGAGTTTAGAGAACGTTAAACCGAACAGTAGCCGTAAGTATCGCCTGACAGAAACAATCCGTAAACTGCCGATCGAAAACGGCAGTAGCTGTCACCTTCTGCCTCTCGAAAACGACCGAACAACTACCTGCCTCCTGCCGTATGGTTGAATATTGCCGCTGCCGAAATAAAAACACCAAAACCGCAAATTCCGTTCTGTTTGCTTTCGCCATTCTATATAATACCAAAAAGACAATTACGTTTTGTCTTTCTTTGTTTCGTATTTTTCCGTGAACCCAATCAGTGAACCCTTCTCGTTCTGTCTTCTACACAGGAAAACCTAAAACAGAAGAAAATTTTGTTTTGTCTTCCTTTTCTCTTCTATAATTATATTATAGAGAACAGTCGCCGTTTGTTTTAGTCGGAAAAAAACCTTTTTTCTATTTTATATTATGCTGAAAGAAAATAAACCAAACGGCACTGTCCTCGATTGGTTTTTTTCTTCTTGTGTTGTATATTCTGGCTGAAAACCAAGACAGTCCCCATTCTCTCGATTTAGTCTTTTTATATATATTCCGCCCAAATCCTAAAATATTAAATTACGAATAGTAAAATATTTATGCTAAATAAAATAATATTTTAAAAAATATAGCTAAATAAAATTTTCGCATTAGTCTAATATTCTTTTCTTAATTTAGCATTAATTTTTTTTATGCTTCGCTTTAATATTTTTTTCTTAATTCAATATTTTAAACAATATCTCAGGAAATATATTTTTTTTCAACATTAATATATTTTTTCAAGTATTAATATATTTTTCTTTGGAAATGCACCGGTCATAATATATTTTTAGCATTAATATATTTTCTTTTCTTTTCAATTGTTTCAAAATTGCCTTCAAGTACATTAATTATCCAATTTCTTCAATTTCAACCCCAAATTTATTAATATTATCACAATTTACCCGCGGCACAAGCACCTTTAAGAATACTGGAAAAACACGTTAAAACACAACGAATACTTGAGAATCAGCGATGATTTTATGAATAATAGAAGCGTAATAAGTGACATGAAATGCATTTATCAAAGAGATAGCAGTTAAGCAGACAAAATCAGATTTGTGTGATAACATCGATTACTAATCAGATAACACGAAATCAGTATAGGCTACCTTTCAGTACACGTAAATCAAACCACTTAAACAGCCACAAAAGAGATAGCAATTAAGGAGACACCTCTTGCATGACAATCCTATATGTCTATATGAATTGAGGTACAATTGGTTTTAAGCACAAGTTATCTATTTCGATTACATAGGGTAATATGATATGGTTAGTGACATATTACGAATCATGAACAATCACAATACGAATCATTCAAGAACCTATGCTAGCATGGCAAGTTCTAAACCCTTAAATCCACTTTCGTATTCATTAAAGATTAACAAACTAGATGTCATAGAACTTTTGTCATGTTTAATTTAGGTAGGTTGCAACAAGAGGCTGCTAAATCTGAATACAAGGAAGAGAGATTGGCGTTAGCCATATAAAGGCTATGATACTAAGTTAAAAGTTATGAAGAATATAAGGTTTTTACCAATGTAGTATTTTTTATATTATTTCTTTTGATAAAAAATATTATAAGAACTAGTACTATAAATCCAACTAACGTGTACTATTATTGTGTACAACAAAAAATATTCTAAAAAGTTGTTCCAAAATCTTATTATAATCATTGTAATGCTGGAACTACTCATGTAATATGCACGTGATTTTCTTTTTTGTTTAATTTGTGACTTAAGCTTGGTAACTAATTTGAACTAGACTTACGCTTTAGATTATGATTGAGTCTTGGCACAAAATCCAACAAGTTGGCCTCACCCAATAATCTTTGAGAACAACTAATCCTAATTGTAATTTGAGTTTAACTTCTCATAACCATTGATGTCTTATACAACATTCTTCTCTTAACTCCATTGAGTTAATATATTTTATCAACACAAAATTCTTTATCTCATTTTTATATTCAATTAACCATTAATAAATCAGAATTTAGTTATAAATAGAGATCGTAAAAACAGTCTACACGTTAACATTAATAAAAACTTTCGTTAGATCTCCCGGACTTCATAAACATAGTTTCCATTATATATAAGAAATACTATATTATCAAAGTAAAATCTTAAAAACTATGTTTAAACTTCTAATGAGATATGATAGTACAAGCCCCATATACCTTATCACTCATTCTAGTTCGACTCTGACCCCTTCCTACATTATATGCATTGCATCTACTCTTTGGCATAACCGTTTGGGTCACCCGGAAGACTTAGTTTTAGCATTATTTGACAAAATAAATTGATTGATTGTAATAGTTCATCTAAGTCTACTACTTGTCAATCGTGTGTTCTTGGGGGAACATATTAAGTTCCAATTTGATTACTCAACTTCTATTACTTGTATGCCTTTTGATATTATTCATAATGATTGGAGTTCTCCACATTTGAGTTCTTTGGAACATAGGTATTGTGTGCTTTTTTTGGATGATTATTTGAAATTCTCGTGGACTTTTTCTATTGCTAATAAATCACAAGTTGTCTCATTTTTTACGAAATTCCAAGATCATATCCGTACCCAGTTTGGACGAGATATTAAAATCATACAAGGCCATAATGGGAGAGAGTTTGATAATTATTCTTTTCGCTAGTTTTGTGAGTCTCATTGATTTTTTTTTTTCATTTTTCATGTCCCAATATCTCCTCACAAAACGAGAAGGCTAAAAGACAAATACGATCAATTAATAATAGCATGCGCACACTTCTCATTCATGCATCTTTGCCACTTCATTTTTGTCATCATGTTATTCACATGGCAACACACGTACTTAATATCATTCACAGTAAATTTATTGGCAATGAGTCTCATCTCAAAATTCTCTACCATTGTGTTCCATCTTACTCTCACATTCAGATTTTTAGGTACGTGTTTTTTCCCTTGTTTCCGTCCAGTACCATTTGAAAATTTCAAGCTCTAACTACTCTTTGCGTTTTTTTTAGTTATCTCGAAAATCATAAAGGTTATAAGTATTTTGATTTATCCATTACTAAATCATCATTTGCCGTCATATTCATTTTGATAAAACCATTTTTCCCTTTAGCAAAGTTCATTCGTCTCATCCAAAGGATTATAATGTTTTGGGTAATGGTATGTCTCCATATTTCATCCATTAGTAACAAAAACCACAACCTATTGTTCATTCTCCTGCTGTCCAGGCGGTTCCAACATCTCATGTGGTTGATTCTCCCATGGCACAACACATTCCGGTTCCCTCACCATCTTCATCACTACCTCCTTATGGGCGTCATTCGACACCAGTTCTGCCCATACGTCCCTCTCAGCCTGCTATACATGAAGTACACCATCCTATCACTCGTAGCTAACATGTTATTTTCAAGCTTAAAACTATATTTGACCCATCTCAGGCTCATATTACCATGGTTACACCGTCATTTTTACCCCGTAATCATGTGGCTGCCCTTTATGGCCTGAATTGGAGATTAGCTATGGTTGATAAAGTTGATGCTCTTATTAAAAATAGGACGTGGGATTTGGTGCCCCGCCCCCGAATATTAATAGTATTCATTCTATATGGATTTTTACTAATAAAGTCAAATCCGATGGTTCATTTGAGAGGCATAGAGCCCTCATTATGGTTGATGGTAAAACTCAGCATGTTGGCATTGATTGTGGGGAGATTTTCAGTCTGGTGGTAAAACCGGCTACCATTCGTATGGTGCTCAGTATCGCCTTATCGAAGCAATGGTCGATTCATCAGTTAGATGTCATCAATGCTTTCTTGCATGGGCATCTGAAGAAGATTGTTTATATGCATCAACCCATCAGATACTTCATTGTTTATCTACAAACAAGGGTTGGATATGGCTTACTTGTTATTATACGTTGATAACATTATTTTAAATGCTTCATCTGATACTTTCCGTAAAACCATCATGGCGTATCTTAGCTCCAAATTTGCTATGCAGGATTTGAGGTTATTGCACTATTTCTTTGGCATATGCGTGACTCGATACAAGGGAAAATTATTTTTATCTCAACGAAAATATATCGAGGACATTATCCAACGGGCTGGAATGAGTTCTTGCAAGTCGACTCTCACTCCTGTTGATACAAAGCCAAAAGTTAGTGCCACTAAAGGTGAGTTGTTTACTGTTCTGACACTATATCCCAGCCTTGCTGGTGCACTCCAATATCTTATATCTACCCGACCAGATATCTCGTATGATGTCTAACAGATTTGTCTACATATGCATGATTCTTGAGACGGACATATGAATAATTTAAAGTGAATCATACAGTACATCCAAGGAACTCTACATCTTGGACTACATCTCTCTCACATTCTTCCATTACATTTGTCTCGTATACTGATGCAGATTAAGGAGGTTATCCAGATACTTGACATTCCACCTCTGGATATTATGTCTTATTGGGTGACAACTTGATCTCATGGTCATCAAAACATCAGCTTACTCTTTCTCGATCTAGTGCAGAAGTTAAATACAATGGGGTAGCAAATGTTGTTGCTGAGTCTTGTTGGCTGCGTAATCTTCTTCTGGAACTCTATTGTCCCATCCGTAAAGTTACATTGGTGTATTGTGATAATGTGAGTGTTGTTTATCTTTCTG
Source organism: Limnanthes douglasii subsp. nivea (assembly GCA_036936605.1). NCBI lineage: Eukaryota > Viridiplantae > Streptophyta > Magnoliopsida > Brassicales > Limnanthaceae > Limnanthes > Limnanthes douglasii. The sequence continues at coordinate 88,782,855 of JAUPFV010000003.1, forward strand.
GGAATCCCGTCCAACACCGGCGCACGAAACATATTGAAATGGATATCCATTTTGTTCGAGAAAAAGTGGTGCAAAGTGCAGTTCGGATTCGTCACGTGCTTTCTAAGTACCAGGTTGCCGATATTTTCACAAAAGACTGTCTCTTGTCTTATTCGACAATTTTCAAACCAGACTCATTATTCGTGAACCTTCAGAGTATAGCTTATTACCTAATTAGTACCTACTTATATTATAGTCTAATTAATACCTACTTATATTATAGTCTAATTAGTTTATACTTAAATTATAATCCACATAGTAGCTAATGACTTTGTACATTGTATATATGTGACCTTTTGTTACCCGTGAAGACACAAAATTATATTAGACAAACACATTGTTTCCGACCGTTTTGTTGGTTTTGAGTATATGGCTTCCACTCTAAGTATATTCGGGTTCTATACTCAGGCATATAATTTTTAATATTTTTAATATGATCTAGTTGACTTAGTAATTGAAATGACGTAAAAAGTTATAAATAAAAGTTCAATTAAAATTTAATTAAAGATAAATAAATAAATAAAAATAAAATAACAGAAGTTTTAAAATTAACCATATTTAAATATTATTTACGGCTAATGTTGTAGAAAGGGTATAACTCAAAACATAGTCTATCGGCTATTCCATTTTCTTTCATTTAATCCATCGATTTTAAAATTTTCGATTTGAATTTTTGAATTTACAAAATCTATAAATTTATTCAATGGCGGATGGTCTTTCCACATACCTAACCACATAAGATCAATTTGGAAAGCGTTACGTGTATATATATATAACTTTTTTATTCTTCAAAAAACGAAGTATCGCAATTTTGCGATACTTTGTTTTTGTTTTTTTTATCTCGCCTAAAAATAGAAAAATAGTAAAATCTATAACTAATTTTTTCACTTTTAATCATAACTAATTTATTTAATTTAAAAATATAAATTTTTAACTCACGATATGGATCTAACATATTAGAATGATGTCAATTCTTCATTCTTACACTGAATTATTTTAGTGTGGGTTTTAGATAGAAATGAAAAGAACTTAGTATGCTGTAATTTGATACTTACCTGAGCTTGCGTTCCTGGCACAAATGGCGTGATTATTGCCAATGAAACCATAAGATGCGAACTTTAAACTTTACTTATGCCTGTAATTTGGATAGATGAAAGTATAGCAGTTTTCCTTAATATATAAACACGATTGGGTTAACATTAATCAGTCCAAACTGGAGCAAGTTTCACAACAAAACAAATAACATTAATTCACCTGGGCTAGAACTAAATGACATCTTCAAAGAGTAGCATAAAATATTTGTAAACCAGCCCACAAAATATCACTCACTTGAGAAAAACCCAGTGAACCATCAAAATTGGCATTTTTCATCATGTACTAGTTTTCAAATACACCATACCCAATAAATCCAATTTCTGATTTCTTAAAGAAGATTTGTTAGATAAAAAAATAAAAAACATGCGATATTCTGTTGGTTAAGAATAATTTTTTTATGTAAGGATAAAAAATTTTAAAAAATATTTAGGGTAAAAATAAAATTAAAAATCGATGGACTCTTCGAGACGGGTGGAAGAAGGGAGGATATTCTCGAACGAGGAAAATGACCCAATAACTTTGAAAGAATTGAGCGAGGAGCCGTATGAGGTGAAAATCTCATGTACGGTATAGGTGGCATCTTTCTCTTCAAACAGGAATGTTAGGAAGAATGTTTGATGAACAATTAGGGAAATATGTTTCCCACTTATTCTCTAAATACTCATTTGATGTCCCATTTTTAAAGAAACCTCATGCTCTGCTAGTCCGTCGGTTTTCAAAACGGGCCACGATCCGTACCATTTAATTATGAAGATACGTGGCTGAATCAGAAAATAGACGGAAACTAAATTTATAGATTCCGAATAGTCTATAAACTCTTACCGTTAATTTTTTAGTCGACGGACGAAACTGAACTATATTCTAATTTAAACCCGGAGGTGTCATAATCCTATTATCATTTTAATTTTAATTTGATTTCTCTTGGTTTGGATTTGATCTCCCCATGTCTTCTTCGTTTATTTCTTTCTAATTTGGGTTCTTATAGCCTTCTTCAGCCCATAATGCCTTATTCTATATATGGATCCTGACCGCTTGTCTTTAACTTGGTTTGGTTTTGTTACGTCTCAAACTAAGCTAACGGGCTTTTGACTTGTTTTACAAGTCGTTCAATAACAAAAATGATTGTACCTAACTAGCATAAATAAATGAACTATACACTTTCATATCATTTATAAATTATCCAAGTTAGAAGAAAAAACCATAATAAAGAGAAACCAATTGTAGAACAAAATTATGATCACGGGAGTACTTCGTTTTAAATGAGACAGACAAAAGATTAATAATATCATAATAATATTTTATATTAAATAATGTATATATAGAAATCACGTGGTTGCATTGTGATCATAAAAGAGACAAAAACATGTGCATCACTTTCCTTGCGCACGAGCGAATCCAACCAGAGGCTATGCACACGTACTATACTGTACATACATAAAACCTTTTTTCTCAAAAGGAGATCACTACTTAGTACTACCTTTCTCCTAAAGCTAAAGTAACTGCAAACACTATGCCTACTTTTTCTTAATAATCTTTGGATTGTAGTTTTCTTTAACACAATTAAGTTTTGTTCTACAAATGGTATTTAATGTCTCAAAATTACATCTATTTCTTATTAACCGCTTTTACTTATTTTTTTTCTTTCAAATTGTTACATTTTTGTAATATTTTAATTTGATTGAAAAATATATAAATAGAATAAATTGTTAATTTTTAACAAAAAAAATTGGTTTTTCGTATAAAAAACTTAATGTTAGAAACACCGAAAACATTCTTTTAAATTTTTTATTTTTATTCAAACCTTTATTAGATTTTTTATATAGTCTTATTTAATGTTCTTTATTTGAATCAATTTTTTTTAATTATTGAAATGAATGTTTTGAATAAATTTTAACAATTCAACAAAAAAAACTCATAAAATTTAACGGTTTAAGTTAGTTATAGATCTTAAAAAGCTGTTAGTTACACATGTTCGGTGAGTTTATAAAGTTATTTTATTGAGTTTGTTTTTAAATACAAAATATGTTATGGTTGATTCAAGATTCGTGTTAAATCTTTTTCATTTTATTCTTATTAGTTTGTATAGTATTAAATTCTAGATAGTAGATAAATAATAAAGATGTGGGGTTATACCTTTAATTGTGTAGTATTATATATATTTATATTTATTTATCATACGCTTATATATCTTGTATATTTTATATAACTTAACGATCTTAAATCAACTAAACATGATCAATTATGAATTGACACATAATGATGATATAGCTGTGATTCTCATCAAGTATTCCATGAAAAGTCAAAGTTAATTTAGATATTGTTAATAAGGTGATTATTTGAGGAATTGTTACGCTTTAAATGAAAATTCTTTTTTTTTTTGCTGATTATCATTCAAAATGATAAGGTAATGTGGATTATCGTGTGAGTATGATAATGTTATTTAGTGCACACTTTAGTATATATATTTAATAAATATAATAATCCAAGTGGAAAATATCATCCAGAATTATAAATAGAATAATTCAAGTGGAAAATATGAGTCAAAATTATAATGTCTCATCTATATAGCTTAAATACATAATTATAATATAATAATCTAGATGTAATCGATACTAATTTAAATTAGATCATAATGTAATAATATGAGTATCATTACTAACGGTAATGTAAGCATCATGTGGAGTAATAAACACTTAAAAATAAAGTCTAATAATATAGTGGTTAGCTCGAGGCATACACATATTGAGTTATATAACTTTAGGCTCATAAACTCTGTAAAAAATGAAATAAGTATAAATAATGATATTTTATTTTAGAAAATATATGGTCTTAAGCCTAAACACTATTTTTCTTAAAATTATATAAAATTTGAAGAATATATAAACAATCATCGTTATATTAACTACCATATTTTTTCCTCTTTACAACGTATCCGTAAAAGCTTAGCATATCAAATTTGTATAATGTATTTCAATTTTATTTTTTCAAGAACAAAATTTTAAAGACATCTCTTGTATTTTGTAAAGAATAACTACATTTATTTTTAATCTCTTAAATCAATCAAATTACTCAGTCGGTTAATTATTCCATACTTTTTCCTTTATGATTCAACTTTTTATCATTGTAGTATTTTCATTGTCTTATCGTATTAGGTTTTTATCCTCAATTCATATGTCAACAACCATAACAACTTAGACAAACAATGAAGTTATCAATTGTGTTTGTTATTTTTCTAACTCAACGATTCATGCGATGATTAATACGCTCAAACGCCAATGCTAATATACCTTCAAACGCAAAGTGAAATACGACAATCAAAGGTGAATACACACATAAGTTAATATACCAAATTCAATGTTAATACACCTTAAATCCTAAAAGGGGTCTACTAAAAATGGTTAATACACATGAGAGTTAATTTACCCAAATGCTAAAACTTGATAGGAATTGTGAAATCTCAAATACTTTTTCTCGTGCGAGATTAATAATGATCTTCTATAATAAATATTTCGACATCACAGAACAATAAAATAGAAACAAGAATTATGATAAAAGATTTTAAGTTAAAAGGCCGACACTAGTTGAGTGGAGAACAAATACAGTAAACATATTAAAACATAAAAGTCAGAATCACATTTGATTAATTACTTTATATATAAGAAAATAAAATAAAGATGTCAAACCCTCTCCAAACTTAAAGACGTAATGAAGAAATGAAACACTGAATCAGTTATAATATAAGTCGTATAAATCAGAAGATGTAAAACCGTAAGTAGCCAATTCATATCTAAGTGTAAAACATACATAGTTAAAATGATTGTAGTTGTTTAGAAATACATACCCCGAGGCGGAGTTCAATTTGGATACGATATGCCTTCGCCAATAATATATGTATGATAATTCTTTTTATCCTGGTTGCAACAATCAACCAAACTATATCCAACTGAGCTTAACTTTGAGAGTTGAGTCGATTAGACTATTTTGGGGTTTTACCACAACTATTTACATTAACAACATTAATATCACTAGTTCTAAGAATGTTAAACCTTTGAGGACCTGCCATAGGTTATGGAATTTGCACAACTGGGTTGGTATTTGTTAAGTCAAAAATAGTTATCCAATGCATTTTGAAAATATATTGGTTGGCTCTAACCAAACAATTCTATGTTAGTTACTCTTGAGCTCCAATATATCATTACTATATCAAGGATTACTCGTTGTACACACCCAAACTTGGGGAAAATTATGAAAAATGCATACCTATCACTAAATCAATTAACGTATCCACATCAGGTCCACTATTAAGTGTCAATCATAACATCAATGACTGATTTGTTCAAATTCCCTATATTATTGAAGTCAACCCTAGAAGTTTTAATAGATTATAATTTAATAAAACTAGTTATCCTAAATTTCCTCGTCAAACAATACGAGCATGGTAAGTGAAACTACTTATCCTAATTTGCTTTGTCAAATAATACGAGCATGGTAAGTGAAACTATTTATCCTAATTACTTTGTCAAATAATACGATCATAGTAAAGTGTTACGTGATTTTGTTCTCTCCCACTTGAACAAATAGTCGTATTGGTCAAGATAATAAAATATATCTAGTACAAACATATTATAAACACTTAATATATCTATAAAAGTTAGTATGGGCATCATTTCTAGTCGATCCATCTCTCATACTCCACTGATAAATAAAAAAAAACAAAATTACTCTTCTATCACCGATATGTGTTTTACAGGCCTCTTGACCAAAATTTTATGATTTTACGCAGAGTTGGGAATAAAAAACCTTGATTAAAGATAAAAATCGTACTTAATGTTAGTACTACCAGTTGGCTCCGATTACATCTTGGTACAAATGAAACTATGGTTTTAGTATTTTTGACCTGACATTAAGAACTTTGTAGCCCACACCCATCATTAAAAATATTCTCATAAAAAGAAGAATAATTTGAGGCATATGATGTGTCAAATAGGTTGTGATTGCTAATCATGAAAAAATGAATACTTTTGGCATTACGTGGAATATCAAAACTGAGATCACTTATGTTATTGAGCTTCTCAAAGCAGTTGAGATTTTGTTTTTCACAATTAATAAGGTGAAGATTAAAATATTGATGATGTAACTCTCCGCCATGAATTTTAATGGCATGATAACAATAAGACAACATATCTTTGGGGTGTAAATGATCGTCTCAAAATTAAAGGCAGTTAAGATTGATATCCCTGAGGAAGTTGTGGTATGGTTTGCATTTTAGTTTTTTTCTTTATGCGAGAAATGAATAGTTAGTGAACTAATAAAGAATTTGATAAATCTTTTAATTCATCAGCAAAGAAACCTAAAAAATAACATATTTCATGTTGATGTTTTTTTTTACAAAAGGACGAGTCATCTCAAATGGAGTGTTAAAATTATAAATCTTATAAAAAACTAACAATAATCCCATACCTTTGCTATCTTAATAAATTAATATAATTTCAGTTGTAAGAAACACATGGTGGGTTGATACGGTTGTGACCACCTATGTTTGTAAATCTATTAAGAACGCGAAAAGAAGCCGAAGCCTCATTCATGGTGAAAGATATATCTATCAATGAAATTTGAGCTTATTTTATTTTATGTGTGATTTTTAGTTTTTGCCTTCTAGTGGACATTTATTGTATTTAAAATATTTTATTAGAAATTTTATATTTGTTTTATAATCAAACACCTTTAGGTACTAATGTTATTTTGGAAATAAAAAAATGATTGTATCTTTACATGATAATATAAAATTCATTTGATATTTAACAATGAATAATAATTTTTATTTATAAAAATCATATTAAGCATCACAAAGAAACAATGAACAAATATGTACTTTATAAACTAATTGTGTTCAAGTATTTTTATAACACAAACATTTAGGTCATATATTTGTAAATTTATAAGCTTGTTAATAAAGGTTTATTGATATTATTTTATTATTCATACTTTTGGTGCTTACATCGAATGTATCAATGGAAAATATACTTCAGTTAATAGGCTAGGTACATATAAAGCGAAAAAATTCGTAGAGTTTGTACATACCGATGACTATGTAGTGCTCCCAAATGACTCATGGAACATGCAATAATATTTTAAAACATATATAGATGAATTATTTTATATGGATGTTGATCTTATTCACGAGACTCGTAAGTCTTAAGACAAGTTCATAGCTTTTAAGACCAAAGTTAAACAACTTGTTAATATCACTAAGTACATCAGATTTAGCATTATTGGTGGATTTTATAGAAAATATGATAGTTTGGATGGACAATATCATAGATCATTTGCAAATTACCAAAAGGATTATAGTATAGTTTTTTTTATAATACAATTTCGGATTTGCCCAACATAAAATATGTATATGAGAGCCAAAATTGTATATTTAAAGATATGGTGAGAAATATGATTTCTCATTCAACTCCACAACTATTACTATGAGAAAATACCATAGACTTTATTGTATATCTACTCAATATAAATACCATAAAAAAATCATTAAGACCTTACAAGAACTTTGGACTAAGTGCAAGCCTAACTGAAAACATATGCATGACTAAGGATGTTCATCTTAAGTAAAGTATTATAGGTAAGTAAAAAACATAGACACTAAGAAGGTTAATTATTATTTTATTGGAAATTCAAAATATTCAAAAGGATTTAATTTTTACGATACTTTTATAATAAATATGTTTGAAACTAGAGCATGAAGGTTCTTTAACGTTGTTAAGTTTGAAGGGATAAATTTAGGAACAAATATTTATTTTGAGGAAGAACCATTGAGATTTATGAAGGTTTCAATAAAGATAAATAAATTATGAATCCAAAATATGTGTTTGTGAATTGATGCTCAAAGATAAAGAGGTAATGATATCACACCACAAAGATCTATGTTGGTGAATTGATACTCAAGTATCATATGATTTGGTTTCAACATCAATCATTGCAGTGCCGTTAGAACATAAATTTACTTAAGATGATATTTGGAATAGAATAAATTTGTTTAAGAAAACAAAACTCTACCTTTTCAAGAAGAAAAGACTTAAGAAATAATACACTTAATAAGGTCCGTTAGAGATGAGAAAAACATTATACCTTTGGATCATATAATGTATTTTTGAGAACATAAAGATTTAAGAGTTGTAATAGTAAATAATTTTTCATGTTTTTGTAAAGCCATGAATTTCAAAGTCTTTGTCATGAATCAATTTTATGAAGGAATACTATAAGTCAATACAATATAATACGATTTGAGATCTTGTCCCATTAGCTGAAAAAAGAAGAAGCTGGCTGATCGTAAGTGGCTTTACAAAACCAAATGGGATTATAAGGGTAATATTAAGAGAAATAAAACGTGTCTTATAACAATAGGTTATACTCAGTATATATGAATTGACTTTAAAGATACATTCTCGCAAGTTTCATGAAAGATTCCTTTATAATAGTCACGGCATTAGTTGCACACTTTGACCTAGAGCTTTATCAAATAGAAATCATGAAATAAGTTGCACATCTTGACCTAGAGCTTTATTAAATGGATGTTAAGATCGTTTATAATAGTGATATTGAGGAAATGTTCTATATGGTGCATGTAGAGAACTTTATAATTTGTGATTTAAAGTCAAAGGTATGCAAACTTAAGAATACCATATATATGCTCAAATAAACTTCTTAATATAATAATGTTATTAAAATTACTATACAATTATCAAAATGGCTCAAGCACAAAACATATACGAAGGACAAACTTGAATGAACACAAGATTTAACGTGGTTCGACAATTGTCTTCGTCCACGGGCGCCGCTAGAGAAAAGAGTTTCACTATGATAGAAAAGGTTACAGATTTCAGATTGTGTTTTGTGTAGTCCTAATAGTTTATTTATATGGAATTAATACACTTACTAGACAATGGGCCTAATGAGCTCATACCACAAGACTAACATGATACGGTCACAACACTTATTTGTACTGCCGAACACAGTACACTGTCAAAGCACAATATCACTATCACATACACAAAACTGTACTGCCGGACACAGTACACTGTCAAGGCACTATTCGACTCATTCACAACAAATCTTCCCATTAATGCGAATATCCTTTCTTCATTATCAACAAATAAACTTCTCTTCTTCTGACTCACCAAATGCCCCTAAGGCATTCACTCTATACTACGAACACCAATCCAGTTTAGGCACTCCCTAAACTTTCGAACTGATACTCCCTTGGTCATTATATCTGCTGGATTATCGTGTGTAGACACTTTCTTCACACCAACAATTCAATTTGATATTATATCACGAATAAAATGATAGCTGACATCTATGTGCTTTGTACGCTCATGGTACATCTGGTTCCTTGTAAGGTGTATGGCGCTTTGCCTGTCACAAAAACCTTTTGTAGTAGTCCTATCCAAGCCCAAATCTGCGACCAAACCTTGCAACCATATTGCCTCTTTAACTACTTCTGTTACCGCCATGTACTCTGCCTCTGTTGTAGACAAAGCTACAGTAGCTTGCAACTGTGCTTTCCAACTGATCGCACTGCCAGCTAAAGTAAATACATATCATGTCAGAGATTTTCTTTTATCCATATCACCTCCAAAATCAGAATCAACAAAACCAACCAATGATCCTGCAACATCATTCAGCGATTCACCAATATCGGTCTTGTTAAAAGTTAAGCCAACGTTCACAGTATTCTTAAGATACCGAAGTATCTATTTCACTGCCTGCCAGTGTTCTTTCCCAGGACATCCCATGTACCTGTTAACTACACTTACCGCATATGAAATATCAGGACGTGTGCATACCATAACATACATGATACTACAAACTGCACTTGCATATGGAACTTTCGACATTTGTTCCAACTCAGCATCGTCCTTGACCACTCCTACTGCAGACAACTTGAAATGAGTAGCAAATGGAATGTTAACTGCTTTAGCATCAAACATGTTGAATCGTTGTAACACTTTCTCAATATAGCTTCGTTGAGACAAGTGCAATGATCCTAAATTTCTGTTCCTGATAATCTCCATACCAAGAATTTTCTTTGCTCTACCGAGATCTTTCATCTCAAACTCGACACTAAACTGCTTCTTTAACTGCCAATGTGTGACATACTACAAACAGAAATAAGCATATCATCCACATACAACAACAAGTAAACATAAGAATCATCTGACATCTTTTGATGATACACACAACTATTATATGGACTCCTCATGAACCCTTTTGACACCATGAATGTATCAAAACGTTTGTACCATTGCCTAGGTAACTGTTTCAAACCATACAGTGACTTTTTCAGCAGATAAACTTTGTCCTCCATATTAGGTTCGATAAATCCCTCTGGTTGTCTCATGTAGATTTGCTCCTCCAATTCACCATGTAGAAACACAGTCTTCACATCCAACTGCTCAAGCTCTAAATCTTGCAAAAATACTATGGCTAACAAAACTCGAATCGAACTATACTTCACCACTGGAGAAAACACTTCATTGAAGTCGATTCCTTCCCTTTGAGTAAAACCCTTAGCGACCAGTCTTGCTTTGAATCGAGATGCCTCAACCCCTGGATTACCTTCCTTTTTCTTGAACACCTATTTACTGCCTACTATCTTCTGTCCTTTAGGCAAGTCAACAAGCTTCCATGTTTGATTCTTATGAAGAGATTCAATCTCTTCCCCTATAGTACCAATCCATCGATCTGCCTCTGAACTCGCTATAGCTTCTCTGTAGCTACTAGGTTCCTGCATCTCAACTTCTTCTGCAACTGACAGAGCATATGCAACTAGATTCACATACCTTTTTGGAAGTCTAATATCTCTTCTTTCTCTGCCCAATGATATGCTATAAGGTTTTTGTTCTGGTTCAGGCGCATCATCGTCACTATCATCCGATGCTGACGCTTCGCCTCCTGATTCTGGATCCACCTACAATCACTTGAATTATTGGAACTGCCAGGAACTGATTCTACTTCAAGCTCCACCTGTTTACTCACAACTGATCCTGATTCGACCATTTCTCCTACTTCCTTATGACTATCTATCGAAGCAAACTCATTAAAAGTAACGTCCCTACTGATGAGAAAACCTGGAGACTTTGGAGAGGTACACCATAACCTATATCTCTTCACTCCAATAGTATATCCTAGAAATATGCACCTCTTTGCCCTCGGCTCAAGCTTACCATCTCTCACATGAGCATACGCAGGACAACCGAACACCCTCAAATGTTCATAATCAGCCGACGATTTAGACCAAATATCCAAATGAGTTTTACAATCAATAGCCGTTGATGGAGACCGATTCACCAAGTAACACGCTGTATTGATAGCTTCAGCCCCAAAAACCTTTCCCACACCGGAATGCGAGAGCATACTTCGCGCATTGTCACAAAATGTTCTGTTCATTCTTTCTGCGACTCCATTATGTTGTGGTATTCTAGAACAAGTGCGATGGCGCACTATTCCCTCAGCTTCGCAGAACTCGTTGAACTCACGACTGCAATATTCGAACCTATTATTTGTCTTAAGACGTTTGATTTTTCTTTTTGTTTGCTTCTCAATCATCGTCTTTTATTTGACAAAGGTTGAATATGCCTCATCTTTCGTTTTTCGAAAGTAAACCCACACTATCCTTGAAGAATCATCAATCAAACTCATGTAGTATCTGGCTCCGCTCTTGGATGGAATTCTGTTTGGACCCCAAAGATCTGAGTGAATGTAGTCTACTGTCCTTTTAGTCTTTCTTACAACCGATTTGCTGAATTCGACTCTAGTTTGTTTACCAAACGCACAGTGCTCACAAAATCCCAATGATTCTGTTTTATACCCTTTCAACAAATTTATTTTTCCCAAAACAACTAATCCTCTGTCACTCATGTGACCAAGACGTTAATGCTACAACTTATTTTGATTTTGCCTACTTTGGCTATTACTCCATGATGATGCTACTGCATCATCGCCCATAACAACACTTCCTTGGAGAATGTAAAGACCCTTCTGCAAACTACCTTTCATGCATACCATTGAGCCTTTTGTCACTTTGATTACACCATCTTCTGCACGGTACTTGTAACCCCGAGAGTCTAGATTCCCAAGAGAAATCAGGTTTCTCTTTAACCCATGAACATGCCAGCACGTCAAAATTCTAACAACACCGTCAAACATTCTGATTCTGACGTTACTAATACCACCAACAGTCAACGAATGATTGTTCCATAAATAGACAGTTCCCTGCATTGGCTTGTACGTATCAAACCACTGCTTGAACTGACACATGTGATATGTAGCGCCAGTATTGAGTACCCAAGAGTTTTGCCTAAAGTCTGAACTCACGGACAATACATCTCCTCTACCACTGTTTTCACTATCGTCGGAATCGTTCACACCTTCAACAATGTTTGCTGCATTTTCCTTTTGATTTCCCTTCTTACCATTCAGTTTCGGACAATCTCTCCTATAATGACCCTGCTCACCGCATTCATAACAGTTTGAGTGCTTTACCCTTGACTTGGACCTTCAGTTCTTCTTTCTTAAAGAACTCGCTTTGCTTCTAGATCTTCCCCTTCAGCTTGATTGTTGGCTGCAACTGTCTCATCTCCTTTGATTTTAGTGCCCCTTTGATATATGCTAGTGATAACGTATCCTTACCATACATAATGGTATCTACAAAGTTTTCATAGGGAGCTGGTAGCGATCTCAATACAAACAAAGCTTGATCCTCATCCTCAATATTGATATTTATGTTCTCCAAGTCCATTATAATTGATTTGAAATTATCTAAGTGCTCTGTAATGGACATACATTCTTTCAATCTGAAATCATACAAACGCTTCTTCAATTATAATCGGTTTACTACTGATTTCTCTGAGTAAAGATCTCCTAGCTTTTTCCATGCACAGACAACAGTCTTCTCACCACTAATCTCGTGAAGCACATTGTCTTTCACACTCATTAGAATCCATCACAAAGCCCTTTCTTGAAGATCTTGTTTCTCATTTTCTTTCATCTCTTCTGGTAACTTATTTTCCACAACCTTCCACATCCCTTGCAGTATCAATGAAGATTTTAGTTTAATCTTCCACAACGCAAAGCTGGATCCCCCATCAATTTTTTCAATCATGTATTTTGTTGCTGTAGACGCCATTGTGAAACCCTAATTGCAAAAGCCCTAATTTCACCACGTGGCTCTGATACCAATTTTGTTATTAAAATTACTATAAAATTATCAAAATGGCTCAAGCACAAAACATATACGAAGGACAAACTTGAATTAACACAAGATTTAACATGGTTCGACAATTGTCTATGTCCACGAGCGCCGCTAGAGAAAAGAGTTTCACTATGATAGAAAAGGTTACAGATTTCAGGATTGTGTTTTATGTAGTCCTAGTAGTCTATTTATAGGGAATTAATAGACTTACTAGACAATGAGAGTCTTTAAGGTTATACTGATATAATAATTTTATAGTTAAGTAACTTGAGTTTGGATAAGTCCAAACATATAAATATCAAGTGTATCAATGTCAAAAGATAGTACATAATCGTTAAATCAATATAAAGCATATTGATATAAACTCCATGGTAGTTGATCCTTTACTAAAGAACTACTACCTTCATTTTTCAAGAACACATCAGTAAGATGAGTGTCGTTGATTTAGAGGATTGTTCATTCCAGTGGGAGTTCTTGTAATAGGTTTGAGAATATATTTGTTATTTGTTTGTATACATTTCAGTTTATTACGAATATATATAGCAAGAGGATCTTCACTTAAGTAAGGCTAGTTAAGAATCGATATGCGTCATCATTTTCATATTATTCTTATATTATACATAATAATTAAAAAAATGTAGTTGATTGGTAACGAGAATATGATTACTATTGCGTTCATTTGTTCACGTTGTATTGAAGGTGTATTTAATCCTTTATCATTTCCTCACACTGTATTGTATAAGTTTTTTAATCATTTGTCGTTCATCGTCATGTAATAGATTGTTCAGTTAATCTATGGACAATAGAATACATGATATTTAATAAGTAAATACATCTGTTGGTAACAATATGATGATTTAAATTGGAAATTCTTGGAATATATGGGTCGGTTCATGCTTAATGATGTATTTGACTATTGTTAGTAGGCAGTCAAATTAATAAGTAATCCGATAAATAAATAAAATAGGAATTGAACCGCTATATAAACATTAATTATGGAGGTAATTGTGTAGTCATGGGGTCAAATTCAAAGTTTATGAAGGATCGAGTCCGAATATTGGCAATTAAAACTAAACATAAATTCATTTGGAAGAAAATAATTAGTCTGGTAATTGGTAATTGTCCATGATCATAATACGAACTATAAGGGTACAAATGCAATTGAGTCTAAGTTCAAATCCAAAATCGACTTGTTATATATAAAAAAAACCTAAAAATCGAATTGTATCATTGGTAAATAGACCTATTGTTGTTGTTTTTCTTGTCTCAAAATGCATGATCCGAATTATCAAACACAAAAATAAAATTAAAAATAGAGAGGAAATTAACAAGACAAATAAAATAGCGGAAAACATAATATACTAATATATCCTTTCTCCTAACTATTCATTAATTGATATTTTTTTTAGTTTTGAGTTTAAAAAATTATTTTATCTATTTTTCTTATGTTTGAATTATGTATTTAAGATACGTATTTTAAAAGATGACAATAATTTTTTTTAATTAAAATATTGATATAAAAATAACTGGAGTAATAATGAGTTTTAAAATTACACTCGAATATAAATGATTTTTTCAATTCGTTCCAGATCTTTACATGTAAGTTTGATTATCTCCGTATTTTAATTTGTCGTGTTAATTTTTCTTTTAGTAAATATTTTATTACCATGTAAAAGGTATTATCATAGTTAGATCTCCCTGAACTTTGCATTGCTAACCTATACAGGAAGGCAGGAAGCCACAATTGATTGATCTCAAGAGATCAATTCCAGGTTGGACTTTGACAGGTGAGAACATGTATTCACTTGCAGCTCCTTGGTTACAGCGAGTGAAGTTAAGTTAGCAAATAAAGTCACGAGAGTCGTGCTTCCTAACTAGACAAACCAACCATACAAATTAAGCTCACAACCTAATCCACGCGTATTAGTAAGTATATTAGTACTGCCAATGCCAAATGCTTATCTTACATGTTTATACTCTTAGTAAAATAAGCACGTACAAGTATTAATAAGTTCAAATTTTTATTGCCATATACTTTTAGCAAGTATTTATTTATTTATTTTCTTCTAATCATTTAACTAATAAATGATTAATACGCGGGATACTAAATTAAAAAATGCGGAAGTCATCCAACATGATTGAGATATTGTTAGTTTTACTTCCATCTATACACTAAACTTTTTATTCCATTGGGGACATCCAACCTGATTAGAGAAATTGCAATAATACTATAAGTTTTCTTGACCAATATATTGGATCTCAGCATCAAGAACCAGGAAACAATTTTTTTTATCTCCAGCCAATAGCCTTCTCTTGGATTCAATCCCACCTATAACCACCAGTCTCCTAAAAAGTTTGTCTCGATCCAATACTCCTGCAAATCAACCCAATCCAATTTTCAAAATTTATTCGGATGTAACTAGAATTCAATCCAAGGGATTCAATCATGACAAAGTTAAATGTGAGGCCAAAGAAGATTACTAATCTATTCAGTTCTTGTAATTAGATAAAGATTCATCGGAAGCATTAACCAACCACACATTTATAAAGTTTGTTAATGGTAGACCTCCTACGGCAGAGATAAAAAAATTCTTTGAATTTTTTTAAATTTTCTGGTACGTTTAACATTTTTTTGGGGATCCTCAACACCTCTTGACCGAGTTAGATTTCTAAAAAGATGTTAACAAGTTGTAGAGACGCAATGTATGGACCTTAGGTCACCATATAATACAAATTTTTAAATGGTCTTCACCTTTCCATCCTAAAAAAGAATCCCATATAACACATGTTTGAGTTATTTTTCCTAAAATACCAGCCTACATGTACAATGAGGCCACCATCAGGACTCTGGCCAAGGATATTGGCAACTCTTTGGTTGTTAGGGTCCATATTAAAAATCAGGTTATGTTTAACTGCTACAAAGTTTGGATCGAGCTGAATATATCCAAGACTTTTAAGGAGCAAAGTCTGGATCAGCTTTGGACAATCAGAGGGTTTCTGACAAGAAGTACACTATGGGGATAAGCCCAACTATTTCTATTTATGTCTTCACTTGGGGCATTAACTGGATGATTATAGAAAACTAAAACAACCAAAGATCATAAAGAAAATAACAATCTAAATGACTTACCCAACCCTGACCCTAAATCATATACATAAAAGGAACAAGGTGTTCCTAAAATTAAATCAATAATAGTGAATCCAAGGTCTCAAAACAACAAAGTTAGTAATAAAGAAGAAATATCCTCGAATGATTATAACTTTTATGCTCCTAAACACAACTAAATAAAGTCTCCCTTAATTGTAGACATTTAAGAAAAAACCACACAACTTCATATATGAACTTAAAGATTATGACTTAAAGGAAGCCCTTCACTCCATTGAGAAAGGCTTATTACTATCAACCACCAACCATATGCCCTTACCAAAGTCTACAATATAATCACCTAAACCTCATCACATTGAGAGTCTTCCATCGCCACCTTTTGAGTTACATTAAGAAGAAAAATCCTTCAATATGTTCTTAAGCAAAAAAAATAAAAAGAGCCAAACTCAGACCATCTAAAAGACTCAATACTACCAAAGTTACTCAAAATTCAGATGACATATCATATAGCAATACTACATGTTATACAAGACTAAATTTTTTATCAACGTATATATTTTTATTGAAGGTTTTGTCTCTAATATTTTTAATTGTAATTGAACTATAACTGAATATTTTCCTTCAAATGATTTTTTAATTTTAATTGAATTTAATATTTTCTTTTCTTGAATTGTAATTGAATTGAATATTTTCCCTTATGTTTTTTTCTTTTTCCTCTACGTATCTCTATTCTTCTTCCTTTTTTCTTCGTGATTTGAATTGATTTTTTTCTCCGATTAACATTTGAAATGTAATTAGAATTGGAAAGTGTTTCTAGGTTTATGATTAAATATTTTTTAGAGAAAAAAAAACGATTATGTGTTTTCAGGTAAGTTTTGCTAAGTTTTTATATTTTTTAGTAAGTCTGTGTCTCGTGTCTATTGTCTCGCAAACTCGTATCTAGCATTGTTATATGCGATATCAGTGTGTCTAATGTCTTGCATCTATCATATGATAGATGTGGGATAGTTGATTGAAACTTGTGTAAAATGAATTTTTTTAGATGATAGATGCGAGACCAGCTGCTAATTACGAGACCCATGTAAAATATAATTTTTTAAATAATAGATGCGCGACCAGTTACTACAATTTTTTTGATAGATACATGATCATAGACTAATTTCTCGATGCGAGACTAGTGTAATATATTTTTTTAGATAGATGCGGGGGACACATGTTCGATGTGAGGGCAATGTAAAATAATGTTTAGATGATAAATGCAATACTAGTTGCTAGATGCATGACCAATGCAAAATTGAATGTTTAGATGATATCTATACAAGAAGTTGCTAGATGCGATACCAATGTAAAATAATTCTTTATATAAAAAATGGGCTTAAATCGCTGCTTCGTCCCTCGACTATCACGTTTTGTGTCATTTAGTCGCTCGACAAAAAAATCACGGTTGAGGGTCCCTCATCTATCAAAATTCTATAAATTCAGTCCCCGCGCGTGGTTTTTGCTGTAATGCTGCCACCTGTCACTATAGTTACATGGGTTGCGTTCCACAGATAGTCCTTCGACTTTTAATTCCATTTTTACCCTTTAAATTTAATATATTTTGTTAATTTTTTTTTTTTATTATTCCGAAAACAGAGTATCCCAAAATTTGGAATACTCTGTTTTTCTGTTTTCTCTCTTTGCTATTTATGATCTTGCTTTTGGTGGTTACATAGATCTGGTGTTGCCATTTGCATCCTCTCCTGTTCAATTTCATCCTCTGCTTTTTCATCCTCTTTCATCCTCCTCTAAAAACTTTGATTCCATTAGAAAACAAATTGCTAACCTCTATCTCTGGCCGCAAACTCTCGAGATACCTATTCTAGATGCCTCTTCAGTTGCTATTAAAAGACCGGTGGGATTACTTCACGTGAGGGTTTTTCGTGCATATAAATTGATGATGAAGGACATCTTAGGAACATCTGATCCTTATGTCAAAATTAGCTTGACCGGCGAGAGGCTGCCTGCAAAGAAAACTACTATTAAGAAGTGGAACTTGAATACAGTATGGAACGAAGACTTTAAGCTTAATGTTAAGGACCCCAGTACACAAGTCCTTCAGCTCGAAGTCTATGACTGGGACAAGGTTGGTGAGCATGACAGATTGGGAACACAGTTGGTTCCATTGAAAAAGCTCGAAGTCGGAGAAAGAAAGGAGTTTAATCTTGATTTGCTCAAAAACACTAAAATTGTTGATCCTCAAGAAAAGAAGAAAAGAGGCCGAATCATAATTAAGTTAACCTATGTACCTTTCAAAAATGACAGCCTGAAGCCTATAATATCTATCGATGGATATCAAACGAAAGAAAGCATAATTAGTGATAGATCATGGGACGAGGATGTTTACGATGGTGTAGGTTTACTTTCTGTGCTTATCCAAGGAGCCGAAAATATGGAAGGAGAGCACCACACCAATACTTATGCTATTGTCCTTTTCAGAGGAGAAACGAAAAGAACAAAGATGATTAAGAAAGCTCGTACTCCACGTTGGAACGAGGAATTCCAGTTTACCATTGAGGGGCCACCATTACACGAAAAAATCCTTATTGAGATAATTAGTAAATGGATGGGGTTTAGTTTTCATTCAAAGGAACCATTGGGACATTTAGAAATAAATCTAAATGATGTCGTGTTCAACGGTCGTATCAATGAAAAATATAATCTAATCAACTCGAAACAGGGAATGATACATTTGGAACTATGATGGACTACAGTCGGTGAGAGCAGATAAGGATTGTGTCATATGGTTTATGACAGGATGTATTATATACTGAATTTTGAGAACCGAGCAAAGAATACATACAGCAAAAACTGAAAAAAAAACTTATATTTGGTTTTTTATCAAGTAAAGGAATGCAATTTTTTTTTGTCATAAAAAAAAAGAATGTTTCATGGGCCTAAATTATTTGATTATACTACATTCAAAAGAAAATAATATCGTAGCAAAAGTAGCCATACGGTGTGTCCTATTAAAGGTAGCTAGAAGCTGATACTCAGGGTCATTTGGATCCGCAGGGTATCCAGACCGTGCGAAGAAGACATAGGAATATAGAGTTCTATTGTGCTTTAAATCCTGATTCACAATCATGGAAAGATCCAATAAATAACTGCTTCATAAATAGAACATGGAATCAAAGTTTTTAGAGGAGGATGAAAGAGGATGCAAAAAAGAAGAGGATGAAATTGAACAGGAGAGAGGAGAGGATGCAAATGGCAACACCAGATCTATGTAACCACCAAAAGCAAGATCATAAATAGCAAAGAGAGAAAACAGAAAAATAGAGTATTCCAAATTTTGGGATACTCTATTTTCGGAATAATAAAAGAATTAAAAAAATTAAAAATTAAAAAAAATATTAAATTTGAAGGGTAAAAATGGAATTAAAATTCGAAGGACTATCTGTGGAACGCAACCCATTTAACTATAGTGACACATGGCAGCATTACAGCAAAAACCACGCGCGGGGACTAAATTTATAGAATTTTGATAGATGAGGGACCCTCAACCGTGATTTTTTTATCGAGGGACTAAATAACACAAAACGTGATAGTCGAGGGACGAATGAGCGATTTAAACCTAAAAAATGCGGGACCAGTTGTCAGATATTATACCAATATAAAATAGAATTTTTAAATGATAGATGCTGGAGACCAAAAAGCCAGATACGAGTGCATGAGTAATTGGACTTATGAAAACAAAATTTCAAAATATATTAAAAAAATAACATTCATTTTTCTTGTCTTAACAAAATCAATGGTACTTTCATATTTTTTTCGAGTTACCATTTAAAAGATACAAAATTTTAAACATTTAAATCATAACAAAATACACGTGTTTGATGATTTTGTATAAAAAATATATTAGATAAAATATAAGTTTTAACTTTTGGATATTAGACTGTAATAATTTTTTTTTGGAGTAGATACTAAAAAGTAACTCTATATGTATTTAGATAATAATGATTGAACTAATATTTTATTTATTAAATTATATATTCAAATAACTATTTTTAGTTCAAATACCATATATTATATTGGATTGCAATACAACATTGGGCTTGACCTAAGTTAATTGTTTAAGACATATATTTCTAACGATATTTTGCTGGAAGAAATATGTGCCAATTTGATATCAAAAGCTCCAAAACAAAGGAAAAGATGAATCGAGGCACGTTAGACTTTGAGAAGTTTTTTGTAATTATGATAGAGATTGGTTATAGAGAACTAGCCCTTCTTAGATCTTGAAAGACTTTATGCAAGCTTATATATGGCAAGCAAGCTTCCTATTCTATTTATTCTTAATTTAACTTCCTCCTAATTTCTATTGAAACATTTGATTAAACCAATATCATCTTTTCTTATTTCCTTCATTGATGTTGAGAATCATTTTAGGGAAATAATAAACAACACTAGAGTATCCATGTTTGAAGGTTCATTACTCTTATCTATATCCGGGTACTGTTCAATATTTCCAACTTGAGTTTCACTCTTTTCAGATTTTGTATGCTTAATTCCTGAAAAAAATAGAATCTAACTAGCATATTGGAAGTTGGGAATAAACCTACTTAAGAGTTGTCAATATTAATTAGTAGATCCAAATTATTCTTGATAAATAAAATAAGTTGAACCATGATTTAAATAGTAGAATCTGATAGACATTTACATATGCATGTATCAATACTAAGGATTTATCGAATCTCGGAAAGTGACTTCAGTCTAACGTTCTTAAATAACCAACACTAAATATTTTTAAATTTATTAAAGCTCTTAACTGGTTAGGAACTTGACTTTGATTTAAATAAAATTTAATTTTAAATTTAGATGTTCACTTAGCAATCCAATCCGCTGCATGGTTTTGATCTTTTAATATATGTACTAGAGTCATATTGGGAGCTCTAAGTTTTCTACAGAAGTCTATAAGAGATATAAAATACCATAGAGATTTACTTTTAGACAATATTTCAATAAGTATTAACAAGTCAGTTTCTATATATATGTTGCTAATATCATTTTACTCACATATCAATATGCCACCTAATAGAGCCTACTTTCTGCTATAATTGAAGTCTTCTTCCCGTAAATTTTACCAAAAACAACAACTATGTCTCCATTCTTATTCCTAATAAGGCCACCCAACTAGCATCACCATTAATATAACAAAAACCATCAGTATTCAATTTATATAAATTACCTATTAGAGGTTGACAAGTGAGTATCAGACTATTTATTTTCTTAGATAAATGGTTAAAACAACCTAACTTAGAGGTAACTTTTGAGTCCTTAGACCAGCACGATGTTTTAAGTATATTAACACAATCTAATCCAGTGATAATATGTTTAATATAGTCTATAATATAGATAAAAATATGACTATGATCATTATGCTTAGTATTATTTCTAACTTTCCAAATGACTCAACAAATAACTTGAGGAATGATGGTACAAATATATACATCTTTGTCAATATACCAAAACCAGCAGCATATTAAATGGGTGATGATCATATATATCTGCTTATGAGAATACCAAAAATTCGTACCTCAACTTCTTGGGAATACTTTTTTGTTTATAAAAAAATATGAAGTGTCACATTGTACAAACAAATAATTAATATATTCTATATTATCATAGAACTGACATTTTGAAGCTAAAGGAAAATGTATTTTTTATAGAAGAGTATCTATTAAGATTCATTGGTTTAAGAGTCTCCATAAAAAAGGAATGTTTCTTGGGAGTTATATTGTTTCGAATTGGCTTGAACAAGTCAGACTTGTTTCCTTTGTACCTCAACTTATTCCAAGTATATTTTTTTGTTGAAAATACCATTTGATGATAATCTTCATATTATTAATCTTCCTCATACATCTTAATATAAAATTTATCTATTTTATGGATATCATAAGGAATGACAAAGTTCTTCAACTTTCTCATTAACCAACCACTTGCATTCCTAGAAAAAATAGATTTTTTCTTGCATGTACCAGTTATTGTTCTCCTTTTTTATAGATGAATAAGAGGATTATACACCATTTATCAAGACAAAATTATAGTTCTCATTTTCCTAATTTTCAAAGTATAAAATTTTCACCAACTTCTTCAATGTTAAGTAATCTTTTCTATATTTTTTAATGTTGAATAGAGTAATTAACTTGTGAAGGGTGATAAGTATGACAATATATTCAGTACATGTACTTTGACCAAATGAACTTATGTTTTTTAAACTTAAACCATAACTTACAAGATAAATCATTATGTAAGTATTCTAATCTCCTTATGTTTTGTCCACCTTCTTTAGAGGGTTTTCATTGGTTAATCTACTTATTCCTAATAATGGTTTTGTTGGCCTCAGTACAACTTCATATGTATCTATTACAAATCTCTCATATTCTATCTATAACATCTTTAAGGATATGGCTGTATTGAATATTGTATACTGGAACTGACATCAAAATAAATTGAACCAATATAAATCTACCCCTAATCAAGAATCTTGTTCTTGATTTTAGATATTAAGCCATCAAAGTAACTAGCTTTTTTGCTTGAGTGTATGGTAATACCCAGTTTAATCCAGAATGTAATCCTATCAATCTAGTTCTTAACTGAGACATTCTTTGAGGAGTTATGATTTTGGTTTTTATATTTATTTATGTTTTTTTCCTGAAATGTGTTGGTAATGTTGCATGAAATGACTTTGTCTATTCATACTTGATGAAGAGCCATTTGTGAAGATAATAAAATCGGTTGCAAACGTTCAACAAGGTATTATTATATGACTCATAGTGTTATATCCCATTTCCTTCATGAATTCAATTTTTTTAAACCTCTTATTAAGTATTAATATGTGATGATAAATAGACTTGTGGATAAATGATCCACATGCCCAACACCATTAGAGGACTTGAAGAAACAATTTAGCTCTTCATAAATATAATAGAAAAATTAGTAGAATTAATGTTTTTGCAATTTCGTCTAGAAAATTTAGATCAAACTTAAATATTTCCATAATCTTTAGGATGAAGTTAATAGAAAGCCTATCAAATCTTTTGACATATTAACTTTGATTAAAATATTACTCTATTTGACTTTTCTGTTTAAGTCATGGGTAATATATTTGCTAGAAGTACATTGTCATGTATGTTCCTATCATGAACAAAACCCACTTGATCCCCAGAGATTATATTAGGAAGAAGAAAATAAATTATGTAATTAAAAGTTTCAGAAATAATTATGTTTATGAAGGTACATAATTTAACTGGCCTATATTCTTTCCACGTTTGAGGAGACTTAATCTTAATAATTAAGCATGTATAAAATGCATCCTCAATATTGCAATCAAGCATAACATTGTTAAATTTGTATAGACTTTTTAGACATAGGGAAGAACATGAAAGCTGCTCTGGAGCATTATAGATAATATTGAAACCACCCATCACAAGCCATTCCATGGAATTATCAGCTAAAATTCTCAAATTGTTCCAGAGATCTATTATCTGGTTAATAATACATATAACATAAACAATGGTTATAACAAAATGTTTATCCAATAAATTATTTCTAACTTTAACATGAAGAAATTGGTTATGGTTCACAATATTATCTACTATAAATTCATTTTCCAAAATAGTCACATTTTTTTTATTGACAAAGCTATATTGGAACCCAAGGATTTTAATATTCTTAACAAGCTTGTCTATATTCATCATTGGTTCTTGAATGGCTACAAAAGAGATATTTTCAGCTCTTTTTATTGATTTAAGTTTTCTTATAGCAGCTTTATTTCCAATACATATATCGTTATATTTATAATATTTATAGGCATTCAGAGTTTTCAGTTAAGGACCTTGTCGGTCCCTTAAAAATGAAGGGATTTCATAAAAATAACCGTTAGCAGATTTTGATTTTGATTTCTTAACTCTTTTACTTAGAAATTTTTAAAAGTATTTTCTAGCTTCTAATTTTTTAGGTATTAGAGATGAAGATAGGCTACCAATATATTTTGGGTTAGGAGGATGTTTTTTAAAATATAAATTCTCATAATCATTTGAAGCTTAAAAAATTATACTTGATTCAATGGACTTGAGAGCTTCAATAATTTCAGAATTGTTATCTTTTACATTATTCTCGTCTATTTTTTTTATCAATAGAATTTTGGTTGCAAACTGTTGGGTGTTGAGTACTTTTAGGTTGGACCTTTTTCAAATTTCTTTCGAGTGATGAAATTTGATTGTTTCATTTTTGCTCTTGTTGTTTCTCTATCCTTTTTTTTATTCACAAATTAATTATAACTACTTGACTGTTGATCCAAAATTCTTTCATTTAATATGATAGATTTCACCTTTGTCTTCCAAATTCCATTTTTATTTGTAGTTTTGAGTAATGTGTTGGATTAACGTTGGTGAATTTTTTCTTGATGCCCTTATTTTGACAACATAAGATTTATGTATTCATATTTCATATTAACTAAGTGTAGACATCAAGAAAAGTAAATAGGGAAACTTCCACATAGAATGTCAATCTAGCAGGTATTATTTTCACCAAAACCCATCCAGGTTTTGTGAAAAATATCTTAGATACATTGAGCTCAAATCCAATATTTACAACAATTATATACTCCTATGTGTTGATCAGGTTTTCGCACCTATGAAGGCTTACGTAAGGATGGTGCTATTGTTCTTATGATTGTTTTCATTGAATATAAATTTTGGTATGTTTGGAAAGGTGATTCAAACTGCGGTAATTGGAGATTCAATTTTTGGGTTGAAATATAGGCTTAATTTCAAAAGTCTCGTTGAATGTTCTCACACATACCATACATTTCTTCTTCATAATTTACATAGTCTTCACGAAGATTAACCTTACTTACAAATTTGAATGACTCTAAAAAGTTATAAACAATATACAGATGTGGTTTTCCTTTGGAAACATTTCTAACTAAATTAGATTTTAAAGCAGCTAGTAGATTATTTTTATCTTGAGAAGTCAACTGGAGAGCCATATGATCCTCTCTATGTTGAATTTATGCATTTTCCCGGATATCCTCCTTATACGTAATCTTTATCAAAATTGTTTCTTTGACCTATATCTTTGTTTTTTATTACAGGAGAATAGGGTTTTTTGGTAGGAATTGAGGAAGAAGATAGTTGGGATGACATTTTTTAGAGTAGCCTTAATAGATCTATTCATTTCTTTATGGTAATCATTAAGGGACCGACAAGAAGCCATAAACTGTTATTCATCAACCACTAGAAAGGATTTCTTGGAAATCAAGAAACCATTTCTTGGAGAAGAAGCCTTATCCAACATTTCACTTATATGGTGTTGTAAAATCTCGATAAGATATTCAGATAACTAAATAATAATAAATTTAATTTAAATATTATATATCAATAAAATGATTACTTTTGCATCCAAGATCTTATATATATGATAAAACCTCTATAAATTGATAATGTTGGGACCATGATATTTTATTAATTTAACGAGATATTGTTATATCGATAAATTAATAATTTATTAATTTAAAGAGGTGTTGCATATAACATTTAAAGAGGTGTTACATATGACATTTAAATTTCCAAATCCAATGTACTAGTTACAATATATATTAGTTAAAGACGAAAAATATATTATAAAAGCTAGTTCCAATGTACATTTATGAATGTACATTCACAAATTAATGAAATTTGTTAAGTTTGTTGTTTTTGAATAAGTGGAAAGTTAGTTCATTATACCAACTATTAAAACATGGTTAAAAATTGATCACTCTAATTTTATTTTAATCACATCAACTATTATGGTTCCTAAACTAAAAGTTGTTCAAACATCAATTGTGAGTAATCAACAACAAAACCTGTTATGCGAGTATAAAAGAGATCACCAATGATGCACTCAACAAGATTTGATATAGTGAATTAAAAAAACTTTTAATTTAAAATTAGTCAAAGAATAATATTAAACACTCTCAAGCGATCATGAGAGTTCCTATCAACTGAATTTGATAAAGGTGGATCTTTCAAGCGTAACAAACCAACCAAGTACCCGGACATGGATAAAGTTGTTTATGAATGGTTTCTCCAACATCAAGAGCGTGCGAATATAACATGAGAGCTAATCACAGAGAAGACAGTTGAGGTGTTGAAGCTTTTGTATCCACACGATTCTTCAGAGATTAAACTTTCAAAAGGCTAGCTTGAGAAATTTAAGTTAAGGCATGGTATCAAATCATATTTTCATTTCAGAGAAAGTGGCTCAGTTGATACACATGACATGAAGAAGAAATTGGAGACTATAAGCGAAACAATTATCAATTTCCTATTAAATATGTTTTTAATATGGATGAAACTAGTTTGTTTTATAGTTTACAAGATGAACCATTCACTTGCAATAAAAAAAACTTGAATGTAGGAAACATAACAAGAAAGACTTACAATTGTTATTTGTTGGAATGAGGATGGCTTGGAAACAACTTTTATATGGATCATTTGTAAGTACACATAGCCATGTTATTTTAAGAATATCAACATGAATAGCCTGGATTGTAAATAACATGCCAACAAAAGAGCATGGATGATTTGATGTCTTTTTGAAGAATATGTTCGTTGGCTGAAATGAACAAATGCACGCTTGAAAAAATATCTTGGTAGTGGATTATTATACAGCTCATTCAAATAATATCTAAGGGTTACAAAACATTGAGTTTTTTTCTACCGCCAAACGTGACTTCAAAAATTCAACCATGTGATGTTGGGATAATTAGAGCCTTTAAAATATATTACCGTAAAAGATTTTATCGTAAGATGTTTTGGAGGTTATGAGTTTTACATTTCTTCTTCGGAAACGACTAATTTTATAGATTCTATCAATTTGGCCGTCTCTGCTTTGAGAAATATGGAAAAAGATGCGATAGCAAATTGCTTTCGATACTCCAAAATTCGGCTCAAGTAATTTAAATTATGTAAATTCTGGTGAAGACATTCGTGAGCTTGAGAACTTGATTACGCGTATGTATTATTGTAACAAAATGAATGTAAATAACTTTCTATATTATCTTGATGAATTTAATGAATGTAATGAGGTTCAAAGTATTAAAGAAATTGTGGTGGATACCTTTCAAAATCTGACCGATGATGAAGGTGAGGATGATTCAATAGCTTTGAGACCGGTCACTCGAAAAAAGACATTACAAGCAGCAACAACTCTTCAATTTTTTTGTTGCAATACGAGAAGATAATATATATATATATATATATATATATATTGACGAGATAAATTAAAAAAAAACTATCATTTCATTTTTTTTATTGAATTAATAAATTATAAATGAGGCATGGCAAAATTTAGTTTATGTCGGTCTATAAAATATTATATAATTTGTATTCTTCACTGTATAAAAAATATCTTTAATATCACAAAAATCACATATGACCTCTATTAATTTTCATAGAAGGAACCAACTATCAGATGGTTCGATTACTCTTTTGTCCCTATATCTAATTTAGTCGAATGATTTGTACGTAAGTATCGTTTTGGATCGCCATATTTTTCATAATTTTGTCTCGTTTAGCCATAGATCAAACCTTTATAACATTTGTTTTGTTATTTTTTGAAAATAATATTCCAAGTTATGTAAAATATATCAGTATCTAAAACAATAAAAGATGTACGATAAAATTTTAATATTATTGTTAGGAAATTGATCGTCCGAAAACAATAAACTTCTTATTATATTTCATGTGGTTCAGATTTTGGAAATAATAACTAATACTATCTGTTTATTAACAAGGAGATTACATAAAGACTCTCCAAACACAAATGACTAAATCAATCATTGTTAAAAAACTCTTATAATTTACAAAGATAACGCGATTTATATAGCTCTCGAGTCACCATTTATCTCTCACTTCACTTTTATCTCTAAGAACCATAGCTTTCTCTCATTAGAAACAAACATAGATTCAAAACACAACTCGTCACTCACGACACTCTGTCACACAATCCTAGTCTTGTATTTCTTTAAAGCCTCAATTAAATAAAATAGGAAACCTCATAAATAGGAAATCCAGGTAAATAGGAAAAAATATTAAATAGAAATACAATTAATAAGAAATATTATTAAGAAACCCAATTAAATAGGAAACTCCAAAAAAATAGAAGAAGTCCAATTCGATTAAGAATTTAAACCTAACAAAATTAAATATTTGGCCCATGTAGCTTCAAAAGACACATTTAGATCTAGTCATCGACATGAATTCAACTAAGTTTTACTCATTTGGCACATGTCTTCGGCGCAATAGAAAACAACCAATATATCTTCGACCAAGCTTGTCCTTAGGTTCCACCAAAGTTTTTGCACCTAAATTTTGATCACAAGTTTGTCTTAAGAGAGTTCAACAATGTATGTCTATACATGCCTTCAACCGGTCTATCTTTAGCCTATATAGTCCTTTAGAAACACCTTTGTTGACGATATACTTCTATCATATACCTAAGATTTATTTACCTAGTCTTATGGTAACTTCAACATCTATTACATCTAGTGTTGTACTCTTTAGAGACCGGTTAACTTGTATATTCAAATTTCACAAGTCGTATGCAATTCATGATCTTTAAAATTGATAATACATTGGTCAGAGCATCCGAAATATTTTCCTTGCTAGAATCTTAGCCACACTCACTTGCTATGTCTCAAAAGCGTTTCGGATGAAGTGAAATTTAATATTTACGTATTTACTTTTCTCGTGGAACTTCAAATTCTTTATTAAATAAAAAGAACTAGTATTATCATTAGGCATAATCATATTTTGCTTCATAGCAGTGAATTACCCCACCAATCCTTTCATCCACATAGCTTCCTTCATGGTTTCCATAACAGCTATATATTCGGCCTCCGTAGATGACATCACAAAGAACTTTTGTATACAGGACTTCCACATAACCACTCCTCAAAGCACAATAAGTAGATAACCTAAAGTAGACTCTATTTTGTCAAGTTAGTCTGCATAATTAGAGCCGCATACCCTCTAAAAACTATATCAGATGTATCATTCTAATTATAACACACCGCTACATTAGCCAAAAATTGCAAGTATCTCATGAACCACTCGAGTGCACGTCAATGCTACTTTCTTGGATTTGATATGAATATGCTCAAGACACTTACGATGTATTCAAGATCAGGTCTGGTGCAAATCATATCATATATAATGTTACAAATAGCATTGGTATAAGGTATCTCTAGCATATACTTCTTATTTTCAACTTTGGTTTGTGCTCAATTGGTACAGAGTTTGAAATGAGGACTAATAAGAGTTCCAATTTTTTTGGCTCCAGACATGTCAAACTTCCGAAAGACCTTGTGTATGTATTCTTGTTTAGATAAGAATATATACCCTTTAGTATATTCATCTTGATCTCAGTACCAAATATCCTCTTAGTCTCTGCCAAATTCT
Source organism: Limnanthes douglasii subsp. nivea (assembly GCA_036936605.1). Lineage (NCBI taxonomy): Eukaryota > Viridiplantae > Streptophyta > Magnoliopsida > Brassicales > Limnanthaceae > Limnanthes > Limnanthes douglasii. Next base: position 88,812,841 of record JAUPFV010000003.1, read on the forward strand.
TCATCTCAAACTCTTCTTTCAAGTGAGTCTTCATCGTTTCAATATTCTTCTTATCTCTTCCAGTTACTAGTATGTTATCCATATACAACAACAATATGAGTTATCTCATAATGTATGTTTCTCCATTCATATAGACAAAGTTATAATAGTAGCTACATACATACTTGATGAATCTCATAAAAGTTCAAATCTTATGTTCCCTTGCTAAGGGGTTGTTTCAATCCATAGAGAGGTTTTATCGACCAACACACATCTCCTTAATTTATTTCTTCAAACCATTTCGACTAATACATGTAAAATGTATTTCCAATTCACCATGTAGAAATAAGGTGATAACATCCATTTGATTTATCTTAAGATAAAATCTCACAACAAATAATAACAGAATCCTTATGGAGGTTTATTTCACAATCGGGGAAAATATCTTATTCAAATCAACACCCTCATTTTGCATGAAACCCTTACCACCAGTCTATCTTTGTATATGGGTAGCATAATACCAAGAATACTTGTCTTCCTCTTGAATATCAATTTACTTCAAATAAGCTTCTGACCATTCAAATGCTTTACAAGAGTCCAAATGCCCATCTTCTTGAGAGATCTAAGTTCTTCCTTCATGATCGTAAGCCATTTTTTTATATCACAACTCTTCATAGTACTGTGGTAGTATTATGGTTCAAGAAAATATCCATGTGTTTCAATAGAAAAAAAACTAATAACATTAACAAAACAATAGCTATGTGGTTGCCTATTTGGTCTTTTTACTTTATCCCTCACCAATTGATACTTTTCAAGATCATGTTGCTCTCTAGTGTGATCATCTGAAAGCCTTGAAAAAACAGACCTCTGTTCGTGTCTAGAATTATAAAATAGTTGAACTTCATGCATGAGTTCAATCTAGACTATGTATCAAATTATCTTTGACCGAAGCATCCACAACTTTACTTTCAAGATCAGTCCCATCATCAACTTCACATCTATTCTTGGCAATACTAGGTTAAGAATCTACCATATTCTTCAATTTCATGTCATCATCATGAAAAACAATATTCATTGTTGTGAGAATATCCCTTATACTTAACATGGATAGCTGAGGAACAAATATTTTAGTGTTATTGGTTAAAGCTTATGTTACTTCATTCATGCATAGGTAGTATATCTAAACACTCTTAAAAATTACAACTTAGTTTTCTTTCTAGTGCATGCCTCTCCGGGGTAATGAAATTAAGGGTCGTAAATGGACTCCTATTGATGATATATGCAGTTATTGTCACAACTTTTCCTCTGAATGTCATTTCAGCTATATGAAGCATACACCTAACAGTTTCTAGCAATGCTCGATTTATTCATTCAACAAGCTCATTTTATTGGGAGCATCACTTACTTTTTGGTTTCTAATAATACCAAGATTTGCACAATAACTAATGAACTCCTTGTTAGTATATTTGAATTCATTATCATTCTGAAGTTTCTTCACCACTTACCCAGTTTAATTTTTTATTCATATATACCATTTCACAAAGAAAGAAAAACCTTATTCCTTTGTCTTCAAAATTATAACCTATAATTTATTGGAATAGACATCTATTAGTAATATAAAGTAAATTGTACCACCTATTGTAGCTTAACATGTTAGACCCCAAAGGTATGAATGAATGTAATCAAGTTATTTATTGGTTATTTGGTAGTTGGGAATGAACTTCACGCTCCTGCTCTTACCCAATACATAGCTTTCACAACATCTCAACTTCTGAACTCTGGTACCATCTAACATCCCATGTTTTCTTAATTCACAAAGTCTATTCTCAACTAAATGTCCCAGCCAAAGATGACATAACCCGGTAGAGTCCTTCTCCATACTAGACATACCTTTCACGACTACGGAGCCCTCAAGAACTAACACACAATGAGTTATATAAGTTTTCATAACAACAAATAAGGCTTGGAAGACCTTAAGTCTTCCATCTCCAGCCTTATAGGTAACCATTTCCTTATCCAGTATTTCAATAGAAAAAAGGTTACGTTTAACTTTGAGTATATACCTTACGTTTTAATCATTATCTCAAGTGTTGTAGACAACTTGCGCATAATAGTTCAAACTCATTTGACATCGCATGATGAACCTTCCACTAACAAGCATTCTTAGGTACAATGCTTATTAGAAGTCATATGGAATGAGACACCTAAATTTATCACCTATATATATTGGTACCTAAAATATTTGATGAGATGAAACATTCAAGTATATCATTATAATTGTAATACAAACCTAGAGCAGACAAACTCTTCAAGTATCTTATGAGCCACTTGAGTCCATGCTAATGAAGATTCTTTGGATTTGATAAGAATATGCTAAAAAAACTTACGATGTAAGAACGATCAGTTCTCATACAAATCATAACATACATAATGCTACAAATAAGATTGACGTAAGGTATCAGTAACATATTTTTTTATCAACACCTTCAGTTGGTGCTTGAGTGGCATTGATTTTGAATTGGGACCCAATAGAAGTTCCAAACTCTTTGGTTCCAGACGTGCCGAACTTTTGAAAGACCTTATGTATATATTCTTATTGAGATAAGAATATACCCATTCGACGTGCTTCTTTTGATCTCAATACCAAGTATCCTTTTAGTTTCTCCCATATTATTCATCTCAAACTCTTATTTCAGCTAAGTATTCACCTTTTCAATCTTCTTTTTATCTCCTATACACACAACATCAATATGACCTATCTTCCCGTGTGTGTTTCCCTATTAAAATACACACATTTTTTTATAGCAGTTACAGACGTGTTTGATGGATCTCACAAAGTAATCAAATCTTTTAATATATTACAGCGGTCACTGTTTCAGTCCATAAATAGATCTCTTCAATAAATGCATATCTCCCTCCCCCCAATCTTCAAACTTTTTTAGCTGACACATGTAAATTTTATCTCCAATTCACCGTGCATGAAAGTAGTAGTAACATCCATTTAATGTAGCTCAAAATCAAATCTAGCAATAATTGACAACATAAACCCTATGGAGTCACAACCACAAAAAATATATCATTTGCAATTAACACCATCATTTTGCATAAAGCCTTTAGCCACCAGTCTAACCTTGTATATGGTTAACTCAACACCGTGAATACATAGATTTATCTTGAATATATATTTACTCCAAAAAAACTTTTAACCCTTCGGCTGCTTCACAAGATTCCATTTTCCCATCTTATTAAGAGATCTCACTTCTTATTATTATGGTCATAATCCAATTTTCACTATTAGACCAAATAATATCATCGTGATGACTTTATGGGTAAGGAACATTTCCATGTGTTTCAATATACAAAGAAAAACCAATAACATTGGAAACACCATATCTTTATGACTATATGCTTGGCTCTTTGATTTATAACTCACAAATTAATAATTGTCAATATCATGTTGCTTTCTAGTCTGATAATCTAAAGGCCATATAAAACCAGACCCTCGGCTATCTTCAGACTCATACACTGATCAAACTTCTTGTGTGAGTTGAAGCTAGACCAGGTTTTAAATCAGCTTCGTAAGAAACATCCACAATTTCACTTTCTAGATCAGACTCATTATCAACTTCATATATTTTATTGACATTACTATTTTGGGTCTTCACCACATTATTCAATAACATGTCCTCCTCATTGAAAAATAGATCACTACTTATAATAACCTTATGAAACCCATATTCAAATCACTATAACTTATGCCATTTTACTCTTTCCCGATAACTGAGGAATATACATTTTAATGCTCGAATATCAATCTTATCTTTCTTTTTATATGCGTATGAAGCATATCTGAACGCTCTTAAATGTTCCAACTTAGGTTTCTTTCTAATCCATATCAATTAGGGCAAAGAAAATTGAATATCGTATATGGACTCATGTTAATGATATATACAGGCGTTGTCACGTCTTCTTCACGGAACCTTTGTCCCATTCCAACAATATGAAGCATATACCTAATATTTTCCAGCAAAGTTCGATCCATTCTCTCAACAAGCCCGTTTTGTTGGGGAGTCTCACTTGCGGTTTGATGTTTAGCAATGCCAAGCTTTGAGAGTTTTTAAAGAGAGAAAACACAAGTACAAATGAGTTTCAAAGTAAAAATGTTCAACCACTTTATTGAAGGTGCCTTGCCCTTTATATAGAGGAGCCAAGACTTAACCTCAAACTAAAATCTGTTACAAGAAAAAGGAACTAATTGCTGTTTAGTCCCTATTAATTATATATAGTTACAAATATCATCTAAAACTTATATCAGTCTCGAATTAAGGACAAAACTCATATTAGTTACAATTAAACCCTTAAATTTACATTTTTTACAATTTGGTCCTTAAAACTCTATTTCCATATCAGAAGCCCCCTAGTTCTCATGTCAGTAATTGAATGAGAACTATAAAATCTTCGAATCCACTTTGTCTTCGAATCTTCACATATGTTATATAACCTGTCATAAACTTAAAAGCAGTTGTTCGAAGCAATTAGCTTAAATAATTATTCGAAGTGCTAACATACTTTCAAAATCTTAAAAACATATTCGAATCAAAGAAGAAACACATTTGTCCTCGAAAATCCTTGATAGACAAATGCAAACTCAAGATCACTTCGAACCAATAGAAGAAAATCATCCTCAAAATTTTATGTAAATAAACCATCTTCGAATATAACCGTTACATATGTAATCGTTGAATTAATCATAACCCTAGTAGTCTAGCCTGACAAATGTCAAGCCTCTGACCAACTCGCCGATTCACATTCTAACCTATTATCTCAAAGGTCTTTCCAACTTCACACGTCTTCAGCCGCTTTAATATAAATACAATCTTCCCTTCATTTCCACTCTCCTCACACAATTTTTTTTAGAGAGAAGTTAGAGTTTTTGGCTACCTTCATCGTACTCCTCCCCTGTTCACAAGATTTTCGCCGGAAAATTCAATATTTCAGATCAATCTTTATCCTACCCAGATTACCCACCACTTGGTTTATGAAATATAAACCAAGAACCAGAAAATCGAAATCCATTCTACCCAAAACACCAAAATCTTCTGATATTGATAATAATTTTGTGTTCGGATCTTACGACTATTTCTGCATCACACAAAGAGCCGAAGAATATAAAAGATCTGGATTAATCAATAGCCTCGGAGTTGGAACTACCACTGAAACAATTTATTACGGTAACTTCGATCCTACTAAAGTTCCAATTCTTTCGCCTTCTTTCGTAATCGAAGACAATTCCTCATCGAAAACACTAGGACCTAAAACACCTCTAACCTCCTCATCTCAAAGCATAATTTCTCCTCTAAAATCGAAAACAAGTAACCCTTCTTCGGAAAAATCTTCATTAACCAAACAAAGAAAAACTTTCATCGCCATAGGAGATGAATCAACAACCATCTGAACTCATTCTCCTCCAAATCCCACTACTAACGATCCTCCTCAAAGAGAAGTGATGGAGAAGGCACCTTGAATTGCTAACCATTCTACATAAACAATTATCCCAACTTCTCAAAATCCTCGAGAAGAAACTTCAAAAGCCACCGAAGCTGACTCGGAGGCTATGAAAACTGATCTTGAGGCTGACTCTCAAGAAAAAGCTGACATTTGCTCCATCTCCAAAGAAGAGAGAGCAAAAAATGGGAGGAACCTAAGGAACCTCGAAAGCAAGTATATTATTGCCTTGAAGAAAGTTTGTTATATATACTACAAAAAAAGCCAAGCCTCGACTTTTAAGAAACAATGGGGAATGGGAGAAAATATAACCCTTCGTCTGCCAAAAGAAGGAGAAACTCCCCTCAACTGCAAAGATGATGAACTAGTGGTATACCCAGCAATCATCAAGTAGGGTCTTCGATTTCAACTAGATCCAATGATCGTGGAGTACTTCGAACTCCTCAGTTTATGCCCCACTCAGGTGGCATTGAATCAATGGTTCACCTTTATGTTAGTGATCATGGCATCCCGTCTATCCAAAATTCCCATCAGCATTGAAGACTTCATCTCACCGACTCAACTTTCAAAAGGTCCGTAGATTCCATTCTATTACCTCACATTTATAGATGACCTCAAGATCATCGACGATCTTCTGGAGGCTGACAAATTCTTGAAACAAAAATTCGTTTTCATATATGGAGCTTGGGAAAACTGCAAAGCAATTTCCGAATCTAACCCTTCGAAACTAACTCTTGTTTGGAGAAACAATCGTAAGTTCTTCGAATTTTTTACGTTTTAATACAAAACTTGTTTTTTTTTAACATTTTTTTTTGCTAATTTATACTAGAAATTTCGAAGCGCTACTCAACACGTCGAGAAACTGCTAAAGATAGTTTTCAAAAACTCGCCACCTGGGTTGAAACGGAATGGAATAATTCATTTTATACTGCCTTTCAGCCCATCAATTTCCTCCATAGCCACATGTTTCCAATCAAAGAAGGTGGGCTAACTCCTCAAGATTTGTTTTCCGAACCAGATCCAAAGCTTGTGTGCCAACGAATACCCCAGCCTGACTGCACAGTCTTTCTTCTTATTCGCAATAGATCGGATAAAGATTTGGCAAAAAAAAAGTCATCAAAGAAAAGAAGGGTAAAAAGACAGCTAGCACATATGGTGCTAACCCTTTCATGCCCTCGAAACCAAAGCGTCGAAAATGCAAAATTGCAGAACAACCTCTTTCACCCATCGAAGAGGGAAAGGATCAAGAACCATCATCAAAGAAAAAGAAAATATCCTCTAATTCCCTCGGAAAGAAAAAAAGAGAAGAAAATCACTTCGTACACTTTAGTTGATGAGGACGAAGTCACTGTTGCTGAAAACCCACAGAATCCTTCCACAGAGAATCAATCAAACAAAGACAACCATTTGATAATCATTAAAGATAACACCTCCAACGAAAATCATACCACTACATGCTTCGACCCTAACATGTTCATCGGCTTCGAAAATACCGAAGCACTTACTGGTGAGGAAGACCTTGTTCTTCAGGTAATCCAAAACTATATGCTCAACTTTGGAAGACCAAAAACAATTGAAACCTCTCCAGTAACTGCTCACTCTCTTGAGCCTATCACCCCAATGGTTCAAAATCCTAGCACATCCAAACTCCGTGTTCCTACTCCAAATTATGCCATCTCTGTCTCTCTTCAACCATTTGCCGAACTTGATGCTGCAGCAAAGAAACTTGCTTCCAAAGTCAAAGCTTCTCAAAAGCATCTGAAGCAGCTGGCCAATGATTTGGTTTACTATAAGGAAGGTTACGAAGCTGAGAAGAAGTTTAGAGAAATTATGCATGGAAAATTAATCGATCAATTTCATGGTTATGAAATGGCACGGTCTGAACTGATCAAAGGTGCTCTTTGCATAAAAAACCATATGCAAATCAACCACATCATGGATACTGAATTGTTGAGTAGTAATCATAAAGCAGAGTTAAATAAACTCAACATCAATCATGCTACTGAACTAGCCGCTGAAAAAGACAACTCCAACAAGCTTTGAAACTCTCTCACTCTTTGTGAGGCAAAAAACAAAGAGCTGACCGATGATATAACTAAGTTGAAGAAGAATTTCGAAGCTGAAAAAGTTGTTGGTGTTGTTGCCGACGAAGCTGCACTTTCAATAGATATGCAAACTGCTATTTAGCGTCGGAAAAGAAGATGCAACCATTCTTCTCATTCGTGAACTTCACGCTACTTATCCAAAAATAGACCTGACAAGCTTTTGGAACGATATCCCTGAAGAAAAAAGCTCAAGCGAAGCTTTTGACCCTATTCCAAGTTCATCGTCTTCAGAAGACGAATCATCCGATAAAGAAGAATCTTGAATAACTTTACTGTTATCCTTTTATCTCTGTCGAATTACAATATCCTTTTTTTGTACCTTAATGACTTAATCCAAATGAAATGTTTTTGTATGTTATCATTTTCCTTATATTGTATTCGATGTTATATTCTTCACACAAAATAATTATAAAACCTTAACAAATTAATATAAACTTACCCCTTCGAATCATTTACCAAAATTAATGTTGCTCATCGATAAATTCCTGTCCATCGAAAACATTGTAGTTCTTCCAAAAAATTCTCAGTGTGCTGTTAAGCGTTCACTTCGAAATAAAAATATAACGTAATTAATAAACATGGTTGTTTCTTCGAAAAGTGTCAGAAACACTTCGGAACATTTTACTCTTAACCAATCTTAAAAATGATCAATCTTTGATGATTCGTTAAGATAGTAATCGAACATATGTAAACAACCATTGGCCAAAAAATGAACTTTATTGATAATATCGAATATGTACACGACGTCTCATTAAAAACTTCAAAGGCCAACAGGAGAGGAAAAAGTGCGCCATTCGAAACAAAAATTTCAAAGTACAAAGACATAAATACTCCCAATAAAGCTTCAAGTGTTGAATATTCCACGGATGTTGAAGCATTCTCCCCTCGAAATCACAAAGACGGTAGGATCCCGGCTTGATTCTTTCAACAACTGTATAAGGCCCTTCCTAATTCGGAGCCATTTTTCCGAGGTTCTTCTCTTTTGTGTGCAAAACGACTGTCCGCAACACCTTATCACCTTCTTTAAATTCTCTTCTTTTCAGCTTCGAATCAAATCTATTTCTCATGAGATTTTGATAATGGATTACGTTCAAATGAGCTCGAACCGTTTTTTCCTCAATTAAATCCAAATTAGCCTTTCGAATTTCATCATTAGACATTTCATAATATTGAGATATTCTAAAAGATGACATCATAGATTCAATAGGGTTAATTGCATCCATACCATATGCCAAAGCAAAAGGAGTCTCTTTTGCAGCCTCTCTTGGAGTTGTTCGATAAGCCCAAAGCACCTCTTGCAAATAATTTGGTCATTTCCCTGTTACCCCCAATAGATTCTTCTTCAAGCAATCTAAAATCGTTCGATTTTTCACTTCCACTTGTCCATTAGCTTGAGGATGAGAGGGTGTCGAAAAACATTGCTGAATTCCTTTAGAAGTACAAAATGTAATCATTTCCCTATTATTAAATTGAGGGCCATTATATGTTGTGATTCTCCAAGGAACCCCAAAACGACAATAGATACTAGTCACAATAAATTAGATGACATCCTTTGCTTTTGTGCCTCATAGCGGTTCTGATTCTGCACACTTCGTAAAATAATCCACCGTCGTAATTATCATCTACCTTCCCTGAGAGGCCATCGGCAAAGGTCTCACCAGATCAATTCCCCATTTATCAAATGGTATCGCCTCAGATATAGACATAAGCGGTATTGCTGGTCTGTGAATAACATTAGGAAATCTTTGACAAGTATCACAACTTCAGACTAAATTCTTAGCATCGTTCATGATTGTAGGCCAGTAAAACCCTGCAAGTAAAACTCGACGCGATAAAGCTTTGAACCCACAATGAGCTGACCCTTCACCATCATGTAGCTCTGACAATACTTCTTGTGATTCTTGCTTGCCTAAACATAGTAGTAATGGTCTACTTAATGCATTTTTTATATAAAATTCCATCCAGGACTATATATCTGAAGGCTTTACCCCTTAACTTTTTGGCCAATTGAGAATCATCTGGCAGCAATCCTTGAGTCAACAAATTAAGAATATCCGATCGCCAATCACGTCGGCTTTTATCAGTGACAAAACATTCTTTTATAATTTCACATTGGCTAGATTCAGTAACAATTGAAGGATTTTCTTGGAACAAAATCCAAGGATATTCTTCCTTGTAGGCAACATTTGTTAAAGAATCAGCCACCGTGTTACTTCCTCGCCCGATATATTCCACAACCACACTATCAAACATAAGCATTAAATTCCGAAGCTCCCGAAGATATAAAATAAAATGATCCTTTCTTACTTTAGAAAATCCAGACACCTAATTTGCTACAAACTGAGAATCCGTTTCCAATCGCACTGAAGTTGCCCCACAATGTTTGCCAATCTCAAACCTGCCAAAGCAGCTTCGTATTCAGCTTTATTGTTTGAAGCATGAAAACCAAATTTAATTGATTGGACCATTTTTTCTCCCGTCGGAGCTATCAATTGAACCCCAACACTGCACCCTGAAATACTGGATCCTCCATCCATTCGAATAACCCACCTTGAATCTACACGCAAAGCTTTTTTAGTTTCTTCCTCATTCGACCGACTTGAGTGGAACTCAACAAAAAAAATCAGCCATCGCTTGTGCTTTGATCGTTGTTCGAGGTGTAAATAAAATATCGTAATCCCCAACTCCACTGACCATTTGGTCATCCTCCCCGAAAATATCCGGTCGTTGTAAAACATTTTTTAAGGGGAATAAAGTTTGGACTTCGATAGTATGAGCTTGAAAATATGAACGCAACTTCCTGGAAGCAATCACCAATGCTAAAGCCAGCTTTTCCAATTTCATATATCTCTCTTCTGCTGCCACCATACTTTTACTAACGTAATACACCGGCTTCGGAATTCCTGAATCTTCACTAATTAAGCAAAATCTGATACCGTGATGTACAAAAATAATTTCTCCCCATTTCGAGGTATTGTCAAAATCTCTGGTGATGAAAACAAATTTTTAATGTTTGTGAACGCTGCCTCGCATTCCGACGTCCATTGGAACCCGTTGGGTCCTTGCAACATTGAAAGAAAAGAAAGTATTTGTCAGAAATCTTGAAATAAATCGATTAAGTGTTGTTAACCTTCCTGTTAGTATTTGCACTTCTTTGATTGATCGAGGTGAATTCATTGTTATCAAAGCTTGTAACAGTTCTGGGTCGGCTTCTATTCCTTTTTCACTGATAATAAAAGCTAAAAACTTCCTCGACCGAACTCCGAAGGTACACTTCTCAAGATTTAATTTCAACCTGATCGCTCTTAGATTCAAAAAAGCTTCCTCTAGATCATCAAGATGTACTTAGTCCCTTGAAATTTTAACTACCATATTATCTATATATACTTCCATATTTTTTCCGATCTGCGTAGGAAAAGCTTTATTTATTAATCTCTGATAAGTGGCTCCAAAATTCTTCAATCCGAAGGGTATCACTCTATAACAATGCGGGCCCCTGTCTGTTATAAAATTCGTGTATTCTTGGTCTTTTGGATCTATTTGGATCTAATTATACCCTGCAAAAACATCCATAAAAGTTAAAATTTTGTTGCCTGAAGTGGAATCAATCAACTGATCTATTCGAGGAACATGAAATGGATCTTTGGGGAAATTTCTATTCAAATCTGTAAAATCCACACACATCCTTTATTTCCCATTCTTATTTTTAACCACCACCGGGTTCGCCGTCCACAGAGGATACTGTGATTCCCTTATTTGTCCGACGTTAGACAATCAATCCACTTCTGCAACAATTGCTTCTGCTTTTTCTGAGGAAAACGCTCTTCTTTTTCGAATTACCGGCTTGACCTTCGGATCTATAGCCAAACTGTGTCGAATTACCTCACTATGTAATCCTATTACATATTCTATCTTCTAAGCGAATACATACAAATTTTTAGATAAAAAATCAAGCAGTTGTTGACGTAGAAAAAGGGTCAATAAATTTCTAATTCGAAGTACCTTTCATTCCGGAAAAGTAAAATCCTCTATTTCTTCACTCACACTTAAAGACCTCGGGTTTTCCCTCGGACCGTCAACCCTTTCTTCCAAATCCGAGGGTGCCCTCTCTAACTGTTATTCTCGCATCAAATCCCTATTGTTGGATCCTCGGACCCAAAGTGCAGTGGCATAACATTCTCTGGCAACCTTTTGATTGACTCGAACCACCCCAACTCTGTCTCCATCCACGTACTTAAAGCACCGATGAACTGTTGAAACCACCCCGTACATTCTTGAAAGCCATGATCTTCCAAAAATAGCATTATAATTTGTGGGACAGTCCACCACCACAAAGAGTACTTTGACCTTTTTCTTGAATGGTTCTTTTCCCAAACTAACTTCACCTTCGAATTCTCCAACAACACGAGCTGTTACACCCGTGAATCCGATAATTGTACGATCCGATTGAGTAATCCGAGGTGGATTTGTCATTCTATCATAGGTGGACTTAAAAAGGAAATTAGCAGAACTGCCAGTGTCAATCAGCACACGTCGAATTTCGACGCCAGGCACCTTAGCTCCAATCACCACAGTATCCTCATGTGGTCATGCAGTCCCTCTCAAATCATCTTCATCAAACAAAATGAAAGGAATATCTTTCTTTCCATACAAGTGTGTTGGCATCCTCCCTTTAATTTGTGTTGTCAATTTGACAACATGTCTTTTCCTTGAACTGTATGAATTTCCAGTCATTGAATCGCCCCCATAATCATCAAGTTATCAGCTGGCGGTGCAGCCTTCAAAGTCGATGCACCATTATTTCTTCAGAGTAATACAATCGTTTGTATCATGTCCAATATTATCATGATATCTACAAAATTTATTATTTCTCTCTTCCCTTGGTCTACTGATGGGAGCCGGCTTCCTGAAATTGATAGAATTCTTGGTCTTATCCCAAATGACAGAAACATTCTCTGTCAGATCAACATAATACTCAGATTTGACCCATGTATTTGGTTTAGGCTTGTTGTAAGTATTAGATGGAGCGTGATTTGAATAACCACCACTATGAGGAGGCAAATTAATGTTCTTCTGCCTCGACTGATTATTACCATTGCTATTGTTATTATTTGAAGGCTGCCCTTGATTGCTGGCTGCCTACCCTGAATTTTTAGGAGTGCTAACTGGTCCGCCTCAGACTCTACTCGACTCTTCCACTTTAATTAGATCCTCAACTTGAGCCATCAAAGCTCCAAAAGTCAAGACCCTTCTCTTTGTTGTTTCATTAGCTAAATCCCCTGGAAAAAACCCTTAGCCAAAAACTGTCATTGCCACATTTTCCTCATAGTTGTCCAAACTAGCCCTGGTCAACACAAATCTTTTGGTATAATCTTTCAATTTTCTCCCGGTGCCTGCTTGCACTGAATTATAGTATCACCATTTGCTCTCATATATTTGCTTCCCACAAACTACCTTCGAAAAGCAGTATAGAAATCTCTGAAATTTGATATGGCCCCTTCGGAATCCTGTTGTACCACTTAAGAGTTGTTCCCTTAAAAGTCTGTGAAAAGGCATGATACACAAGCCGATCTTCATCTTCGAAATTTATCATATAATTTTTGAATTATTCGATGTGATCATCGGGATCTTGCATCCCATCATACTTTTCAACCTTAGAGATGTCAAAACGCTTCGGAAGCGCCATGGATCGAATTTCATATGTCAACGAAGAATTTCTCCAGTCAATGCCTTGAACGAACTGATCATCAGTTCTTATTGTGACATATATGTTCTATCAGTTTCAGCATACTGATTCGAAGGATTTCCTTCATGCCAAGTTGAACGAGGAGCATTCTTAGATTTTCTTTCCTTTTTATACTTCCTCGTCAAATCTGTTTCAGAATCTCCTTTTGAAGAACCTCTATGCCTCTTAAAACTCGAGGCTGAGCTTTCGTCCTCCTCGTCACTAGAAGTCACTAATTTTTATTTATTTTTTTTCTCCTTTTGAGACGAATATTGTTCTTTAGGAGCCATAAAACATGCTTTTTTATGGTCGGACTAAGCCCGTTGATCCTCGAAAGATCGATCTGACTGACCTCCCACCTCATTTTTTTCTACCTCCTGTCTAACCTCGGATCTGAGCCTTGTTGAGAGTATTTTTTGCTCTCTTCTCTCATATTTCTCATTTAAATTATTGATTTGATCTAAAGTTGATTCATTCGTGCCTCAATATTTGACTGAACTCAAATAGGAGATGATCCGTCGGTTCTATTTCTATCAGTTCTATTTCCATCAATTTTATTCCCATCGGTTTTCTCAGCATCCATTGTTGACAGAAGCGTAGAATTGTTTTATGGATTCACCATATGAATTTCAGTCAAAGAATTCAACTAAATTGTATCGAACAAAATAATATCACTGATTTTACGTCCTTAGTGGAGTCGCCAATTTGATGAGTTATCGTTTTGCCTAAGTAAACTGTCAAGAGTGTTTTCTAGAGAGAGAAAGAGCTTTGCGAGTTTTTAGAGAGAGAAAACACAAGTACAAATGAGTTTCAAAGTAAAAGTGTTCAACCCCTTTATTGGAGGTGCCTTGCCCTTTATATAGAGCAACCAAGACTTAACCTCAAACTCAAATCTGTTACAAGAAAAAGAACTAATTTATGTTTAGTCCCTATTAATTATATATAGTTACAAATATCCTCTAAAACTTATATGAGTCTCGAATTAAAGACAAAACTCACATTAATTACAATTAAACCCTTAAATTTACATTGTTTACAATTTGGTCCTTAAAACTCTATTTCCATATCAATATTAATGACATAAAATACCTTGCACCACCTACTGTAGGTTTACTTGTGGGACCCCAAATTTCTGAATGAACATAATCGATAACTATATTGGTTGTATGGTTGTTGGATATAAAGTTCACAGTTTTTTCTTTTACCCAATGCATAACTTTCACAATAGCTCAAATTCTTAACTGCGGTACCATCTAACAGCTCATGTTTGCTTAGTTCACCAAGTTCCTTCTCACTTAAATATTTCATCTGAAGATGTCATAACCTGGTAGAATCCTTCTCCATATTAGACAAACCTTATACCATTATACAAGAAATAACGCACCATTAGTCATATAGGCTTTCATAACAATAAGAGAGCCTTACTATACCATAAGTATATCGTCTCCATCGTTATAAGAAAGAAAACGCTAAAATAAAGTACGTGTTTATACACGATCAACAACATAATTGTATAGTTAATGAAAAATAACTACACCGCATAGTTTTTATATTAAATGATCTCTTTATATCTCACGTTACTATAAATATTAGAAGCCCCTATGTACAAACTATATTCTGGAATAAAATAGATACTATTGTCGTAGTTTGATTTATTTTACTATCTTATTAGTCATATAGAAAGTTTAGCATTCAAATCCATCTAGCTGGATTTTGTCACACTATATTGGAACCGCATGTGGGAATCGACTGTTACCTTGATAAATTTTCTTCAATTGTTTTAGAAAATAAATGAATAAATAAATAAAACCAATTTATGGTAAATTCGAACATGTATGTTGATCAATCTATCGATAGAGGCGTGAAAGTTGAGGTTTTTTGCGTTCGTCCACTAATTCTGAAGTTAGTGTAGGATTTGTATGAAGGGTCGTCTATTAACTTTCAATTTTATAAGAAATAGTTTTTATTCATGTCCCAGGAGTAAGTTTGTTAATCTAGCATATGGAAGACAATAAAGAGGAGAAACATGATGGTGCAACAAACTCCATGATACGGAAGGAACACATTATTATCAAAAACCAGTGCAAGATCCCTTGATCAAGAGTTAGAACTGAGAACTACAAGAACACATCAGGTCGAGGATATTCAGTAAGAATGGAATATGCTGACGCAAAAAGAGAAGAAAAAGAATGAGCAAAACTTTTGTGTCAAAGCAGACTAGTGAAGGAAATATTAGTAAGTTCAAGAGAAGATACCATCCAACCATAGTTTTAGTGAAAGGTAGGCCGGACTACCAACACATATTCAACTCCAACCAAATAGCAAGAAACTTCCACAAGTACTACCAGTACTTCAATAAAATCTCTCTTCTATTATACCAGTCTAATCTTCAATAGTATTCTCTATTGTTCCAATCGAATATCTAATGGTTTATTTGGTGTACCAGCCAAACCTCCAACAGCTAGGGCTACTAATGGTCTGATGTAATTTTTTTTAATTATTTGGGCCAATACATGTAACATATCAAGCTCATACCGCTAAATGAGCCACGTTGAGAAATCTGAACATAGTGAAAGTCAAACCCACAACCTTGTGTACAAAGGAAAATATGCTAATCTATTATACTATTACACATTTTAGTTATATATTTAGTCATATAAAAATTAAGAAAATAAAATATAAGCATATTGGGATATTTCGGGTCATACAAGTTCAAAATGGTAATCGAAGTGGTTATAAAACTTGGTTCTTGGACCGTCTGATTCTATCAGATCATTCTTAAGTGAATCGTACCGAAACGGTTCTAGGCGGTTACCAGGTTTGAAATCCCAATAACAACCGTACAAAAGAAACCTTAGATGTTCCAACAAAAGAGCCATCAGGCTCCCTTAGTCCCTAGAGTCTGGTCAAGCCTTCGACAAGCTTCACTTAAGATACATCCAAGTAATTAGTAAGGCATTTAATTTTGTGGAGTGCAACCAAACCTTCAGAAACTTTACCGAGAACCTAGCCAGAATATCAGCACGCTTCAACACTATGACTAGATGTTCAGCAAAATCAGTACCACGTAACTCTGCCGATGTATCAACCTTATCATAACTATAAAATAGTGTACCTCAATATAAACCAATGATACATTCATGTCCCGATAATCATGGAAGATAGCCAGCAGAACCTTCTAGCCAAAGCCTTAGCGGGTTTACCCGACCCCCCCAAATGAGAAATCTTATAGCTAAGTTGGACCCATACTATGCTTCGTACCCTAAGGGTACCAACTGCCGTTTAAAATAGGAATAATGTAGAATATTGACAAGGTACAAGACATCAAGAAGTGTACCCATTCATCTGATAGATAAATAACGCTTGAGCCAACACTATCGTGGATGATAATGGTGGTTTGCAGGAAGAAGAATCCATTTGGATCTCAACATCATGTATGGAGATTTGACATCAAATTTTCTCTACCACAAGATGGACGAATACAGTGGCAATAAGGATCTAAAATACCATATCGATAAGTTTAAAAACGAGATGATGCGGTACGAGACATGTGACCAGATGAAATTCAAAACATTTCCATGTATTTATGAAGAGCTACCTTAATATAGTTTAACAACATCTACCCCCCATAATGCATCAAAAGGATGTGTTGAGAACGAGCTTTAGAAATCATTTTATTAGTATGAAGTTAATAAAGGAAGATGAAGACAACAACATCCACTGCACGCAAACGGCCAAAGAAGACTTTACGAGAATATCCTCAAGTATTCGTGGATACAAAAAAAATGAGTTACACGACCTATCATGACTTGGTGAAACTTGCAACATATGGAAAATAATATTATCAAGACTTTTACTAGATGCCATCATGACAAATAAAGCATACAACTTTCATGACTTGCTTAAGTAGGTGTAAATCATACCAAGGTTGATAAAATCTCTAGACCGCGGATCCATCAAGACACAACAAATTTAACTACATACTTATGGTACCATCCACTTAGACAAAATAATAAGTGATTGACGGTGGCTCAGGTGAAACCCAAACCGCACTATGACACCTCGGAACACAATACTTGTTGTTCGTTTATACCAATGAACAATCAAAATGGTACAGTTCCTATTCATCAGTGGAGCCTGGGAGAATGGGAAGAAGATCAAGGTTGACTCTAACCCAAGCCAACTGACCAGTCGCTAGAAGAGCATATGTGAGTTTTATTTATTTTTCTTTTAATCTTTTAAATACTAAGTGGTTACTCCGAACTAATTTGTATCTCTTTTTAGTTTTTCCGAAGAAGTTCTTGGATTATGTAAAGGCAGGTCAAGATACTTGCACCAAACTGAACTCATGGGCATTGGAGAAATGGGGGAATGGTTTCCAAAACTGTTTCACCTCGGGGAACTTTGTGAGGTCTCATCTGTGGAATACCACATGGGGAAGAGACCTATCTTGGGAAGAACTGACCACCACTCCTCCTCCAGACGTTATCCTAATGAGAACTGATGCTAAAGACGACAAGCTTTACTTTCCTTCCAGGGTCAAAGTCCCTAGTCACCTGGACAAGATGAAACAAAAAAAGAAGAAAACCACAAATGACCCACCTCAAGCAACTACCTAAGGGACTGGTTTGGAGAATCAAAGAGAGATTAATGATGTTCAGCTAGATGCATTTTGTTAAGAAACTAAAGTCCTTGGATAACCAAGGCATTTTGTTGCATTGTTTGCTTAATATATTTCTGTAAACCTTAAAGTCCTTGAATGGTCAAGGCATTTGTGAATCACGAATCAGTTTTACTCCGATCAGACTCTAATGTCATATTTCCCTTCGTTTGAATTTTGTTTAACTCTTTATGTCCAATATTTAACTTGACTTCAATATTTCAGAGATGTTAAGCAAGGGTATTAAATAACCTAAATCACATGTGTTTAATAAATGTGACCAAGTGTTTAATATGTCTGTAGAAACTAGAAAAATATTTATTATAACTTATAATTTTAGTACAAGTTAAAGCCATATATACAGGCTCTGAAAATATCTTATTTATTATACTAATATACTATAATAAAATCTAGTCTACTATAATAATATCTATAATAGATTACGTTTGAATATTAACTGTAATAAATTATTTAGTCAATGTATATTAGTATTCCCATTAACACTCCCCCTCAAGCTTGTGCGAAAGTACTTGAAACTGTAGTAGCTTTGATAATAACGTTCTCTTTGGAACTTGAACTGAAGTACTTGAAGTGCAAGCTTGATCAAAAGACTGAAAGGAAATCACACTCCCCCTCAACTTGGAGCATATATATTAATCATGCCCAACTTGTTACAAATATAAGTAATCCGTGATCCATTGAGCGCTTTGGTAAATATATATCCTAGTTGTTCTCCTGTTTTGACATATCTCGTATGCATGAGATTTTCTTGAATATTTTCGCGGATAAAATGACAATCAATTTCAATATGCTTCGTTCTTTCGTGAAAGACAGGATTAGACGCAATGTGCAGCGCCGCTTGATTATCACACCATAACTTCACAGACATGGTAGTCTTGATGCCAATATCATTTAACAACTGGAAAATCCAAATTATCTCACAAGTAGATTGAGTCATGGCTCTCTATTCAGCTTCAGCACTTGATCTCGATACAACATTTTGTTTCTTACTCTTCCAAGATACCAAATTACTCCCTACAAAAATGCGGTAACCAGTAGTTGATCTTCTATCAGCTCTAGATCCAGCCCAATCTGCATATGCAAAACACTATATATTTGTATGACCAATACTGCCATACCACAATCCTAGTCCAAGAGCTGATTTGAGATAACACAATATATATTCTAGTGTTGCCGAATGATTAATTTTTAGAAAAGACATAAACTGACTTACAACACTGACTAGATATGAAATGTATGGTCGAGTTACTGTAAGGTAATTGAGTTTTCCTACTAATCGACGATACTTTTCAGGATCACTAAACAATTCTCCGTCATCTTTCAGTAATTGTGAATTAGGAACCATTGGTGTATTACATGGTTTTTCTCCTGGATTTCCTATTTTCATCAACAAATATAGAACATATTTTCTTTGCGATAAAAGAATACATTTGTTGCTTCTTGTTATTTCAACCCCCAAAAAATACTTTAATGGTCCTAAATATTTTGTTTGAAATCGCGAATGTAAAAATATATTAAGCAAAGACATGTATTTAGTATCATTCCCAGTAATAATAATGTCATCTACATATACAACAACGAGTATAATTTCATTTGCAGAACGTTCATAAAAGACCAAATGATCACAACTGCTCTTCTTCAACCCAAATTCATTTAGTGCATCACTAAACTTGCTGAACCAAGCATGGGGACTTTGTTTTAATCCGTACAAGGATTTATACAAACGCCATACCTTTCCTTTCTCCTCCTGAGAAACAAATCCAGGTGGTTGATCCATATAGACCTCTTCTTGGAGGTCTCCATGTAAAAGTGAATTTTTAATATCTAACTGATGTAATGGCCAATCATTTGATGCTACTAAAGAAATAAATAAACGAGTAGAGGTAAACTTAGCGGAGAAAAGGTTTCATAGTAACCAACACCATAGGTTTGAACATATCCTTTTGCAACAAGTCGTGCTTTGAGACGAGCTAACGTCCCATCTGGATTCATTTTTACATTAAACACCCATCTACAACCGATAGTTTTCTTTCCATTGGGTTAATCAACCAACTTTCAAGTACCAATGTCTTTTAATGCTCTTATCTCTTTAAACATTGCAGGTTGCCAGCCAGAATTACATAATGCTTCGTGAATAGTTTCTGGAATAGAAATAGAATCAAGAGATGCAATAAAAGCTCGGGTAAAAGAAGGTAATTGATCATATTCTGTGAAAGAAGAAATTGGATAATTACATTGTCTTTTACCTTTTCGAAGAGGAATAGGAAGATTAGGAGTAGACTCATTATCGTTTGTAGCAGGATCTGGAGACGAAGGAATTGGTAGTGGACATGATGGAGGTGGTGCTTTACGTCGAGAATAAACATATCTAATAGGAGGTCGATATGGTGGAGGTGGTACATCAGATATTTGAACGGTGGTGTAGATGAGTAAATCATCATCGACAGTAGTTATTTCTGGATCGACATTAGACAAACCAGGAAAAAATAGAACATGTTCTAAAAATGTAACATCCTTAGATACTATGTAACGATGAAGAGATGGGCAAAACATTTATAAACTTTTTGAAACCTAGAATGTCCAAAAAAAACACATTTTAAGGATTTGAGATCTAATTTTATACGAGTAAGAGTTACATCCTTAACAAAGCAAGTACAACAAAAAATGCGTGGTTCGTTTAGATGGAAAAACCATGGAATATGGAATATTATTTGAAAGGACAGTAGACGGCATACGATTACTTAAAAAACAAGCAGTGGAAACATCATCTGCCCAAAATAATTTTGGTACTTTCATTTGTAAAAGAAGTGCACAAGTAACCTCTAAGAGATGTCTATTTTTTCTTTCAGCAACACCATTTTGAGATGGTGTGTCCACACACGAAGTTTGGTGAACCATTCCTTTTTGTTCCATAAATAATTGAAATGCATTTGAGCAATATTCTTTACAATTACCACTTCTTAAAATACGGATAGGATAATTGAATTGGGTATTTATTTCTGCAGTAAACGTGTAAAATATTAAAAATTACTCAGAATTTTTTTTTCCATTAAATATAGCCATATAACATGGGAATAATCATCAACAAAACTAACAAAATATTTAAAACCAGTTTTAGAAACAACAAGACAAGGACCCCAAATATCTGAATGAACTATTTCAAAAGAAAACGCAGCCCGTTTATTATTACGAGGATATGATGGAAGACGATGAGGTTTAGCAAATCTACATGACTCACACTCTAATGATGTCAAATGCCTAAATTTAGTATAAAGTTGTTTTAAAGAGATTAAAAATGGATGACCCATACAATAATGTGCTTCAAATGGAGATGTAATACTAGAACACGCAGTAGATGTGTGATTGTCTTTATCAAGATAGTAGAGACCTCCACTCTCATGCCCTCTACCAATTATTGTATTCGTCATAAGATCCTGAAACAAACAATGATCAGAATAAAAGGTAACAAAACAATTTAGTGTTTTAGTGAGTTGGCTAATAGAAATAAGGTTGAATAAAAACCGAAGGAGATGTAAAACAGATGTCAAAGAGATATTTTTGGTGGGATTGACAGTCTCTGAACTTAAAACACGAGATGATTATCTATCTGCCAATGTTACATTAGAATGATGTGTATTTGAAAGAGAAGTAAAAACTTGTTTATTACTTTTCATATGTTCTGTGGCAGCAGAATCAATGACCCAATCAGAGGAAGAAGAAAGAAGACATGTAGTTGAGTTACATGACACATAAGCTACAAGGTTTGTAAGATCCCGTGGTACTTGGAAAATTGAGCATATTCCCCAGCGGAAAGCACATGAGGTTCCTCGTTAGTTGCAATATTAGCAAATTGTTGAGGTAGTTGAGGACAATTCCACTTTGTATGACCACGTTCATGACAGTAAAAATATTCTACATTGTTTAGATCTCTAAAACCACGTCCTGAATAACTATTAGTATCACCATGGTTACCGTAACTATTATGTCTATTATATCCATCTTGACTATTGTATCTACCATGACTACCGCGATTATTGTACCCACCACGATTACCATGATCGTTAGATCTACCACAACTACCAAAATCATTATATCCACCACGACCACCACGAACACCAGATATGCCACGATTATTGTAACTATAAGCGCTGTAACCACCACGACCATCATGACCATCCCGATTATCAGAAAAAACATGGTTTTACTGTCTGTTAGTTTTCAGTTTGAAGAAGTCTGGAAAAAATTTCATGTAGAGATGGTATCTCAGATCCAGCGAGGATTTGAGATTTTACACTATCAAACTCTAAAGGAAGACCACCAAGAAAAATCATTATAGTCATTTGTTCTCGTTGCAGTTGTTGACTTTTAATATCAGTATTGAAGGGTAACAAAACATTAAGTTTTTCGTAGATGCGTTTGAACTCCATAAAATATGTCGTAAGAGACTTATCTTGTTTTTCAGTACGATAAAAAGATTTGCAGATATCATAGATACGCGATATATTACCTTTTCCCGCATATAGAATTTCCAGACATTCCATCAACTCTTTAACGTATTCACAATGATTAACAAGACTAAGTACATCAATAGTGATTGTATTTCGTATCTGGAGAAAAAGGCGAGAATCATCACACATCCAATTTTTGGTTGTGTCATCCGTAGGAAGATCTTGTATCAAATGGTCATCTTTTTCTATACTTCGTAAATAGATACGAATCGTTTTACTCCAATATAAGTAATTAGATTCGTTCAATTTTTGTTCTGTGATTTTTGTCATCACAGGAACCAAATCAGACATACTTTTCCTTTCCTACATCTAGATGTTTTTTATGGAAACCCTAATGGCTCGGATACCATGTAAAAACTAGAAAAAGATTTATTATAACTTAGAATTTCTGTACAAGTTAAAGCCATATATACAGGCTCTGAAAATATCTTATTTATTATACTAGTCTACTGTAATAAAATCTAGTCTACTCTAATAATATCTATACTAGATTACGTTTGAATATTGACTATAATAAATTATTTAGTCAATGTATATTATTATCTCCGTTAACAATGTCCGATCACCTTAAAAACATTCGAGGGTCGGGGTGTTTAATAAGTATTTAATATCCGAACACTTCATACTGTGGCTAAATCCAAAACAAAATTGCACCAGAATTTTGAAGACGGCATAAGATATTACTAAAAAAAACTCGGACACCTCGTTAAAAACCTCCTCGCGCCACCAGGGTAGGAAAGAGTATGCCCCTTAATATTTACATTGATACTTAAAAAGTAAATATTTACAAGAGAGTTATATTCTAAGTATAACCTGAGATGTTCAATGTTCCATTGGTGTTTTAGTGCTCTCATTTCCTTGTCTTGAAGCATGTATGTTCCTGGTTTAACTTTCCCACATACCACATAAGAGCCTTCCCAATTCGGAGCCAGATTACCGAACTGTTTTTCCTTGGTGTGTAAAAAGACTTTTTTTAAGACTTTGTCCCTCAACTAAAAATCACTTCTTTTAACTTTGGAGGAAAATATGCTCATCATCAAACCCTGGTAATGCATCGTCCTCAAATGTACTTTAACTCTTCTTTGTTCAATCAAATCCAACTAATTCCTCACTGCTATAGCATTAGCTTGTTCAGAATAGTTTTGGACTCTGTGAGATGGTAAAATAGCTTATATGGGAGTGATTGCATCCATCCCATATACAAGAGCAAAAAGATATTCTTGTGTAGCAACCCGAGGTGTAGTTCGGTAGACCCACAATACTTCTAGTAAATAACTTGGCCACTTTCATGCAGCTCCCTCCAGATTCTTCTTCAATCCGGACAAGATTGTCTGTTTTGCAACTTCAACTTGCCCATTTGATTGAGGGTGGAACAGAGAAGAAAATAGTGTTGAATTCCTCTTGAGGTGCAAAACATTTCCATGTCTTTATTATCAAATTGTGGCCCATTATCTGTAGTAATCTTTTGGGGACCCCCAAATCTGTAACATATGTTAGATAAAAGAAATTTAATGATTGCCTTAGAAATGGTTCCAGCTAAAAGAGCTGCCTTTATCCACTTAAAGAAATAGTCAATAGCCACTATGACTGTTCTACGTCCACCGGATGCCATGAGAAGAGGCCCAACTAGATCCAAACCCTATCTATCGAAGAGTATCAGTTCAGATATGGAATTCATAGGAACTGCTGGCACATGAATTTTATTTCCATATCTTTGGCAAAGATCACACTTTTTTACCATCTCTTTCGCATCTGCCATTATGGTTGGCCACGAGTATCATGCTAATAAAACTCACCTGGTTAGGGCCTTATAGCCACAGTGCGCAAAACCTTCTCCATCATGTAGTTCAGATAACACAACTTGGGATTATTAAAATCCTAAGCAACACAAGAGAGGTCTGCTGAAAGATTTCTTGTAAAGAACTTCCCTTAATATCAAGAAACCATGAGTCTTATACTTGATTTTCTTAGCCATAGCCTTATCCAGAGGCAAAATCCCATTAGAATTAACTAAAGAATATCATACCTCCAGTCCTTGGGCTGGATGGTTGCTATGCTCATACTTTCTTCATCTTTTTTACGTTTTTCTGGGCCCATTTGTATTGATGGACATTATTGCACCAGAATCCAAGGGTAAGATTCAGAATAAGCTATGGTTTCCAAATAGTCTACCACAGTATTCTCCGTTATAGGGATGTGTTCATAATAGATACTCTTGAAGATTGTAGCAACTTCCCTTAACATTAACAAGTAATTAATGAGTTGTTCTTTCTTTGCTTCTAAGTGCCTTTGAGCATGGTGAATTAATAATTGGGAGTCACTCATTAACCAGATTCTCGTTGCCCCGCATATGAGAACCAGCTTAAGACCAACTATCGTTGCTTCATATTCAGATTCATTGTTAGAAGCCCTGAAACCAAAACATATAGCCTGATACAGATTGTCACCATATGGAGAAGTTAAACAAATTTCAGCCCACAACCCATAGTACTTGATCCACTGTCAGTTCGAACTACCCATTCTTTCTTAGACTAGTTTTCTGACATCTGTTCGGAGGATCTATCAGCATGAAATTCTACCAAGAAAACAACAACTGATTGGGCTTTAATCGTCGTCCGTGGCATAAAATCAATATCATAATCACCCAGCTCCACTGACCACTTGGTCATTCAACTTGAGACATCAGCTTTCTGAAGAACACTTTTCAAGGGAAAATATGTTCGAATGACAATAGAATGAGCTTGGAAGTATGGTCTCATCTTTCTTGCTGCAATTACCAAGGCCAATGCTAGTTTTTCCAACTTCAAATATCTTCTTTCGGCATCCAACAGACTTTTGCTAATGTAATACACCGGACGAGGGTAATTGTCCACCTCTCTTACTAGCACAACACTTATTGTATACTCTGATACAGCTAGATATACGTAGATATTTTCCTCACAAACAGGTTTGAAGAGAGTCTTAGGTGAAGATACCAAGAATCTAGTCGAGATATCAGCACACTTCAACACCATGACTGGATGTTCAGCAAACTCAGTACCACGTAACTCCACCGATGTATCAACCTTATCATAACTATGCAATAGTGTACCTCAATTTAATCCAAGGATACATTCATGTCCTGATCATCATGGAAGATAGCCAACAGAACCTTCTAGCCGAAACTGTAACGGGTTCACTAGACCCCTCAAAGGAGAAACCTTATAGCTCAGCTGAACCTTTACTATGCTCAGTACCCTAAGGGTACCAACTGCCGTTTAAAATAGGAACAATGTAGAATATTGACAAGGGACAGGACATCAACAAGTGTACCCATTCATCTGATATACAAACAACACCCGAGCCAACACTCTTGTGGATGATAATGGTGGTTTGCAGGAAGAAGAATCCATTTGTTTCTCAACATCATGTATGGAGATTTGACATCAAAGTTCCTCTACCACAAGATGTACGAATATAGTGACAATGGGGATCCAAAGTA
This sequence comes from Limnanthes douglasii subsp. nivea, assembly GCA_036936605.1. Classification (NCBI taxonomy): domain Eukaryota; kingdom Viridiplantae; phylum Streptophyta; class Magnoliopsida; order Brassicales; family Limnanthaceae; genus Limnanthes; species Limnanthes douglasii. The sequence continues at coordinate 88,838,825 of JAUPFV010000003.1, forward strand.
CCATATCGATAAGTTTAAAAATGAGATGATGCGACACAAGACATGTGACGAGATGAAGTGCAAAACATTTCCATGTGTTTATGAAGAAACACCTTAATATGGTTTAACAATATTTATCCCCCATAATGTATCAAAAGCTTTAATATGATGAAAACGAGCTTTAGAAAACATTTTATTAGTACGAAGGTAATCAAGGGAGATGAAGACAACATCATCCACTACAAGCAACGACCAAATAAGACTTTACGAGAATATCCTTAAGTATTTGTGGATACAAAAAATGAGTTACACAACCTATCATGACTTGGTGAAACTTGTAACATATGGATAATGATAATGTCAAGACCTTTACTACATGCCATCATGACAAAGAAAGCATACAACTTTCATGACTTGCTTAAGTAGGTGTAAATCATACCAAGGTTGATAAAATCTCTAGACCACAGATCCTTCAAGATACAACAAATTTATCTACATACCTCTGGTACCATCCACTTAGACAAAATAATAAGTGATTGGTGGTGGCTCAGGTGAAATCCAAACCGCACTAGGACACCTCATAACACAATACAGGTTGTTCGTTTATACCAATGAACAATCAAAATGGTAAAATGAGGCCCATAAACAACTAAAATAAAAATAATAATGTATGACAACAAAAATATCTAGTGGGACCATTCACTAAGCTAACCAAGAATATATGAGTTATGTATGGATGCACCAAAGCCATAATCACATACCAAAACCCATATAAGTCACAAAACCCTAAGGAGAACATATTAGGTCCTAAATGTGATTGATAAATGAAACCTCTCAGAGCATGTTAAGAAGAGAAACATAAACGAACCAAGACATATATCAATCGATCGAGATCTTCCGCCAAGACATGAGAGACAAGTTCTATCAATACTCAATGAACTGAGAGCCTTGGACAATAATGCTATTATCGAGCTAGAAGATGAGCAATATCTGGGTCTGAACCCTAACATACAAACCATTAAAGTCAATACTGGAGGGGATTTACTCTATGAAATCACTAAAAACTCAAGAAAGTGACACGCTGACGATTTAAAAGTCCAATACCAATGCCACACTTCCCCTCGCCTTTAACGCAATCCATACATAAAGTTAGGGTTATACTGATGATGATATACGAGGAGTGGCGACACCCAAGTTCTAATCGAGTAAAATCGATAAGAGCAGTGATCAAACAAGTCATGATAGACACCAGAAGCTCGAGCAACATTCTTTACAAGAGTACATATGACAAGATCATAGATGCTACAATACTTATTCATTCTCAAAGAATTGTGATTGGAATCACCGTTGCGGATGCTAATATATTGAGCGAACTCACATGTCGCCTTGGGAAATTAAAGTTACAAAATAAGGTTCGATGTTTTTTCATGATAGTAGAAGCTCTCTCGTTCTATAGAGTAATATTGAAAAAATCATTATTAAACCGAATGCATGTTGTAGTTTTTATAGCTCATAAGTGTTTTTTATACCCAATTAACTGCAAAATAGGAGTAATCAATTGAATTATACGATTTCGCATAAAATTAAATAAAAATATAAATCTTATCGGTAAACCTAGTATTTAAATATAACTAGTTTTCATTTTTAAATAATAAAATATAAAAGTTATATTCTATTTAAAATTAGTTATTATAAAGATATATATATAGTTTGAAAATTTAAAAAGAAAATAAAAATCATATTATAGCATCACTCTCATATTTTGTGAATCTTATATTTTTATTTGTATGTTTATCCACTACCGTCAAATAGTTTTCCGACTTTTTCAATGATATCAATAGTCCACTATATTTCAAAATTATATTTTCAATTTTCATCCATTATACATGGTTGACTAAAACGTATCATTATTAATATATAAACACCAAATTTCATTTAAAAATAAGACGAAAAACTATTGCACCATAATTGACCAAAAAATAACTTATAGTCGTTCGATCCAAATCATCCAATTAAGAGTCCTAATTAAGTAATTATTGACACATCTGTACTTTATATACTCCTACTAATAGTAGAGTACTCCAATAGAATCTCGAAGTTAGATAAAGAATCATAATTACAAAATGACAGGCAACTTCGCGAGTGAAGTGGGGGTGGGTCCCAAACTTCATTTCAAGCTGACGTGGTCTCGTTTTGGTTGCAAATATTAAATGAAAACTTGAAGATAAAGACGGGAGACGAACTGGACCAGAAAATAAAAAAACAGTATTTTATTCATATTCATATCCAAGAACAAAATTGAATTCAGATTTTGATTTCAATTTTGCTCTCTACATTAGAATTAGATTAGATTATCATCAAAGTTACGCGTTTCTTTCTAACTCTTTGACTTCCCACTTCTCACTTATTATTATTATTATTATTTTCTTTTCCTGAGATCGGATTCAGATTCACAATCGATACTCTTTACCCCACGGACCTTTGAATCGGAACAAGAAGATGATGAGTAACGTCGGTAACACCGCTGATACGATTAACGCCGCCGCAACCGCAATCATCTCCGCCGAATCACGAGTCCAACCATCCACTGCTCAGGTATATATATATATATATATACACATACGTGTTTGTTTCAGTGTATGAACTATGTTAGAGATCAATCGAAGTAGAATAAGTTTGGATCCAATGAAGAAGAAATTGAAATCGTATTTGTTTGATTGTTTTGCTGATTTCAAATTCTTGGTGAGTTTTGGTGTTAGTTCTAGAGTTTTGGTTGATCTTAATCTACTGGAGGAGTTCATAGCTTACTCGTATGCAAATAATTGTAAAGCTGAGAAGTTCTATTTTGGTTGTTGATTTAAAGAGAGTTCGAAATTGGATAGGTTTTGAGTCGAAATTTGTTTTGGCTGTTGTTTTGTGCGAATCCTGAGGAAAGAAGAGCTTATACTCGATAATCTGTATGTTACATGGTGATTTTAAGAAGATTTTGCGCTTAGATTAAGCTATTTTTGGAGTTTGGAGTTAGTAATATGTGTCTACGTCTATTAGAAGTGACTTTTTCCTCATTTCATCTCTTCTTTCTATATGCTTCATTTCTCGGTGAGAGTTTTGCGTGTACTAGTACATCATAAGAAGAGTGATTCGCCCTTTGATATCGATAGAATGACGATAGACAAGTTCTCTTCTTTAGCGTCACTCCTATGGATAAGTTGAGTAATAGCAAACTAATCTCTGAACATGAGTTAGAATTCTAGAATATTTAGGGTTTTTTAGAGGCTCATAAGTAAGAAGGTTGTTTGGTTGATTCTGTCTTTTAGTTTTAGAAAAAGATTGCTTTTTGGATCAAAAGTTTAAAGAGCTAAAAACTAGAAAGGTTTAGCTTTTAAAACTTTTTATCTGGATTTTCTTTATACACTTGTCTTCATGAGTTATGTTTAGATTTCATGTTTCATATCATACGGTCACTTTTTACTTTCAAAGTTTCTTTTTTTTACTCGACACCAAACAACGTATGGTTTTCCTAAAATTTAACATTTTTAATTTACCTATTTTAAGCTAGCTTTTTGGCATATAAGCTAGGCACTCAAGCAACCCTTTCGTCGTAAGATTTCTGTTATCATTGCTTCCTCCTCTTGCATTATGTCACATGGGACCAAGTGTACCAACTTCATCTATTTATTAAGTGTAAAGGTGTATATTGGTTTAATTTTTGCTAAACCAATGGTTTATGCCAAGACTGATATGCTTTGCTACCTGCTACGATATAATTAGTCATACTCGATTAGATACGTGCTGTGAGTCAAGAGCTGGTCTCAGTTATATTTCAATATTTGACTTTAGTTACTGCATTTAAAATAAACATGCCATTTATGTTGTTATAACATGAATTGCTTTCACTTGAATAATTCTTCTTGTTGCCTGTAGAAAAGAAGATGGAGAAGCTGGTGGAATCTATACTGGTGTTTTGGACTTCCTAAAGGCAGTAAGCAAATCGGGCATGCTGTTGTCACTCCTGGAGCTGTGGCCTCTAGACCTGCCGTTCAAATAACTGAAAATTCAACCTATTCGACTTCTATTGTACTACCTTTTGTTGCTCCCCCTTCATCTCCTGCTTCATTTCTCCAACCAGATACTCCTTCATCTACGGCCAAATCCCCTTCTGAATTACCGTCCCTCACATCCTTATCCGCAAATTCTTTTTCTCCTCGTGGACCAGCCTCCATTTTTGCCATAGGCCCTTATACATACGAAACTCAACCCGTAACACCACCTACTGCGTTTTCGGCCTTCACAACCGAACCATCAACTGCTCCCTTAACTCCGCCTCCTGAATCTGTTCAATTTACAACACCTTCATCTCCTGAGGTTCCGTTTGCTCGTATGTTGACTTCTTCATTGGAGCATGCTCGTAGAAATAGTGGGACCAATCAGAAGTTTCCGTTATCTCATTATGAATTCTACTCATATCAGATGAATCCAGAGAGCCCAAGCGGTACTCTCGTATCACCAGGTTCAGCAATCTCTTATTCAGGAACATCTTCTCCTTATCCTAGCAACTTCTCGGCTCTGCAGTTCCAAGCAGGGCAAGCTCCTAAACTTTTAAACTTGGAGCAATTTTCAACCGGCAGATGGGGTTCCAGACTAGATTCTGGTTCGCTGACCCCTATGGGACAAGATTCAAGGATGAATTCTGGATCGGTGACCCCTCACAACATGGGTTTCAATTCAAGGATGAGTTCAGGCTCTTTGACTCCTGATGGTGTCTCTAGAGATGGATTTCTTCTTGAAAGCCAGATATCTGAGATAGTGTCACGTTCTAACGTTGAAAGTGGGCCTAAGACCAACGAAGCTTCATTTGACCATAGGGTTTCCTTTGAGCTGACTGGCGAAGATGTTGCACGTTGTCTTGCTAGTAAGTCGTCGGTGTCAAACAGAAGTGCATTAGATAGTCTGCGAGAAAGAATAGAGGAAGAAGATAGTAAGATGGAGGGTGAGGTATCAGGAGAAACAGAAAGTGAGAAGAAGTGCACTACGAACATTAAAGAGTTTAATTTTGACAACAGAAAAGGAGATATCACAGACAAAGCCAGCCTAGGGCCGGAGTGGTGGGCAAATGAAAGTGTAGCAAAGAGGGAAGCTAACTGGACATTTTTTCCAAGGCTGCAGCCGGAGGTAAGCGGCCATTGAACTGCTAATGTCTTTCCGATAGAAGTACATTTGCAATGCTAACGACAAAGATATCATTCTTGCATTTCCCTTTTGAATGTAGTTGACTGGCGCAATGTTGATATGAAAGTCATTGTAATTAGAATGTAAACTTATGGTCATGCGTAGATGTCATCATTGGTTTTCATTTTAATCAGGAGGTATCAACATGAACTGTCAACTAATTTTTATTAATGATAAACGCTCGCTAACCAAACTAAAACTAGTGTGATCAATAATTCACTCATATTTTAAACTAAAACTAAGACTGATTGATCAAATTTAGACAACTTTTGCAATTCTAACCAATTTCTAAAAGCTTCAATATTTACACTGCCTTCTTCAGCCGGTGTTAAACAGCGATATTTCCCAATACCAGTTTGCATGCAGCAAAATCGTTTCCGCAACCATCAAACCTTGGCGAGCTGCTTCTAGTTAAAATAAAATTGCTTTTCAAAATGAAATCACAACTGAATTATCCAGACAGCTATTTATCTTCTCCTTTGTGTATGCGCCCAGCATTTTGTTCATTTCAATGGGATCAAGATTCTTGTTTTTCGACACATGCTAAGATAGCTAGAAAAGAGACAATCTTGTTGTCTGATGGTTATGTTTTTGTGGAGTTGATTGTTTAGGTTGATAACATTATCATAGTAGCAAGTAGCAAGCTACGATGGAGCTATCAATCTTCTTAAAACACGATTAGATTCAGAATTCAAACTCAAGAACATTTCACAAGTTGCTAGATCTCAGGCTCGTATATTTGTGAAAGAAAAGATATATACTTTACATTAGCTTGAAAAACTGGACAGTTGGATGCTAAACCCTCATCTGTTCTAATGGATACTTCTAACTCTTTGACCCTTTCGTCCTCTTTTCCTAATTTTGATTAACTTGTTAGAGAAAATTAGTTGGTAGGCTGTTCTACCTTATAGTTACAAGACCTGATATATCATATGCAGTCCGCAAGCTCTCTCAATACATGGCTAAGCCTTAACTCATTCACATGCAAACTGTGTAGAAACTTTGTTATTTATTTGTGGATAACCTCAAGTATTGACAAGAGAACAATTTCATATCGAATATAATTTGGTGGTTCTCCAAAATTTCAACCGGACAAAATAAAAAAAAATTAGAATAAAAAAATGAAAATTGTTGGTGTTTCTTTTAACCTTACATTTCAATATGTATTTCGGCCTTCAATCGTGATATATAAGTTTTTTGTCCACAAAAAATTGAATTCAAAATTGACTATTCTCAGACATACGAATTTTATACACGTTTTCACAGCAGCCCTACAAAGTTTTAACGAACCCCATTCGCTATGTTCACTCATCACGTTTCAATTATACGTTATGTATTTTCCACTTATTTGATAAAATAATATTACGACTATATTATCCAATTATTCAATTAACTTACATTTACGTATCTAACAAAATGTTTATAAGATTATGGCATACTTCCTTTTCCGGATCTTTCTATTCATCAAACGCTCTTCAACTTAAAGCATTTTTTGGATTCAAACCGAAAGGGTTGGAAGGACAATAGTAAATTTGACTTATTTTTTTGGATATTTGTGAAACAAATTGAACAGACACTCACAAGAGTTGATTTTACTACTTGAAGAATGAGAACAAAAGAGTTTATTTATAGAGAATATGATTCTCACTACCCACTAACATCACTTAATAATTTAAGACTTTCAGATTTTTTAATATAACTCTCAGTACTCCATTAACTTTATTGAATAGTTGAGAATTGATTTGAACTGTCTGCTTCTTTGAGGGGAATTTGCGGGTATAGACTTTTTAGGGGGGAATTTGCGGGTATAGACTTTTTAGAGGGGAATTTGCGGGTACTGTATGTCTGTCTGCTTCTTATAACTGAGATTAAAGAGTGCACTAATTTGTGACACTCCTCCTTAGTGCATTCTTTCGATCAGCTAGACCGAGAGCTCCTCTGAACTCTTCGAACTTCGATTTGGGAAGAGCATGAAACAATTTTGAGCATACAGCTATTCTTAGGCCGTAGTAACACGCAATATTCATATAGGCTACAATAGCTTGCCATCCAGCTCCAACAACAAATCCTGATAGAAGATGTTGAAGATTGCTAGTGACCATACATAGAGATATCAACTGTGTTAACTCTCTAACTAAATGTTAAACTCTTTTATTGTCTGAGAACAACGTTGGGTACACATCTTTGTATACAATAAGAACCATAAAAAACAGAAGTCTAATAAATGCCGATGATATAACCGACACTTGTAAAGAATTTTTTTCCATTCTTGGATGTTGTGTGCCTAGCTCGTTTGATACTCGAACACTGAGAGCTGCATTTGTTCCAATAGAAATATGGACATTCCAACTCATTATGTCCATGCATATAGAGAGATCTGCAACATAAACTTATGCATCCTCTAGATATCCAGCAAACAGTATCAATGCTGTGAAATACCATACCTCCAAGTAGAACTTGACAGCTGAAGCAATGGACAATTTAACAAACCCCCACAGATTAATAAACGCCTGCCCCGAAAACCTGGACCAAGCTACTTCACAAGTTTCGATCAGTATATAAACCATTTGAGCCACATTAATGAACCACCACAAAATTATAACACCACTACTGCACACACTAGACCCCACCCGAGTTTCAAAATAAACAACCAACTGAAACAAACTTGAAGGGCTAAAACCACAGTCGCAATAGTAGCCATGACCATCATTTTGCTTTGCGACTGGAGAAACTCTGCCATTTGAGTATGGAAAACTTGTGCAAAATCGAACAACCAATCATGAGTTTCAATTTCCTTACCATTTGGTTCTTCTGATTCCTTTTGAACATTTTCCTCCAGTTTATTGAAATTTATAATCTCAGATTCTGAAATTGAACCACCGAGATAAGATGATCTACTTTCATCTACTTTCATTTCTAGATTCTCAGGAGGTTTCTTCTCTTCTTCCTCCACTAAGGGAGCTTTTTGTTATGGATTAACCTCAACGATATGCAACCTCAACATTGCAACCGACTCAACTACATTTGATTCAAGTTTACTATCCATAGATAGCTCTGCCAATCTGAGCTCGCCCGTACACGTTATTGTCATCAAATATCCATCGTTATCCTTATACTTGATCAAAACCGACTTTAACACTGAAAATTTTGTACTCGCAATCTTCCTCAAAACCTTAAAGTTACAATTAACAGACATCTGACTAAGTATATCATGCCCATAAACAAACTTCAATTTTCTCCACTTGATTCGAATAGCCATCTCTGCTAGCTGCTTACAAACTAAACCGCATTCGACTCAAATAAACCCGCTTCAACTTGACCATCATGGCATGTTTCCGTACTAATACTACTTTTTGAAGAGCCCTGCAAAACCTTCAACATAGTCTTGGACGATTTGCTTTTTCTCTCACGCGTACCATTTTCAGTCACGATACCACTCTGTGTCTTTTCTACCTTATTATTACCACCAGACAGCACAGCCGAACCATTTTGTACCTTCTTCGGTGTGAGGCGTGCAGGTAGACAAGGCTCGAGTCTAGGAATCGGTGCACTGCGGACAACTCACGCACTAAGGGAAAATGGTTCATTAATAACTTCAGTTGAGAAACAATTTTCCCGCTGTAGCTCATTGCTATCTTCAGCATCATATGCAACATTTGCATCTGATTTAACGATTTTGAATAATAGTTTGGTTTAATGTGGCTTGGTTTTCCATACTTCTTGCAAATAAGCTTTGCACGACAATCTGACTTCATGTGTCCAGTCCTTCCGCATCTAAAACATGTCTGTTTAAAGTGGTTTGTTGACTCCCCCTCAATCATTTTCTGTTTACCACCATTTTGAAAGTGACTTTGTGTGTTTTTCCATCTTGACATGTCTTTAGTAAACAGTGCATCTTCAACATCAACTGAATATTTACCAAGCATTTGTTTAACCAATGCTTCATGGTTGGAGAGTATGTTCTCTAACTCAACAATTGATCGTTGGTTAACTCATCCTTGTATTGATGATATAAACGACATAAAGTCAGATCGTAATCCACGAATCAAATAACATTTTAGCCTTGCATCACTGATAGGTTCATCACTATCCAAACCTGAATTTCCAAAACATACATTCTTAACCTTAAGAAAGTAATCAGATATTGACATTTACAACAATGAAGAGCATGCATTTCCTTGATGAAGGAAATAACAAAGTGAAAACATAACAATTAATATAGAGGAAATATAAAGAACGATGAAGAAATAGTCTTTCCCATATAATATATATAGTGTTAGATTGATGGATCCTGGCCCAATATAGTTATATTGATTATAATTAATAATCGAATTGACATTTACAACAATTTGATACTTTAAAAATATCCAATGGATGAGACATTCCAATTCATGATATTCGATATATTTAAAATCTCCTACTTACACCATCATATTAGTTGAATTATATAAACTAAATTGCGCAATATAATATTTTCATCTTACATGTAACCCAACATGTTTTATCACGCTAGATGTTGCTAATAAAAAACTGTTGAAGTATGATTACAACTTATCGATGCAAATATGAAAGACGAATGCTTAAGGATAATATAAGAAACATGATTCATCATTTAGCTCTACCATTATCACTATAAGAACATACCATCAAATGTGTTGTTATATTCTCCGTATAAACGCACATAAGCAACCATGAAGCCTTATAAGTCGAAATAAAATAAATTGGATACCAAGACGGTTATCTGTTATATTATTAGATATTCATAACAATCACAATGTTTAATTTTTATGATTCTCTACTATAATTATTTTGAGATGAGAACACCAAGGTTCTTTGATAAAAAGTTTAAGGGAAATAATTTAGGAACAAGTGTTCAATTTGAGGAATAATCCAAAGAAATTCATGAAGGTTTTAACAAAGATAAGTAGGTCACTTAGGGTGTGGATTATTTCGGATTGAGGGTAATTTTGTAAGGTGTTTTGAGAATTTAAGGTTTCAGATGAAATGTAGTTAGATAATTAAGGTGTGTACTTGTATTAAATTCTGATTACCCTCATTAATGAAAGTAGTTGGGGTATTTATACTTAATCAATGACCCATGGGCTTTTTGGGTCGGATTGTGGGCTTAAGTTAAGTTTAAGAACCCATTAGCCAAAGATATGAAATGACCAACACCTTGCTTAGTCACATTCCACTAACATCACCTTATTCGGTGTTTCATGATAATGGTTTAGTCCGAACTTCCCTTCGGATAGGGGTAAGCAGCACTGTCAAAATTATCTGACCTCATCAGTAGCCCTTTTAGGTCTTGTAAAGAATCTTTGGAAGAGCTAACCCACAAGAATAAAAATCAACGCATTTCCAAAGTGACCTTCCAATCTATCTCTGTATCCGAACTCAAGAGATCGACTATTTCTGTTAAGAATTTCAAGAGTCAACCCGATCGGAATTTGGTGGGACTAATTTTACCGTTAAGAATTTCAAGAGTCATTTTTTTACGTGGGACACGTGTCAGGTTCTGGTTCGACTTGTCAGTCGTTTTTCTTCTAGATTTTTGTACCTACTAGGCTAAAACGTCACTTAGGGTGTAACCTCTATACTTTATAGCCCTTAATCATCACTTTGATTGGTTTGAATTCTCTTAGATAAACTCCTCATTTTCATAGTTATATAAATAAATTTCACTGTTCTATTGTCTTCAAGAACACAAATACTTCTAGAGAGAAAGTTTGGTAATCTTTTCAAACTGTGTCTGGGTACTTTGTGTTCACGGCCACAAGCGCATTGGTAAATGGAGGTTGGTTGAACTTGTCTGATCTAGAGAAAGCAAGAAACGTTACGAGAGACGCAAAGAATTGTTGCTGGTCTTCCTGCCTCTCATGGTGAAGAAATCGATCGACCAAAAGCAAACACAGACCAAGGTTCATCATTATCGAACACATCAAAGGTCACAAAATTAAATTTTGTCCAACTCTTTCTACTCTTCAATCAAGGTATTCTGTTCAAGAGTCTCAAAACCCTCTCCCTAAGAAAAGACAGTTTCCAGTGTTAGGAAACCTTCGCCTTTCATAGCCATGGGTTCAGATGCTGAGAAGACCACCCCTCGCCGGATAACTCGCCAATCTAAAGCTAAATCCACCCCTAGCTCTTTGAAACCTGCTAGTTTGGAGACGATAAAGCCCATGGCAGAAACTAAGCCATCTGAACAGTAGTCCAACGTAATGGAAGAAACTATGGAGCAGAGTATAGAAGATACTCATTTTGAGGCATCAGAACAGATGGAGGACGCTGTAGCAGATTGAAAGGTAAATGTTAAGATGGGCCTGCCCAATACTAAGTCGCTTCTGGAGCGTTTGGAAGGGAAAGTGAGGCCAAAGTTCCAGAAAGTTAACGTGAAATACTTGATATCCTTCCAGATAATTGCTTACGTGTATACCCATACTGCTGAGTTGGATCGTATCCGAAAAAAGTGGGGCTTCCCCAATTCTGTTAAGGTGAGAATCCTAATCACTCTAGAGACTCCGATGAACTGCATGTCCCACGAGCTAGTAGTATACACTGAGGTGCTGAATTGGGGACTCTGTTTTCCTTCAGATCTAGAGATAGTCAGATACTTTCGCCTGATAAAGCTCTGCCCAAGCCAGCTGAGTCCAAACGAATGATACACTCTGATGGCTGGCATAATGGCTTCAAGATTATCAAACATCCCACTTCTGATGGAGCAATTCGCTGCTGTGGCGATCTTATGCAAGAACCACCACATCCCTTTTTTACCACTACAATATGGGGAACGACTACAAGGTAGTAAATGACTTACTGAACTCTGAAAAACCATAGAGGACACAATTCATGTTCATCAGAGGAGCATGAGAGAATGGGAAAAAGATAAAAGCTGACTCTAGTCCAAGACAACTGACTCTTCATTGGAAGAGTATAAATAATTTTTATTTATGTTTTCCTTAGCCATTTAAATACTATGTGGTTATTTCGAACTTACTTGTGTCTCCTTTTAGTTTTTTCGAAGAAGTTTTCAGAGAATTCAAGAGGCTGGCCAAAACACATGTGATAAGTTAAACCCATGGGCTTCGGAGAAATGGGAGAACGGTTTCCACAACTGCTTTACCTCAGGGAACTTTGTGATGTCTCACATGTGGAATACTATAGGGAGAAAAGACCTCACCTGAGAACAACTGACCACTCCTCCTCCTGAAGATGTCGTCCTGAAGAGAGATGAAGCTAAGGACGACAAACTCTATATGCCTTCCAGGGTCAAAACCCCTAGCCATCTAGACAAGATGAAGAACAAAAGAAAGAAGAAAACCACACCAGACTCACCTCAGCCGATTACCGAAGGGGTCAGTTCTAAGAATCAAGGAGGAATTAATGCTGCTCTGCTAGATGCAGTTGAAGTTATAGTCAAAGAGGCTGGTGGATTAGATGACCCACCACAGATCACAAAGAAGGATAAGAAGTGCAAGGCAAGCAGTGGTGAAAAAGCTGCAAAAAAGAAGAAAGTTACTCTGGGATCAAAGATAATTATGTGTCCTTCTGAACTTCCTCCTCCGATTCCTGTTGATCCTACTCTTCAAGAATAAATTCCACCCAACCTTTATTCCGAACAGGCCACTACTGATGGAGAGGTAAATCTTGATGTATTTCAGAACATTAATCTTTATTTTAATGACTTGGACAAGGATGACTTTGCGGGGCCTTATCGTCCTGCCAATTCGGCCAACGCTGTGACCCATAATGGTGAGACATACGTGATATCAAGTGAGAAAGACACTCTGAGTCATGCCCTCTTAGGTTACATCTGTCCGAAAGTTGACCTGAAAGACAAGTGAGGGATCAAACAACTACCATCAGTTCCTTGACTATAGAGAACCAAGGCTTCACAAGTAGCCTCTCTACCGCTCAACAAAGCATAAAATACTTAAAGAAGGAAAATGAGGATTTAGCTACCAAACTGCGCAAGTCAGAAGATGCTCAGAAAGATCTTCACACTAAATATTTTGAACTGGAAACTTTTTCCTCTAATGAAATCAAAGCTCTAAAAGAGCAACTAGAATCTAGAGACAAAACTATCAAGACTTTATCCAAAGACAAAGTCAACTTGGAGGGTCTTCTTAAGAAGAAGACAGAGGAGAATACATCTCTAGTAAAAATTCAAGTCGAAGAGATAACTGGTGGAATAGAGAAGTATGCCTCTAGAGTGGTGGAATATTTGGAGAAAAGAGATGATGGAATTAAATCTGATATGGTCTTACTGTTTTACGAGACTTTTCCTAAGAGGACTCTTGGTCCTTTGTGGAGATTTGTGGAATACGATGAACTTCCTATCCATACAATGGATGATGGTGAGAGTTCAAGTGTTGAACTCAAAAGTCCGAAGAAAGGCGATGGTGATGAAAAAACCGAAGGGAACCAGCCCTACGGTTATATTGTTATGTTGTGTGTTTTTTGTTAAAAACTAACGTCTTTGGATGTCCAAGGCATCTTGTTGTGTTATTTGTTTAATTTATGTTCTTTAAAACTCAAAATCCTTGAATGGTCAAGGTATTTGTAAACCATGGATCAGGTTTATTCCGATCAGACTTCAGTATCATATTTCCCTTTGTGTGAATTTCGTTTAACTCTTTATTGCCAACGTTTAAATAGCCTTTAATATGTTAGATTTGTTAAGTAAGTGTATTAAATGATTTCGATCACATATGTTTAATAAATGTGATCAAGTGTTAAACAAATCCGATCACCTCGAAAATGTTTGAGAGTCGGGGTGTTTAATAGGTATTTAATATCTGATCTCCCCACATTGTGGTTAAGTTAGTAATAATTTTGCACCAGATCTTTTGAAGAAGGCATGAGATGTTATTGAAAAACTTGGACACCTCATTAAAACCTCCCCACGCCACCAGGGTAGGAAAGAGTATGCCCTTCTAATATTTACATTGACATTCAAAAAGTAAATATTTACAAGAGAGTTTTATTCTAAGTATAACCTAAGATGTTTAACGCTTCATGAGTGCTTTAGTGTTCTTCCATATTTATCTTGAAGTCTTTATGTTCCTGGTTTGACTTTCTCACATACCATATAAGGACCTTCCAAATTCGGAGCCAGCTTGCCAAACTATTTTTCTTTGGTGTGTAAAAAGACTTTTCTTAGGATTTTGTCCCCTAATTGAAAATCTCTCCTTTTAACTTTAGAAGCAAATTTGCTCCTCATCAAACCCTGGTAATGTGCCGTTCTGAAATGCACTTTAACCATTCTTTATTCAATCAAATCCAACTAATTCTTGACTGCCATATCATTTGCCTGTTCGGAATAGTTTTGGATTCTATAATATGGTAAAGTAGCTTCTATGGGAGTGATTACATCCAACCCATAAACGAGGGAAAAAAGAGATTCTTGTGTAGCAGCCCGATGAGTAGTTCGGTAAGCCCACAATACTTCTTGTAGATAACTTGGCCACTTTCCTGCATCTTCCTCCAGATTTTTCTTCAGCCCGGACAAGATTGTCCGATTAGAAACTTCAACTTGTCTATTTGCTTGAGGGTGGAAAGGATAAGAAAAGTAGTACTGAATTCCTCTGGAGGTGCAGAAGATTCCATGTCTTTATTATCGAACTGTAGCCCATTATCTGTAGTGATCTTTCGGGGAACCCCAAATCTGCAACATATATTAGATAAAATGAATTTAATAATTTCCTTAGAAGTGGTTCCATCTAAAGGAGCTGCCTCTATCCACTTAGAGAAATAGTCAATAACAACTATGATTGTTCGACATCCACCAGATGTCATGGGAAGAGGCCCAACCAGATCCAAGCCCTATCTATCAAAGGGTATCGGTTTGGATATGGATTGCATAGGAACTTCTGGCACGTGAATTTCATTTCCATATCTCTGGCAAGGATTACACTTCTTTACCATATCTCCGGCATCTGCTATTATGGTTTGCTTGTAATACCCTGCTAATAAGACTCTCCTGGTTAGGGCTTTGTAGCCACAGTGTGCAAGACCTTCACCATCGTGCAGTTCAGACTGCACAACTTGGGATTCTTCAAATCCTAAGAAACGCATAAGGGGTCTTCTCAAAGATTTCTTGTAAAGAATTTCCCTTAATACCAAGAAACCACGAGCCTTACACTTAAATTTCTTAGCCATGGCTTTGTCCGAAGGAAAAATCCCATCGGAAATAAACTGAAAAATATCATACCTCTAGTCCTTGGGTTAAATGGTTATTATGCTCATACTTTCTTCATTCTCTTTACCTTTTTCTTGGCCCGTCTTTATTGATGGATATTCTAACATCAGAACCCAAGGGTAAGATTCAGAAAAAGCTATGGTTGCCAAAGAGTATGCCACATTATTCTCAGATCTAGGGATGTGCTCATAGTGTATACTCTTGAAGCTTTCAACAACTTCTCTCAACATAAGCAAGTATTTTATCAATTGCTCTTCTTTGCTTATGATTGCCCTTGAGCATCATGAATAAGTAATTGGGAGTCACTCATTAATCAGACTCTTCTGGCTCCACATATAAGGGTTAGCTTGAGACCAGCTATAGCTGCTTCATATTCAGATTCTTTGTTAGAAGCCCTGAAGCCAAAACATATAGCCTGGTACATAGTATCACCAAATTGAGAAGTTAAACGAATTCCAGCCCCACATCTCATAATACTAGACCCGTCATCAGTTTGGACTACCCAAAGGGAGAAGTTAAACGAATTTCAACCCCACATGAAATTCTACCAAGAAATCGGCCACTGACTGGGCTTTAATCGTTGTTCGGGGTGCAAAATCAATATCATAATCACCCAGCTCAACTGACCACTTGGTCATTCTGTTTGATACATTAGCTTTCTGAAGAAAACTCTTCAAGGGAAAAGATGTTCAAACGATAATGGAATGAGCTTGTAAGTATGGTCTCATTTTTCTTGCCGCAATTACCAAGGCCAATGCTATTTTTTCTAACTTCAGTTATCTTCGTTCAGCATTTAACAAACTTTTGCTAATATAATACAGCGGACGAGGGTAACTATCCACCTCTTTTACTAGCACAACACTTATTGCATACTCTGATACAACTAAGTATATGCAGAGCTTTTCCCCCGAACAGGTTTAAAGTGAGTCTTGGGTGAAGACAAATGTTTTTCGATTTCAAGAAATGCCTTATCACATTGTGGAGACCAATTAAAGTCTTTCACATTCCTTAACACTTGAAAATATAGAGCGCATTTGTTTGAGGATCTTGAAATAAACCTGTTCAACGCAGCCAATCGTCCGGTCAATCTTTGAACTTCTTTGGTGCTCCGAGGAGGATCCATAGCTAATAGAGAATTGAGCTGATCCGGATCAGGTTGAATTCCTTTTTCATTTATTATATACCCCAAATTTTTTCCAGACCAGACATCGAAAACACACTTTTCATAGTTTAACTTCAAGTTCACAACCTCCAAGTTGGAAAACATCTCTTGACGATCAGATATATGCGCATCTTCCTCAAAGTTTTTACTATTATTTCATCTATATAAACTTCCGTATTTGCGCCAATCTGATTAGTAAAGGCTTTATTCACTAACCTTTGATAGGTGGCCCCAACATTTTTTAATCCGAACGACATCACTTTATAACAATGAAGACCTCTGTTTGTAATAAAAGTGGTGTGGCCTTGATCCTTCAGATCTACTTGTATTTGGTTGTACCCCGAGAATGCATCCATGAAAGACAAAAGTTTATTCCCAAAAGTAGGATCCCCCAATTGATCTATCTGAGGAACATGATAAGGATCCTTGGGGCATGCCCTATTAAGATCAATAAAGTCGATACACATGCGCCATTTTCCATACTTTTTCTTGACCAAAACTGGGTTGGCAGTCCATAAAGGGTACTGAGACTCTTTTATGTGGCCCATCTTGGTCAGACGATCAACTTCTTGAACAATCACATATGTTTTTTCTTTAGAGAAAGATCTTCTTCTTTGTACAACCGATGAAACATGAGTTTGTATGAACAACTTATGACAAATTATATCAGCTGGCACTCCGATAACATCATCATTTCACCATGCAATTACATGTTGATTACTCATTAAAAAAGATAGCAACTTGTGTTTCAAACTTGGTGCCAGCTTGGTACCAATTTTAATATTTTTTCCCTCAGCTAGGGAATGAATTTCAACCTCATGTACGGGTATTATGACACTGGGAGCCTCCCTTGGATTATCAATTTCATTATCCTCGGTGGAAGGCTCCAATAGCTGTTAATCTTGACTGTCTCTACAGACTTAGAGACAATGGTCGTTGCATAACATTTCCTGGCTACCTTCTGACTGCTCTGGACAACACCTACTTATCCCTGAACAACGTATTTTAAACATTGATGGACCGTAGAGGCCACACCATGTATTCTGGAGAGCCAAGACCTCCAAAATATTTCATTATAAGATGTTGGGAATAACACCACAACAAATAAGACTCTCACCATTTTCTTGAAAGGTCCCTTTCCCATCAATACTTTTTCTTCAAATTCTCCAATCACATCTGCAGAACTCCTTGTGAAGCCCACGAATGTTATATAACCGAAGGGTTTCTTATCTGTTTGTAGGAGCTTAAAAACAAGATGTTCGCTGAAATGCATATGTCAATCAGGATTCGACGTATATCATTTCCCCCTATTGATGCCCCTATTACCACAGCGTCCTCATGAGTCCCTGCAATTTCTCTTAGGTCATCCTCATCAAAAACTATGAAAGGAGCTGAAGTTTGATACAGGTGTGTGGACATCCTTTCATCCAACTGAGTAGTCAAACTGTGGACATTCCTCTTTCTTGAAGAAATAGAAGGTGCAGTCACAGTGTCCCCTCCAAAGATAGTTAAAGATTCAAAGTATTTAATCAAACCAGAGACAGTAGTAGTCTTGTCTGTTATTACCTCCACCCCATTCCGACTTGGATCCGGATCAAGGTACTCAGAGTCTATATCAAACCTTTTAGTAATCACCATAGCATCATCCTGTGCAGACGTTCCAGGATTGCTTGAATGAGTAGTTCAGGGAGTGTTGGCATTGGATTATGTATTATCTGGTCTGTTCCCCCCTTGTTTTTTATATAGGTCCCCAACTTACCCCTCTCAGTGAGATTTTGGACCTCTTTCTTCAAGACTATACAGTCATGGGTATCATGGCCTATCTCATTATGGTACTTGCAGAAACGGGTACTCCGGTTTTCCCTGGGGGATTGCAACGTTGCTGGTTTTCTAAAGTATACTTCATTTTTAGTTTATCATATATTGTAGCCACACTTTCCCCCAATTCAGCAAACCTTAAGTTAAACCCATGGTCCCCTCTTATTTCTGACCTGTTGGTTCTGATTCTGGTTGGACTGATTCTGCGTTGATCGGTTAGATCCCTGTTCAGTCTCCTTTGATCTATAACCGGACTGATTAGCAGCTTGAGGTGTTGACGCAGTAGTGGTGGGCCTAATTTGGCGAGGCATTCTGTATTTTTTAGTCTCCTCAACATTGATTTAACAACCCTCAAAAGTCATGGCCTTCTTTCGAATCACTGAATCAACCAAGTTTCCTGGATTCAAACCATGTCTGAGGGAAGCAATCATAACATGTTCAAAGAAATATGCTAACCCGTTCTTTGTGTTCGCAAACCTATTGATGCACTCCTTTAGAGACTCATTTGGCTCATGATCACAATGGATGATGGTATCTCAATTACCCTTAAGATCCTTGCTTCCCACGAAGTACCTCCGGAAAGCTACCCAAAATATATCAAATTTTTTAATAGATCCCCGGGGGAGACTATTATACCACTTGAGAGAACTTCTCGTGAAGTTTTTAGAGAAGGACCTACACAACAATCTGTCATCATCATCGAAGTTCATCATAAAGTTTTTAAACTGCTCCAGATGGTTTTCCGGATCTTTGCTCCCGTCGTATTACTCCATATTAGAGCTATCAAACCTCTTGGGAAGATGTCTTGAGTGTATTTTTGCAGATAAAGGTGATTGCCTCTAGTTCTTGCTACGGCTAAAAATAATATCATCATTTGGAGTAGCCAAAATACCACGTTCAGACTAGAAGGCAAAGGGATCAATCAGCAAGTGGTCAATATGTTGATTAGTTGAACACTTTATTTTCCCATGATGTTTCTTAAGCCTTTCATGTCTATCCTTTTTTCTTGAATGTTTTCTCGTAAGCCTCATTTTCTTTTTCGATCGCCCTTCATCAGTGCTGGAGGAAGCTGACTCTTCAAGTTTTGCCTCATTAGATGAGTTGTTGGAGGATTCTGATGTAGAGCTCTCCACATGTTTAGATCTATGTGTTTTCTTGGAGATTAGATGAGTCTTCAGAGACTGCTCATTCTCTCCAGGATTGTCAGTATGGTGAAGTACTGACGCACCAAATTTTTCTTTAACCCTTTTTTTCTCCTTGTTTTAGCGCTCTCAATGTCTATATCTCAGCCATCAATTGATCGCGCTCCTCAGTAGTGTATTCATTGTTTTCTATTACGACTTCCACCTTGGGAGATGGAACATTCTAATCATTTGGATCCATCCAAACTACCTTGTATGTTGGTTTTGAATATGAAATTCAGGCACCGTCGTGCTTCCACTGTGGTCGCCAATTTGGTGTGGATTATTTCTGAATGAGGGTAATTTTGTAAAGTATTTTGAGAATTAAAGGTTTAAGATGAAATGTAGTGAGATAATTAAGGTGTCAGCTTGTATTAAACTCTAATCACCCTCATTAATGAAAGTAGTTGGGTATCTATACTTAGTCAATGACTCATGGGCCTTTTGAGTCAGATTGTGGGTTCGGGTTAAGTTTAAGAACCCATTAGCCCAAGATATGAAATGACCAGAACCTTTCTTAGCCACGTTCCACTAACATCACCCTGTTTGGTGTCTCATGATAATAGTTCAGTCCGAACTGCCATTCGGATAAGGGTAAGCAGCAATGTCAAAATTATCTGACCTCATCAACTTAGACAACATATTTGTCCAACGCAATGTTATTTGTGTTTATACACTTAAAGATAAATAGGTCACGAAGCCAACATATCAGCAAAGTGATCCATGTTGATGAACTGATGCTCAAAAATAAGTAGGTCATGAAGTCATCATAGTACATCATTGTGATTTATATAGATGAGTTGATACTCATGTATCAAATAATTTGGTTTCAATGTGAGTCGTTTCAATTATGTTAGAATATAAAGTTACTCAAGATGATATTTGACTTCCACATAGGAAACAAAATGAAATTGTTCAAAAACATCAAACTTCACCTCCTTAAGAAGTGCAAAGTGAAGAAATAGTATCCTTAAGAAGGTCCACCAAAGATAGTAACAACACTATATGGTTAACGCATTTTTTTGTGTTTATTAATCTTTTCTTGGCATTAAATGCCTTTGATTTTTGTTATAATTTTCAGACATCTTGCAAGAATAATACAATCATGGAGTATTCACGTGTTTTTCATCATTGTAAAAATTGATCATTAACACATAACCCAATTCTCTACCGACACGTTTTCCCATTTAGTAAGTTAACGTTTTGTGTAATGCATATGTGTGATGAATAAATAAGTATTATACAGTAAGATAGTACTCTCCAAAAAAAATCGACTCCTAAATATTGAAGCACACAATGTTAATAAATTCTTAAAATAACTACAAGAATAGTATTATTTGGAGATATAATAAACAAACATTTATTTTTAAAAATAACAACTGATTTTGATATAGTGTCTCAAAATCAATTGTTTAAAAATAATAATATGATTCTCATATACCATCTTGGAGTCCATTACTTTTAAACAAATATGTAACAACTGATTCTAAAATAGTGTCTTAGAATCAATATACACTATCATGAACTTTATAAAATTATATATTTTAATTTGAGTTTTTGAATTATAATGATTAAAACACGATAAATATACGTTATTAGTGGTCTGGTTAACATCCTCCACTATTTAACTGTTATTTTCTCCTTCAATTATCTTGTCATAGATAAATTTTGGATTTTATTTTTATTTTATTTTAGTATTCCAATTCTGAAAAAATCTTGTGTATAATTTAAATTGTGTTATCTTAATTTTATATATTCACGAATTCATTATTTGAAAGTACAATGGCATCAAAATATAAATTAAATACATGTTAAGGACAAGTTAATATAATTAAGTGAGTGAAATGTTATTTTTATTTTTGCATAATGAGCGAGAAAATATTATATCCCTTCATATATTTTTGTTCTCCACATTCAAAGCAAGTCGGTCATGTTATACTAGTTGATCATATCAAAGTAGGTTCGGCCATTCTTGAACTTACCATTAGTCGTATATGGTTGACAAAATGAGGTAAAAAAGGTCTACAAAGGATCAGATTATTGCGGCAAAGAGCATGACTTGTCATTGATAATCTGGATGCATTGATATAAAATTTGAAATTAAAGATACTTGCCATGTAGAACATTTTCCTACTGATGGAACCTTGTAATTCCAAGTCTTCACTATAATAAGAGTTGGATCCCCACTGTGATCTGGGAAAGCCAACCTACTGAAATTAATTGCAGAATGCTCATCACGACAATAACTAGGATCATCACGGAGACAAAGCAATTTTATCGCGGTAACGATGTTTGCTCATCATGGTGAAATGTGCAACAGTTAAGTAACACTCATTACCCATTATTTTTCCACGGCGAGACATGTTTGTTGTCGTGGTAAGAATTGACAAATTCCTTTTCATAGACTTATGTTTTTTTAAAAATATACCTTTCTAATATAATAAAAAAAATTGTAGGATTTTATTAAAACCTATAAATAGGTTACTAGGCTAAGGGTTAAACACATAATTTATAATCATCTTCAAAATTTTAAAACTATTTTTTCAAAAAAATTCAAATTCATGTCAGTCTGAATTCTGATTTATAGTTACTTATATAAGAATTCAGAAGCATTGTTATATTTCTAAAAATACTTTCATCAAAAGATCTAAAAAATTTAGAGATCAAATAAGATTTTTTAGAAAACGTATTCAATATGTGTTTTAATCTATATTTTCTCGACCACACTTTAACAAATTTCAAGTAAGATTTATGCGGTGATTCTGTAAGTTTTGTTTCTCTTAAAAAAAATTCATAATATAATAAATAATTAAGATCTACAATGAAAACAGAGAGTACAATGACTATCATGAAAGTAAAGCATTAAGATTGTTTCTGATTGGATCGTTATGATGGAACAACCCTCATAAAAGGTGAAACGACAAGTTGAAGTTTTTAATGTTGGCACTCAGATCTGGAGCATTCTTATGGAAAAGTATAAATACCGTTATATCTCTTGTAGCTCAATATGGAAATTATAATTTGTTTGTACGAAAAAATTTCTATCATAACTTCATGAATTTGGAAACATAGTTAAAATGCTCATGTTCGCAAAAGTAGAGGAATACTCTAAGTACATAAATTTTAGAAGTATAAACACGGTTGAACAAAAAATAGAAACAATAAATCTCAGAAATGATGCTTAGAACCAAAACGGAATAAATGTCCAGAAGAGTAGAACTATGTGTTGTGTTTGGTAAACGAGCTCATTTTGTAAAATATTGCAATCTTCAGAGAAACTTGAAAGCATAAGCATTATATAAGAGAAAATTGTAGTAGTTGTAACTAAGTTAATATTGTGAAAATTAAATCCTCTAATTGGCGGTATGATACATGTATATCGATACAGATTTCCCATGTCAAAACTCTATTCAAATCAATTTAATAAAATAGTGATGCACGTGAGGTACAAATGAACCATACAAATAAATAAAAAATAAAAGGTTGTGAAAACGTCGAGTTAGTGTTTACAAGTAGAAAAATGTTAATTTTCACTAACGTTTTGTTTGTTCTAGAGATGAACAATAAAAATGAAATCTTGTGATCTTTTGGATAAAAAAATAAAATCGTTCAATATACAAATTTGACAAACTTATTCTGGCCAAATGAGGTATCTTTGTTAGAAAAATGATACTTCTGCAACATAATGGTAAAACCATGTAACTTTGAAAATTCAATGAGTAGAGCGATAAATTTTATTTACTCTTACTCTCATAAATATTATTTATAGTGGTATGGTAGACTTGCACAAATAGGTCATAATATGATTAATAGAATTTTTAAACAAAAATTATATATTGTAATATAGGTTTGTATAAAAAATTACATTATGTGTAGAATAAAAATGATAAAGAAATCTTAGAAGAGCTTCAAAAGATGTAAAAAATATTAAACTATATATGTATATAAGTTAAACGATCTCTTGATGCAAATCCGTTAAAAATACTTTATAACTTTCACATATGTCTATCTAATATTTATATATGTTTATTTTTTAAACAAATGGATGAGGTCTTTAACACGTTTAAGATATTAAAAACAAATGATGAAAACTATTTAGACACCACGATTAAAATATTACATAGTGATAGAAGTGATGAATATTTCTATGTATATTTTCAAGATTCTGTAAAGAACACTGGACATCCATCAGTGAAGGCGTCTTATATGCCTCAACAAAATGGATTGTCTCAACATAAAAATAGAACATTATTGAAGATAAACAATACCATGTTATTTAATTATAGATTATATATTAATTTATAAGGAGAAATCATTTTAATAGCATGTCAATCTTATTTCTCTTAAGAAAATTGGAATTTCTTTATATCATTTATGGAAATAAATGAAATAAAAGATTTGATATCTTAAACTGTAAGGTGTTTAGTATTTTGCAAAATCACATATCTATAAAAGATAATAGTATGTTTAATATTATACGATGTGCGTTTATTAGATGAACAATCAATAACAAAGCTACATAATTGTACATTTGAAATATAATATTGTATATGAATCTATGGAAGCAGAGTTCTTTGAATCCATATCATATGATGATAATATGGCTCAAACCTATGTGAAAGTCAAATAAATAAGTTCACAAAAACATATTTGGTTGTAGATAAGCCTCACGAATCTCGTAGGATCAAAGGAAGAAAATATCTAAAGGTCTAGAATTTGATGATATATATTTTTAAAGGATTTCTTTTACTTGGTGGAATGAAAATGTAAAAAAATTGTGCTTAGGTAAGAAAACAATATACTCCAATAATTATACATTTTGGAAAGAGACAATAAATGGTGAAACAAATTCAATTATTTTAAACCACGCTTAGAATTTAGTTGATTTGGTTGTGGGTTTAAGACGAATGAGTTGTAAGTGTGTATTACAAAAAAAAATACTACACGGATGATACCATTCAAGTGTTTAAGACAAGATTGTTACCAAAGGGTTTTCGACAAAAAAAGAAAAGAATAAATTATTTTGACACATATGCTCTACTGCGGTTGTTAGAACCATAGGGAGAAAAATGCTTTTTGAAATTACACCGGTATACAAACTAAATATTCATAAAATGGATGTCAAAACGACATTCATAAATGGATACTCGAGGAGGAGGTTTACATGGAATAACTTGAAGATTTTGTACTTAAATAATATGAAGCAAAAATATATAGGATTTTTCAGTTTTTATATAGTCTAAAACAAACACATAATAAATGATATGAAAAGTTTGTTACGTGACCGGTATATTTAGATATAATATGACAAACAAGTGTTTATATACTAAGGTCCGCGACGACATTGTGGTAATTGTGTGTCTATATATAGATTATTTATTTATATTAAGTGATGAATGGAAATGAATCACTAAAGTGAATAGGTTTATGTCTTCTACCTTTAAGATGAAGGATCTTGAAGATATAAATATTATTTTGGAAATAAAATTATTTAAAAACACTTTAAGTTTTATCTTAAATTAATCTCTTTATATTGAAAAAATACTTATAAATTAAAACATTTGAAACTTACAGAATTCATCTGACATTAATTATAATTTAAAACTTGAAAAGAGTGACAGACGAAGAATGACCCAATTGGAATACAGTAGTGATATAGAGATTTTGATGTATGTAATTTTATGTACTACAAATATCTCATTTGAGGGTGAGTAAAATAAGCCAATTGACTAGTAAATCAAATGAGAACATTGACATGCTATTGAAAGGAACTCGGAGACTTGAAGAAGACAAAAAAATATGTCATTCCTTTATCTTTATATTCCTGGGATACTTGATGGATATACAATCGTAAATTAAATCACCTCGATAACAAATAAACTACGGGTGAATAAGGTATTAAAAAACAGACATGTATACAATGGTATCTACAGTGAAATATATGGATACAAACATTTAAATGATATGTACATTTGGCGATTGATTCAACGTGTTCTATTAAGAAGCTGCCTCATTCGTAACTTGACATCGAGAATGATGTGACTAAGCTTTTTAATTTGATATTTTACGATTGACGATAATCCAATTCGTTAAGCAAGAATGACATTTGGGGGTGCGATTTGGATGAATCAACATATTAAATTTAAAAGACTAGTCGCGATCTCAAGTCAAATTTTCCACCCCAACCTGGCGATTGTCATGAGAAAAATTACAACAGCTAATATCATTAACCATTGTCCGCCGCGGCAAACACGAATCTAGTTTTTCAAAAGTGTATTCCGAATTATTTGTTTAGAATTTTAAATATTTTTATAGGATTTTATTAAAACTAATAATTAGACACTCTCTCCTAACAAAATTATAATCTATATTTCTTTTTATATTTAAAAACTAAATATTCTTCTTTGTCAAAAATTTATCGATTTTTAATTACTTATGTCACAAGTTTTAAGATATTCCAAAAATACCTGCGTCAAAAGTTTAAACAACAAAAATATCAGAATATTTTTTGAACCGCAATACGTGTCTTGAATCTTTATTTTTGTTGCAACTTTCCGAGATTTATGCTACGAAATTGTAAGGCTTTTTTAAATTATACTATTTTTCTAAAATTCATCGTTTAAATAAAAATGGGCGATTCTGAAGTTGATCGCAGCCAAAAGAACGTTCTGAACACACTATAAGTGACTGCTGCGTGGCAAGTTTTTCAAGGTCCTCGGTTTCGACATCTGAACATTGAGGAAAGAATAGAAGTTGTTTTCAGTCCCAAGGATACAAACTGGAGGTCTTGGAAGTGGTTTAATAAAATTGGTTAGTTTGATGTTCCATTAGAAGAGTGCTTTCACAATCACGTGAATGATGTGTTCGTTAAGAGGAACGACATTCACAGACGCTGCTAAATTGATAGTAAATATTCAGCACAGTATGTTTGATAGCAACAATAAGCTCAAGTGTTGATTTCTTCACAGTTATGAGCTACGCGATTTATTGCAAAGTGTAACACTCGACTGTATTTGGAAAGCCTGAACCCAGTGTTGCATTGTTACTTGCAGACAGAAAATGCGAATAGAGCAGCGTAAGTGTACATAAGCTATGTGAATTACAATAGAAGATTCAGGTGGATGCCATGAAACTATAATATTCAATTCCACTACATTAACTCTGGCAGTAAGGTTAGCATTGTTGCCTTCATTACCGCCAATGCCATAATCAAGTAACTTATCTTCTTTGAATTATACATCGCCACATATCCTTTGTATACTTCGACCTAAAGTTATTTGAGTACATCGTCTGTTCTCCTATCACTTAGCATCATTTAATCAACTTCATGCTAAAATCCCAGAGTTTTTTTGCCAAATCAACGTCTTGTCCAAACGCGCTAGCTTCTCCTATATTGCTGTCCATAAAATATTTTCCGCCTATCCCATTTACCTGAGGATGCAATGCCACATAACAAGTCGTAGCTGCTCCCTGTTGAACATTTTTAAGCACCATTCTTCCAAGCGTACTAATGAACCCTGCATAAGTTTAACAAATAGGGATACGATCACAAATTTCCACCGCATTAAATAAATTACACCATCACGATAAATCTACCCTTTAATACGAAAACTACAAACATGTTCATGTGAAGTGGTTGCAATCTTCCACAAGGTGTCATAATAATTTACAATATTCAGAAAATGATTATAAAATCAAACATAGGAAACGGTTTGCATTATAAACTCAAGTAATTACCGTCCAAAATGCCAAAATGTCGGAAGAGATTTGTAGTGATAACTCCTGGATGAAGTGAATTTGCAGTTATGTTAACACCTTCTTCCTGTTTGAAGACAAAATATTATATATCCGTATAGGGCCTTAAATTTATTTTCAAAAATATCATTATCGTCACACTCAGAACTAGCCGCAGAGAAACCTCTAAAAAGAGAATTCAATACAAAAAAAATTACCCAGGAAGCAATAATCGATCATACCTTAAATCTTCTCGTGAGCTCGTTGGCATGCAGAGTACAAGCAAGCTTGGATTGGCCATATGCAAACAGTCTGCTGTATCTGTAGACAACCAATTGCAGACACAAATATTATAACATGCTTCTATGTGACCATGTATAGGTGACGATATAAACATAACAACAAAAGATATTACGCATAAGAACAAGCAAATGTCCTGTTGTTTAGCTTTTCTATATGACTATGTCGATTGTATATCACTTACTCAGATTCATCGTTAAGCTTGTCAAAACGAATTCCTTCAGGATATGGGTACCGGTGAGCTTCAGAGGATAGGCTAACTATTCTTCCTTCCCTTTTGCTTTTCTGTGCTGTTTTCTTCATAGTGTCCAACAAAAGATGTGTCAAAAGAAAATGACCTGCACAAATAGTCACACAACCACATGGTATGTTTAAATCTTTCATATGTCTATACACAAACATAAAATACAAAATACAAAGAAGTATAGTTTTGCGAGTACATTAACATACAAATATATTTTAGAAATATACCTAGATGGTTGGTTGCGAATTGTAGCTCTATGTTGTCTTTGGAAAGCATGAATGGAGATGCCATTACTCCTGCATTGTTACTTCCATTCAAACACAAAATATCAAACCTCCGAACATTTGGCCTAAATTCTCTTACGAAAAGTAAAGAGAGAGAGAGAAAAGTAGTAGGACTTACATAAGGAGATTGAGTGAAAGACCTTTCGCGTTAAAATCGGAGGCGAATTTCTTGACGGATGCCATTGAACTGAGATCCAATTCCATCGGATCAACTTTAGCAGTCGGTATCTCCTTAACAATTGATTCTATA
Source organism: Limnanthes douglasii subsp. nivea (assembly GCA_036936605.1). NCBI lineage: Eukaryota > Viridiplantae > Streptophyta > Magnoliopsida > Brassicales > Limnanthaceae > Limnanthes > Limnanthes douglasii. Next base: position 88,867,207 of record JAUPFV010000003.1, read on the forward strand.
GCATCTTTGGCTGCAGACATATTTCTTACTGCCATAATTACATGGGCACCACGTAGAGCAAGAACCCGCGCGGTTTCAGTGCCAATACCACTAGATCCCCCTACCACAAAACTAAACTGTAAATTCACACTTTCTTTTAAATAAGACTAAACCGTGGATGAAGCCAAATGCGGCTATGCCGATATGCCAAATGCAACATATGAACTGATATATATTGGTGTTTGGTCATCAAGTAAATATAAAGGAAAGTGATTGTGAGTAAGAATCATTGATGAATGATGAAACTCTTCATTTTTAGCTCTAAAAAGTTTGGCCACCGATTTTGTTCAATAGTTTAAGTATATTCACGGTCTTCAAAATATGTTTATGTTATCTAGATTGCATGAAAACATATTGCGTGTAACGTTTTCGAAATTTCATGAGATCCAAACAGAGCTTAAGAGTTCCATCATTTCTACTTCAACATCCATTGATAAAGCAAAAAAGCAAACTGATAATTGATAAGAACAATATAACAAAGTTTCAAATCAACCACTATCTCTCAATTTGCAAATTTTTCTATCATATACTGTCTTCGATACAAGTTTCGCTCAATTTGTTTTCCCTCGAAACGTGTGAGTTCCAAACAGAGCCTATAAGATTCATTTCATTCTTCATCCCTTATAAAATAAACCATTCCGATCCGATTATTCAATATCATAAAACAAACAAACGATTACAAATTAAGTAGTTTAGTTATCAGTTTGATTTCAATCCGTTCGTTAATCGGGTTAGATGAAAACAGAGAGAGAGAGGACCTGTAACAATGGCGGTGAGACCAGAGGCATCGATTCCATGAGTGACTTCCTCTGCTGTTGAAGACGATGAGAAACCAGATGGCCCTTTTCTTCTAAACAACCACATTTCTCTTTTTCTCTAAAACAAATGAAAATACGCAAACCCAGTTTTTGTAGTCTTCTATATTGGGGGTGACTACTACATGCAATCGTGTGGAATAGAATTTTATATCGGCTTTTATTATTTTTATTTTATTCCTTTTATTATATGATTCCCCCCACATGAAAATAATATTTGGAAAAAACTAATTTTAAAAATGGTCAGGCAGGTCAGCATCAATTGTTAACCGGTCTTTTTCTGAATTTTTTTTTAAAAGGAAAACGTTTAGCTGTTTCCGTGATTTTCCATTCATCATAAAACAAATTACGTGCTGCGTATTAAGAACCAGTGGTATATCAATACTATATATTAAATAAATAAAAAAGGGTACCAAGGCCTCAATTATTCAATGCAACAAAGTGATTAGTTTCGTCCTTTATGATTCACACAAACTGGATTTGCTTGACATGTCCATCCTCTTTGGCTGGACGCTAGTAGTTGTTGCAAACACTTTTACGTTGGAAAGCAAACGTTTTGATAATAAACTCTATATCTCTTCTACAATAATATTTCTTTTCTCTAAACAAAATAAGAAAATAAAGAAAAACAACTACCAATTTTACTTTGTTACTTAGACAGCTACATGGCACGGCAAAAAATCCAAACAGTCTTAACCTCTTGCTATTATACCGACATTAATAATGCTCGTAACTATTGCAAGAAGATCGAGAAAAATGGTAAACTAACTAAATAGTTTCAATGAATATAATCCAAAAGTAATTATTGAACAAACCCTGCAATTTTCTATCCAAGAAAACAAAGTTACATTCCACTAAAGGCATAATGTTATTGCCTTAGCTAGAACAACCTTCTATCACAATAATGGATGAGTTATACATAAAAAAGGGCTCTACTAATCGGTCCACTACCAACTTTTGAGAAGAAAGGGCATAGTAGTTCTGGTAAAACCTTTCTTCAAATCTGTGACATAAAACTACCAAGTAAAATTGTATATTCCATTGTATAACTAGCACTCGCTAAAGTATAAATTTTTGTAGAGCAAAATAAACCTTCCTCGTTTCTCGGTTTGTGTTCTGACGATGTGTTTTATATTACCACTCTTTCTACTTATTTCTTGCCGCAGGTCCAGAATTTGAAGACTTAATATCATCAAAGGTAAGTAACGGACAGGTACTTTGCAATGCCAAGAATTCTACAATTGTAAGTCTTATTGGTCTGTTGAGCATCCTGCAAGTTCAGAGTCCGGGGAGAGGACTAGCATCACATGTTCACCCGCAATGGCTTCCTTCCATCCTGAAATTGACAGCCAAAGAATCAAGATACTGAGACACAATTTAGCAGATAGGTAATGGAAAATAAGGTTCACTAGAATTTTCGTACAAGTTTCTTGTTTTCTTTACAAAAAAATGTACATTTCCAAGATTTATATATTTTAACTACCAACTTATTTTTTCTAACTTTTGAATTTCCACAAACCTTTGTTAATCCCAATGACTAATCTTCGTTCCTATTTTTATTATAATTATTCAATATTTATAACTTAATCCGATATAGCATTTATAATCATCTTACGTCAACTTTTTTAATCTTTTAAACAGACTGTACTTTTACTAAAAAGTAAATTTAAGGAGGTTTGTTATTAAAATCTTAAGCATGAAGGTAAACTCTTACTTTGTGCAAGAAATGCTTCAGCTTCGCGGCAGTTGAACTGCGGGCTTCCTAGACTTATGATGCCATCAGTCAGTGACGGTGCACTTCCCTCGTCAGCAGTATAGCTACTGTCCACTGAGCATGAAGTTTGACAGCTTTCACAGGACAAGGTTTCATTCTCATCCCCATTTTTTCTAGCAACCTGGTCCAGCTCATTTTCTTCGTAACCGTTCATACCAGGCATTTGACCATTGCTTTCATGTTGCCTCACTGGTCTCCATTCTTTAGCATTTGACCACTTAGTGCCAACCTGAAGAACAGATTTGGCGGACTTCTCCTGAACATTCTTATTTGACGTTTCATGCTCTGCAGTATAACCATTGCTGCCTGTGGATACATCATCTCTCTCACTGGATTTACACTTTCCAAGTGTTACAGATATAGAACCAATCAAAACCTCATGACCAGGTTTGTATATTCCTCCATCCTGTCTGCTATAGCTTGGACCCTTCCCGTTGTTTTCTGAATTAGCTTTTTGATTCCATACTCGATTATTGACTAATGCTGTTCTAGAAAACTTGTCAGTTTCATGACTTTGCGAACCTTCGATTTCTGAAGCACTAGAAATTTGATTAGCATGGCAATTACTTGGAGCTCTCAGCTGCGGGTTTTGGGGTACCTGGCGGCAAGAGACAGCTATATCCTGACATACTTCGAGTCGGTCAGCATCTAGCACATTGGCAGGTTCCGGGGTTGATGAACCTGCAGCCGGCACAATGTTTGGTTTATCAGCATCAGGAATAGGTACAGCCAAAGGGCTGAATGATTTAACTGCGTATTCCACTTTCGATGTCTCATTAACATCTTTATTCTTTCCTTGTCTTTGATCCTTTGCTTTGTTCTTCTTCTGTTTGAGCTTCTTCTGCCTTTTCCTCTCCAAAAGATCAGCTTGCCTGCACATCATAATATAATTCTGTTTTCAAATACATTGTTTTTAGTATAAAGAATTAAATTGCAGATTCAACGCACATCTAATGAATTTCCATATGGTAGGAGGAAACTTTATCAATGACAAGATAACGTTATTTATATATATGAATGAGCTCATTAGTATTTAGAGATACGCATAAGAGGTGATAATTTTTAAGTTCTTTCTATCTTGTTCAACAATTTATAATTTGGATATTTCATTTCTATGTCAAAAGATTCATATTTTTACGAGATCGCATAGGTCTGCGATGGCTTTCAACTCTGTTAATAGGGAAATGTTTAGTCAGTCAAAACCTATTTCTCATTTCTTGTATGTGGAAAGACAATATAAGTGACTTTTATGATGTCTGTGCTGTATTGTACATCCTGATTCCTGACTAAGGTAAATTACCTTCTCTGAGCAGCTTCTTCCTCCTCTACAAGTAACTTCTGGCATCTAAAAGCCTCAGCATCCTTGTATGCAATCCATGCATTTACCTAAGAAGAAAGTTTTAAAAATATAAGTTGTTCATGGTACAAAATTAGTTCCTCATTTATTCCTACGCAGAGATTCGCATATGTATTTAGTGGACCAAAGCCAAAGATAGACAGATAAAGGAGGGCTGACCAATTTCTGTTCGAGGAGGAAGCTTGTGGCAGCAATTAAGTTTTTCGCCTCAAGACCAACCTTTCCAGGTTCCCCGTCAAAAACAAATTTTTCCAGTAATGCAGATGGTCCATTAAGGAATGTAGTTTCACTTGCATCATCAAGAATACTGAACAAGTCATGGGAGGAGATAGGAAATTCAGATGCCTTTGTGTGAATTATACCCTGCACAGGTGTGCCCGGTCCATAAGACAACAGCATGGCACGAGTATTTAGAAAGAAAAAACAACTAAAAGAAGAGGCCTGTACCAGAAGAGCAGAACCAGCCCTCAAATAGACTTGAGGAAACGGAGTGAATCCTGAACTTCGAATAAATACTGTCAAAGCCTCCACAACTGACGACCCTGGGGTTTCCTGATACACATGCAATCCATAATTTAGAATTAGCCAAACAACAGTATGAAGAAAAAATTAGACTAAATATGAACAAGTGGAATCCACTTAAGTATGTTAATAGCATTATATCAGGTCTCAAGTAGAAAAGGAGACTACAGCAACTGACCTAGAAAAATCATCAGAATAAACATTACACCAGATATCAAACAACTGTAACATACTCAGCACCCACTCAACAGACTCAGAACACGAGTAAAGAAGACAATTCTGCTGTTACAGTCTGAATTTTATTGCCACCCCAGGGTTACCACCCAATGGCCATTGCAAAACAAGAACACATAATAAATGAATGTCAACTAAAGTAGAAAAACACTACAAGTATACCTTACGGCCACTACAAGAAGAAAACAACTTATCAACGCAAATGAGGAATACATATAGTTCTGTCGTGTCAGGAAAGATGGTAGGTATCGCAATATAGATATTGTAAACACGCACCTTATGATACAAATCATAAGTATTCTTTTCAGCATAAGCTGCAAAACCTGAACATCTAACAGTAGAAGGCTCTGCTTCAAATTTGTCACATGAACGAAAAAGTAGTAGTGCAGTATTATAAACACGATACCTTTTGTTTTCTATTCTTCGATGAAATTTACATATCATGATAATATGTGTATATATATAACATTAATTTTCCAAAGAGTTATTGTAGAATACAATACAACACACAATACACATATATAGAAAATTGATACATGATCTGACAGCTATGACTTCAAATATCAAAATCGAGTTCCTCTGTCAACTATCATAATATTTGACATTCCTTTATTAACGGGACCAATGATAGGTATAAATCACAGAACAAGCAACTTAATGACTATTGAAATAAAGGAACGAGAAGGAACTTACCCCTAATGCCACATTTTCCATTGAAACGATTTCTTTTACTTCATCCGCAGAGAGCTGGAACAATCAAGAAAATTGAAGATAACATGATAACGGCAAAAGAAAAAATAAGTGACTAAAAAAGAGGTATTACCTGGTCCCAGAAGGCGCCCAACAGTTCCATAGTTTTCGCAGGATCCTAGAGGTAAGCATAAAAAGTTTTAGATGAGTCCCACATAGAAGCAAAAGAAAGAGTTACCAATTAAGCCACTAGATAAACCAAGACAACGGGTAGCTATACCGAATCACAAATACACAGTCTTAACGATAATTTGAGATGATAACAAACCTTATCATGCTTTTTTAACCGATGGTACGTACGCATGTGCCTTCTGTAGTTGATGGGCGAACAGAATTCTCGGGAACATTTCTCACACTTTTGCATTTGTACCTTCAAATTCGTCAGCAACGGCCAGCCTTGGAGTTCTGCAAATTTTAAAGTATACAGATTATACTTATGGGAATATATGCCTTTGATATCAAACAAGCCTATTTATCTCATCGCAACTGAAACCACGTGGCATTCAGTTTTCCAGTTGCACTGCGAAAAGACTTGAGTGGAGCTAACATGTACGCAGCTTTAATGGTACTTACCATCAGAAAGAATACTTAATGCACCATACTTTTCATAGTTCATACCATTAACAACAGAAAATCGAGAAATACCTTGGGGATCTAAAGCATGGAACAGCTGGATCCACTGGACTGGGTTATCCCCAGCCCTCACAAAAGAAAGAGTAGGCTCTTTTCCAATTGCCTGCCTGAAGAAGGTATCTAGGGAATCATTTCTCACTTCTGGTTTCACCACCTCAATAGCATTTGGGACCTTCACTTCAACAATAGACATCTGCACAGATAGAAAAAGTATATACAGGCAAAGTTGAAACATCCACTGCACCATACAAATACAAAAAAATAAAAGAATCAACAAGCAGCTAACAGGAGTTGTTGACTCTGGAGCTTACAGAATGCAATTCAAACAAATCAACCCCTATATGTAAAATGAATAATACCCGAGAAAAAAACAAAAAAAAAATACATAGAAACTTATTCCAATATCTCATGTTTATATTTATTTTTATTATCATCACAACCATCTTACCTAGAACCTAAGAATTAGTTTGGTGAGCATATGCAAACCAATCTATTTCTTCAATTATGAATCGTCAAAGATATGCAAAGAGCATGAGTGTATAAAATAAAGCACAGTCAAATTATGATGCATACATAAAATATATATATATCATGACTATACACTGCTGACCTTACCAACATCTAAACCTTTGATATTGATAGAATCACTGTTCATTTTATAATGGAAAAATATGAGAGAAAAAAAAAATCAATATAGCATATACTCCTACATTAATTTTACACAACATTATTATATATCCCATCAGCTGAATTGAAAAACTTGATTTCTGCTTCCAATGGAAATAACCAGGAAAGGATGGCTAATTTTCCACAATCATAGAAAACACATTAGTAATCTGACTCGTGTATGCTAATTCATTTCAAAATTCCTAACCTACAAGATTAAGCATCGATTCAATTTGAAGTTAAATCAATAACAAACAAAAACACGCTACAAACAATGACAGAGAGAGCTTTTCAGCGTTTCGAATCAGTTGATCCTAGGTTACTGAAGGCACAGATACGCAAATGAATAGGCAAAGAAATACAGATAGAAATTTAAAGTGATCGATGCACGTACCAGTTGAAGAGTGAAAAGGGAGAGAAAGAGGCACACGGAGATGAGTAAATGAATAGACAACGAAAATCGAAAAGGATTAAGAATCAGCGAGGAGGAGAATTGGAGGAATAGTGGAGATGTTTGGCTAGAGAGAAATTCGGCGAGAAACTGATCGCGGTCACGAGGATTGTGGGCAGCGAAGCAAGAGAGGTCCGAGGGGAGAGAATTGGAGGGGGAGAAAAAAGAGTGTAAAAGGTATCTCGCATAAAAGTGAAAAAAATGCGAATGATAAACAAAGATTCATTTGATTTGACTGATGTACCCTATTTTATCCCACGTGCTTCATAACTATAAGCAAGCAAGATCAAGCACGCGTGTGAGAGAAATGGCATGCGAAGCAGCAAGCTGAGTTCATCGGCTACTAAAATATTAAAACTACCGCAACATTTCGCTTTTTTCTTATTTACTGCCAAAACTGAAATTGATCTAAGTAAAATAAATAAATAGTAGTTTAAAAGTTTGTTCTAAAACTGATTTAAAATAGTTTGTATTTTGGACTTCTTGAAAAGTATGTTATTTTCGAAAAGTTTTTGTTTTCCGCAACACCACTAATTAGATGACTTTACATATATAGTTAATTTCAGCCGAAAATTGTCGATGAAAATGAAAAATGTTAATTTCTAAAAATATGATTATTATTTGGTATTTGAATAATAGTTAGACGAGCTTAAGCATTTTTATTCATAAAAATTGTAATCGATTTGTTTTGAGAAAAATATTAGAAAATACTTTTTCAAGTTTAATTTCTCGTTTCGGTATCCAAAAATTAGATAGTATCCATTAGTATTTAAGATCCCATTTGTGACCAAAATAACCCTGAATTATTTTTATTATTTTAATTTTAATTTTCCCCTCAAATCTCAATAAACCTTAGAAAGTCAAAAGACGAAAGAAAGAGAGAGTCACAGATTATCTAAAAACTCTAAAACAAGTCAGAAAGAAGGCATGGTTGTTGTTGTTCAAACTCCGACGATGGTAGAAGTCTTGGGATTCTAATCCAGTGTTGGGACAAACTCAATCTCCTATTTTCAACACAGAACCACCGTTGCTGGGAACGGCTGAATAGTGGGTATCACTATAAAGTAGTTTGAAGGTACGTCGATGTTTGTTATATATGTTGCTTGGGAATATTTTTATTGGTTGTTCGAATTACCAACCGGTTTATCTCCGTTTGTGTTTGAAGGGAAACTCAGGTAGGACCGTATCCAGCACCGGTAAACAGTTTAGTTGTTCTGAAAAAGGATCAGACTTGTGTATGGTTGGTTTGTTAGTGTTTTTACGTCAGATAAAATGTCGATTTAGTTGTTGCGTTATTTATGATAAGATTCAGTTGTAGTTGAATGCATTGTTTGGCTTGTGTTTTCCTATTTGGTTTCTTTTACGTGCATGTCTGTTTGAAACTGAAATCTTAAAACTGCTACATGTGTTTATGGTATATCGCGTCTTCTTAAGTGTGACAATGTGTTTGGCCAAATATTTATGAGTAGTATTAGTATGTGTCGCGTGTGTGTATTGGTCTGTATATCGTGTGTGTGTTGTAGTTTGAAGTGTATGTGAATTGTTGTTTAGTAAGTTGAGAAAATGTCGATTAAGTTACGTTAATCTTTAAATCGCGTAAGAAGTGTATGTTGTGTCTCGCGTAAGAAGTATGTTGTAAGAAGTATAGTAGTTTCTAACGTGATTATTATATCTTGCGTAAGCTGTATGCTGTAAATCGCGATGTTAAGAAACATGTTAGGTAAATCGCATCTGCGTAATAAAAAATCTTCAATTACGGCTCTTTGTAAATTCAGATTCAACTATGGGCAAATGTACTTTCTACAGGTCTGGTTTAGTCAGCGTATTGAATTTGCTGCAGAAAAACATAGTGGCTGAAGAACATTTTGAGGCTACGAAGAACACACCTAACTATACCTTGTTGAAAGCTTCTTTTATGCTACAAAACAAAGATTTACCGAAGAATAAGTTTAACAAGGTTATAGAGGAGATTGTGAAGAGATATTATGTGAAGAAAATGTGTTTTAGAATAGGGTCGAAGATGGTTAAACTGACAACCAAAGATGTTAAAGCCATTTTTGGTCTTAAACACGGAACATAGGAAATACGTATGAAAAAACAGGAGCATTCATTGCAAGATTTGCTGATGGTGCAGAGAACGAGTCTCCACTCATGCAAAAATATTTCTTGAGTCGAAGGGCTGTGAAAAGTGGACCAACGAACCAAAAATCTGTATCAAATGCGATGATCAAGGTAAAAATAACAATTTATGAAAGAGAGGTTGTTTGATAATGTCGAGTCAACTAACCATTATCTGTTTTGTTACAGAAAGCTATAGAAAAGCTGTAAAAGATGGGGGGAGGAATCAATAATTGACGTTACGAAGCTTTTGATACTCTTCATTTTCTCTACCCTCTACTACCCTGTATCCGAAGATATCATGGGGTGGACAATGGTGTTCTACGTAGAAAACATGGTCAAAATTAATGACTATAAATGATCTGGGGCAATTGTTGAGAAGCTTACCAAGTCGATGGTGAATTGTTTGGAGAAATGGGTACCCGATCACGTCATCAGTTGTGTAGTAGTTTTATTGGTGAGTATGAGGTTGGTGTGTAGCACTTTGTTTTGGATTAAAAATGATGTGACGGGGGATTGTTTTTTACAGACTTTCATAATGGAGCATACCACATTAGGGGGAGATTTCATAAGGCCCAACATGATTCCTATGTGCTACAAATGGTGGGGGCTGGATTGCAAGGAATCAACTCTGGCGATGATTAAAAGGTTGCGAAAGTTCCCTGATGATGAGGTAGTACATATTTATGTTTAGTTTAAAGGGATTGCGTTGATGGATTGTTGGCATGGCACTGTATATACTAACCATATGATCTTGTGTGACTCGACCTGTTGTGCAATATCGCATGAGTAAGTCATCATAACCCATGCGACAGACTATATAAGAATCGTGTAATAATCTTGCGTGATATATTACAGTCGCGTGGTGTAATATAAATCAATCGCGCAACTAATAAGTTGTTAGTAAATGAATCGCACCATGTTAATTTTGTTGTTGTTGACTAACGTTGTGGATTACTTAATCTGTAAATGAATCACACCATGTGAATCGCTTGATGATGTATAACTAAGTAAATCGCGTTTGTTTATTTTAAAATCGCGTATGTTGTTGTAGATCTTGGAAAGAGAGATAAAACTAACTGAGGTTGAAGAAATGGCTTTCAGGTCGGGTGAGATTATGGGAGGCTGTGGTAGTTTACAACAGAGGCGTAGAAAGTTGTAAAACAAACGGAAAAAAAAACAATGAGCGGAAGGAGTGGGAAGCGGTTGAAGTCTTGTACAGAGGGTGAAACATATAAAATGAAAATTAGGAAGACATCTCAAACATTGGATTACGGCGGCGTAGATGAGGACTACGATCAATCACTGCGGGGGTGGTTGGATCAACATAATCATACGCGGATAAAGGACAGTTAAAACAACGAAACACTTTTACTGGGGAATGCAATAGAGAAGGCAGTTCCAACATTCGGACGAAGAAGATGAAAGTTTACAAGTCAAGCGCTTGTAATATTCAATTTAAGAGGATAGAAGATATTAAGAAGAGAAGCAGTGGAAAGTACAGATACTCGGTAGAAAATAAAGGACTTAAGATTTATCTGGCACGAAAGAATAGACAAGTAAGTTACTTATAAGGTTGTCATTATAATGAACATGAACTCGGTTGCTAATATTGTACTTGTTTATTTTTTCCACAAATTGAAGAACTCCAAAGGGAGGTTGCATTTTTTACTTTGAAGCTTAAAAACAGGCTGATTAAGCTGATGAAGATGAGGGGATTAATGAAGCACTTGAGAAGTTTTGTGGAATACCTTTATTTTTGGTAGAAGAAGAGTCACCAAAGAAAGCAATAGATATGCCAATAAAATTGGATAAGGTTCCTAAAACCATAATTTATGTTTCAAGAAAACATGGTTTCCAAAAGATATAGGCTGAAGGGGAAAAAGATGAGAAAGAAGAAAATGTGGTACAGGTTTCTACACCCGAGGACCATAAAGAAGACACAGACGATGGGGCCGAAAATGGAGATGAAACGGTTTATGAGAAGAACGATGATGGAGTTGCTGATGGACCAAACAATGTTATTGAGACATCTCATGAGGGGAAGGAAAATGAAAAATCTTTGTATATTTTAGGTGTTGACAATTGTATGCTTGTGCACGCAAATTTTAGAAGTAGTGTACTTGCTGAAACAGGGAGTAGAAATATGGAAAAGGAGGATGAAGTACCAACATATGGGGCAGATGTGGGTGTGGGTGCAATAGCAACAGAGGCTGAGGTGCAAATTCATGTGACGTAGCTAGGGGGAGAAGCATGACATTATGGCAGCAGTTGTTGAACCAACACCCCTACAACCTGAAGCAGCTGTTGTGGTCGCTGAAACAACATTAGAGTTAGTAATGCAAAACCAGATAGACGCAACACTGAACAAAGAAATAGAAAAAATAGTACTAAAGAGGTTGTATAAGGAAATAATTTGATAGAAAATGAAAATCGCGTAGAGGGTGGAGAGGATGTCGAATGTGGTGAGGTTGCTTGAAAAAATACGGAGGTTATTTGGTAATTTGACATGTTGGGGAGGTAACAAGTGGGACGTAATTGAATATAGTTGGGGCAAATGATAGTAGCAGCATCATACCCAAGCGCGGGGAGCAAGGATATGAAGCTGTAAGTGGATCTTAAAAAATTAAGATTCAACTTTTTATGACTATTCAATGTGATATGATTTGTCTTTAAGAAGTCATGTTAGGGTGGTTTGTTTACATTGGTGAAGCTGTTTTTTGTATATTTTGGATTTTGAATAGGGGGTTTGCTGGTTGTTTTATTACGATATGAGATGTTTTTTTTTACTTATAACTATTAAAAGTTTATGTTATAACTATGATGTTACGAGGTTGGAAGTTCAAGATTTTATATTCATTTTACATCGCATTGTGCATGCTAAAGGTTATTGAGTCTGTTAGTCATATATCGCGTTGTGTCTATTCAACCATAGCCCGTTTTAGTACCTTTTTATTTTGTTCGATTCAAGTGAGAATCACATGTTATTTATATAACAAATACAAATCGTGAGAGGTTAAACACAAATCGTGCAACCGTAATAAAATTAAGTAAACTCGCGTAGGTGTTATATTTATTAAGCATTAGTGCAAGAAAACCGAACACACATCATTGGAGAATTAGGTTACAAGACTTTTAAATTGATAAACAATTTTATGGTGTGCTAACTATAATTGGGAAGACCAATACACTGAATATATATATATATATATGTATGTATATATATGTTAAATTGTGACAGGTATGTAAGGTCCAAAAAGCAAGATTAGACAAATGACTACATCAATGCACACAAGAACATAATAAACAACAACCAAAGACTGAGCACGTAATGGAATTCGAAGTTGTTCTCAAATCACCAAAAGAGTTACAACCCAAGTTGGAAGTGCAACACAAAACAAATGTTGAAGTACTAACACAGCCTGGAAAAGTAGAAAAAGTACAACCAGCAGGGGAAGGGGAAGCATAATGTTTGATCTTCCAACCCTAGATGATGGATTTGTATTATGTACCCAATCATTTTTCGACGAAGTTGATAAGGCAATTGCTATTCACTCGAGTGGAGGAAAGTTTGTTGGCAGCAGTTCATCTATAAGTGTATTAGAGGAGGCACCTCTAATGGTAAGTGGGTAATTATGCTAATAAACATATACCTAGTTGCCAAATTTTAATTGTTATATAACACAATTTTTGTCCTTTTACAGTTACTAGATAACATTTATCCAAATTGGGATTTACTTACACAAACACAATAAGGAGAAACTCTTTACCAACCTTAGCAAATTCAAACATCAACAAAGTTGATAGATTTTACTCAATACCACAAGGTGCTTAAAATATAAAGAGACGAAGAACAAAATGACTCAGAAGTACGGTATTTACCAGAAACAGAATTTACATACCGACTAAGTGTTAGTGTGACTGAGATAATGGCCCTAACATACGAAGGGGAGTTAGATTTCAAAGTAAAATTTAGATTTTTGATATAACTCACAAAGAATTGACAACTAGTTTAATATAACTCTGAATTTGTCATGTTGTAGACCATTGATGCCAGGATATATAAGATGCTATTAGCCCGCCAAAACTTATACCAAATAATTATGACCAGCCGAAGTTAGCCATCTACTTTTTCCCCCTTATAAACCTCCACATTGTTGGTCTAGTTTTACAGCAAATGAAAATACTTTACACATTTGAAATATTTTCGAGTATGAGTTGGTGCATGGATGAAGACCAACACTTGCTTCAAGCGGTGAAGTATGTTAAGACATCAATTACCGATGATACAACCAATGTTTTTTCTGATGAAGTGTTATGCAGGATATACTTTGACTATGGGAGGCTTGGATTTGTCGCACCACATGTTCGCATCCGAGAAGAAGTCGCTTTGAGGCACAACGAACTAAAATCTGAACCCTTGCTACGAGTGTCTGACTTGTGTCTCGCGTTGCGCGAAAAGGCAGCAGACTTATAGAAGTGAGAACTTAATGATTGGATATCAAGAGATATGATTGTGTATTTGAAGGAAGTAATTGTTGAGAGAGAAGATATGATTGCCAATTGCTCACCGGTTGAGGAGCACCGGGGTTGTTGATTTTAGTCTATAACATTCTTGAATTTAGTAATATAATGCTCATTCAAGAAAAATGGTTGTGTAATTTTTTTAAATAGATGTAATGGCAGTGACATATTTTTGTCTAGTTCACGTTAGAATATACTTTCGTTTCAGTAATGAATCGCGTAACACTTCAAATGGTGGACTGAATGAATGTCTTTCACAATCGCGTAGGTGTTTAGTTTAATTAACGCTAACTCGCGTGAAGTAAGAAGGGATTTATTTAGTAATTTAAAAATGCATGACCTCCTAACTCGCGTCATATAGAATAATTGAGTTTCACACAAATCGCGTTATATAATATTTTAATGTTTCAAATAAATGGCTTGTTCGAAATAATTTAAAATTCACGGGCATCATTTATAACTTACTTACATTTGTTTAGCTATGTATCAATTAAACATTTTATAAAATTTGTTAAACCGGGTGGATTATTGAGTAAGGTGTCGAGTACATCATTATATATAATTATAGACTTTATACTAATTCAAACCCACCTTATTAGAATTAACACTACCAAAAATATAATTAAAATTAATGAATCGCGTTGAAATTCAGCGCATGGACATACCACTGAATAGTTATGTGACAATTAAAGGTCGTTCAATAAGTGTAAGTCGATATCAAATATGATGGTAGAGTAAAATAATCGCGTCAATAGTTACTAGTGCACGTTTGTTATTGTGATAAGTATTAAACTCACGTCATAATTACTACCACCTGATTAGACAATAGATTTTTTTCACTAATTGGCATTGGGTTTGTAGGGTAATTTAATGCATGATTAGACATGGGTAGATAAAGTACTCATTACACGTGTATTAATTGATAACTAGGGTAGTGGTAGGTTTGTAAATATAAATAAGTGTATCTAATGCAGAGTTATTCACTTGCCTATTCGAATTCAAAAGTCTGTTTGTATTTCAAACAAAACTTCTGCCAAGAAAATGAGCGGTTCCTCACCTGACTTCTATGGTTACCCATCCTCTGATGGTGGGTACTCTGATGATGTTGATAAGCACTCCGACTACAAGCACTCCACTACATCCGTCCACTCGTCCAACGAGTCGAAAGATGCTTATTCATCCTCACTTTCCCCTGAGGATGGCTATGACTCAGGCGACTATTTGTCATTTCCAGAGCAGGATTCAGACTACGAGTGGTATCCAAAACGCTAAAGGACCAGAAAGAACACGAGGAAGACGATAAGGAGGAAGTAGACTCCTAGAAAGTCTTCAAAGGATTCATCAGATGATGAATACTAGGGTATGAAGTGTGACGACGAAGAAGACAGTGACAGTGATGACAAGGAAGAGTCTGAGGAAGAGTGGGAGGAAGAGTCTGAGGATGAAGAGGAGGAGAAATCTTCTGATAATTAGTCAGTGTATAGTTGGTTGTTTGTGTTTTCGTTTTTTGGAATTAGAATTGGTAAACCCTATAGTATGTATTTTGGTTAGGGTTTACTATCTGGGCAGTACTAAGGTGTAATCGGGTCTCTTGTTTGTTAAAATTGTTATGTTATCGTTATCTAACTAGTTCCAGTTGTATTGTTTTGAAGTGTATTAGGTTTATTCGATTCATGTTCCAATCGCGTAAAAGGGTCTATTTAAGTATTGTAAGTCTAATATAACAAATCGCGTTAGTTTTAGTAATGCTTGTAAAAAAAGTTGGTAGCAATAACGTTGAAATAGGCTTAACCAATCGCAATAACGAACTAATCGATTTTTTTAATAAATTGTGTCTGTTATGTTGTGGAAAAGCTAACCTCCGCAATCGCGTTGTTGTGGATGTTGGAAACTAGTAATCGCGTTATGGCAATCACGTTTAATCGTATAGGTTCATACAACTCGCGTGTGCAAAAATAATGAAGTCACACAACTCGCATGTGTGAGTTAAAAGTAATCTATAAGTAAATGAGTAAGGCATATTGACCTTAGGGAGGCAAAAAATTGCAATGTCTGTTTCAACTAAATTAAAGTTAGAAATATTGTTGGCAGGGAGATACAGGACAATGGGAATCCTGTTAATACATACTGAATAAATCGGATGATACGCAAATAGCTCTGATAGCAAGCGCTAACTCATAGTGGGATATCACATGTCCTTCGGTTGTGTCCAAATTTAAAACAACAACCACAACGCAACTGGCTCGATGGCATTTCTCCTCTAGATGGAATCCTCTTTTTCCTTGGCCTTCCAGCTCGCCTTTTAACATTAGGAGGTAGAACAACCGGTCTTTCAACTTCATTAGAGGATGACATTTCACCAAAGCCGGTTATTGCAGGTATGCTAAAAGAATAAGTAAACCTATAATTACCAATAATGTAGAATAGTATATCAACGTCATAGGATCTTCGTTAACCGATATTATTGCCTCCAATGACTGCAGACATGGAAAACACTCTTGGTGACATGAACCACATGAACACTTAAAATCAAGCATGTTGACAACCATAACGGGTTCAGAATAAACTTCAAATGAACTTGCAGAAGACTTGGATACCACCCACATTCGACCGATTATAACATTCTCCTTGAAGTGCTTGTCATATTCGGGACATAAATAATTGTTTCAACTGAGCCTCTCAGAATAATGTCTAAAAATCCGAGTCATTAAAATTACTTTAATTTGTCTATCATTTCAACAATTGGTAGATTGCAAAGCTTTTTAATTTGATTTTTAAAGGATTCGGCGACAGATGATGCCATTGCCCTATGACGTTTCCCAATGACGAATGACTGGGCGTACTTTTCGGGAGGTAAATGCTCGACGAATTTCTTAATGTTTTTACCACCTCTACTTAAAAACTTGGAAAGTCTCTGATTTAAAATTTCAATTGTAGGATCATAAGCACAACTTTTAAATCACTTTAACATCTTATTTTTAAACTCTCGGTTAGTGCATTCAAGAGCGGACCTCAAATTATTAAGGAGATGATATATACAGTAATCATGAAAGTAGTTTGGATAAACAACAGAAATAGCATTAATAATACCAGAGTTTCTGTCGGAAATAAAAGTTATTTGTCGGTTTAACAAATGAGGTTTAAGACGTTCCACAAACCATAGCCAATTATCAGAATCTTCACCACCGAAAATACCAAAAGCAACTGGAAAAATACCTGCAATATGTAAATATGTAAATGGTTGATAGGTCTGTCTATAAGACTGCATATATTCATGAAGTCGCGATTGCTAATGTTTTCAGTACACAAAATAGATAATGTTTTCAGTACACATCGCGCGATTGCTAATTTTGTTGTGCAACATCACGCGATTGCAACTAGTCTTATAACATCTCGCGTAAAAGACTAGTAAGAATCGGATGGGTAAACTGGTGGGGTACTTAGATGATGAAAATTGCATGAGTAAGCCATCTTAACTCGCGTATAATATTTCATTTAATGAAAAGCGTAAAAAGAAATATGCAAGGAAGGTTTAAAACTCACCGTTATTGCCATCCTTTGCTACTGCAGATAGGAATACACCACCATGCTTGCCGTTTAAATGGGTACCATCCACATACAAAAGTGGTCGACATGAGTGAAATCCTTGAATGCATAATCCAAATGTCGCAAAGCACCTCTTGAAGACATTCCCATTACCAACCCCAAATGGCAATCAGTAGTAATGTCTCGACTTTTTAATATTTTAAAGTAAGAATTGAGCAAGCCAAACGAAGTATTACTACCTCTGAAAACTTCCCTCCTCGCATTTTTCTAAAGCATTCCATGAGAGACGGTACCGGATGTCTAAAACACAGTCTTGTTTGATAGAAGATTGAATAGTTTTTGCTGTTAAATAATAACATGTCCTAATTGATTCGTGTATTTCATTCGCAATCAAATCAGACGTCAAATGCCTACTTTTTTTTTGGAAAATACCGGGCAACATGTATGGGTTTGGACAAATTGCTTGATCATTATTAAACCAGTGCTAGAATCTACTAATGCATAAAGTCGTCATTTACAACCACCTGAATATATGTCAACACAGTAAGCATTGATCTTAGTAGACGTATTATGCATATACTTGAAAGCAAACCCACGCTCTAAAGCATATCGACATAATGATAACCTTAGACCTGCGGCACCATCAACAAATGTCTTACCAACCCCTGTGATAGTATTAACCCAACCGCTAGTAGCAAGATGTTTTTTTTATGTTGCGAACTTAGTAAACCATTACTACTCTCTCCACTTAATAGTTGATAATCACAGGGTTCTCTGAAGCTTAAGCTAGGATGTTTACGAATGCCATCCCCCTCATTTTCAACTACTTGTTGTTCTATAAAGAAGCTAATACTTTTCAAATGCTCCACATCAAGATAAACAACTAAACCCATGAAATTAGTCTCATTATTAAACAAACAGTAGTTTTGATCACAACAGGAGTTGGTAATAGTGTGGCTACCCCTAACCAGGTCATCCCATCTACCTTCAACATAGGGTTGAAGAGTTTGAAAGTTTTCAAACTCACTCAAAGGAACGATTGAGGTCTGCTTGGAATATTTGAAAATATACACTTTTGACTTAGATATCTAGTGCATTGCAATGATAAAAAAAATCGACTAGGTGAGAGAAAAGTTTGAAATCAGAGTACGAAACGCACGAGATGTATAAAATTATGAAATAAAAAATCGCGTGATGTAACATTGCGGTGTAAATCGCATTTTTGTTCAGACCTATAACATCTATAAGTAACTAGCGTCATGTGCAACATTAAAACAAGACTAGCGTCACATGCACAATAGTGTATAATTGATTCACTAACACGCAAGATGATTTGAGCAGTGATATGGACGAAGAATACCTCGTGTCATGTTTGCTGGGTCATGTAATACATGATTTTAACGTGAGTCATATATATATCATGGTTATGTAACAAATGTATATAGATGGCAACATCTGCATTCACAATCGCATCGTCTCCAGCATAAAAACATGCTTAGCCATATACACTATGACAGTATAAACAAGTTCAACAAAGCTAGAAAATAATACAGAAACTATTAAACTTGGATAAAAACTTAGTTAGAAGTTATATAACTAAGAATAAGCTAAATAAAACACTTGTTAAGGTAACCAAAACTTCTAATACATAATTAAATGACGAAACAAGAAAAAACACTTTCAACAAGAAAAACACTTTCAACTCGTCGATAAAACCATAGTTACAAACACATTTCAACAAGAAAAACACTTTCAACTCGTCGATAAAACCATAGTTACAATATTCATAACTTCGAGATGTTGTGGGCAGTATTTCTAAACCAATTTATTGGTAACAAATTCGTCAAGAACAATAAATGATTACATCATTTCCTACAAAAATTAGCCTAACGAGAGCTTCCGAGAGCACACACAAAGGTTCTTCCTAACTAAGAATTATCTAAAGGATTGTCACGAGCTTGTCGCTATGATTTACAAAAAATTAATATTATTGAGGCTTATGACCGTTGATGTCCTGAAGAGGAAGGCCTTGACCTTCAGCGATGTGTTTGACCCAAATTTATAAGTAGATTAAGGTATATATAAGATGTATGTGCGGATCTTGTGGCTCCCAAATGCTTATTATATTTACCATCTAACAACAAACATCAATTAACCCCTCACAATGACTCATATACATAACTTCGAAGCTTTTACATCACTTTCATCGAATTCCAAACAGGTGAATCAAAGGTTTCAAGGTAAAGGTGTGAACATTAGCAAGATTTTATAATAAAAAACAATGAATCTATTATAGTTCTAATCGATAACGTCGGGTGATCTTTGATTGAGCAAGAACTTTGTTTCATTTATCAAGCATGATAAGATGTAGACCTCTACGAAGAATCATATATCACAAATATCACAATAATGTTAGAAATTTAACCCAGAATTAATGGCCCTTAAAAATAAGATGCAAAACCTCATCAATGAAGGAAAATTAATATAGTTTGTGAGATGCAGTACACGGGCCAAATCAAAACTACTTATGTCTGAATCGTCACAGACTATGTGGGTCGAGAATCAGTAGGTTGTAATCATTTTCAAACCTTACAAGGTCCACATAGCATTGACTATCTTGGATAGATTTGAAAATTATATTGACTTTGATCTTACCCGACTATTTTTACCTACAATAGTAGGGGAACAACAATCCTATTATGTATTACTCAATCTGTTAGAAAAAATACACATAGTAGACCTTGAGATCCACCGGTAGGGGAAAAGATTGATGAACCTTTACTAAAACCCATATCCAATCATAAGCTTTAATTATGGTGACTTTTGGAAACTCGCAGTGTTATATGGGGATGTGGTTATTATCTTTGTCAATATCGCAAAATTAGAGTTTCAAATAATCATGGTGGACAAAGACAGTTTGACCAATATCATGTTCAAAATTGCTTAGAATAATATGTATCACATATCAGTCTTGACATTATCGAAGAGGGTCTTAAGTGGAGTTGTTATGACATATACCTAAATTATAGACGAATTAAAGGTAGAAGTAGTATATGACCAATGGGAGCATATGAAACAGATCAGGCAATGCAATATTTGGAAAATATTGGCTCGACCAGATGCATGTGATAATGTCAACAATATCTTATTACCTCCAATATATCGTTAACGGTCGCTTCGTTGTAACCTGTAATGACCACATGACTACTTGAGAGTGTTACTCTACCTCTTTAGCACTCAAGAAGTAGCAACCACCAGAGTAGTCTATCATATTTGGCGATACAAATGATCCACGAAATCCTCCCCCTTCCCTTTCTCCACTTGGTCGAGTTAGGAGAAAGAAATTAGAAAGTGTAACTCTGAGAGCAGACACAGTTCTATACATTTGTATAGACCTCCAAAGTGATTACCAAATCGATATATATTATTCTGTCTTAAAATTTGGAAGTCTTTACTTGAACTACACAAGACTTCATGGGTGTGCCTACCAAAGTGATATACCGTAAATTGTCAATATATAACAAAGTTCTCTAGTAAAACACAAGAGAATATCGTTTTCCCAAAAATAAATAGGCTAAAGTAGACCATATATGAGAATATTCTACTCATTATGGAAAACCAACCTATTTTGAGTAAAAAAGAATAAGAACGACAAGTGCATGATGCGTGTGGATTTCACATACCTCAACAAGACATGTCTGAATGACCTTTTTCTTTTTTCATGCATTGTCCAATCAGTAGATGGGACCTCGAGAAACTGTACATTATCATTCATGGATATATACTCAGTTACAACCATATCATAATGCACATGCAATGCTGGAAGCACGCCATTTTCATCATATAGTAAGGGTTCCATTATTACAAGTTATACCCTTCGGGCTCATAAACGTCCCGAAAACCTGCCAAAGGTTGGTCAACAAGATCTTATCAAGTCATATTGGACGTAACTTGCAAGTTTACATAAAATAACATGTTGGTAACAATCAGCTAAGATGCAAACCATTTGGAAAACCTCGCTGAGACTTTTGTAAATCTCTAAAGGTTGAACTTAAGAATTAGAAATTTGGTCTCAAATTCAAGAAGTTTTTAAGATACGTCGTGAGAGAAAGAAGGATTGAAGCATACCATACATATTTTCTAACCTAGTTTCCATGAATCCCTCACGCAACACAACAGGTTCAAATATTGACAAGAAAACTCGATACCCTAAACAAATTTAGTTCCCACTCCTTGGACAAATGTTACTTTTTTTTCCAGATCCTAAAAGGGGTCAACCGCTCAACTAAAATCTTGTGTGTAACGTGGTATTCGACAAAATTAAGAAGTTCTCAACCTCATTGGAGGTCCTAATAAAGTTAAATTTGGATAAATTATTGTTTATATACCTAATTATACTTGATTGTGGAGTTAATACAATGCTAGTTAAGGAAGAAAATAATATTCATAAAGACATATATTATGCTACTAAATTCATTATATATGTTGAGATACGTTATCGTTGGTTAGGGAAACTAGTCTTAGCTTTAATATTAGTGTCTAGAAAAATAAATAGTAGATATATCTGATAAGTTTATAAGAATATCAATAGAATCAAGGGACTTTAATATTAGTTTCGAATCACACACTTCCATCAAGGCTAAAAAATTGGCAAGTTTTTAATTGAGTTCGAGTCAGAAAGGCCATTACGTTTGGCATGGAACCCATAATCAACACGGTTGATTCAAACTGATTGGAGATTCAACAAATTGGATTATGATGTATGAAAACAATTAACTACCCATTCAGGGGACATCCTAAACAAATACATCAGGTTTGACGTCACTATCTTAACCAATGAGGGAGAATACAAAACAACCATCATATATTTGAGGATCACTGATATATGTTGAGCTTAGCAGGTGAAACTTATGACAGACTCGTAGCTCGTGGCTAACCATGCCTTGGAATAAACAGAAGTGAAAAATGATAAATATATCTAATATTTGAGAGAGTTCCATCATCTAGCAATTTTATTTGATTAGGTCACTTACAAGCATGTACCGCATGCTAAGAATACAATGACATACACATTCACTTCTTTAGGTTGTGCATACTTAACATAATATGTGGTTTTTTAAGAAATTTTATGGATTACGTTACATGGAAAAACCTCGGGTGGTATTCGAACAACTAAAGTAATGACCATCAAGGAAAAAATCGATTGAAAATATGATATTTGAGCGTATTTAGAAAAAACATTAAGAACGAAAAGATATATATGGCTGACATACACCTTGTAAAAATAGGGTTTGACTATACCTTTTGTATGTTGCATCATAATGGAACATTTATCATGAAAAAACTTTAAGAAAGATAAGGCAATACTTATTGTGGTAACAAGACAATGTATAGACGAGTCCTCTTAGCATGATACTTTTTAACTATAATTTTGGTCGATGCAAAATTCTTGGTTAAACACTTACTGCGCGCTAGCATCATTCAAATCACATCAATATTTTTGAAATAAACTTAGAGGCAATCTTATTTGATATATAAAATATAAACATAGAAGGATCTTTATCGAATGACTCAGGTTGTCGGTAGTATTTCATTGTGGTAATATATTACTTATCCAACAAGGTAGAAACATAGCCCCTGGTCAAAATCGGTCCCAATAAAGTCATCAACTTTATGAATATAAATATATACCACATATGTGGGGTACGTTGTATAATCATCACAAAAAATATTTTGTAGTTTAATAATGTTTTCTTAACATTTTTTGTTGAACCCAAGTCATTAGGAAAATGTTTTCTTTATCTTTATCTTTACACCCTTCAAGCAAAAAAACAATTAGATGTCATAAATTAGACTATTTTGAGGGAATAAAAAATGTCTTAGAAGGTGAAACTGAGAATCGGTTATGTTTTCTTTAATAAGTTATGTGGGCCTATCGAACTACTCTTCGTATTACTACTACCAAAATATATTTTGCTCAAATCTATAAAATGAAAGTTGCAGTACAATAATAAATAAATTTACCTTTATTCTGAATATTTACTATAATGAATGAACAAATGTTAAAGGTCAAATATCCGAGCTTGACTTAATAGTTTATAAACGGATGAAAGCTCACATGCACGTGAAACATCACAAAATTTTAATGAGAAGTATATAAGACTTCAAATTTCTCTTATTAAGCTTCAGAGTAGGTAAACAAGTGCTCAACTGTGTGTTCCTCAACACCAATGACAAGGCATTTGGCAAGATTGCTTTAAACATGGAAGGACCTTATATCATATTGGAAAATTTCAAACAAGAGACCTACACATTTCTAGATAAATAATGCCAACCTTTTCCTCACTTTTGGAACATAAATCATAATCGGCCTTAGTGATCCGACGGTGTCGAGTGGAAGGGCCGTCTCTCAACGGATAAAAGTTACTATAGGGATAACATGTTGATCTTCCCCAAGAGCTCACATCGACGGGAAGGTTTGACACCTCAATGTCGGCTCTTCACCACCTGGGGCTGTAGTATGTTCCAAGGGTTGGGCTGCTCGCCCATTAAAGCGGTATATGATCTGGGTTCAGAACGTCGTGAGACAGTTCGGTCTTGAATCAATAGAGAACCTTTTCTTCTGCATCTATTCTGTATCTATATGAATAGATAGTGGGGTCTGCTCAAGGACCTACAGGTTTAATAGGGCAGTCAGACCAACTCTCATACTAGCTCCTGGTGGTTCATTCAAAACTTTATACTTTTTATAAAGTTCCAACTCTCATACTAGCTCCTGGTGGTTAATTCAAAACTTTACACTTTTTATAAATTTCCACACTAATTTAGATCTTAATTATACTATGTGCATAATTTTAATTTTTGATGTGCACTATTTCCTACCCCAGTGGTGTGAGAAGTTTTTGACGAGGCATTCGACTTTAATAAAATTATTTTGTCATTTTGCACTTATGTTTGAGTAATTTTCTCTAAGTATAATTTTAAACATTATAGGGAGTCCCCGAGCTCTCGCACCCACATATATGTTTGAGTAATTTTATTCAATTATAATTTCAAATACCACATGGATCCCCGAGCTTCCATACTTACATATATGTTTGACTAGTGTTATATAAATATAGTTTCAAACAATGCATATAACTTTTAAGATCATACACCTTAATATTTACCTTCAACAATTATTACTATGTTATGGCTAATAAATTCACAATAATATATTTCTCTCTTATTTACCAATGATGGTGCAATCCCTTAAGACATTAATGATATCATAAATTAAAGTCTTCGTTAAAAAGAAGTAGTAAAAAGAATTTATCTGAAGAAACCATCAATAATTTGCTCTTTCTTCTCCATTAAAGATATATCGATAATTTAATACTTTAAGGGCATCGAAGTCAAAAGTTTTCATTTTCTTGAAGGAAAAAACAAATATGGAAAATGAAGCAACTAACAATACTTAGCTATATTAGTCTCTCATATACTTATATTAGCTTAATCCATTATTGCTTGAAATGTGTCATAGCTATATATAAAAACATTTAACGAAACGATCCATAATCTAAGACTTATCCTGAAGATCTAAAGGTAAAATTAATATATGACCGAACCTAGAAAAATCATCAAGACACAAACAAAAAAGTCTTGGCTCGGATTCCTAATTAAAAAGATAACCAAATGCTAACACTTAGCAAATTTCAAAAGTTAAAGTAAAGATGAAAGACATTATAAAAGAAATCGAATCAAGCATGTATAATTAAAAGCATAACATTATATAAAAATACATAGGTCATTCGTGGATTATATTTTATGCATTAAAAAAAGGTCTCACATTAAGGCTCTATATTTACAACAATAATAAAAAAAAATACAAAGTTAATTGCTTTACTCCTCGATCTCGACTTAAGTAAGTGTTTCATTAATTATCTCAACCTATTTGAAAGTAAGACCATTATTGACCGCCTTGAACTCGTTGGGAGGAAGAGAATTACAAATCACCTTGGTCTCATTGGGAGAAAGAGTGACATTAAACACCTCAGATTTGATTAGAAGATTGATCACCTCAAACTCACTTATATGGATGGAGTATTGCATTCTTCCTCCTAATTATAACATTCAACTTCAACCTTGGTATGTGAGGTTTCGTCTTCAAGAGTGCACGAAATCACCTTCATTGGCCAAACCTGAGGGATATAAAATCAAAATCATTTTAGGTTAAAGAAATCTTAATGGATAATGATCACCAAGTTTGGTTCCATATATTGGCATGTCTCATGAGTTATCTTGTTCCTAATTTTCTCAATATCCAACATATCGTCCTCGTAAATTTCACACTCAGACTTCAATAGGTCATGAGACTTTTAAAGAGCATCTATTGAAGGTTGATGAGCCTTATCCTGCCAAATCACATTACTGGCTAATATCAAAGAATTGATATTTATCAACGAATCAAGTTTTGATGCATCATCTTCCTCAACCTTCTTTATCTAAATGACCAATTGTCATTTAGGCTCGTAAGACTTTTCATTCACTTCGTGACTTTCATCTGCTGATTCGACAGCCATCCCTAATTAATTTTGGTAATCGAAAAAAATGGAAGCTCGATCAGCTAAGGCTTACTATAAAAAAAACCACTCCATATCAAATAAACAAATAAAAAATAAAAAATCAACACATATGTCAACTGATCAACTGATATGCATTCATAATATATATACAAATATTAATTTATTTTTAAATATAATATGTATTTGATTAATAAAAAATAAAATAAATTATTTTTGAAATCAATTCCAAATATTTAATAAAAAAATAGAAAATATTATGAAAGATTTGATAAAAATTCGTATGGTTTTATGTAACATGGATATGGGCTAAATCCTAATTTTTTAACTAAAATTAAATAAATAACATATTATTCATTATTTTGGCTATAAGTCACGGGTGATAGAGTCAAGAAAATGAAATCAAATTACAATATATTTTTCCTCCAGAAAAACATGAGAGCTTTTGAAAAAAAGAAAAAAGAAGACAACAAATTATTATTATTATTTTATTTTTTAATATGTTTTTACCAATGAGGTAGCATGAACTAACTTAGTTTACTTTATGATTGGTGATACAACATATATTAGTTCGAGGTTAATTAACTGATCTCAAACTCACAAAGGTCGACTTAACTACCTGACGATCGTTAAAGATCCAAGCTAGCCTAACTCTAGTCACATTGCCTTAAGAAATCCTCAAGCTATCTAAGATTTTTCTACGGTAGAGACCGGCCCGATGATCATACGCGAGCCCTTCACTTCTTGAGGCTAAGTTGTATAAAACTTATCGTGCAATGAAGAATCATCTACGTGGTCCATGAAAAGTTCACGACGAACTCATGCTTAACGCCCTATGATCGTTAATCTACGAGCACTTGATCTCTATCATTCCTCCCATCTCCGGTTTCTGTCGAGACGTATAGAAACCATGTCTAACAAACATATGGAAGCACAATCTAACAACGTACGAAAATGTTGCCCCGGTTTACATACCTCAATCTAAAAAAACGTCCATAAGGTTGAGGAAGGCTGCACTGATGAGAAGACAACAACCACGGACCTTCCCAAACTAAGTGAAAGTTGTTGTAATTTGTTTGGTTAAGTGAAAGTTAGAGAGAAAAAAGTAGGACAACATAAGATTTTGTTGTGTAAATCCCATTTATCAATGAACCTCGAGTGGTCTATACTTCATATTGCCAAGTTGTTGTAATTTATAGTTAGAGATCGTCATTCAACCATACTACCATTATTTTCTAGGTTGAGGTGATTTTTACCCCACTATATTGGTTCCGTTATCGGGAACAACGCAACCATATATCCTAGCCTACCGAACATGAAATCTGATAGAAACCCTTATGAAAGTCATGTCGTTGTGTCCTCATCCGAACCAAAATGATGACAACACCCTGTAAAAAAAAGACATCAACAGAAAAGACCCCGCTGAAAGCTTCCCCATAAAGAATGTGATACGATATTGTCGATATAGGTTCGAAAAGCTTAATATTTACTTTAATCCAAAAGACTTGGAAGAATTAACACCCTTCATGACATCTTATTGATAATAGTGGATGTAGAAAATGGCAAGATGTCCATAATTTATGTGGACCATATAACAATGATGAACTTGCCTGTCATTTATCCCAAAACAAGGTTGCATGTTGATGTCTTCCTGTACCCTGACCCAAAATTGGTAATGGGAGACACCCGAAGACCCATAGCCTTTTGGGAAAAACAATGCTATAAATTTTAGTTGGGATAAGAAGATAAGCCAAAATCGAGATCACGGAATTTTTTAGTGCTTGATGTACCATCCCCATACAACCTCATTATGGGAAGACCTTAGCTGATTGTTTTTGTCACTTTCGCATCCATTTACCATCAATTTGTAAAATATACGGTAGAGGATGAAGTGCGACAATTATGGGATACCACGAGATAAGTTATGAAGACGCTCGACAACATCAAAGGGAATAAAAACTAACCAGTCAGCTGCTGAAATTAGCCCGAGCGAGGATGTGCCCTCGTGAAGCACCATATACTCCTCTCCAGGTGGATGATTCGAATGAGAATCAATCCGAGTTTGGGGGAACGAAGGAATTATACGAGGTGCATATTGGAGAAGAAGTTGACCAAACTGTGAGCAGAGGAACAAACTTAGAGGAAAAATGAAGGCAAACTTGATACTCATACTAAGGGAGAATTAGGATATCTTGACGTAGGACAAGGACTCAGTAATAGGTATACCCGAATCCTTTGCTACCCACAATCTTATGATAGACCCATAGATAAGGTCGGTGCAATAAAAGAAGAGGCATTTGGCACCATAATGGTCGAAGGCGTTAGAGAAGGAAGTCGAGCGTATATTATCCGTGGGCTACATTAGAGAAGTCAATTATCCCGAGTGGGTAGTGAACCCTGTGTTGGTAAAAAAGAAAAACGAGAAATGAAGAATGTGCATCGATTTCACGAGCCTCAACCGAGCCTTCCCAAAAGACCCCTCCCTCTTCTGGTGAATAGATCAGCTTGTAGATGCTATCGCGGGTCATGAGATGTTATCGTTCATAGACACTTATTCCGGGTATAACTAGATCAAAATGAACTATAGAGATCAAGAGAAAACTTCATTTACCACCAACTAATGGTTGTATTGCTATGAGGCAATGCTCTTTGAGATGAAAAACACATGCTCCAGCTACCAGAGGATGGTGAACCAACTATTCAAAGTGCAATTATGACGAAATATGGAATTAGATATATTGGTAAAAATGAGTATATAAATTCACACATAACAAACCTTTGGGAAATATTCTCCACCCTAACGTAACACAACATGAAACTAAACCCCAACAAATATTTTTTTGGTTTTACTTCAGGGAAATTTCATGGCTTTATTGTTTACAAAGAGGGAATCAACGCCAAACCAAACTAGATCATCGCACTAAATGAGATGAATCCGCCCCAAAACATAAAATAAGTCTATATATTAAACAGGAGAGTAACTGCACTCGATATATTTAACTCTATAACGACAAACAAGTGCCTTATATTTTTAAAAACTTTAAAAGGCACCAAGAAATTTGAATGGAACAAAACGTGTGACGCTGCCTTTCAAGAATTAAAAACTTACCTCGCATCACCACCATTAGTAGTCCCGATAAAATAAGAAACCTTGATCGTTTATCCTGGGGTATCTGAATGGATCGTCAGTATCACACTTGTAGTAGAAAGAGAAAACAATTCAACGTCCGATCTATTACCTTACCAAATACCTTTTGGGGGCTGAGACAAGGTACTCAGCCTCACAGAAAACAATATTGTCTTTAGTGACAGTCGTGCAAAAATTAAAAAAATATTTCCAAACACACATCCTCCAAGTACCCACCATCCTATCCATCTGATCGGTCTTAAGTACGCCTGATGCCTCAAGTTGCTTAGCCAAATGGGCCATCGAGCTAGATGAATTTGACATCAAATTCGTGCCGCGAAGTGTTATAAGAGGGTATAGCCGACTTTATTTCTAAAAGGGTCGGAAAAACTCCATCAAGAGAATAAAGTATCGACGTGAGATGGTTAATGTACGTGGATGGAGCCCCAAACGGAAGGGGATATGGAGGAGGTTTATATATTGTAACCCCAAAAGGGGAATAGGTAAGGTTAACCATCGATTTTGGTGTCAAAGCCTCAGAAAATGAGTCAGAGTACGAGTCGATGATAGCAGAACTAAAGGTAATTAGATAATTTACGTCGAGAAATATCTGAGTGAAGAATGATTTATAATTAGTCATAAAACAGATCCTCGAGGAATATGAGGCGATAGAAGATCGGATGATTCGATACTTGGAACGAGTAAAGAAATTAAGCGATCAATTTGCCAAGATTCTTTTCGAGTAGATTGGGCGAGAACTTAACACTGCAACAGACTATCTTGTCTTTAAAAGAAGTGCTAGAGAGGTCCCGAAAAAAGGATAATTTCAGAAACAAGGGGAATGAGGTCGTACAAAAGAATAAACAGAGGAAATTAGCGTGATTTTGACGGAGATGCCAACATGGATGATTAAGGTAATGAGATACCTTATCAACGGGGTGCAGGTGCAGCCAGCTAACATAGTGGAAGCACGAAAATTAAGGTTTCATGTCGCAAAATTCATCATTGTAGATGGAAAATTATTCGGTATGGGGTATCTCCAACCTCTCCTAAAATGCTTATCGCCAACGAAAGCTGAATATTATCTAAAGAAAATCCACATGGAGAGCATGCGGCAGGCACTTTGTGGCTCAAACTCTTGCACACAAAACTATAACTCTGGGATATTATTGGCCTGACATGAGCAACGACGCAAAAACTTGGTAAAAACTTGTGATAATTTTTAACGATGGTCCGAATTTCAACACCAACTGTGGGCTAAACTAACGGCGATACTAAGAGTATGTCCGTTTGATTAGTGAGAGTTGGACTTGGTCGGGCTATTGCTTCGAGGTTGGGCAACATAAGATTCATAATCGTTGCGATCAATTACTTCACTAAGTGGGTGGACATGCTCTTTGTTATTAGGAAATTCATATGGAAGCACATAGTATGTTGTTTTGGCATACCTATAATCCTTATCTCTAATAACGGGTTACAATTCTTTAATGAAGAAATGAAGAAATTTTGACTCGAGCATGAGATACAACACCATTTTTTCGTCATACCACCCGCAAGCAAACGAGTAAGTGGAAGTTACTAATCAAATGATTATGAATAACCTAAAGAATAGCGTGGGAAAAATAAAAAAAATTGGCAAAAAATACTACCGCAGATAGCTGGACATACCGAACGACGTCGAGAATCCCAACAAGTGAAACACCGTTTCAGCTTACCTACGGAGCTAAATCCGTAGTGCTGGTAGATATTAAGGCCCCGACGGCCCCTATCCTACGATACAACTAATACAATAACAAACTGAAAGAACGCCGCAATGATGCACATTTGTGGAAATTTGCCATAAAACAAAAGTTCGAGCGATATTATAATACGAAGCTGAAACCTCGACCTATTAAGGTCGGGGAATTACTACTAAGGCGTGTTTTCCAATATACGCCAAAGCAAGGAGCATGAAACTTAGTGTCTACTTGGGAAGAATCTTATAAAGAGTAAGACGTTTGTACTGTGTTTAAAACAAATTATTGCCCGATTATGTTTGTTTAATTTTACAAGATATTTATTTATGAGATATCGTATCATTCTCAAGGCATATATTAAACAGTTGGAAAAATAACTCTATTTCATAAAAATTTATGCCCCGACCCAGTTCTGACCAACAGTGTGTATAAGCTAATATGATAACTTGCATGATACTTAAATCGGAAAATCGGTGGAACAGGGACAAACATATGCAAAAAGAGAGAACGGTAAAGAAGCCCCACACGAACGTACCCCAACGAACTTCACACCTTATCCCGAAGATTAAGAGGTGTGAAGTCGAACTGGGAAAAAAATGGGAGTATATGTAAGAAGTAATGTACGAAGCGACGATGTATAATAACTACAATGGGTAAGTAATAATATAGTGCGCATTCACGCATATTATTTTATAAAGTAAATAGTCAATCGAAAAAAATTTAACAAGAGAAAACAAAATTTATTTCACAAACAATGAAGGACACGTATGCCCCCCCCCCCCTAATAAGGGTAAAACAACAAAGGTCAATCCCACACATACAACGACCGAAAAAGAACAAAAAACAGTCCCAAGACACGGGTACGGTAAAATTTTAAAAGACAAATTCGTAAATAAAAATAACAAAGCTTCAATCAAGCACCCAAAGAAGTACTTGCGTCCTCGTTAACGCTCGGTCAAGGGTTTCACCTGTTTACCCATCCTACCTTTGCCTCGAGGCGGAGTTTTCACGGGAATAAAGTGAGAAGAACCAGCTTCAACCTGCGTCTTACACGCTTTGATGACGTGAGCCTCAATCTCGTTCACTTGGCGTTTCATATACGCCTTTCTGTCCTCCACACCAAAGTCGAGAGTTTAGGACAAGTCAAACCCCTCTAAGATACGTGAAAGACGTCCGTCTAAAAGTTGGCTAATAGACTCGTAAGAGATAATAGAGGTATCCTGAAGAGAGACCGCGATATCCATATCAGGTTAAGGTTCATCGTCGAGTAGCTCGAAATTTTGAGTGGGTATGACACATCACGGGAAATGACATGTTATAATGCAAGAGTTCGCCAAAATAGAAGTCAATACCGAAGTCGGGAAAAATATTATGCATTTTTTGGATGGTATTAGCTTTAATGTGACGAGAATAGAGGCTCATGTACGGAAGTAGTACGTTCTCTTAATACTTATTGGCAAGGAGAATGACGTGAATACGACGTTTCTCTACCTCATCAGCACGAGTCTCGATGAGCTTTTTTGAGTTGGTTAACATTTTCGACTCTGGCCATGTGAGCCACTTTTTCGTTGATCAACTCATTCTTCAACCTTTTAACCCTTGTCTGGTACAAATTTTTGGATTTCTCTGTAGCCAACGTAGTGTTCTTGAGTCGTGCAAACTCGGGGCCAACAAAGCAGGGAACCTCATCGGGGATTGATCTTTCCCCGACTCGCATAACATTTTTATGGTAGCAAAATATTCTTCCACGATGGCTACCACCAACACACTCCCCTTATTCGCCCACTTAAAACTGTTCGAGGAATTTTGACTCTCCAACATGCTCATTCTCTCTCTGCCTTTAATCATGTATAATTTCTCATCTCTTTAATTTGACATGAAATGACAACCGCATGGATGACCAAAAGTGACTTGGGTATGAGATCCTTGCATTTAGGCAAAAGCTTGTCCGACCAGTGCAAAACTCTGGAAGCTTAAATCTTGATGACGCTCAGACACGTTGGGCACATCCTCGTAACAGGTGCATTTAGACTTGAGAGATTGCAAAGACGATGATATGACAGGGTTACGGGCTCGACGACTCTCTCCGAATCAACAACAACTTGGAAGAAGCCCAACAACTTGCGCATAGGTTCCAAAATTCTTCATTAGAAATGAAGTTTAGCTACATAAAACACTAAACTCGACAACTTATGAATAAGAAATAACCTGCAGAGAAAAATTAATCATCTAGAGAGTGGTGTTCAAAAAATTGGAATGAAATTACAAAATTAAATAATATATAACAGTATAAAAATATTCGCCCAAAAAACATGCGACACAAAAAAACAAACGACCAAAAGAGACAATATTACTCAAAAAAAAATATCGACGGCAATCGAAAATACTCCTTTAAGTAGACACCAAACAACGGAGTCAAAATAATTAGTAATACGAAATAAATAATTTTGAGGTGAATTTTATATATGTAAATATAACTAAAATGATCGAACCGAAACTGAAAGACTGAAAATATAACTTTTTGACGAACACAGGGATCACACCAAACTTTCCTTCCATGTTTTCCGTGTACCAAGAGGTCCCCGCCAAAAATCAAACCTAAAGTCTATCCTACCATTCTCATGTCCATTTGACTGACTGCTGCTACTCTCTCCTTCTTCCTCTTTCCAACCAGAGACCATGCCCTCTCTTATGGAACATGGACTCCATATCTGCCAGATCTTCAACCGACGCCCCAGATTCCCCGATCAATTCGTCGACCTCCGATCAATGCACTATTACAGCGAACCAGAGAGACGAGGTCAGCTATTACGAGAAAAATGTTTTGCAGGAGAACAAAGAAGAAACTAACAGAAGGATCGATGGGGATCTCAGGAGAGAACTGCAACTTTGTAGAGAGAGAATCGAGGAATTGGAAACTTCCAAGGAAAGGGAAAATGAATTTATATCCAGAGAAATTGAAGCACTCAAGAAAGAATTGGAAGTTTCTAATAACCTAATCGAGAAATTGAAAACTGAAAAGGAAAAGAGAGCGGGATTTCTGTTGAAAAATGTAATTTCAATCAGATCGGTGAAGGATTGTTTGACGGAGATCATCGAAAGTTTGGGCGGCGGAGATGATGATGATGTGACGATGGAGAGAGACGAAGTGGAAATAGAGGAGGAGCTGAAGGCAATTTCGAAAGAAACAATGACGGTGTCGAGACTAACAAAGGCGACAGAATCGAAGATTAACGAATACAAGGAAAGGATGAAGAAGGAAAAGAGAGAACTGGAGAGGAGCTTGGTGAGTTTGACTGAGGAGAATCGCGATGTCAATAGCTTACTAAGAGTTGCATTGGTAGAGAAAGAGGCTGTGGAGAAGAATCTAAGCAAATTGAAAGATGGTAATGAGCAGAAGAGAGTGCCATTGTTGCAAAGAGTTGGTTTCGGATTCATATTGGGAGGTAGCAGCTACGATCAGCCGGTGGATACTTCAGTATCAATTTCATCTACATCCAGTGTGAAGTCCGATGGTAGTGAGAACGAAGAAGAAATCGTCAGCTTGGTACATTTACTATCAAACTCTCATTTATATATCATCTTGGTTTTACACTAATGTTGATCTTCAGTATTGTAGTCTTAGACTGTTAGACAGACCTGAACTTAGTAGAATTCAAGTTTCTTTAGAAAGATAACTTGTACAGTAAGTTTCAAAAAATGTATTAGGGTTCATGCTGGATGATTTAACGCTTTGCCATTGTTATTTGCTTTTGAATAGGCCTCAACTGTAGAGAGGATAATGAAGAATTTAAGGCTTGAAATCACTCAGCTAAGGAAATCTTTGGACGAATCTAGGTATCTTTTTATTTTATAATTCGATTTAGTTGATTCGATAGTAATCAAACAGGTTTGTGCTTAATTACTTGCCATTAGTCATGATGGTTTTGTTATGTCAGGTCAGACAATGAGCGACTGCATAGTTTCCAGCAGAAACAAGCACGTATAATTGAAGAAAACAGATTGTACATCGAAGAGCTGGAAGATAGAGAAAGGGTGTTGAGCCGAAACGTAATTAGTACTCCTCTTTGGAATTAGTAAACATATGTTTTTTTTTTCTCATTGCTGTTGATTTCTTATTCCCTTAAGGTTGAGGAGCTCTTGACGGAAGTCAAAGAAACAGAAGCAGATGTTTGTAGATGGAGGGAAGCTTGCGAGTTGGAAGTGGAAGCTGGAAAAAACGAGCTTGAAGAGCGTGAGAAAGTGGTAAGATCTTGTTTTACTCTATGCTAACCTTCTTGTGGTTTACTGTTTGATGAACCTCTGGTCGCATATAGAAAACATATTGATATATAACCACATGGTCAACCACTATATAACAAGTGAAACCTACTCGATACTGTCCCAGTTATCCCTCCAACATGATAAGTTGGGAATGAATTTCACGTCGCCTTGCCACATCTAATTTAGTCACTTAAAAATAATGAATCCGAGTCGGACAATATGGTCAGATACAAATAAAAGAAAAAAAGTGTTTGCATTCTAGGAGCATCTGGGTCTGACTTCTTATTATTAATTATTGTTAGCTCCGAATCCGACCCTTAATTAGCTTTTTGCCATCCCTAGCATCTCCGGTCCCTTGTTAAAGAGTAAACCCATTCTAACATGGAATAAAGGACCCATCCTCTCGAGACCTTTTGGCGGTGGTGAATGAAGTCCAATATCCATATAAAGCTAGATTATGTTGCATAATGATCAGTATTTTCTCCGCAAATAAGAAGCTAGGTTTTGTTATTGTGCATGATGGGTTGTGAATTTTGTGTAGATTGTTATTCTGAAGCAAGAGTTAGCAAAGACAAGGGCTGCTCTTGAAATATCAAATGGCAAGTTAAAGCTGAAAGAAGAAGTAGCAGCAACAGCAATGAATGCCCAATCAGCAGCAGAGAGGTCTTTGCAACTGGCGGATAGTAGAGCTGTAGCCCTTCATGGCCGCATTGAAGAGCTAACAAAACAATTAGAAGAAGCAGAGAGCAGAGAACGAAGAAGTCGTAAGATAAGACACATATGCTGGCCGTGGAGAGTCCTTGTACCATCTACTAATCTTAACGGTGCCAAAAGGATGCTTCCAGAAATGCACCCTTTGTTTCAAGATACAATGTAACCACTATCTATAAAAAAATATATGTTATATCTCTCTTTGAAGTGGTTTGATTAGATTTTCATATGCCTCTTGCTAACCGGTATCTTTGGGCACTGGTTAACGAGAAGTTTAATTACTTCTTTCGGAAATATTTCCTCGGCTAGGGTGTAAATCTTTTTTATTTAATTTAATTTAATTTAAAAATATTCCGAAAGAGGCAATAAAGGCTTTCCTTATTATAATTAAATAGTGCCACTTTCCATTGGGCTGGGGTATATCTAGCCCATATCTAGACCGAGTTTAAGACCTCCAAAATTGTTTTTCTTTCCAAATAGATGAAATTTTCGAAATAACCCATTCTTAAAAACACCTAATTCAACTTCAAACCAAAACTTTACATAAAATAATAGATTAACATAATTTTGATTCCAAATTATAGAATTACCAAGATGTAGATTTTGATCGATGACTAAAAACCAAAAATTACATAAATTCGATATTAATATAAACAACAAAATTACAATGACGAAGTTTTTTAATATTCGAAACAAACGTATTTTCACGTTATCCGTCCAGAAAACTGTCAAATTTACGCACAACTCGTACGAAAATATGCGAAATCCGTACAGTTTCGCGCATTTCGAATGCACGAAACTAGTTGTTAATCACGTTACCAATGTACGATTTCGTACGAACAACCATTTTTTTTAAAACTTAAATTCGATTTGTACCGACTATTTTCGATTAATAGACCTAAAAAAAAGTCTAGCTCCAAGTTAGAACAATGAAACTAGCTAGAAAATCAATCAAACAGATGAAATACTTATATAAAAATTTGACTTAAGAATAAATTTTTTAAACTCTACCATTATATATATAAATTAAAAGAAATTTATTAGCAAAATAATACTTAGTTTATCGATATTATGAAGTTGAAAATCTCAAAAAAATTATTATAAAAAATTTAAAAAATAATAAACAAAACCCGGTTTAACAAAATCGGATCTAAATAACCGAACCCATCTGAATTCAACGAAACGAGAGACGAACCCAAATCTTTTCCTTCGTCAGCATCTCTTCAAAATGGTTTCAAATTATCGGACCCAAATCTAGCCCATTACACAAAACTGTAAAAACCTTAAAACCTTAAACCCTACTCTCCCGCTTCTGGTCTCTCTATCTCTCTCCCTCTCTAACGCTTTCATGGCCAACGCAGCAGAAGCTCCGTCTTTCGCATCGTCGAAGATAAACGGAGATCATGTATCGAAAGCCACTAACGCTTTGCTCAAATGGAGAGACTCAAAATCGAAGATCCAAAAACCACAGCTCTTAGAAAATGATGAATTCCTATACCTAATTGTCACTCTGAAGAAAATCCCTAAAAAAGGAAGCACAAACCCTAGCAGAATCCCTCTCCCTCATCCTCTCATCAACCCTGCTGAGGATTCGTCGGAGCTCTGTCTCTTCATCGACGACCGATCAAAATCGCAGCTCACAAAAGAAGCTGCAATGAAGAAGATTAAATCGGAAGACATTCCGATCAGCCAAGTGATCAAGTTAAGCAAACTCAAAACCGATTATCGTCCGTTTGAGGCGAAAAGAAAGCTGTGCGATTCATACAACACATTTTTGGCTGATAAAAGAGTCATTCCACTGTTGCCAAGGCTTTTGGGGAAGCAGTTCTTCAAGAAGAAAAAAATTCCGGTTGCAATTGATCTGAAGCATAAGAACTGGAAAGAACAGATCGAAAAGGTTTGTGGATCAGCTTTGTTTTACTTGAAGACCGGTACTTGCAGCGTGGTCAGAGTCGGAAAGCTGTCGATGCCAAGGGAGGAGCTTGTCGAGAATGTAGTGGCGGCCATTAATGGCATTGCTGAAATCGTTCCAAGTAAGTGGAGAAATATTAGATCTTTTCATTTGAAACTGTTAGAGAGTTTAGCTTTACCTGTTTACCAGTCCGTGCCTGATTCGAAACTCAAGATTGATGCTTGTATTGGTGATAGAAATGTTAAAGAAGAAACTATAAAAGTAGGGTTAGCTAATGTTGATGAGGATGAATCTGTATCTAGCAAGAAGAAGAGGAAAGGAAAGATTCAGGATGTTCGCTATATGGATAGTAATATCTCTGAAATGCTTCATGATCATGAAATGGGTGTGGATAATGAAGAGGATGAAGGAATGGGGTCTAAGAAGATGAAACTCAAAGAGGGAGAGACCAAAGATATTAAGTTGAGGAAGAGAAAGATTTAAGAGCTTAAGAGCATTTTAACTTGGTTTCTTGCTTAAAGTTATAGTTTTTGTGACTTTATGTCTTAGTTTGTATACTTTTTTTGAAGAAATTCTATCATATTGTTCTAATCATTCATGACATATGTTCTGCAATTTCATTTTACACTTGGATCTATGTTCCAATTTCGTACAATCAGTAGTGCAGACTGTATTGAAGGTTCTTCCTCATAGCCATAGACCTTTTTGTTTAGCAATATTATACTCGAGAACTAATTTGAATTCTTTGAATGCTCTTGAATTATACTGACTTGATTCAACCGCAGATGACATAAGTTGTCATGCTTTCCACAAAGGTTTCTAAGTTCTAAATCTTTATTGCTCTTAGTGAACCATAATGTTTTGAGATATATGATTTGGTTCCGTGAGAGAAGACGGGTTGAAATGGCTTCAATGTTGAATGAGAGATAGTTTAATGGTTGTCACTAGTAATCTTTTTCCCTTTCTGGGCTCCTTTGTTCGTTTTATTGCTTTCTCTTGTAGATTGCACAGGAGATATACTTTCGGAGTTGCACAGAGCCTTTTTCACTGAACCTTGTGTAATCTCAGAGGCACTTTCTTCTAGATCTGCACTTTATGCCAGGAACAGCATGGCGATTCCAGACGCAGACGTATATGGAACTTATAGCTGTCTTGTTCATGACACAAAACGATATTGTGGACTATACATTTATCGAAGGATATCAAGGAAACCAGTGACAATACTGATGATAAACATCACTGGTGCGGTCTTCAGTCTTCTTCCTATCGCAGGAGGAACAGAAGCAAGTGTGCTAGATGAGGATCAGTTCTTTTATACATCCCATACCAAATTTTAATTAAGAAGCTGTGCGTACCGCATGGATAGCTTTGTTGAACTACATTCGGTCACATGGTAATTCCTACTTCAAGATATCCAATATCATCATATAGTTGCTGAACATGGTTATATACTTATATATATGACTGAAAGATCTCTATTCTTTAACTACAGATAAATTCTGTTTATATAATTTTCTTAGAACTGCACATTTATGCCTTTATTTCCTTCTATAAGTTCTGGAAATTTGGTCCTTTATTGACCGAGTAATGGAGAATTCATTTGGCAGCTATTTGTGCTCGTGAAGAAATGAGCCCTGGCTCAATCTAAAATATTACCACTTTTGTTTA
Organism: Limnanthes douglasii subsp. nivea; assembly: GCA_036936605.1. NCBI lineage: Eukaryota > Viridiplantae > Streptophyta > Magnoliopsida > Brassicales > Limnanthaceae > Limnanthes > Limnanthes douglasii. The sequence goes on from JAUPFV010000003.1 coordinate 88,906,614, forward strand.
CATCTGAAGCTCAGCAGTGTTTCACCGTTTCATAGTTGAGATTTATTCGTCATTCTTTTTTATCCTTTAGCTGATTTGCTGGAGAATTCTCTCGTTGATTTTGTAGATTTATCAGCATTATGAAGCTTCAAAATTATGTTATGTAGGCTAGCTCTATGCAGCATGAACCGTCTACAAGCGAAGACAAAGATGGAGCTTTGAGATGCTTTATGTGCATCTCAACATGAAGACATAGATTGCATGGTAGATTGTATCAATCTGAATGCAACATTTCACAGGTCCTTAGGACCATGCTTTTGTCTGTTACAGGTTAAAATTTTACTTGTTCACTCTGCTAACATCTCAAAGGCTCTTTATCCAGTGTACATTGAGAAAATTTACACTTCAAGCAGTGGATCATGCTTCAAATCCTTACAAGGATTTTTGTCACAGCAAATTTTGTATGTGCCAAATTTGTGACCTAAAGTATTCACTATATAGATAAGTGATGGGGAACAAACAAAAGCCTAAAGGCTTAGTAATTAAGCTGAGATAATTTTAAGAGATTTTTTTTTTAAGAGTTAATGGAGCTCTTAAAGTTTCTACTATCTTCTATAAAACCGTTGTAAAGTCATTTGCATTAGGCAGTTTTTTGAGAGAAAAAGAAGTGAGTTTACTCATATCTTGTTTAAAAGAAACATAGATGTAATATTCTTGACCGGTAAGCTCCAAACTAGATGTGAAGTTCACACCTCGAAAGTCGTTGGAGTTATTCGAAATCCTGTTTATCTTATCTACTGCTATCCTGTATTAATGTGGTATCAGTGGCCAAAGGCTTGATTATATCTGATTTTCTTTTTCTCTATATTTTCCTTGATCTAGTTTTTACCTTTCCTAAAAAAAGGAAACAAATTTGTATAAGAAATATAGTCAGCAACCAGATTACACCGGTGCAAGAAGAGTCGTCCTCTTTGTCCAACGACTTAAAATGATACACACAACATTCAATGCACAATTTATAGCACTGGAAATTCAAATTAAGGACGATGAAAACATCAAATAATATGCCAGATACAGAAGAGAAGGTTTTAAAATCGGTGAAGAATACTTCGATTGACTTCAAAATGAGATGTCTGATGCTAGAATGGTCAAATTTGGGAAAGTGAAGTTTGTGGGACAAACAAAATTGTTCATGTCTATAACCAATAATGATGGTCGTAGATCATCAATTTTTTTTACCTCCGTTAAAGTTAGTGATCATAACTGCAAGCTAATTATTGGTAATGAGATTTGTACTAATGTTGTATCATCTCATACGATAGCTCATCTTGGAGTAGTCTCAGTTATCCACCTCAACCATTTCAAGGTGGCGTGAATTGACACTTCGTCTATTTTTGTTATGCATCGTTGCATGGTACTTATCGAGTTCTTATTTTACAAAAATGACGTTTTGTGCGATGTGTTATCTATGAATGTAGGTCACATCTCTCTAGGAAGGCCGTGGAATTCTGATTCAGATGTAACATTTTAAACCGATTTAACACATGCTCATTTAAGAAGATTAAACTCTCTCAAACTCTCTCAAACCAACGCCGAAGAAAGTATCAAGTAGAGAAAATCAAAAGTTATAAAAAAAACCCCTTTATGTTGTTGATTCAAGAGCATCTACGCTACATACCAAAAACAACCCTATCATGTTTCTCAAAAAGGTAAAATATATTATAGTTCTATTAAATGATGTACTATTATGAGTAAAATCTATCGTAAAAGAATACATTTAATTGTTCCCTGAAGATCTCCCCCAAGATCTTCTTGCGCTTCGAGATATTCAATATGCTAGTGATTTTATTCCATGAACAATATTTCCAAATTCTTCGCACTTTTATATGAACCCAAATAAGTTCTCATAATTGAAAAGGCAAGTTGACGATCTTCTGATAATATAGTTTATTCAGGTAAATGTGACGTCGTATACTCTACGAGCTCTATTCATACCTTAGAAGGAAAAAAACGTGGAGAATGTGCATCGACAACAAATTCATCAACAAGTTCATTGTCAAGTATCAATTTCTGATCACTCGACTTGATGAAGTAGATATGATGGCATAAGCTACCATATTCTCTAAGGTTAACAAAAAAAAAGATACCAAAAGTTTTTTTTATCATTTGGAAGATTATACTTGATCAAGAAAATGAATGTGTAACAAAAAAAAAACTACAACGTGATGTTGACCTTCATATTTTTAACTATATCTCACATTTATCTCGTCGAAGTTGAGATCTTCTCACGAGAGGAGAGTGATGCAGAACAAAAAATCCAAAAAGCTTAGTAATTACTTTTGAATGGAAATTTTAAGTCACTTAAGCTCTATATTATGCATTTTAATAAGTCAAGAAACCTAGAATCTTTTGAAGTTAATATAAGCTTTAGAAATTTCTACTATCCCATATAAAATATGTGTAAGGTCATTTATATCGGACAATCTTCTAAAAATTAAAAATAAAGTTAGTTTTACTCATATACGTGAAAAGAAATTTAGGTGTAATAACTTTAAGTGTGAAGCTCTAAACTAGGTGTGAAGCTCGTTGGATTCTGAACCCTATCTATCAAACCTACTAGTCTTAAAATCATTTTATCTTTCTTGCCTTTGATGATTCCACTGGATATCAAGATTTGCAGTCGTACAAGAGAAGTGGAAAAGATACATGGGCTTTAAAGATGAACATTGTGCAGTCGTACAAGAGAAGTGAGAAAGAGAGATTGACCTTAAAGTTGAACATTGTACGGATGTCGATCATAACTAGGATGATAAGAAATTGTATTCAGTTCAGTTCTTTAATGAAAAGTTGTAATGTGCAATATGGTGAGGTATAATGTAATCAAAGCCTGTAAAGTCGGTCATTCTCTAAAACTTTAGTTGGTGCGACGAAAATGAAGACATAATATTAGTTGATTTAATATTAATATCATTCTGATGCCACCCAAATGGACCCCTAAAATGACTAGCTGGATCGTGGATGGAAACTTTGATGGCAATTATTACTTCTAATTTTTGTTTTTTGCAATGTTATGAAACTTTTATTAAGACTTCCAAAACTTGTAACTACAAAACATAGTATTTACATTGGAAACAACGAAGTCCCAAGTCTTCTGATTGAGTAAATGAATACTATCGAAAAAAATTAATTTGTTCACTTGTTTCAATGTCTGCATATATTGCAAAGCTTGAACGAAACAATTTTTTTGTATGATTATTGAGTTTTTTATGGTGCGTGCACAAGTATTTTTGGCTTTATACTTATTGGAAAAGTGTACAATTGCGGCTTTCTTTTTCACTGTTCACATAAACAAGTCATTGTCATAAAAACATGTTTTTAACAATTTTTATTTTACTTTTCTAGTTTTATTATTTGACACAAGTAACCTCTAATTTCATTATGAAGATTTAATTTAAATCTTTTATTAATTACCTCATATGAGATACATAATTGCTCAACTATTGATATTTATTTCATGTATACATATGAGGTTTAAACATGGTAAGAAAGATGTTAAGGTGACGACCAAAGTCACACATCTCACATCGGTTAAACATGAGAAGGATAAGTGGTATATAAGTAAAAACATATCTCAACTAGTACTAGGATTTTGGAAGTTGACCAAAAAGAAAAGTCGTGCGGGTCTTTGGCCAAACCAAAAAATATCATATCAATGTGAAGATTGGGTTGTTCTTACTTATATACGGAGGTGGAATATGCGGTACCCATATTTCCAACAAATGATATAAGAGCGTCCCAACAAATGATATAAGAGCGTCCCAACAAATGATATAAGAGCGTCAGGCCCAGATAGAACACGATGTGAATGAAATTCTCGGAGGTCGAACATGATGAACCAGTAATCGTGCTCAAATTGAATGATCTGTTATAAAGATCTCTAGTTCGGATTGCCCATGACTCATCAAACGGTGTGACTTGGTTGGAACGAATCAAGACGATTGTACTTGATTGGAGTGACGTTAAGGAACAAGATAGTGTGGTCTAATATGAGGTGAGTAGATACATTTGTAGAGCCTCTATGGTTCAGGTAGCCCAACCTGATTAGAGTGGGCGGATGGAAGTCAATTGAGAGGAGGCTAAATTGATACATTTGTTAGGATGTCGTCCAAAGTCCTACATCTCTCAACTAGTATGAGGCTTTTTGGAAGTTGACCAAAAAGCAAAGTTGTGCTGGCCTTCGGGCCCAAAACGGACAATATCATACTAGTGTGAAGATCGGGTTGTTCTTACTTATATACGGAGGCGGAATATGAGGTACCCATATTCCTAACAAAAGATATACTAAACCCTTGAAGGTATATAATACAAATTTAGGAGTAGCCCATCTACACTTATCTCTCATAAAAAGTTTTTTTAATCTCTCAGGCGACGGATCCACCATTGAAGCGACTCCTCATTTGATCATCCAGTCAACATAATAATTAGCTTATCTATAAACATGGTTGAATTCAAAATTTGGATTATTCGCGAAAATCGCTATGCAGACTATAAGTGCATTTTTCTTACGACTCCTATTACCGTCACCCCATTTCACTAACACGTGTAACTCTTGCAAGTCTGTCTCTACGACAAACACCCCCATACTTATGGTCCAATGTCATATATATTCTTAATTGTAACGCATAAAATTTTGTCCGAAAAGTTGATCTTACCAAACTTGAGCTCGCGAATCCATCTAAAAAAGAGTTATTCACATCCCGGGACACTTATTCTACACCTATTATCAAACGATCCGACATCAAACAGTCCGCCACTTGGCTTCATCCATTTGCGAGTGTATTTCCCGATGAAACTACAAGTTTCTCAACAATTGTTTTACACCAAACTCGAATATAATTTGTGGTCGTGTATCAAACATCACCCGAATTTCTGCTATAGATTTTTGTCTCGCATTAGACTAAAAAATCATGTTATTCTTATCCAACCATATATACTATATTCAATTCATTTATATTTTTAAAAAATTTAAACTTTTTCCGACACTTTAATAATTCCCTATCTGAATTTTCTTGCATTTGCTCGTTTATATCAAAAAAATTAAACACAAAATAACCTATAATATTTAAAAGAAAAATTTTCTTTGCAAATACTTTCATTAAAAACATAAATCATTCAGAAACATATTTGTTTCGTGAAAAAATAAAATTCTTTTAGCATAGAAACAAATTTAATTTTTTTTAACAAAGTTTATATTACATTTTGTAATTTTTTGTAGTTGAATGTAAAAGGTTTTCAAGGTTATTATAGAAACGTTAAATAAAGCAACAATTCTTTCATTTTTTAAAGGATAAATACATATTTACCTAATTAATCCTCTTAAAAATACAATAAAGAAAAATAACCATAAAACCAACTCCGCTACTCCCACCACTTATCATATTGATTTTGAACCAAAGAATAATAAATAAATAACTTTTTGTAATTTTTTGATCTTTTTGATATATTCATAAATTATGAATACAATTTTTCACTGCTAGAATTTCAAAACAGATTTCAGTAAAACTAACCTCGATTTTTTCCTAAACCAAAAATAAGACAATGAATCATACTGAAAAACACAGCCACATATATCATTTGTTAGTACATGTCGACCATTACACAAATTAAGAGTAACACATGCAAACAAATAAAAAAACAAAATTTTGATTTATAATAAAACAAAAAAACAAATTTGGTTTGTAATAAAAAAAATATTTTGTAATCAAATAAGCATTCACAAAGTAGCTAGGAGAAAACGTTACAATCATAAATGGAGTTAACAAAAACTATTTCACGCATGCCTTCATTTATTGTCCTTCGAAGCAACCCGATCAAATATTCTTCTTTGAGATTGAGCTCTGATATCTAACTAATCCAACATATTGCTAATTTCATGTTTCAACATCCCTTTGATCTGAAAACACAAAAACCCACTTGAATAACTCTATCTCAAAGATTTTCTTAGTATATATGATTGTACGATTGCATCAAATCGTTTAAGCAATACAAAAAGTTGGAGTTTGAATGTCAAAAGAAATTATATACCTGTTTGGCTGAAAGACCTATATCTTTCAAATTGTCAAGCTGTGAAAATATATAAATCTCATTAATAAACAAGAGGTGAAACTAAAGTAGTTTTTATACGAAAGTAAACTAACTTTAAGAAAAGGTGAGGAAGGACTCACTTCTTTGAATGGTTCAGGAGTTTCTTCACGAAGTTCAAGAATATAAGTAGCTCTCTTTTCACCAATTCCCTGAGAGTACAGCTTGAAGTCAGTTTTTCGTATACGCCCACTCTATTTTAACAAACGAGGTTTTATCTTGAAAGAATTCTTACCTTTAACTTTTTCAGGTCTTCCCTGATAATTCAAAAACAATAAAACCTCATGTTAGTTGGTTTATTAAATCTTGTGCAAATTCAGTGTGATACGGTAGCGATGAATAAGAATAGTTAAATGTACTACGGAGATGGGAACGAGTAATTTGATTTTAAAGGACTAGCGGTCTATGAATCGTTATAGTCAAGAGACATTTCACATCTTATCATTGTTTAGACTCAAACTTAAATTACTAACGGGAAGAACAGACAAAATCATTCTATGATCGACAATATTTGTTCTTTAGTACACAAAATTAAATTACTAACTGGAAGTATAAACAAAATCATCCTATGATCGACAAACATTTGTTTAGACATATTATAGGCAACGAAAAAAGATAATTCATGAACATAATTTTGAATCGACTTACTTGTCAGCTGTGTTTAAGAAGTTGAGGTAGTCACGAACTATTGAATTCTGTATAGATCAAAAGAAGTCTTGCAGTTAACAATGTTGGTGAAACATTTTATAAATAAGATAGTTTGTTGAACAAATAGGAGTTACCTTCGCTCCACAGCTGCGTGTGCCTTGCCAAGGAGTTCGACTGTTTGACAGCTCATAGTTACCGCTGGCGGTCACAATTGATAAAGGAGTTTGGGGCTCTATCGTTTCGGTGAAGGTAATAGCCTCTAAATCAGTATCATTTTTTTGTAGTATTTTAGGGCGCGATGAAGATTCAGAATAAAGCGACTTTAAATTCCTTGATAGCTCCATCAACTGGACACTGAGCGGTGGTGAGCCACCTTCATTAACATATACACTACTATTTTCCTTAAGAGGAGTTGGACCTAAAATATTAAAAAATTCTTAGAAGTGTCATCTAATAAATAAATTTAATGAAATGTAAATTTATCAAAGTGTTCAAAAATTTAAGCTAGTTTGGTTCTCATGTAACTTACCTCTTTCATACTCAACCATTGCAAAGTCTTTTGGAGTGTCATTCGTATCGAGAGGGACGTCCCAAGCATTGATCGCATTATGCTCGAAAACATCCTGCAAAATAAACCACATAAGCATCATCCATAAAATGTCCCACCAAATCTTTCTAACATAATAATCAGTGAAATTACATTATTTAATATTGTGAATTCTTCTCTGCCATTCACACTAGAAGTAAGCTCCAGTTCAGTGCTCACACCACTCTGAAAAAATCATGCAAAACAAATGAAAACTATATCAGTAGAATGTCCACCAATCATTTTAAGTATGAATATTGTGAGTTGAGTTGTTCAATTACATTATCTGCCGAAGTGATTTCTGGGGTATATAGAGCTTCCACTAAGTTACGTTTCTTTGATTTAGAGTTCACCTGCACAAACGTGAAAACATCGAGTGTCTAATGTAAACACTCATTCATTTTCTTAAGACTCAATAACAATGAAATCAGTGTGATGATTAGATACCTCTGTTGGTGCATCAACTTTGAGGTCACAATCTAATACCTCCTTTGGCACATGAACTTCCACAGCTGAAACACTACTTGATGAAGAAAATTCCTGATTCAAAATAATAATGTATCTTAATTGAGTTGAGTAAAAACATACAGTAACTTATCCTTATCATCCGATAAAACATTGCAAAAACATGAAAATATCAAATGACTAATGTAAATTACAAATTAACCAACTCATTAACCACTCGTTCTTTTACTTAAGGCTCAATAACATTGAAATCAGTGTACAAAGTCAGATATTTCTATACCTTAGTTGATGCGTCAACTTTGACAGTTGAAACACAATTCGATGCCACCTTTGGCACATCAACTTCAACAGCTGAAACACTATTTGGTGAAGAAAATTCCTGATTCAAAAGTAAAATAATATATCTTAATGAAGTTGAGCAAAAACCTACATTAACTTTTCTTTATAATCCGATAAAACATTGCACAAACATGAAAACATGGAATCACTAATGTAAATCACAAATTAACCACCTCATTAAACACTCATTCATTTTCTGAAGACTCAATAATAATGAAATCAGTGAACAAAGTTAGATAATTATATACCTCTGTTGGTTCGTCAACATTGAGAGTTGAAAGACAATCTAATACCTCCTTTGGCACATCAACTTCAACAGCTGAAACACTATTTGATGAAGAAAACTCCTGATTCAAAATAATAATATATCTTAATTGAGTTGAGTAAAAACATACACTAACTTATCCTTATCATCCGATAAAACAGTGCACAAACATGAAAACATCGAATGACTAATTTAAAATCACAAATTAACCACCTCATTAAACACTCGTTCATTCTTGTAAGGCTCTATAACATTGAAATCAGTGTACATAGTCAAATAATTATATACCTTTGCTGGTGCATCAACTTTGACGGTTGAAACACAATCCAATACATCCTTTGTCATGTGAACTTCAACAGCTGAATCACAATATGATGAAGAATAATCCTGATTTAAAATAACAACATATCTTAATGGAGTTGAGTAAGAACCTACATTAACTTATATTAATCATCGGATAAAACATTGCACAAGCATGAAAACATCGAATGACTAATGTAAATCACAAATTGACCACCTCTTAAACAGTCATCCATGTTCTTAAGGCTCAATAACAATAAAATCAGTGTACAAAATCAGATAAATATATACCTCCGCTGGTGCGTCAACTTTGACAGTTGAAACACAATCCAGTACCTCATTTGGTACATCAACTTCAACAGCTACAACACTCTTTGATGAAGAAAATTCCTGATTCAAAATAATAATATATTTTAATTGAGTTGAGTAAAAAACATATACTAACTTATCTTAATCATCCCATATAACATTGCAATTTAGCTTTGTATCTGAAATGCAACTTGCAAACCTATAAATCTCTTTCCTTTTGGTATGATTTCACAACATTTGGCTATAAAAAACTGGTTATCTTAAGATCATATCCCTTAACCTCCAAGCAAGAATGCAAACAATGATATATCATCATTCGAGAGAGCGTGTACCTTTTTAGATGCGCTGTTTAATTTTCTAGAGTAGTGTTTTGCTTCGTCAAACAGTTTCCTTCATTCAACCCCAACAAGAAAGCAAATTTTCTATCAGATACGTGGGTAAGGGTTTTTGTCATCACAGTAAAACTAGATAATAACAGAACCTTTAACTTTACAATAGACATAACTATTAATCTTCTTTTCAGCCAAATAAAAAAATAAAACTTTATACCTTCCTTTCACTGCAGAAGGCATTTCATTGGCTTTTGCTTTCCTTTCTGACAGTAGAACTCGAGGGACAATTTGTTTCTTAACGGCAGTAGAGGAACTATGTTGCATCCGGTTGTATGGAGACAAAACCTTCGGGTTTGAGCTAATTTTAGTCTTTTTTGTGTTGCCCGGCACGACTCGACTTGTGCCTTGAAAAACAGGAGCCATAACTGCCTCTTTTCCGAAGGACTGAATATTCGTCATACCATCTAGGATAATCCCGTTTGTGCCTTGAGAAGACCGAGGCATAACAGGCTCTTTTACTACTGCCTTATATTTTGTTGTGCTATCTGGGACACTTCGGTTTGTACCTTGAGAAGACCGATGCATAACCGGCTTTTTCACAACTACCTTATTTTTTGTTGTACCATCTGGGACACTTCGGTTTGTACGTTGAGAAGACCGAGATAGAATCGGCTGTTTTGCTACTACCTTATTTTTTTCTGTGTTATCTGAAACACTTCGGTTTGTGTCTTGAGAAGACCTAGTGATAACCGGCTCTTTTGGAACTACTTTATTTTTCTTTATGCCATATAGGATACTTTGGTTTGTGTCTTGGGAAGACCGAGCCATAACCATCTCTTTTGGAATTATCTTATTTTTCATTTTGTCATCGAGGACCGTTCGGTTTGTGGCTTGAGAAGACCGAGGGATAACAGGCTGTTTTGGTACTACTTTATTTTTCTTTGTGCCATCTGCGGCACTTCGGTTTGTACCTTGAGGGATCACCGGCTCTTGTACAGCCATCTTAATTTTCTTTGTGCCATCTAGGACACTTTGGTTTGTACTTTGAGGGATGACCTGATCTTTTACAACTATCTTATTTTTCTTTCTACCATCTTGGACACTTCGGTTTGAACCTTGACAAGATCGGGATACTAAGCTTACAATGTCTACTGAACTTTGGCAAAAGGTTGGAGTCTGCATTTAGTAAACGATAAATTTAATAAATAAAACCATTTTACAAAATTTATGCAGTAATTTTAAAGCTTCTAACTAGTAGCCTTACCAAGCAAGCGATCATCAAGATTTTATTCTTCCCTCGCAATGAATTTTTCATCATACGGGCAAGCTTACTCTCTCGATATGGCACGTGGGTTTCACCGACTCCCACAGCATACACAACATTTTGTAGTGCATATATTGATCTATTTATCTTAGTATTATTAGAAAGAGTACTTTTTATACTTCCCCTCTTGGTATCTTCATAACCTGTAAGTAGTGTCAGCCAAGGCATTACACTGGGTAAACAATAAACGATACCAAAAATACAATAAGATGATTAAATGGTTCGGGTACCTGCTAAATCAATAAAGTTGATCTTGCTAACATGAAATAAATCTGAATTTTCCTTGCGAGATGATACATATATAATTAAACCTTTGTGGCTTTTGCCAGGAGATTCATTTGACATCTGTATCTGTTTATCGGAATTTTGGCCCTTAAAATACAACTTCCAAAATTCTGAAACTGATTTCACAGTAACCTGAAAATTGATTGAAGTCAAATTCAGTTTAATTTTTATTTATTTTATATATAACAACCCGACTAAAATTGAATTGGTATCCAAATAACCTGAGAGAGTCCTTTTAATTGGATTTTTCCTTGAGCATCTTCCAGAACCGAAACCGTTGTCTTTTTCGGTTCCAAGACATCTCGCAGATTATCTTGGCAATCCTCAAAGAGAGATACAGCAATGGACTTTCCACTTTCTTCAGCTATACCAAGGATTTCTGCCATTGCAAGAACAGCTAAACCAGGTTCTGTTTCCGAACCCTTCAACAAATAAAAATAGATTTCACTAATGATTCGGCGAAATTTATTATACTAATCAAAGAACAAGAATTTCAAACATGAAGTCTATTATATACTTCTAAGTGAAATTTATTTTAACAATAACTTCAAACACAGACAACCAACCTGGATCAGATATGTCTTTCCGCTAGCTCTTGCTCCTAAAGCAATCACAGTTACATCACGTCCTTCGAAAACCTCAGCTATTAGAGGTTTTACTTCATTTGAAAAGATCAAGTCATTCCCTTCTTTTTGCTCATAACAACCATCCAACTTGTAAGAGTCTTTCGAGCTGCAAAAAACAATAGAATAAAACCTTAACTCTCTTTAAGCCACTATTAAAAGCATAATTAACTAGTATCAGGAAAAACAAAACAACAAAATATATCACGAAGACCAATCAGCCAATCCTGATCAAATTTTTCAAAAGAGAAATCTAAAACCCTAACTCCTAAATTCCCAGTAATTCCCGCATAACAACAATCCAACTTGTAAGAGTCTTTTGAGCTGAAAAAACAATAGAATAGAACCTTAACTCTCTTTAAACCACTATTAAAAGCATAATTAATTAATATTAGGAATAACAAAAGAACAAACTATATCACAAACACCAATCAGCCTAGATTCAATAATCCTAACCCAATTATCCAAACAGAAATCTTAAACCCTAACACCTAAAAATTCCCAGTAATTCCCCTAATTTCTTAGGGCCAAACAAGTTCCGAAACACTAAACTAGAACAAAACCCTAACTATCAAGAGATTATGAATTACCTAGAAGCAGAGTTGTCTCCAAACGAAACCGACACGGAATTGTTTTCTTCTCCCACGGACTTTTGAATTGAAATCCAATTAGTTGAATCTCCATTGCCGGGAACTGATTCAAGATCCGTGGGTGTTCTGATTTTCGCTATCACCCGAATTTTTCGTTCGCTAAGATTCATTGACATTTGTCTGGCTCTTTGTTTTGTATCAAGCTTTTGGACTCTCTGTCTCTCTCTTGGATTCAGATGGTTCGAGGATTGGCTTTTGGCTGATTAGAGAGGAAACTATAGTTCAGATCTCTATCTTTCTTGTATTTGATTGTTTGAGGATTGAGGATTGGGTTTTTGGTGATCGGAGACGAGGCTGCAGTTCAGGATTTATTTTGTAGCCGTTAAAGAGTGTTGATGATTGGGGTTTTGAAATTCAGGTTTTATCGCGCTCCTCTAATAATGCAACGTTGTGTACACAAGAAGCTCAACTATTTGGAATTTATAATGGGCCTCGTGATTTCTTATAACGAATATATAAACAAAATTGGGCATTGTAAATTTAAATCCTTTTCTTTTCTTTTCTTCCTATTTCAACATTTTTCTTTTTATATCTCGTTTGATTTGGGGTAGTCTTTTTAATAGAATTAAAAAATAAAAATAGAAATTGTTAGATTTTTAATTCATGTTTTTTTTTTGTTTTTTTAGTGTATCCATCTATCGAACTATTCATTTTATAAATTTGAAAAATATGTCATACAAGTTTAATATATAGTTTTTATCTGATTTCTTTTTTTAATTTCGTAATTATTTAAGTTTGACATTCTAATTTTTAAAATTTTGATTTTCGAATAGTTTTCATTGTTTGTTTGTTGATTGATTCTTGTTTAAAAATGATTGATTCTTGTTTATGATGTATTTTTGTATTAAATGGTAAATAATTGAAGGAGTTACGATTTTAGGATGAGGTTTCCAGAAACTTGTGTTCGTCATGAACATCTTGCGACATTGTGTGTCTTTGTCGCGTGATAAAGATGAATTTTTTCGCAAAAAAATTTGCAAATGTGTTGATGTTTTTTTTAGTATTCTACGCGAATTTGTATCGATATGTCGTACAGTTCATGTAAATTGTTGTACAGCCTTCGCTTGATTCAGTACATGTTTTGTTGATTCGTTTTCTACATCTTGCAACACTAGTACAATACATATACATTTTACACGATATAGTTTACGTAAAAATTTATAAGTTTATAGTTCTTTTGAAGCACATGTAAACCAAATCAGTCCAACCCAAAAATTGGTACATCATACATACTATCAAAAATGAATGTATGTAATGAATACTTACATATAATATAATGATAATAAAATTTGCTTGATATCTTTGATGTAGTGCAAATACGATTGTTCGACATATAGTTAAGGACCTTAAGGTGAAATAGTTATATAATCAACACTTTATCATATCAATAAACTCAATAGTCTTAGTCGACTTTTACCATCTTCGGATGCTCAAAAGTTATAAAAAAAATTGATTGAAATTTATATACACATACAATATACAACCATAACAAATAATCAACAAATAAAATTCTAGATCGTAACTTTATATGCTCAAAAATATAGAATACAAGTATACAACATATAAATTTAAGTTATCACGAAATTAACATAAAAAATTTAAAAAACCAACAAAATAATATATATTTTTCAAATAATAACGGATTCGAACCAAAAACCTCGATATAAAAAACACAAAAATGAGAGATTTTTTAATTCATATTTTAAAATTACCTAAAATTTAGATACATCCAATGATAAAAAAACTAGGAATCCGCATGCACCTAACTTTTATAAATCTTAAAAATATAGACAAAAATGAATCTAATTCATATCCACGAGTACATTTTCCTCATAATAGCCTTGCCATATATAGTTGTACACGAGTACAACTATGAGAAAAATGAAATAAATAACAAAAAATATAATATATTCAAAAATAATTTAAATATATATCTGTACTCTTTAAACAATAAAAAATCAAAATGAAATTCAAACTACATCTAAAAATAATATAAAATATCAATTACGATAGAAAAATTGGTCTTTAAAATTAAAAGAAAAAAATTGATCTATAATATAATATGGATGTTTAGAATTTGTCAACTTAAATAAGGGCTTTATTATTATTATTAGTGGAAGTTAAAGCTGTATTATTTTTATTATCACCTTTATTTTATAAATCTAACTTGTTACTTTTTTTCTTTCTTCCATTGATAACAATACTTATATATATGAACAAGCTTGCCACAATAGTTGTATGTCCTAATATATTTCTCGTCTCTAGACTTGGATTTTCCTTTAAGTTACCACGAAATTTAGAACCCATATTCTTGCATGTTTCTTTATTTTCAACAATAAAAGCTTATGAATTGTCAACTCTTATCTCTTTTATTTTAATCTCTTAACTGATCTCTTAACTGAAGATGATTTTTTTGATAAAGTTCAAAGATAGAACATTGTCTGGAGCAGAGTTGTTAATAGTCACAACCAAAGTCTCCCAAATGTCTCGTAACAAACTCAATAAGAACATAGCTTACAACTCATCATCAAGAGCAATCTTTATGTAGTCAACTTATTAATAATATCGTGGAAATCGTTAAGATGTTCATAAACTGACTTACAACTTTTAAATTTCAGATTAACAAGTCTTTTAATAAAAAAAACTTCGTTTTGAGCGGGTTTTTTTTTTCCATAAAGACCTTTTAAATTATTTATAAGATCAAACGGGTCATATTCTTAAGAAACGTTGTTGTATTTACTAGGATCAATCCATTTTTGAATAGTTCCCAAAGATTTTCTTTCCAACTTCTCCCAATATTTTTGTTACTTATCTTGCGGTTTTATCGGTTTACAAGAATTACCATAGACATCTTTAACTGGTTCAATCAGATCAAATAATTTTTTGCAATATAGCAGATCCTCTATCATTGGTCTCCAAATAGAATAGTTTGTTGATGTTAACTCAATCATGAAGTTACCATGAATATAATTCATATTTTGTTAAACAAACCAGTAGCTCTGATACCAACTGTTGAGAATATTATTACTGCATATTTCTCTTCCATATATAAGTATGAACAACTTGATCTCAATTTAGTATGATATTGTCCGCTTTGGACCCACTGTTGAGAATATTATTACTGCATATTTCTCTTCCATATATAAGTATGAACAACTTGATCTCAGTTTAGTATGATATTGTCCGCTTTGGACCCAAAGGCCTTCACGACTTTGCTTTTGATCCACTTCCAAAAGGGGTCTTTTGGTCGAACCTAAAAAATTATCCTTTTGAAAAAAACAGCATTTCAGCATCATTTCAATTTATTTTTCATATACTCACTCTAATCAGGGTGTCGTAAGGGATTCACTACTTAAACACAGTGAATCGTTCAACATTACTTTAAGTTTGGGTCTGAAGCTCTGATACTATTTGTTGAGAATATTAGTACTACATATTCCACTTATATATATAAATATGAACAACTCGATCTTCATACTAGTTAAGATATGTTCTAACTTATATACCATTGATCATTCCCATGTCTAGCCAATGTGGGATGTAGGACGTTGGTCGCACCTAAAAAATTATCCTCTCCAACAAAATATTATTTTAGCCTCCTCTTAGTTGACTTCAATCTACCCACTCTAGTCAGGCTGAGGCAGAGGATTCATTACCTAAGCCATGAGAACTCCAAATTATGTCATATTAGTGATATACTTAACAAATCATTCACTTTGAGCATGACTATTGGTTTCGTTTGTTTGATATCCGAGAATTTCATCCACATCGCGTTCCGTGTGAGTCTAGAGCTCTAATACCATCTATTGGGAATATAGGTACCATTTCGCTCCCGTATATAAGTATGAACAACTCGATATTCACTCTAGTGTGATATTATTTGCTTTTGACCCAAAGAATCTGCTCAAATTTATTTTTGGTCCACTTCCAAAAAAGGTCTCAAGCTACTTAATATATGTTTTACTTATATATCATTGATATTTCACATGTTTAACCGATTATGGGGTGTGGGACTCTAATCGCACCGAACAAATCTTCCTCTCGTACGAAATACCATTTTAGGCATTTTGTTAAAAAAAAGAAAAGGTTTAATATTATTATTTTATAAACAATAAATTCATGTTAAAAGTAAAAATATATTTGGAAAGAGTTATAATTTTCATTGGAAATTTTATTTCTCCGTACCAAAATTTTAAAAAAACAATTAAATACAAGCTTTTATCTTTTTACTCCCACTTGATTTCGAATTTATATTTTTATAGCATCGTGTAACTAAGCTTTAATTTTCACAAACACGAATGTTATTTCTACATAATCCAAATATACTTCTAAACTTCAAGAAATTTAAACCATAAAAAAATCCCAAAAATAAAAAACTAAATCAAACAAGAACAACTTAAAAAATGAGAAAAAATTAATCAACAACGTAACATGTCACTCAAACCACTAACAGGGTATATTGATATTATGTTTATTTAAGTCTTAAATTCATTTAACCTAAAAAAAGCAAATTTCAAAAACTTTGTAAAAAAATTTACGAAATTACAGGTTAAATAACGAGTCAGACCCTCAAAATTAAGTGTTTAGGAAAAAGAACAACTATCTCCGCCTTTATCTCGGAGTTAGGTGTTATTTAATAAAAACACTCAATTCCAAAAACGAATCTCAAAATTGTTACTTTAAAAAAAATGATTTATTTGTAAAAACCTAATCATGGTTAATTCTTATCCGAATACTCATTTAGATTATTTTTTATTTTTAAAAACGTGATTTTTCATTAGCCTACGGTGTTTTTCTTTTGTGAGTCTTGTTCATAAACACTAAATATTTTATTTTTGTTATTTGTAAAGGTTTTTTGAAACATAAAATGGATAGTACACTATTTTTTTAGACTTTGGGTGATGTTTGGTGGTGAAAATTAAAATCTAGGGTGTGAATTTATTTTTGGAAGGAAAATTGTGGTTGTGAAAGAAGATGGAATGTGTTTAGTAATAGAAATCTTGCTCTCTATTTTAATTTTTAGTTGCTAAAAAATATATACATAATATAAGAAGTTGGTTGGTTGAGATTTATATAGATAACCAAAAATTTACTAAAGATATCCGTTAAATTTTTAGTTAAGTATAATGGGGAAAGGAAAGTGAAGGTTAATATTGACGAGTAAAAATATAAAGAATCAAACGACGATGTTTAGAATTTTCGTGAAGGAGAAAAAGATTAGAAAAATGTCAGAGAAACAACGCTTAGTAAAATAAATTTGTAATAAACTCTAGTAGAAATGTTTATCCATTTTTCAATAAAAAGTAAACAATTTTATATAACATTGTGGGGATTTTTCCGCGTATTGGGCCTTTAGAACTAGACAATTAATCTATTGGAAGTTAATTCACTAAAATTACATGTATTTTTTATTATGTAAATTAATCTCAATATTATATATTTGTCGGATTTATATTGCAAAATAAATATTGGTTAGATTAAAAACTATATTCATATGAAAATAAAAATATATCTTTTACTAATAAAAATTAAAACTAGATGTGAAAATTTACGACGAATGAAAAAATTAAAAAAAATAATAACCCTTCTCAATATATATATTTTCCTATAAAATAAAAATTAACAACCCAATTGAATAGTTTATATTTAAAAGAAAATAATGACGAGCAACGTACTTCCTTTAAGTAATTGCTTGTAGCATTAGTATGGATTTCTAAGTTCATCAACCCATATCTTTAATGTCGCAGTTGATTTAATCGGCAAAAAGTTGCAATAAAAATACTAAAACTGCACAAAAATACTAAATCACAAAAATTGAATTTTTTTTTTTTTCATCTATTTAGCTTTTACATTCAGATCCCGCAATACTCATCTAAAAACCTTTAATTTTATAAGACAAAAAAACAACTCATATAAACATTCCCAAGAAATTATAACATCTAAAAACCTATAAAGAATAGCATGATCCAGCTAAAAAGAATCACGTCCTCTATCCTCTCTATACAATATATCTTAAGGTCCATAAGTATATCTAAATGACAATCTTCATCTTTCTTTGAAGGCCGCTCGATGGATCAATTCATCCCAGCTCTCTTTCCCGTTGTGTCGACTCGAGGATGTTTCTCCAGTGGAAAGTGGAGAGCAGTCTCCTTCTTCCAGATCGTCAAAAGTTCCGTACGGAGAAGATGGAGATGCAGCATGCGGCACTGCTAATGTAACAGCTCTTTGCAAGGCAGCTTTGTACTCTTGTCTATGTTCTTTGGCTAGGCTTTGTTGTCTCTCCATCTTTTGTTTCTGTGGGATTTCTGTCTTATTATCTTTCTCAATCATTAACTGGAACAGAAAAGATAAGATTGAGATATTCCAATAAAACATTAGTTGAGAAACTTTCAACGTGCATACTGGATCTTCCGACATGAACATCAAATAGTCCAATAAAATTGTAGAATACTTTAATGCCGCTATATAAAAAGGTATCTTTGCTTATAAGCTTGGCACCAGACTACCACTAAGTCTGTATATTACTTATGCGATTATTTTACAAAAAATATGCAGCTTGCGTTCTACTTCAGGTTCATCTATAACTTCAATCATAGTTGTTCATCAACCAAATTAGATATAACGGCAAAAGAGCAGAAACTTACATCCAGAGCTCGTTGGGCTTCTCTTTCTACCCAAATTATGGCGTGATCAGAGGTGGCATTACAAGAGAGAACTATGTGTTCAAATCTCCCATCCACTGGAACTGCTGTTCTCACGACGGGAGGAAACCTTCCCAGTCTATAAATGTTCACCAACAAGTCAATCGTTATAAGTTATAACCAGATATGCTAAGTGTTGAGTAAAGTAGATTTGAGAAAAGGATTAGTAGGCCACATCGTCACAACTTAATTAGAGCGATTCTATGGAGTGTGATTGTACCTGAAAGGCTTTCGCTCGACAATGTGGTACAAGCGACCCGGTGCATACAACCTCCTTGGATCTTTAAGCATTTTTTCTTCGGGTATACATGTATCTCTCATGCACCTTATGCATAGTAAGCACGGCAAGCTGTATGATAAATCAACTTCCTCAGTATGTTAAAAATAACCATGGAAATTCACAGAAAAGGAACTTCTTCTATAGGAGTTGAAATTTTGTTTCTGCAACAAAAAAAGTATACAACTCTAGCCGCTAAATGTAAGATATGATGCACAGATGGATAGCATAGTGCTTATACCAGAAAAGGGACTTGAAAATATCTTCAAGAGGTGTGGCGGTCCGAGGCAAGAAGTCATCCTGATTCAAGGTTGATACACATCAATTCTAAGAAACACAGAAAAATCGACAGAGATTTTTTAAATTTAAGACCTATTCTATCTAAAGCACGCTAATTACATAGCTATTTCTTCAACCAGAAAAAACCTGTATCCATTTAGATACAAAAAAGTCATGAACTTGCCTGAAGCACAACAGAATTAATAACATCAGCATATCTAACCGCCAAATTCAAAGACATACACCTCGCAGGAGCAATAGCAAAGCACCTAACTCTTTTCCTATCAAGTTTCCCCAATTTATCTGGATACCGCAACACTAACAAAGTCAGCATCGCAGCTACACCCGACCCAAGAGAATGACCCGCGAAAGTCAATGTATAACTCGGATATTTCTCCACCAACCCTTTCAAAACATCACATTCTGCGTCTAATACACACCCAGCTGCCTTCAACAGCCCATTATGAACATAACCCCCATCAAATTTTGCTTGTCCTAATTTATTATCCAGAAGCACATGATAATCGCTCTCTTTCGCCAAATTCAAACCCCTTACTGAAAGAACTATATCATTGTGATCGTGATCGAGGTACAGTATATACGAAGGAGCTCGCCCTTGAGTATCTTCATAACTTTTCCTTAGAACAAGCCAATCTGGGTTGATTCCATAACCTCCTGGAGGTTCCCATAGTGGATTACGAAGATCGTCTTCGTAAACTGCTAATATATATCGGCATAGACGCGGTACCGGCTCGAATTCATCAGCACTTGCTAGCCCCCAAGATTCACTGTCATGACCGGCCGTGAGGAGGCATCGTTTCCATGCCCATCGAGCACATGCTAGACAGTAAACACACTCAAGAACGGGGACTCCGCATATTATTGACATCAAATTTTATAACAAACTTAATTGAAAAAAATGATCCCTTTTCATCTAAACAGCAAAAACGCCATAGGTGAAATCAATGAAGCGTGAAATTAAAACAAAGGCTTTTGATTTTTGAATTCAGAATTCAAGTGGGTATGAATAAATTAGATAGAGTCGATCATCCATTATGGTTTACATTCACTAAAAGAACTCGAACTATTGATGAACACAAAAGTTCAAAATTCAACCGACAAGTAATCAAGAACAGCGAGACTAAGAGAGACCCGAGTATTAGGATTCACTTTAGATCGAGAAATGTAAGAAACGAGAGTAGAAGAGAAGATGTTTGACCTAAAAACACCAACTTTGATTCATCTGCCCATGTACTAAGCTAGTTCCTCCTAAACATAATCATCGAACACATAAGTTAATACGAGCTGTCAAGAAGCTGAGCTGTTTGCATTTAAAAACGCATATTCAAGTTGACAAGACAAAGATAGAAATTTAAAGGGCTACCTTTACCGGCTGGTCAACACCCGGTAGAGTGTGGTCGGTGATAGAGGAGAAATAACATAGATTAGGTGGTGACTTGTAGATGGTTGTAGCGAAAGAAGGTGAATTGTATTCGGGTTAATCTTAGGGGATTTACGATTATGCCATGTTTTTGTCTATATATAGTACGAAGAGAATATCGCTTTGTCCGCTTAAAATGACTGCCGATATACGGATAATGCTCTTTTTTAACTTCTGGTAAGAAAACTCGAAAGGTTTTTTTCTCAACTACTGTAAACTTGGTTATAGCCCTTCTTCTCACAATAGTGGTTACACAAATAAAAATCAAACTTATTTTTATAATAAAGGACATTGACACCCAAAAACTACCCATATGAAACTGAATTATATTTTTCTAAATAATTGTTAGGATATGTTATACTGTAAATGTGTTTAAAGTTATCTAAAATCAAAATTTTACTATATCAATTTTCATTATTTATTAGTTAATATCCATTTTGTTTAGATAACATTTACGGTTTGGCTAAATCGCCGACCAAAACGATGATGAGTCACAACTATAATTAGTCATGTTTATTTTTATAACCATCTCCACTTTTTATTTAAAATATCTTTGATAAGAATTTTAAAAAAACAACGGCTAAGATGCAGCTAGAATTCATGTTTATTTCGAAAGAGTCTATATTACATAGACTATATGCTCAATGTTATAGATATAATAAAGAGTTAACAGATTTGGGTCTTATATTTTTAACACAATTTCTCAAACTGACAATGCAACAGTGTTAAGCATTGAGTTTGTCACAAAGAAAGCGAACCACGTTGTTGCCTGAGCTTTCGTGAAAATATCAGCAACTTGTAAAGTTTATGGGACATATGGAAGCGAGATGGTGTCAATCTGAAGATGATGTCGAGTGTGATGAATTAAGAGTTTGCTCGAGGGTAATTTGGTGTAAAACGAATATCCGAGGGACTAAACTGTTATAACTAATTCTTTATAAGGATGCTTTTTAGAGAGAGAAAGTACTACAAAAGTAGAAAGAGAAAATAGTATTATATTAATCAATGTGTCTTCTTAACTCGTGTGAGGTCCTTTTGTAGTACAACAATGGGCCACACACGCTTAAATTCTTAATTATTACACGCATAGTCCCTACACTTTACCATTTATTCATAATTAGTAATTCCATAATACATTTTACAATCTTTCCCCAATAAAAATGTTTCTTTCCAATTTCCCCTTATATCTTTTATTCTCCCTTATCAGTAGCCCCCCCAGTCCTTGTAAAAATATTTTTAATAGGATTGCGATGAAGTCTTCGAATTTCTTCTTATCTTCGAATTCTCCTCGAAAAATACTTCCTCGCAAATTACTTTCTGATGAAAAATTGTTCTTCGAAGATTGACCTACTCGAAAAATACTTCCTCACAAATTACTTTCTGATGAAAAATTGTTCTTCGAAGATTGACCTACTTCCTCGCAAATTAATTTCTGATGAAAAATCGTTCTTCGAAGATTTACCTACTCGAAAAATACTTATTGGTGTGGATAATAATTGCCTGAGGGTAGACTAGTAATTTCAAGTGGAGTTTCAAGGTGGTGTATGGGTGTTTAACGGTGGTGTATGGGTGTTTAACGATTAGAATAGAGAGTAGAGAGATGATTAAGCAGCTTGGTAGCAGTTAATTCTCATTACCCATAGTTAATGCTGGTGGTTGGGTATTTATAGTATGATGTCTCGGCCCTTATGGGCTTTCGGGTCATGTTTAATGGACCCGGGTCATGATTAAAGACCCATGAGCTCTAAGCACGAGAGCAAGTAGCTTAGTCATGAAGTGTTTAGGTTTTTTAGTACTTTAGTCATAGTTCGAACAGTCTTAAGTTTATGGTGTCCGAAGTAATCTGTCCGGAAGTGACCTGTTCGATCCCTGTCCCTGCAACCTGTCCGGTTTTCGGAAAGACTTGACCGATCTGCCCTTGTTCGGGGAGTGTCCTGAATTCGGACTCATCAGAAGCCCCTTTTTTAGGTGTTTGAGCAAGTTTTCTTGTCAAAGAACTGAAAAACAGTCCGATGTCTGAAGTGGTTTTCAATTCGGACAGAACTATGGGGATACCAGGACAGGTTAAGCTTTACGAATTCAAAACGGTTTTTGCCAGAGTAATGGGGCACGTGTCGCTCTCTGAATGGCTACTCCAGCCGTTTTTTCACCTTGAATTTCGCACCACCTTCTTTAACAAGTAACCTCTTTAATTATCAATAGTGACATCAGCGCCGTCTTTTAATTATTGCCCAACTTTTCGGATTCTCCTAGGAATCAACTCATTTTTTCAAATCTACTATAAATTCACATTCATTTTCCACTGTTTTACCATCTCTTTCAAATTTCACTCTGCAAATTTACCCAGAGCTTTCTCTCTCTATAACAAAAATTCCCTTGGCAGTTTATGTTTACAGCTAGAACAGCATTGATCAAAGGTGGTTGGCTCAACCTTTCGGAGTTGGAGAAAGCGCAGAAGGTCGAGAAAGAAAGGTGAATAGCAGCAGGGCTACCATCATCACCAGTTGAGAGACCAGTTGCTTCTGTTACAGAATCGGATCGAGGCTCATCCTCCTCCAAAGGTACCAAGCCCAAAAAACTCTTTCAATCCACCCTCTCACCCATAGTATCTGGTTCCTTAGTTCAGGAGTCAATACCTGCTGTTGAACTAGGAGTTACCGCTACAAGTGTTAGAAAACCCTCACCTTTTATAGCCATGTGGTCTGATTCTGACCACTCTCCGGAGAAGTTAGTCATTAAGAGGCCAAACCGGTTAGTCAAGCGACTAACCTCTAAAAATACTCTCTCAAAATCGGGGGCAAAAAATAGTGGTTCTAGGTCTATGATGCCTATTAGAGCCCCCCAGGAGAGGCCAACCGGTCCGGAGGCCAGCAGCCCGGTTCCTGCTAGAGAGACTTCTGCCTCCGAGCCCCAATCTGAGGTGAGAAGTCAGAAGAAAACAGATAGTCAACAGTCCGGAGGCCAGGCTGTGGCAAGCATCAACCCTCCCCGGATAACTACCACAGAAGCTCCCCTGACGGTTATGGAGGAGAGAATGGAGGACTCTGCTGAAGAGGTCTTTTTCGAGTCCGAGTCCTCCGGACAGGCTGATACTACTGCTGTTGCTGCCCAGAAAGGCAAGGAGAATCTGTACTTGAGGCATCCGGAGCTGCCGGAGTGCCTTGAGGGAAGAGTGGGGCCGTGTTTTCATAAAGTCGAGCTCAAGTACCTGTTGGCCTTGCAGAAGACCAAGTACGCATTCATCCATACTTCAGACCTGGGTCGAATGCGCACAAAATGGGGGATCCCCGAAAATGTGAAGATTAGGATCCCCATTGATTCGGAGACCCCAATGGACTGTAAACGAAATGAAATAGTCTTCTTTACAGAGCTATTTAACTGGGGACTCAGGTTCCCACTAGACCCGGAGATCGTACGGTACTTCCACCTGGTCAAGCTCTGCCCAACTCAACTAAGTCCCAATGGCTGGTTCACTTTGATGTCATGCATCATGCCATCCAGGATGTCTGGAATCCCTCTTCCCATGGAAGAGTTCGCAGCAGTGGCCAACCTTTGCAAGCATCACCAATTCCCCTTCTATCATTTCAACATGGGGAACGATCTCAAGGCTGTTGATGACCTCTTGGAGTCGGAGAGCAAATGGAGGAGCCAATTCTTGTTTGTCAGTGGCTCATGGGAAAACGGCAAGAAAATCAAGGTCGGAGAGAACCCAAGCCTCCTTAGGAGTAGGTGGAGGAGTGATCATAAGTTTCTCAGTTCAAATTTCTGTCCGTTTCTCTCTTTTCCTCTTTTTTTTTAAGTTAAATTTAAACTAACCAGTTTCTCTTTTGTTCTAGCAGAGCTGCCAAAGAAGTTCGGAGACTACTTGAAGGCCGAACAGACTACATGTGGCAAAATCAATGCTTGGGCCGCAGAGAACTGGGAGAATCGATTCCACAAGGCCTTCACCCTTGGGAATCTAGCAAGGTCTCACCTGTGGAACACCACAGGCCGGAGAGACCTAACTTGGGAGGAGCTCACCACCCAGCCTGATGAAGACATCGTGCTTAGAAGGTCCCACGAACCAGATGGGACACTTTACCTGCCTGCCCGGGCTAAAGCCCCAAGCAAAATGAAAGGCAGAAAAAGAGATAAAAAAGTGGCGAGTGATGCTGAGAAGGATGCCCCAACAGACCCGGAGGGGCCGGCCCAGATTCAAATCGATGCAGCCCTCTTGCAAGTGGTAGAGCAGGAGACTGAGAGGCAGGAAGTAGACCTTCCAAAACCTCCAAGGGCTCCCAAGAGGACTCGCAAGCAAGTTGGTGAAAGCGCTGACCGGGAAGTCAAGAAGAAAAAGACTTCACAAGGAGATGACCTTGCTCTCCGGGATCCGGAGCCCTCTTTTGTTTCGGGATTGTTGACTTTGAGCAGGAGCAGCTGGCTGAGACTGGGCTTTTGCCCTACCATGCCCCTGTCCGGTTTCTCTTGCCTTGTTCCCGGACTGGTTTTGATTTGGAGCTGGTGCCACTGGGGTGGACCTCACCTGTCTGTGCACCCTGGTCTTCTTTGTTTCATCAACATTTATTTGCTTACCAACTTGATTTAGCAATCCTCCCCAGGTCATGGCCTTCTTTCTGGTCACCGAATCAGCCAGATTGCCTGGGTTCAAACCTTGCCTTAGGGATGCTATTGCCACTTGTTCGAAGCAATCAGCCAACCCATTCTTTGTGTTCACAAAACGACTTATGTATTCCTTCAATGACTCGTTTGGCTCCTGGGCACAATGGATTATTGTGTCTCCATTGCCCTTCAGCTCCTTACTCCCTACAAACTGCCTCCGAAATGCCACCCAAAACGTATCAAAATCTTTAATACAACCTTGAGGCAGGCTGTTGTACCATTTCAGAGCACTCCCCGTAAAAGATTGGGAGAATGCCCTACACAGTAGTTTATCATCATCATCAAAGTTCATCATGAAGTTCTTGAATTGCTCCAGATGATTGTCCGGATCAGTACTGCCATCGTACTTCTCCATCTTAGTACTGTCAAACCTCTTGGGGAGGTTTCCGGACAGGATTTTAGAAGACAGTGGAGACCGCCTCCAATTCCTTCCACGACTGAACACAGTATCCTCATTGGGAGTTGCAAAGATACCTGGCTCATCGTGGAAAGCAAAGGGGTCCATCAGTATCTTATCCGTATACCTCCGGTGGTGAGATGATCCCTTTCCAATATGCCTTCTCATTCTTCCATGGTGATCTCTTTTTCTCGAATATTTCTTAACCTGCTTTTGCTTTTTCTTGGTTCGACCCTCATCACTATCAGAGGACAAGGATTTTTCATTTCCCTCACTGTCCGAAGAGCTGCCCAAAGATTCTGAACTTGAGTCAGAACTCTCCACAGGCTTGGACCAGTGAGACTTTTTAGAACTAGCATGAGTCTTTTTGGTGCTCACATGAGTTTTGGAAGCCTCATGCTCTCTGGGGTTATCGGTGTGATGAACAACCGATGCCTTGGATTTTTCTTTCACGCCCATCTTGGCCTTTTCAGCCCTCAGAGCTTCTATTTCAAGCTTTAACCTGTCGCGCTCTTGGACAGTATATTCATCGTTTTCTTCCACCACTTCGAGCAAAGCTGGTGGAAGCTCTGGATTGTCCGGATTCATACGGACAGAATTTCTTGGCAGGTTTTGAATGCTTGATTCAGGCACCTCTCTCCTCCCACTGTGGTCGCCAATTTGGTGTGGATAATAATTTCCTGAGGGTAGGCTAGTAATTTCAAGTGGAGTTTCAAGGTGGTGTATGGGTGTTTAACGGTGGTGTATGGGTGTTTAACGGTGGTGTATGGGTGTTTAACGATTAGAATAGAGAGTAGAGAGATGATTAAGAAGCTTGGTAGTAGTTAATTCTCATTACCCATAGTTAATGCTGGTGGTTGGGTATTTATAGTATGATGTCTGGGCCCTTGTGGGCTTTCGGGTCATGTTTAATGGACCCGGGTCATGATTAAAGACCCATGAGCTCTAAGCATGAGAGCAAGTAGCTTAGTCATGAAGTGTTTAGGTTTTTTAGTACTTTAGTCATAGTTCGAACAGTCTTAAGTTTATGGTGTCCGAAGTAATCTGTCCGGAAGTGACCTGTTCGATCCCTGTCCCTGCAACCTGTCCGGTTTTCGGAAAGACTTGACCGATCTGCCCTTGTTCGGGGAGTGTCCTGAATTCGGACTCATCAACTCGCAAATTACTTTCTGATGAAAAATTGTTCTTTGAAGATTGACCTACTCGAAAAATACTTCCTCGCAAATTACTTTCTGATGAAAAATTGTTCTTCGAAGATTGACCTACAACACAATTTTTCCCATTTGTTAACAAATATTCAAAAAATCTTTTTTGCAATATTTTACCTCGTCGACAACACTGATACAAGTAGCCCCCAATCTTTGCAATTTCTTAGCAAAGACTAGAACATAATTTCTAACCCCTCGAAATAATCCCATCGGAAACAATCATGTGGACATTTTGGTGCTTTCGAAGATTCTTCTTCGAAAATAATCGTATCAATACAATTATCAGTGGCCCCTCAGTCTTTGCTAATTAATTGCAAGAATTGATCTCGTCGAACTTTCCAGTGTCAACTCTCATGTCCCAATCAACAATCTCCCACCTTTTTATTAATGACGTCATTAGTCGAAATTATTTGTCACCAAATCTTTTTAGGGATCTTATTACACTTCCCAAAGTTCTTCATTATTCGTTTGCCTCTTCACATTCTTCCTCAGTTCTCGATTCAATACAAATATACCTATGTTAATTATAACACCCCTAGGCAAACAAAGGAAAATATCCTCAGGCCTCTTTCTCCCTAAAAGCCCATCTGCTTCTATAAATACTTACACTTTTCATTTACAATCCAAACCGCTTTGTTCTAAACTTTCTAGACAGAGAAAGTTGGCTTATGCTCCCCAAGCCTTGTCAAATTTCAGAGTGGTTATTCATTAGCCAAAAATTTGAAGAGAAAGTTGTTGTTGGTACCTACATTGACCCTCAACCCCAACCTCCAGTTACCACTTTCTACGGTTCCTGGCCCCCATCGGAAAACTCATATGCCATTATACCCTTAGAAATCTCTTGTCTAAACCAAAGTTTCGATCTCAATCTCCTCGAATCTATGGGTAAAGATAAACATCACAAGCAGTCTTCTGGTAAAAGGAAAATACAAAGATAAAAGAAACTCTCAAGAATGCAAACATGCTAAAGAGACCCATTCGGAAACCTAAGATCCGAATTTAACTCCAGTAATCGATAATCCTTCTCGGAAAACTGACGTCTCTGAATCAAACCTTCCAACCACCCCTTCGATGACGGGGCAAGGAAGTCCTCGATTCTCCCCCTCAAGAATTACTATTACCGACGAGGATGTACAATCATTCAGAAACGAAACCTTGAAAAATAAAGGGAAAGCAATCGCCTCAGAAAACCCTGAATTAGAGACACAAAATAATCCCATTGCATAAAAGAATAAATCTGATGGTCCTTCATTGTCCTCTTCTAGTCAAATATCTACAACCCCCTGGCAATTTCCGAAGAGCAAGATCGGAGAATTGCCCCAAAGTCCAAGGGTGATATCACTCTTCCTTTGGAACTTGATGCCATTGTGGGCAATAAGATCTGAGGAATCGAGAACAAGCACCTGGTCGCATTCCACCATATCTCCTACAAATATTTCTCGCGTTCGGAAGAAACCATGCTAAGGACTCAATGGTGCATCCCCTTGTATATTACCATCAGATTCCCTGTGGAAGGTGAGACTCGTTTATCTGTTAAGGATAATGAGTTATTTGACTATACATATATTATGAATTGGAGGCTGAGGTATCCCTTAGATCCGTTCTTCATTGAATACTTTGCCAAAATCGATCGATATCCTTCACAAACTGGTCCAAACATGTGGTTCACACTCATGGCATGTATCATGGCTTCGAGGATTTCTGGCAACGACTTTTTCTTAGAAGAGCTCATCAGATTATCTGGCTTAGCAAAGAATCTGTTTTTCCCGTTTTACTCACTGACCTTTGGACGAGGACAAAAAATAGTGAAGGACTTACAGGAGGCTGATAAAAAATGAAGGCAACAATTCCTCTTCTTCTCCGGACATTGGGAGACATGCTATGAGTCGACCCCCTCGAATCCATACAAGCTGTCTATTTTATGGACTAACATATGTAAGTCTTTTAACTTTTACTTTTATCTTCCTCGTATAATAGTTTAATAATTTACTGTTTGAACTTTCACACAGCTATGACTGGGATTTCTATGCCCTATGCTGACTATGTGGAAAGTACCACCGCGATTTTCTCCAAACTTAGTGAATGGGCCAAAGAAAACTAGTAAAACAAAATTTGCCTCTGTTTTATGAACAACAATTTGGCCAAGAGTCGACTTTGGAGGCTAAACCCCCTTGAGAGATTAACTATAAAGGAATTGATGACTCCTCCTTCCCAGCAAGAAGTCCTCGATCGAGTGGAAAAGAAGGATGTCTTTATTTACCTTCTGAAGCGCTCCCGAGCCAAAAGTCATTTGGATGATTCTGAAGAAGAAGTATCGATCAAAGATCTTCAATCAGACTCCAAAGGATTAGCTACTAACCAAGAGCCAATCTTTTCGTCAAATATTGTAACACCCATCTCATTTTCCCTTCCGCGGAAAACCGTCCATCCCATCAAGAAAAAAGAAACCAAGAAAAAAGAAATTAAGAAGAAAGCTATTTTGGAGCCAATCTAGGAAATGTCCGAGGACACTAGAGCACAAGATGATATCCAGGAAATCTCCGAGGGCACTAGAGCACAAATTACTGCAACTTAAAATAAAGATGAAGATAAAGGAAATTCAGGTCAAATGCCCAACTCTTCACTCACCCTATCTTCAATTCCATTTTCAAATTATGATCTCTCAAGACTAGCACCACTCTCAATTCCTCTAAGCGATCCTCCACAAACCGTTGATCCCATTATTTTAACTGGTGAGTCTTTGAATTTTGACTTTACAACAATAGGTTCTCCTACTAGTTATTTTGAAATTCCTCGGGGCGATGAATTTTCTCTAAGTGTTCGGAACCTACTTCATGCTTCTGTCAACATGAGAAGAAAAATACAATATCTAGAAGACCGGAAAAACCACTACAAGTTTAAAGCTTCCCTTGCTCCCGCACAGCTTGAAGAGGTAAAGAAACAACACTTCACTCTAGAAGGACAGACTGATGCAATTCGAGAAAAATTGTCTGCCTCAGAA
Organism: Limnanthes douglasii subsp. nivea; assembly: GCA_036936605.1. Classification (NCBI taxonomy): domain Eukaryota; kingdom Viridiplantae; phylum Streptophyta; class Magnoliopsida; order Brassicales; family Limnanthaceae; genus Limnanthes; species Limnanthes douglasii. The sequence goes on from JAUPFV010000003.1 coordinate 88,936,823, forward strand.
AACTACGTCATTCTCCTTGAAAAATGTTGTCAAGAAGAAATGTATCTCTACCAAAAGAAGAGCGATGCTTAAGAAATACATTTTACATAACTCGAAAAGGTTCACCAAATTGCAACAAAAGGATTTAAAGATTCTCTTGCAGACTTCAAGACTATTGTAGAAGAAAAGAAAAATCTGTTAAGGACGATTGCAGAATTTCCTCAGAAGATAGAGACAGAGAAAAAGGCAGTTGTGAATGCTTATGAAGCAAAATGTGTGGACAAGCTTAATGCTTGGGAGGCTACTACCCGAGCAGGACTGATCACCCAAATTCACGAAGAGTACCTTGAGTATGACTTGGAAAGTTTTTGGAAGCTTGTCGCCCCCAAACTTTTCCCACCTAACATTGTTGTTAGTGAAAGTGAATCATCAGATTTCGAGGAGAGCGACTTCTCGAATCATTCTGAGTAAAAAAAAATTCGTATAAGTCCTTGTCAATTTGTAAGGCATTTTTTGTAATGGTATCAACATGTTTCTCATAACATTTATCTCAACTTTCCTTGTATGCCACTGTTTGGAATACCAATCTTATAAATTTTGCAACTTCATATTTGGTATGAAAATGATTCTATGTCAACTTGCGTTGAATAAAATAATGGTTTTATGCCAACTTTAATTGGTCATAATAATCATTGTATGCTGCTCTAAGGCAAGCTTATAATTGTCATCACTATTAACATACTGATATGATCACACCCTGTAACTTATAAACAATAATTTGAGGCAAAAATTCAAATGTATTGATCAGCTAACAATGGCACCTCGTTAAAATCTGTATGTGCCTAACAGGGTAGGAAAGAGTATGCCTTCATTGTTTTTTGCAAAACTGAAAATAAAAAAGAATCATTACATGACAAACTCTTCATTATTACTCCATATACAACTTTAAATGCTCTATGTTCCACGGATGCTTGAGGTATCTCCCCTCCTTATCTTTTAACCGATACGTTCCCTGTTTCACCTTCTCAGTTACTTAATAAGGGCCTTCTCAATTCGGTCTCAATTTTCCGAGGCTTTTTTCTTTAGTGTGAAGAATTTCTTTTTGTAATACATTGTCCCCACCTTGAAATTTCTCCGCTTTACCTGCGAAGCGTATCTGCTCATCATTAATGTTTGATAGTGTAGAGACTTTAATTGTGCACATCGTCTTTTTTCCTCCACCAAATCCAATTCCATAGCCCTGCTTTGATCATTCAAGTCCTCTGTATAAGCCGCCACACGGTACGATGGGAAAACAATCTCTGAGGGGACCACCGCATCCATTCTGTATCCCAAAGAAAATGGAGATGTTGCAGTTCGTGGTGTTGTTTTATAAGCCCACGGTACTTCTTGTAAATAATCTGGCCATTTCCAGCCTTTCCCTCCAAATTCTTCTTTAATCCGTCGAGAATTATTCGATTGGTCACTTCGACCTGACCATTGGCTTGCGGATGAAAGGGAGCAGAAAAACATTGTTGTATGCCCCTGGAAACGCAAAAAATCTTAAACTCCTTGTTATCGAATTGAGGTCCATTATTTTTTGTGAGTTTTATCGGCACCCCAAAAGGACAACAAATATTCAAGACAACAAACTTAATAACATCTTTTGCTTTCATCCCCGCTAAAGGTTTTGCTTCCACCCACTTGGAAAAATAGTCAACTGCTACTATGATCGTTTGCCTTCCCCCGGACGTCATTGGTAAGGGTCCAACTAAATCGATACCCCACCTATTGAATGACACTACTTCAGAAATACTTTCTAACAGTACCCCTGGATTGTGTATTACATTGGCATATCTTTGACATATGTCACACCTTTTTACCAACTCTTTTGCATCACTGGAAATAGTCGGCCAATAATAACCGGCCAGAAACACTCTCTGAATTAATGCTTTATATCCACAATGGGTCGACCATTCCTCGTCATGCAGTTTTGATAAGACAAATTGTGACTCGTCCTTGACCAAGCATCTAAGCAACGGTCTACTTAGGGATTTCTTGTATAACACTCCTCCCAAAAGGATATAGCCGTGAGATTTAAACCTGATTCTTCTAGCTTCTGCTTTATTTGTTGGTAAACTATCCTTTTCCAGAAAATCCACAATTTCTGACCTCCAATCGTGTGTAACAACATTGCTTACCTCCTCGACAATCATCAATTGCTCTATATTTCTCGTAACCGAATGATACTCCTGAGTTATGACACATGGATAACTTTCCGATCATGAAGCAGCTGCTAAGGAATCAAGGATCACATTTGCTTCCCTTCAAACATGCTCATACTAAAATTCATCAAAATTTAAAACCAAGTCCTTCAGGACTTTCAAGTACTTGACTAATTGATCCTTTCTTGCCTCTGACTTTTCAAAAGCTTGGTTAATCACCAACTATGAATCACTAATCAATTTAACCCTTCTAGCCCCACACACTCGAGCCAAACTCAACCCTGTTAATGCTGCCTCATATTCCGCCTCGTTATTAGTCGTTTTAAACCCGAAACAGATAGCTTGAAACATTGTTATCCCATCCGGGGAAATTAGCTTAACTCCAGCACCGCTTCCAGAAATATTTGACCCCCCATCAGTTCGAACCAACCATTCTGTCTTATCTGGCTGACCAACAATCTTCATATTTGCTCTCTCTGAGTGAAATTCAACCCAAAAGTCAGCCAAAGCCTGAGATTTTATGACCGTTCGAGGCTCAAACTTTATGTCTAAATCTCCCAATTCGACTGACCATTTAGTCATTCTTCCTGATATATCGGCCTCTGTAACAAACCTTTTAGGGGGAATGTTGTTCGAACTACTATGGAATGGGCTTGAAAATATGGTCTCATTTTTCGAGCAGCTGTTACCAAGGCCAAAGCTAACTTTTCTAACTTCAGATGTCGTTTCTCTGTATCTAGCAAGCTTTTGCTAACATAATATAACGGCTTCAAAATATCAACCTCTTCTCGGAGTAACACAACACTGACTGCAAAATCTGATACCGACACATAACTAATCAAATTCTCTCCTATCAAAGGTTTGGAAAGTATTTTCGGGGACAACAAATATTCTTGAATCTGACGAAATGCTTCAGAACAATCCTCGGTCCAACTAAACTGTCTGCGTTTCTCAGCACTTTAAAGAAAGTTGCATATTTATCCGATGAAAGAGAAATAAACCTGTTCAATGCTGCCAATATTCTTGTCAAATCTGGACTTCCTTAATATTCTGAGGTGGAGTCATAGTCATCAAAGTCTTTATCTGCTCTGGATCAGCCTCAATTCTTCTTTCACTTATCATATAACAAAGAAACTTCCCCGACCGTACACCAAAAATGCACTTTTTCCGGGTTTAATTTTAGAATGACTTTGCTCAAATTATTAAAAGTTTCCTTCAAGTCAGACAAATGATCTTCGTCCTGTAAACTCTTTACCAGCATATTGTCAATATAAGATTCTACATTTTGGCCAATCTTCTCCTTAAAGGTTTTGTTTAGCAAACGCTGATAAGTCGCCCCCGCATTTTTAGGTCAAATGGTATGACCTTATAACAATATAATCCTCTCCCAGTGATAAACGATGTGCTTTCTTCATCCCTTGCATCCAATCTGATTTGATTATATCCTGAATAAGCATCCATGAAAGACAATAACCAATTAGCCGAAGTTGAATCCACTAGCTGATCAATTCAAGGTACTGGAAAAGGATCCTTTGGACAAGCTCTATTCAGATCCGTGAAATCCACGCACATCCTCCATTTTCCATTATTTTTCCTTATTAAAACTGGATTCGAGGCCCATACACGGTATTGCAACTCTCGAATATGGCCTATGCTTAATAACCGTTCGACCTTTGAAACAACAGCTGTAGATTTCTCCTGAGAAACGTGTCTTCTTTTTTGTATAATAGGTCGAACATCATGTCACACTACTAGTTTATGACAAATTATCTCTGGAGGCACACCTGTAACATCCTCTGCACACCAAGCAAACATATTTAACTTTGTTGACAAAAATGCAATCAACTTTTCTCTAAACTCAATAGAAAGTTTTACTCCAATTTTTAAAGTTTTTCCATCTTCAAACTTGTGTTCTTCATGATCATCATCCGGAACCAGAAACCCGGAGGACTCCTTCGGATCATCACATGGAATAATTGCTGAGAAAGTCCTCTTTAGTTGCTATGCTTTTTCCGGTGCTCCTCCCCGAACTCCCTTCGAGGATAAAGTTATCTGGTAACATTCTCTAGCCATCTTCTGGCTGCTCCTAATTGTCCCGATATTGTTTCCTACTACATACTTCAAGCATTGATGTACCGTAGAGATAACACCATGCATCTTTGACAACCAAGAACGACCCAAAATCGCATTATAAGATGTTGGTGCATCTACCACTATAAAAAAAACTTCAACTTACTTTTTGAATGGTCCTCGACCGAGCTCCACCACAAACTGAAACTCTCCCATGACTATTGTTGTTGCTCCTGTAAAGCTATCTATAGTTCTGTCGGACCGCCGTATAACAGGTGGGTCAGAAATTTTCCTGTAGGTACTCATGAACAAAATATTCGCAGAACTTCCCGTATCAATAAGTATTTTATGAACTTGATCACCAGCTATCCCTACAGCAATTACCACCGCATCCTCATGCGGGCCCGCTACATTCCTCATGTCATCATCGTCAAAACATATAATATGGGAGGTCAAACGATGCATCTGCGCTGAAAATCCAGCTTCAATCTGCGTAGTCAGATTTACCATGTAATAATATCCCCTCCAAAAATAGCTAACGACTCGAAAAAAACATGTAGGTCATTTACTTTCCCCATTGGAATAATATCCTCTACCATATTCGCGTTGTTTCTCCCCACCTTGGGATCCAAATACTCTGCTGTAATACCAAAAGCATCAACTTCCTCGGAAATCACCATTGTCGTGTCAACATTCTTTGAAACAGCCTTTACTGCAACATTTTTATGAGTATGATTTTTTACAAATTCCAATAACATTCCATTCTCAATTAAAGTTTGCACCTCTTTTTTCAAAGCGATGCACTCATTGGTTTCATGCCCAATATCCTCGTGGTAGTTACAAAACCTTTTTGTACTTCTGTTTTCCCTAGGAGTTTGAATAGGAAAAGGCTTTCTGAACTGTACAGTTGACCTTGCCTTGTCAAATATTGTAGCCACATTTTCTGTTAACTCAGTAAAATAGTCCGGACGAATCCACTTATTCGAAATAGGCCTAGCTCCTTGGTTATAGTTTTGCTGATTATTATAGTTTTGTTGATTCGTTCTCGGCCTCAGCGGATACTGACCCATATCCTTGGTTTGAACATTAAAACGAGGCACTTGATTACTAGACTCGGACCTTTGAAATTGATTCTGGTCTAGCTGATCACTTGATTCTTTTTGTGATGCCTGAGTCTCTTCCACCAAAATTCTTTTCTAAACTTGATCAAGTAATACCCCAAAAGTCATTTCCTGACTCTCTACCACTGTATTACCTAAAAGTCCGGGGAGAGGTCCCATCCTGAAAGCTGCTAAGGCCACAGAATCTTTGCAATACTCTATATCTGTTTTTGTCTTCACAAATTGGTTGGTGTAATTCTTCAAACTCTCCTCAACTTTTTGCCTATAGTAGATTATCGTATCTACATTGGCTTGAAATGTTTTAATTCCCACAAAATGTTGTCTAAAGATATTCCAGAACATGCCAAAATTCTTTATCGAGCCCTGTGGAAGCCTATTTTACCACTTGGAAGCCACCCCCTTGAAGGTTTGAGAAAACGCTCTACACAACAATTTATCATCATCATCATCAAAATTTATCATGCAATTTTTTAACTGCTCGATATGATTGTCAGGATCCTGCATTCCGTCGAATTTTTCTAACTTCAAAATATCAAATTGCTTTGGAAGGTTTCCTACTAGAATTTCCGAAGACAAATGAGAAGCTCTCTAGTTATGACATGTCCTATAGACATTAGCCCTCGAATTCTTATGGTTCAAAAAGTAAAGACCCTTCTCGGAAGGCAAAGTATATTGATGCTGCCACTCTGTATTCCGTTGGTCGACGTTTTGGTTCCCAGAAGGAAAATTCATTTGGTTGTAACCTTGCTCATTAACATGCGTATAATAATTATTTTCCCTAAGAGATTTCATCTTCAAACCTCTTCCCCTTTGGTGCTCCGCATGCCTTCTGTCATGTATTTTATTTCGATGGCTCCTTTCAGAAGATGACTCTAATGAGCTATATCAAGAATAATCACTTGAATCAAAAGATTCCAAGTGACGTTTTCCTTTCTTCCTCGAAGAACGTCGACCATGCCCTCTATAGCTATCATCTATATGTTTGGGACGAAAATCAACTTCACGCTCATATTTTCCGCTATCATGCTCTTTTCTAATCTTGGAACGAAGATTCACCTAGACAGTTTCTTTTTATGACCTCAATTTTCGATCTCTAATAGTAACTCATTCCTCTGAGCCAACAAAATCGACTCGTCAAAGATCTCTCCGGCGCGTTGACCACCGTGCGCTTCATAATCCGTATAATTCCGATAAGTGTTTCCAACAAGATTCTCCTCACAGTCGTTAACAAAATCATCCCCCTGCTCTTCCATAATTCCACTCAGATTAAAAACGATTTCCATAAAGCAAATACCGTCAGGACAATCTTCGCTTTCCCACAGACGGCGCCAATGATGAATTAAAAGTTTGCTCGAGGGTAATTTTGTGTAAAACGAATATCCGAGGAACTAAAATGTTATAACCAATTCTTTATAAGGATGCTTTTTAGAGAGAGAAAATACTACAAAAGTATAAAGAGAAAATAGTATTATATTAATCAACCAGTCTTCTCAACTCGTGTGGGGTCCTATTATAGTACAATAATGGGCCCCACACTCTTAAATTCTTAATTATTACACACCTAGTCCCTACAGTCTATAATTTATTCATAATTAGTAATTTCATAATACATTTTACAATCTTTCCCCAATAAAAATGTTTATTTCCAATTTCCCCTTATATCTTTTATTCTCCCTTATGAGAGTGAAGTGAGAATCTTTTTCAATGTGTTTTGTCCTCTCATAAAAAACAGAATTCTTTGATATTCACATGACGCTTTTGTTATCACAATATAGGGAAGTGGGTTTAGTATCATTAACCCTCATATCTGCAATAAGCCATCGTAATAAAACAATCTCACATGTGGTGACGGCTATAGCACGGTACTCAACTTCAGTATACGATCTAGAGACAACATTGTGTTTCTTGTTTTCTATGATATTAATGAAATCTCCAAGGAAAATACATAAACAAATAATAGAATCTCGGTCATGAAGATCATTATCCCAATCAGCACCGTTATAGGCATGAAATGCAAGTGAAGACTTCGAGAAAAATAAAATGCTCGAGAACTGAGTGTCGCAAAGATATCTCAATATTCGAAGAATAACTCCCCAATGAATGGAGGTAGGAGCAGTAACAAACTAACTAACCACGTGAACAACATAATTTATATCTGGCAAAGTAACTGTAAGATAGACCAAGCTCCTTACAAGAGTTCGATATTGATGAGTCCGAATTCTGCTTACTCCCCGGACAGGGACAAATCGGTCCAAGGCCTCCGGACCGGACAGAACATTTCGAACACTCAACCCATTGAACTGTTCGGACTATGACAAAAGTACTAAAAAACCTAAACACTTCTTGACTAAGCTGCTTGCTCTCCTACTAAGAGCTCATGGGTCTTTGAACTTGACCCGGGTCCATTAAATATGACCCGAAAGCCCATAAGGCCCAGATTTAAGGGTATAAGTACATAACCACCTGCATTAAATGTGGGTAATGAAAATTAAATACAACCAGGCTGCTTAATTCTCCCTCTAGAATCTATTCTAAATATTAAACACTCACATACTTCCACAAAACACGAAACAAATTACAAGCCTACCCTCAGGCTATCATTATCCTCACCAAATTGGCGACCACAGTGGGAGGAGAAGGTGTCCGAATCAAGCATTCAAAACCAACAAGAAAAGTCAGTCTGAATGAATCCGGACGCCCCGGAAGTACCACCAGCTCTGCTCGAAGTGGTCGGTGAAAACGATGAATACACCATCGAAGAGCGCGATAGGCTGAAGGGTGAAATAGAAGCTCTGAGGGCGGAAAAGGCTAGGATGGGCATGAAAGAAAAATCCAAAGCATCAGTTGCCCACCACACCGATAACCCCAGAGAGCATGAGCCTTCAAAGACTCATGTGAGTACCAAAAAGACTCATGCCAGCTCCAAAAAGTCTCACCGGTCTAAGCCAGTGGAGAGCTCTGACTCAAGCTCAGAATCTTCTGATAGCTCTTCGGACGATGAGGGCGTTGAAGAATCCTTATCCTCTAGCAGTGATGAGGGTCGAACTAAAAAGAAGCAAAAGCAGATTAAAAAATATTCCAGAAAAAGAGATAGACATAGAAAGATGAAGAGGAATATTGGTAAAGGGCCATCTCATAGCCGGAGGCATGTGGACCGGATGCTGATGGATCCTTTCGCTTTTCACGATGAACCAGGTATCTTTGCAACTGCCAATGAGGATACTGTGTTCAGTCGTGGTAGAAATTGGAGGCAATCTCCATTATCTTCCAAAATTCTGTCCGGAAAGCTCCCTAAGAGGTTTGACAGCACTAAAATGGAAAAGTACGATGACAGTACCGATCCGGACAACCATTTGGAACAGTTTAAAAACTTCATGATGAACTTTGACGACGATGATAAGCTACTTTGCAGAGCATTCTCCCAATCATTTACGGGGAGTGCTCTAAAATGGTATAACAGCCTGCCACAGGGTTGTATCAAGAATTTCGACACTTTTTGGGTGGCCTTTCGAAGGCAGTTCGTAGGGAGTAAAGAGCTAAAGGGAAATGGAGACACAATAATCCATTGTGCCCAGGAACCAAATGAGTCCTTAAAAGAATATATAAGTCGTTTTGTGAATACCAAGAATGGGCTGGCTGATTGCTTCGAACAGGTAGCAATAGCATCCCTAAGACAGAGCTTGAACCCTGGCAATTTGGCTGATTCAGTGACCAGAAAGAAGGCCATGACATGGGGAGGGTTGCTGAATCAGGTTGGAAAACAGATTAACGTCGATGAAACGAAGAAAAGCAGGGTGCACAGGCAGGTGAGGTCTACCCCGGTGGCACCAAATCCCAATCAGAATCAGTCCGGAAACAAGGCAAAGGAGATCGGACAGGGGCATGGTAGGGCCAAAGCTCAGTCTCAGCCAGCTGCTCCTGCTCAGAGTCAACAATCCAGAAACAAGAGAGGGCCATGGGTCCAACCGGAGTGGTTCGCAAAATTAAAAGAAAGTGTGGCCACCATTTATGATAAAATAAAGGAGGAGGTGCACTATAGAAGACCAGCCACACTGCAATCTCCCAGAGAGCATCGCAATAACTCTTTTTGCCAATATCACAATGATATTGGCCATACCACCGATGATTGTATAGCTTTGAAACAAGAGGTTCAGAACTTAATCGAAAGGGGAAAGCTGGGGGATTATGTCAAAAGAAGAGGAGGTAACAAGCCTGACAATACTCACCGGGTTGGTCCAAGTAATGCTGCTCCGGAGGGAGCCATGGTTATAATTGAGAGGTTTGATGTGGAATCTGAGTACTTGGATCCTGATCCAACTCGAAACAGAGTAGGTGCAATTGAGGAATGTTCAAGGACGGTCTCCGGGCTCATTAAGTTTTTTGAGTCACTTACAATTTTCGGAGGGGATACTATGACAACTCCTACTGCTTCTTCGAGGAAGAGGCATGTACACATTTTAGCCACCCAGCTAGAAGGAGGCATGACTTCCTATCAATTACAAAATCCATTCCCCTTTATTGTTTTCGATGAAGATGATTTAAGAGATATAGCTGGCCCCCATGAAGATGCTGTTGTCATAGGAGCATCTATTGGAGGCAATGACATAAGACGAATTCTGGTGGATACTGGAAGCTCAGCCAATATCCTTTTCTTAACCACGTACAAGAGAATGAAAAATCCAGCTGTAATTAAGGGTTCGGACAGGTCAATTGTGGGCTGTACCGGCAGCTCAACAGATGTGATCGGAGAGTTCGAAGAAGAAGTTCTATTGGGAAAGGTCCGTTTCAAGAAAATGGTCAGGATACTTTTTATCGTAGCGGATTGTCCCACTTGCTATAATGCTATTCTAGGGAGGTCTTGGCTCTCTAAGATGCACGCAGTGGCTTCAACAGTCCACCAGTGCTTGAAATATACTGTTCCGGGACACGTGGGAGTCGTCCGGAGCAGTCAAAAGGTTGCAAGAGAATGTTATGCTACAACTCTGGCTCCACGGACACTGGGGGCAGTTCGTATCAATGAGCAATAACAGTTTGAGGGGCTTTCTAGGGGTGAGGGTGAAATTGATGACCCCAGAGAGACCCCTGGAGAGTTGATACCGGTCGAAGAGGTAGAGACACATTGTTTAGAAGAAGGAAAAAGTGTCAAGATATGGTCTAAGATGCCACCCGTTTTGAAAAATAAAATGTTAAAGTTTTTGAAGAATCATCAACACTTTTTTCTTAGTGCAATGCTGATGTTACTGGGGTTCCAGCAGAAGTAATATCACATCACCTATCCGTCCGAAAAGACATAGCACCAGTGGTTTAAAAGAGAAGAGCTATTTCTAAGGAGAAGACTGATATCATTGTGTAAGAGGTTGACAGGCTCACAAAGATGGGGCACATCAAGGAGTCTCAGTATCCTTTGTGGACTGCCAATCCGGTTCTGGTAAAGAAGAAAAATGGCAAGTGGCGCATGTGCATTGACTTCACGGATCTCAATAGAGCTTGCCCGAAAGATTTGTATCCAGTCCCCCGGATTGATCAGCTGGGAGACTCCACCTCTGGGAACAAATTGTTATCCTTTATGGATGCCTTTTCCGGATACAATCAGATCCAAGTAGATCCAAAGGATCAAGAGCATAATACATTTGTCACGGACATGGGTCTTCATTGCTATAAGGCAATGTCATTCGGGTTGAAAATTGCTGGGGCTACTTATCAGAGATTGGTCAATAAAGCTTTTGCTGATCAGATTGGAAGGAATATGGAAGTATACATCGATGACATGATGGTAAAGAGTGTGGATGAGCAATTGCACTTGGCTGACCTCCAAGAAACTTTTGCCAACTTAGTAAAAGTGAATTTGAAGTTAAACCCAGAAAAATGTGTGTTCGGAGTGCAGTCCGGGACATTTCTAGGCTATATTATAAGTGAGCATGGGATACAGCCCGACCCGGACCAGCTTAACGCTCTACTCCAGATGGAGCCTCCTCGAAATATTAAAGAAGTACAACGACTAACGGGGAGATTAACTGCTTTAAACAGATTTATCTCTAGGTCTTCGGACAGGTGAGCCCATTTCTTTCAAACCTTGAAGGGTGCAAAGGGATTCGATTGGACCTCACAGTGCGATGAGGCTTTTAATGAGATCAAGAAGCACTTGTCCTCCCTCAAAACTTTGTTTAAACTAGTTGATGGGGAGACACTCTTCGTATATTTGGCGGTTTCAAGTTGTGCCATCAGTGTTGTGTTGGTAAGAGAAGTGGATAGTCATCCTCATCCAGTGTACTACATTAGAAAAAGTTTGATAGATGCAGAAATGCGTTACTTGAAACTCGAGAAATTAGCATTAGCCCTTGTAATAGCTGCAAGAAAAATGAGGCCTTATTTCCAGGCTCATCTTATCATCGTCCGAACTTCTTTTCCCTTGAAGAATGTCCTCCAAAAGGCAGACATTTTAAGCAGGATGACTAAATGGTCAGTAGAGCTGGGAGATTTCGACATATATTTTGCTCCTCGAACAGCAGTTAAGGCCCAAGCTGTGGCTGATTTTTTGGTTGAATTTCACTCCGACAGAGATTCGGAGTAGGCTACTGACATAAAAGATAAAAAGGTATGGGTCGTCCGAACAGATGGTGGATCTAGCACTATGGGATGTGGTGCCGGGGTGTGTTTGACTTCTCCATATGGTGACAAAATGTACCAAGCTATATGTTTTGCTTTCAGGGCATCCAATAATGAGTCCGAGTACGAAGCAGCTATAGCTGGATTAAAGTTAGCCTACATTTGTGGGGCTAAGAGGGTCAGGCTACTAAGTGACTCCCAGCTTCTTATCCACCATGCCCAAGGTCAATCTGAGGCTAAAAAGGAGCAGCTTGTGAAATATTTACTCCTTCTTAAAAATGAAGCACTCAGGTTTAAAAGTGTTGCTTATGAACATATACCCCGGACATAAAATGAGTTAGCAGACTCATTGGCAACCATAGCGTACACGGAGTCATATCCATGGATCCATGTGCTGGAAAGCCCCTCCATTCAACTTAATATGGGTAAAGAAGAGGAAATTTTTGAAGTACAGATTAAACAACCTCAGGACTGGAGGTTTCCTCTCCTGCAATACCTCTCCGATGGTATCGTGCCTCCGGATAAATCATTGGCAAGAACATTGAAACACAAAGCTCGTGGTTTTATCATATTGAGAGACGTTTTGTATAAAAAGTCTTACAGTAAACCTCTTCTGCGTTGTTTGGGGGTGATGAGTCTCAAGTAGTCCTCTCCGAATTGCATGATGGTGAGGGATCAGCTCATTGTGGATTCAGGGCTTTAACAAGGAGAGTTTTACTGGCCGGTTACTATTGGCCATCTATCATGAAAGATGCTAAGGAATTGGTAAGAAGGTGTGACCCATGCTAGAGGTACAACAATGAAATTCATGTCCCGTCCATTCCTTTAGAGTCAATTTATGAGCCTATTCCTTTTGCTCGATGGGGGTTGGATTTAGTAGGGCCTCTCCCTATGGCATCCGGAGGACGCAAAACTATAATTGTTGCTATAGATTACTTTTTGAAGTGGATTGAAGCAGCCCCTCTAGCAGGAACAACGTCAAAAGCTGTCATAAAATTCATTCTATCCAAAATCTGTTGCAGATTTGGTGTCCCACGAAAGATAACAACAGACAATGGGCCACGGTTCGACAATAAGGAAATGGAGAGCTTCTGTGCCTCAAGGGGTATACAACATTGTTTCTCTTCACTTTTCCACCAACAATCAAATGGGCAAGTTGAAGTGGCTAACAAAACTATATTGTCCGGTTTGAAAAAGAATTTGGAAGAGGCTGTTGGGAAGTGGCCTAGTTATTTACAAGAGGTCTTGTGGGCCTACCGGACAACACCTGGGGTTGCAACACAAGAGTCACCCTTTGCTTTGGTCTATGGGATGGATGCAGTAGCTCCCATAGAAGCAACTCTCCCATCATTTCGTGTTCACAACTTCTCCGAACACGCTAACGAGGTGGCTATTAGAGGTCAGCTCGATCTGGTAGAAGAAAGACGAGTTAAAGCTCACCTTAGAGTTGCACACTATCAGGGTTTGATGAGAATTAGATTTGCTTCCAAAGTTAAAAGAAGAGATTTCCAACCGGGGGACAAGGTATTGAGGAAAGTCTTCTTACACACTAAAGAAAATCTGTTCGGCAAATTGGCTCCAACTTGGGAAGGACCTTATATGGTTGTTGAAAGGCTTAAACCTGGAACATATTGGCTAAAAGACAAGGATGGAAGAGTTTTGACTCACCCTTGGAATATCGAACATCTCCGGATGTACTTGGAGTAGCATTTGTGTAAATATTTACTTGTTTAAACATCCATGTAAATATTTGGGGGCATACTCTTTCCTCCCTGGTGGCACGGGGAGGTCTTAATGAGGTGTCCGGGCTTTTGAATAAAATTTGATGCCTTCTTAAAAAATTTCTGAAGTGTTTTAAGTTTTGTCCTTTGTCACACTATCCGGATTGAAATAAAAGAGTGATGACCACTTAAATATTCGTCATCGGAGAATTTAAACACTCTCGCTATGAAATAACTAAAGGCTGTCTAAACTCTAGCCATCAAAATTGGAACAGACAATGAAAGAAGATGAGAATTGCACAAAACAAAAATATTGATTAAAATAACTTAAAGTGCATTGGCCTTCCAAGGACTTTTGAATTGTCAAAATTGAACAAAAAACCTATCCGGTCAGATACCGGACACAATTACAAAAAAGAGTGCCTTGGCCATCCAAGGACTTTAGTTTGGGTAAACAAGTAAAAAGTAAATCATGAGTTAAGGTTGAGCCTTTGAAGATGGCTCACCTTCATCTGTCTTTTTCTTCCCTATGAGATCACTTTTCTCTTCGTTGGGGCTCTCCCCGATGTGTTCTTCGTCATCCGATGAGGAAGCACTAGAGCAACCATACCTGTCACCTTTAGCCATTGTATGATACGGGAGGTCGTCAGACTCAACATGAAGCCATAAATCCCCTAGGTTCCTCTTCGGAAACTTCTCATGGAATAGTAGAACCATGTCAGACCTCACCTTGGCATATATTTCCTCTTGGGTGTCGATCACGTTGTTGGCATAATCGTCGATCTTGACTTGGATCTTGGCCTCCTGCTCCTTTAAAAAAGTAGCTTTCTCCTCGGCAGCCTTGGACACTGTATTCTCAAGAGCAATTTTGTCATTGGTCAAGTTGGTGATGATTTGGTCTTTGGCCTTGGATTCCCCCTTTGAGGTGGCAAGATCTTACTCCAGTCCGGACAGCTTCTCCCGGAGCTCTGTGATGGTGTCCTCTAATGTGGTGACTTTTGTGGTGCTTGCCTCTTGGTTTCTCTTCAACTCCTCGTTTTCTTCCTTTAGAATGGCAGCGTTTGAAGTGGTAGTGCGAAGGTCATTGGACAGCCTCTCTTTTTCAGACTTAAGATCTTTGATGATGTCTGCCTGATTTCGAACTTGTTTCTCCAACACAAGTACAGGCTGAACATTGCTTAATAAAGAGTGGGCTATGACATCCCTTTCACTTGAAACGATAAAGGTCTTACCATTGAAAGTGACTGTGTTTGAGGTGCTCGGAGGGAGGTAAGGCCCGGCAAAATCGTCTCTAGAAGATTGATGAAGTACTCACCAAGCCCACCAAGACCGGTGATGTCTACCCCGTCAATATTGAGATCTCCCCCTTCGACCTCATCGGTATGGAAGTCGCCCGGTATCTCCTCCGCTTGTGTTGGGTCAGTAGGATCAGCTTGGGAAGGAGGCTCCGGAGACCGGAGAGAAAGCTCGTCACCCTTAGAGGTCTTCTTCTTCTTGGCCTCCCTGTCTTTGCTTTCACTTCCCTGTTTACGATTTCTTTTGGAAGCCCTTGGAGGTTTTGGGGAGTGCACTTCTTGCCTTTCAGTCTCTTGCTCCACCACTTCCAAGAGAGCAGCATCAATTTGGGTGTGGACTGGCCCCTCCGGATTTATAGGAGCATCCTCCTCCGCCTCAGCAGGGTTAGCTCCACCCACCACCTTCTTGCCTTTCTCTTTACCCTTCATCTTGCTTGGGGCTTTGGCCCGGCCTGGCAAGTAGAGTGTCCCATCTGGTTCATGGGTCCTTTTAAGCACAACATCCGGAGGAGGCTGAGTAGTGAGATCCTCCCAAGTCAAGTCTCTCCAACCCGTGGTGTTCCACAAGTGAGACCTTGCCAAGTTGCCTCCGGTAAAAGCAGCATGGAACCGGTTCCCCCACCTCTCAGCAGTCCAAGCATTGATATTGGTGCAAGTAGCCTGCCCGGATTTCAGGTAGTCACTGAATTCCTTGGGCAGTTCTGCTAAGGCAAAAGTAAGACCCATTAGTTTAAACTAACTCTAAAAAAAGGGAGAGAGACAAAAATATAAAGCAAGAAACTTACGGTCACTCCTCCACCTGCTTCTGAGAAGACTTGGGTTCACTCCGGACTTGATCTTCTTTCCATTCTCCCAACCACCACTAACAAACAGGAACTGGGTCCTCCAATTCCTCTCCGCCTCTAACAAATCATCTACTGCTTTGAAATTATCCCCCATGTTGAAATGGTAAAAGGGGATGTGGTGGTTTCTGCAAAGACTAGCCACAGCAGCGAATTCCTCCATTGGCAGAGGAATCCCGGAGAGCCTCGAAGCCATGATGCAAGACATGAGGGTGTACCAAGCGTTGGGGCTCAACTAACTCGGACAGAGCTTTATCAGATGAAAGTATCTGACAATTTCTGGGTCCAAGGGGAGTCTGAGCCCCCAATTGAACAGCTCCGTGAAAATGACAACTTCGCTCAGTTTGCAGTCCATGGGAGTCTCTGGGTGTATAGGGATCCTGATCTTCACGTTCTCCGGTATTCCCCACTTCGTACGCATCCGGCCCAGCTCAGCTGTGTGGATGAATGCGTAGTTAATTTTCTGCAGGGCAAGGAGGTACTTGACATTGACCTTGTGAAAACAAGGCCCTACCTTTCCTTCGAGACTCTCCGGCAGATCCGGATGCCTCAAGCACAACTTTTCTTTGCCTTTGTCTTTTTTGGCAGCAATGACACTACTAGTCTGTCCGGAGGGCTCAGACTCGAAGGGAGCCTCTTCAATGGAGTCCTCCATTACTTCCTCAATGATTGATGAAGGATTTTCAACAGCAGTAGTAGGGGGAGGGTTCAAATCTGGCTCAGCCTGGTCTCCGGACTGCTGGGCCTCAGTGTTCTTTTGGCTTCTGGCCTCCGGTTGGGGCTCTGGTGCAGATGCTTCTCTTTGAAGACTTGGACTGGTGCCCTCCGGACCGGACAGTCTGTCCTTGGGAGCTCTGATGGGCACTTCTGACCCAGTGCTGCTGTCTTTAGCACCCGATTTAGAAGGAGTGCTCTTAGAAGCCTGGCCTTTAACTAACCGGCCTCTTCTCCGGTCAACTAGTTTTTGAGGGGAGTGCTCAGTATCTGACCCTATAGCTATGAAGGGGGAGGGTTTTTTGAAACTGGTTACAGTGACGCCTGGCTCAACCACAGGTTCTGATTCTTGAACCGAGGAACCTGAGATAATGGGGGAGAGATTGGTTTGGAATAACCTTTTCGGCTTGGTGCCTTTAGAGGAAGAAGAGCCTTGATCCGACTCTGTGGCTGAAGTTACTGGTCTGTCGATGGGCGAAACGGGTAGTCCTGCTGCGATGCGTCTTTCCCTTTCGACCTTTTGCGCCTTTTCTAATTCGGAGAGGTTGAGCCACCCACATTTGATCAGTGCGTTCCTCGTTGTAAACATAAACTATCTGGGTAAATTTTTGCTTTAGAGAGAGAAAGTTTTAAGAAGTTGCAGAGTAAACTTGAGAGAGATGGTAATACAGTAGAAAGTGTTTTAATTTATAGTAAATCTGAAAAAAGAGTTTGATTCCTAGGAGAATTCGAAAAGATTGGTAATGATTAAAGACGGCGTTGATGTCACCACCTTTAATTAAGAGGTTGCTTTTCGAAGAAGGTGGGTTCAAAATTCAAGGTGAAAAAACGGCTGAAGCAACCAACCAGAAAGCGACACGTGTCCCACAACCTCTGGCAAAAACCGTTTTGGATTCATGAAGCTTTATCAGTCCGGATAAAGCCATAGCCCAAGTTGAAAGACCTGTCCGGGAAAAAATACCTCTGAGTTCGAACTGTTTTTCAGGTTTTTGACAAAGGTATTTGAACAAACACCTAAAAAAGGGGCTCCTGATGAGTCCGAATTCTGCTTACTCCATGGACAGGGACAGATTGGTCCAATGCCTCCGGACCGGACAGAACATTTCGAACACTCAGCCCATTGAACTGTTCAGACTATGACAAAAGTACTAAAAAACCTAAACACTTTTTGACTAAGCTGCATGCTCTCCTACTAAGAGCTCATGGGTCTTTGAACTTGACCCGGGTCCATTAAACATGACCTGAAAGCCCATAAGGCCCAGATTTAAGGGTATAAGTACCCAACCACCTGCATTAAATGTGGGTAATGAAAATTAAATACAACCAGGCTGCTTAATTCTCCCTCTAGACTCTGTTCTAAATATTAAACACCCACATACTTTCACAAAACACCAAACAAATTACAAGTCTACCCTCAGGCGATAATTATCCTCACCAGATATAGAGTTGGGTGTGACAAAGAAACACCATCAGTCGGAGAATACCGAGCATTGGTTTCAAGAGGAGTATCTACCGTCCTGTTATCATAAAGTTCTGCTCGCTCGAATAAATCAGATATATATTTTGTCTAAGAGAGACTATAACTTTTTGGAGAGTAATCCACCTCAAGACACTTACAAGAGTTCGATATAGAGTTGAGTGTGACAAAGAAACACCATCAATCGGAGAATACTTGAGCATTGGTTTCAAGAGGAGTATTTATCGTCATGTTATCAGAAAGTTGTGCTCGCTCGAATATATTAGATATATATTTTGTCAGTGCTCGAATATAATTGTAAGATATACCAAGCTCCTTACAAGAGTTTGATACATAGTTAGGTGTGACAAAGAAACACCATTAATCGGAGAATACCAGGCATTGGTTTCAAGATGAGTATCTACTGTCCGGTTATCAGAAAGTCGCGCTCGCTCGAATAAATCAGATATATATTTTGTCTGAGATAGAATATAACCTTTTGAAGAGTGAGCCACCTCATTACAAGATCCTTAAAAGAGTTCGATATAGAATTGGGTGTGACAAAGAAACACTATCAGTCGGAAAATACCGAGCATTGGTTTCAAGAAGAGTATTTATCGTCCTGTTATCAGAAAGTCGTGCTCGCTCGAATAAATCAGATATATATTTTTTCTGCGCTATAATATAATTGTAAGATAGACCAAGCTCCTTACAAGAGTTCGATATAGAGTTGGGTGACAAATATACACCATCAGTAGGAGAGTACCGAGCATTAGTTTCAAGAGGAGTATCTACCGTCCTGTTATCAGAAAGTCACAATCGCTCAAATAAATCAGATATATATTTTGTATGAGAGATAATATAACAGTTTAGAGAGTGAGCCACCTCAATACCTAAAAACACCGTAATAGTCCCAAGTCTTTCATTGCAAAATGCTGAGCCAAATCACATTTTAGTGTCCCAATGCCATAAATACCATCCCCTGTAATGATCATATCATCTATATATAAGGATAATATAATTTTTCATGCACTCATACATACGATAAGCAAGGCTGAATCATGATTACTAGCAAGGAAACCAAGTGAAGTAATAATCGTATAAATGTTTTCAAACCAGGCACGAGGAGTTTGTTTGGGAACATATAAAGCTTTTTTAAGCCAAAAAAATTCACCTAGTTGGTGAGCAACACATGGAGGAAGAGTCGTGTAAACCTTATCATGAAGATCATCATTCAAAACGCATTTTTGACATATAGTTGGACAATCTTCCACTGGCGATCAAATGCAACCTGTAATAAAAGTACGAACAGTCATCATTTTTGTCATTGGGGAAAATGTTTCATCATAATCCATACCATACTTATGTGAATACCCCTTTGCTACAAGACGAGCCTTATATCTTTCAACAGACCCATCATACTTTGTTTTAATTTTAAAAACCCATCGAGAGCCGATTATATGCTTACCGGATATAGGCTTGACTATATCTCATGTATGAGACCGATAAAGACCAATAAGCTCTTCGACTATTGCATTTTGCCAACGAGGATCACAAACAGCTTCTTCAAACGACTGAGGTTCATATAAATCATTTATTTTTTCTATGAAATATGAAAAAGGAACTAAGTAAGAAGAATACAGAAAATTTAGTAGTTTGGTAGACTTCATTAGACGAGTAGATCTTCTTAGAGGTAGAGTTGTTGGTTCACCAAAAGAAAGAGCTGATTCATGCATTGATGAAGTAAAAATAATATCAATTATCATAGAAGTAGTACCAGGCACATTAGTTTCAATGGGCATGTCGTTATTATTTTCAAAATGATCAATAGTCTGAGGTTTGGTACTTGTTATATCATGTGATTTCGCTGGAATCAAATAAAATAGAATATGCTCAATAAATGTAACATGCCGAGAGACATAAAGTTTCTGACTAGTATGATCAAAACAACGATAAACTTTTTTTCTAACACCATAACCCATGAAAACACATATTAGGATTTTAGGACCCAATTTGTTGCGTTCTATATGAGGATGAAAGACAAAACATGTACATCTACACACTCGTACAGAAGAATAATTTGGGGGTTGTCCATATAACTTTTGAAAGGAAAACACCCCTGAATTATGTGCATTGAGAATTCAATTAATCATATATACAACAATATGAATTGCTTCTCCCTAAAAAACTAGTAGGAATTTCAGCAGATAAATGCAAAGAACGAACAGTGTCAACCAGGTGATAATTATTTTTGCAACACCATTCTGATGAGGGGTGTCAGTGCACAAAGACTGATGTATGGTACCATCATATGCATGAAACTGAGTGAAATCATTTGATGTATATCCATCCCCTTAGAACAAGCCAATTTGGGTTGATTCCATAACCTCATGGAGGTTCCCATAGTGGATTACAAATATCGTTTTCGTAAGCTGCTAATATATATTGACACAAATGTGGTACCGACTCGAATTCATCAGCCCTTTCTAGCCCTAATATTCAGCTATAAATGATGTTTTTCTAATTTCAGAAATTGAAAGGTTCATTATGAACTATTCGCAATCTTCTTGAGGATCTGATAAATGCTTGAAATCAAACTACAAACTATGTATAAAATCTTTTTTATCAGTTTCTTTAATAACATATTCCTGATGAGTCCGAATTCCGCATGCTCTCCGGACAAGGACAGATCGGTCCAAGGGCTCCGGACCGGACAGATCGCACGGACCTGACAGATCGCACGGACCGGACAGATCGTTTTGAACACTATGACCATGGGACTGTTCGAACTATGACAAAAGTACTAAAAAAACTTAAACACTTCTTGACTAAGCTACTTGCTCTCCTACTTAGAGCTCATGGGTCTTTGAACATGACCCGGGTCCATTAAACATGACCCGAAAGCCCATAAGGGCCTAAACATCAGGGTATAAATACCCAACCACCTGCATTAAGTGTGGGTAATGAGAATTAACTGCTACCAGGCTGCTTAATTATCTCTCTACTCTATACTCTAAACACATAATACCCACACACTACTATAAAACACCAACCAAATTACTAGCCTACCCTCAGGCAATTATTATCCTCACCAAATTGGCGACCACAGTGGGAGCACAAAGGTGCCTGAATCAAGCATTCAAAACCAGCTAAGAAAATCTGTCTGTATGAATCCGGACAATCCAGAAGTACCACCAGCTCTGCTCGAAGTGGTGGGAGAGAACGATGAGTACACTATCGAAGAGCGTGGTAGGCTCAAGGGTGAAATAGAAGCTCTGAGGGCAGAAAAGGCCAAGATGGGCGTGAAAGAAAAATCCAAAGCATCGGTTGCTCATCACACTGATAACCCTAGAGAGCATGAGTCTTCAAAGACTCATGTGAGCACTAAAAAGACTCATGCTAGTTCTAAAAAGTCTCACCGGTCTAAGCCAGTGGAGAGTTATGACTCAAGCTCATAGTCTTCTGATAGCTCTTCGGACAGTGAGGGAGTTGAAAAATCCTTATCCATTAGCAGCGATGAGGGTTGAACTAGAATGAAGCAAAAGCAGATTAAAAAATACTCAAGAAAAAAAGATAGACAAGAAAAGATGAAAAGGCATATTGGTAAGGGATCATCTCATAGCTGGAAGCATGTAGACCGATGTTGATGGATCCCTTTGCTTTTCACGATGAGCCAGGTATCTTTGCAACTCCCAATGAGGGTACTATGTTCAGTCGTGGAAGGAATTCTGTCCGGAAACCTTCCTAAGAGGTTTGATAGCACCAAAATAGAGAAGTACGATGGCAGTATTGATCCGGACAACCATCTGGAGCAATTTAAAAACTTCATGATGAACTTTGACGACGATGATAAACTACTTTGTAGGGCATTCTCCCAGTCATTCACGGGGAGTGCTCTAAAATAGTACAACAGCCTGCCTCAAGGTTGTATTAAAGATTTCGATACTTTTTGGGTAGCCTTTCGAAGGCAGTTTGTAGGGAGTAAAGAGCTAAAGGGCAATGGAGACACAATAATCCATTGTGCCCAGGAACCAAATGAGTCCTTGAAAGAATATATAAGTCGTTTTATGAACACCAAGAATGGGTTGGCTGATTGCTTCGAACAGGTAGCAATAGCATCCCTGAGACAGGGTTTGAACCCAGGCAATCTAGCTGATTCAGTGACCCGGAAGAAGGCCATAACATGGGGAGGGTTGCTGAATCAGGTTGGCAAACAAATAAACGTTGATGAAACAAAGAAAACCAGGGTACATAGGCAGGTGAGGTCTACCCCGGTGGCACCAAATCCCAATCAGAATCAGTCCGGGAACAAAGCAAGAGAAACCGGACAGGGGCATGGTAGAGCAAAATCTCAGTCTCAACCAGCTGCTCCTGTTCAAAGTCAACAATCCAGAAACAAGAGAGGGCTATGGGTCCAACCGGAGTGGTTCGCAGAGTTAAAAGAAAGTGTGGCCACTATTTTTGATAAAACAAAGGAAGAGGTGCATTACCGGAGACCGGCTACACTGTAGTCTCCCAGAGAACATCACAATAATTCTTTTTACCAATATCACAACGATATTGGTCATACCACTGATGACTGCATAGCATTGAAACAAAAAGGTCAAAACTTGATTGAGAGGGGAAAGCTGGGGGCTTATGTGAAACGA
This sequence comes from Limnanthes douglasii subsp. nivea, assembly GCA_036936605.1. Lineage (NCBI taxonomy): Eukaryota > Viridiplantae > Streptophyta > Magnoliopsida > Brassicales > Limnanthaceae > Limnanthes > Limnanthes douglasii. The sequence goes on from JAUPFV010000003.1 coordinate 88,959,480, forward strand.
ATAGGGGGTAACAGGCCTGATAACACTCACCGGGTTGGTCCAAGTAATGCTGCTCCGGAGGGAGCCATGGTTATAGTTGAAAGGTTTGATGTCGAATCTGAGTACTTGGATCCTGATCCAGCTCGAAACAGAGTGTGTACAATTGAGGAATGTTTTAGGTCGGTCTCCGGGCTCATTAAGTTTTTCGAGTCACTTACAATTTTCGGAGGGGACACTATGACAGCTCCTACTGCTTCTTCGAGGAAGAGGCATGTTCATACTTTAGCCTCCCAGCTAGAAGGAGGCATGACTTCCTATCAATCACAAAACTCATTCCCCTTCATTGTTTTTGATGAAGATGATTTAAGAGACATTGCTGGCCCTCATGAGGATGCTGTTGTCATAGGAGCATCTATTGGGGGAAATGACATAAGACGAATCCTGGTGGATACTGGAAGCTCAGCCAATATCCTTTTCCTAGCCACATACAAAAGAATGAAAAATCCAGCTGTAATTCAGAGTTCGGACAGGTCAATCGTGGGCTTTACAGGTAGCTCAACAGATGTGATCGGAGAATTCGAAGAGGAAGTGTTACTGGGCAAGGGCCCTTTCAAGAAAATGGTCAGAATACTCTTTATTATGGTGGATTGTCCCACTTGCTATAATGCTATTCTAGGGAGGTCTTGGCTCTCTAGGATGCATGCAGTGGCTTCAACAGTCCACCAGTGCTTGAAATATGCTATTCAGGGACATGTTGGAGTCGTCCGGAGCAGCCAAAAGATTGTAAGAGAATGTTATGCCACTGCCCTGGCTCCTCGAACGCTGGGGGCAGTCCGTATTAATGAACAATAGCAGTTTGAGGGCCTTTCTGGGGGTGAGGGTGAAATTGATGACCCCAGAGAGACCCCTGGAGTATTGATATCGGTTGAAGAGGTGGAAACACACTATTTGGAAGATGGGAAAAAAGTCAAGATAGGGTCTAAGATGCCACCTGTGTTGAAAGATGAAATGTTAAAGTTTTTGAAGAACCATCAACATGTTTTTGCTTGGTGCAATGCTGATGTTACTGGAGTTCCATCAGAAGTAATATCACATCACCTATCCGTCCGGAGAGACGTAGCTCCAGTGGTTCAAAAAAGAAGAGCTTTTTCCAAAGAAAAGGCTGATATCATTGTGCAAGAGGTTGACAGGCTCACAAAGATGGGGCACATCAAGGAGTCTCAATACCCTTTGTGGACTGCCAATCCTGTCTTGGTGAAAAAGAAGAATGGCAAGTGGCGCATGTGCATTGACTTCACAAATCTCAATAGAGCTTGCCCAAAAGATTTGTATCCGGTCCCCCGGATTGATCAATTAGTAGACTCTACCTCTGGGAACAAGCTGCTTTCCTTTATGTATGCTTTCTCCGGATACAATCAGATTCAAGTAGATCCAAAGGATCAAGAGCATACCATATTTGTCACAGACAGAGGTCTTCATTACTACAAGGTAATGCCATTTGGTTTGAAAAATGCTGGGGCTACTTATCAGAGATTAGTCAACAAGGCATTTGCTGATCAAATTGGAAGAAATATGGAAGTCTACATTGATGACATGATGGTGAAGAGTGTAGATGAGCAGTTGCACTTGTCCGATCTCCATGAAACTTTTGCCAACTTGGTAAAAGTGTATTTGGAATTAAACCTAGAAAAGTGTGTGTTCGGAGTGCAGTCCGGGAAGTTTCTAGGCTATATCATAAGTGAGCATGGAATACAGCCCGATCCGGACCAGCTAAATGCTCTTTTCCAAATGGAGCCTCCTCGAAACATTAAAGAAGTACAGCGGTTAACGGGGAGATTAGCTGCCTTAAACAGATTTATCTCGAGGTCTTCAGACAGGTGTGCACCCTTCTTTCAAACTTTGAAGGGTGCAAAGGGGTTCGATTGGACCCCACAGTGTGATGAGGCTTTCAGTGAGATCAAGAAGCACATATCCTCTCCCAAGACTTTGTTTAAACCAGTCGATGGGGAGACCCTCTTCGTATATTTGGAAGTTTCAAGTTATGCCATCAGTGCTGTGTTGGTAAGAGAGGTTGGTGGTCATCCCCATCCAGTATACTACATCAGCAAAAGTTTGATAGATGCAGAAAGGCGTTACCTGAAACTCGAAAAGTTAGCATTGGCCCTGGTAATAGCTGCCAGGAAGATGAGGCCTTATTTCCAGGCTCATCCCATCATCGTCCGGACTTCTTTCCCCTTAACGAATGTCCTTCAAAAGGCAGACATTTCAAGCAGGATGACTAAGTGGTTAGTAGAACTGGGGGACTTCGACATAGATTTTGCTCCCCAAACAGCAGTCAAGGCCCAAGCTGTGGCAGACTTTTTGGTTGAATTCCACTCCGACAGGGATTCAGAGCAAGCTACTGTCATAAAAGATAAACATGTATGGGTCATCCGAACAGATGGTGGATCTAGCACTATGGGGTGTGGTGCAGGGGTGTGTTTGACTTCCCCGTATGGAGACAAAATGTACCATGCTATTTGTTTCGCTTTCAGGGCATCTAATAATGAGTCTGAATACGAAGCAGCTATAGCTGGTTTAAAGTTAGCCTACATTTGTGGGGCTAAGAGGGTCAAGCTGCTAAGTGACTCCCAACTACTTATCCACCATGCCCAAGGCCAATCTGAGGCTAAGAAGGAGCAGCTTGTGAAATATTTACTCCTCCTAAAAAATGAAGCACTTAAGTTTAAAGGTGTGGTCTATGAACATATTCCCCGGGCAGAAAATGAGCTAGCAGACTCACTGGCAACCATAGCATATACAGAGTCATATCCATGGATCCATGTGCTTGAAAGCCCCTTCATCCAACTCTGTAAGGGTAAAGAAGAGGAAATTTTTGAAATACAAGTGAAACAAACTCAAGACTGGAAATTTCCACTCTTACAATATCTCTCCGATGGTGTTGTGCCTCCGGATAAGTCACTTGCCAGAACACTGAAGCACAAGGCTCGTGGTTTTATCATATTAAGAGACGTGTTGTACAAAAAATCTTATAGTAAACCTCTCCTGCGCTGTTTGGGGGATGAAGAGTCTCAAGTAGTCCTCTCCGAATTGCATGATGGTGAGGGATCAGCCCATTCTGGGTTTAGAGCTTTGACAAGAAGAGTTTTGCTCTCCGGTTATTATTGGCCATCAATCATGAAAGATGCTAAGGAATTGGTAAGAAGGTGTGACCCATGCCAGAGGTACAACAATGAAATTCATGTGCCAGCCATTCCTTTAGAATAAATTTCTGAGCCTATTCCTTTTGCTCGATGGGGATTCAATTTAGTAGAGCCTCTCCCTGTGGCGTCCAGAGGACGCAAAACTATAATTGTGGCCATAGACTACTTCTCGAAGTGGATTGAAGCAACCCCTCTAGCAGGGACAACATCAAAAGCTGTAATAAAGTTCATTTTATCCAACATCTGTTGCAGATTCGGTGTCCCACAAAAGATCACAACAGACAATGGGCCACAGTTTGACAATAGGGAAATGGAGAGTTTTTGTGCCTAAAGGGGTATACAACATTGTTTTCTTCACCTTTCCACCCACAAGAAAATGGGCAAGTTGAAGTGGCTAATAGAACTATACTGTCCTGTTTAAAGAAGAATTTGGAAGGGGCTCCCGGGAAGTGGCCTAGTTATCTACAAGAGGTCTTATGGGCCTACTGGACAACACCTGGGGCTGCAACACAAGAATTAACCTTTGCTTTGGTCTATGGGATGGATGCAGTAGCTCCCATAGAGGAAACTCTCCCCTCCTTTCGTGTTCACAACTTCTCCGAACACACTAACGAGGTGGCAATCAGAGGTCAACTTGATCTGATAGAAGAAAAACGAGTTAAAGCTCATCTTAGAGTTGCACACTATCAAGGCTTGATGATGAGCAGGTTTGCTTCCAAAGTTAAAAGGAGAGACTTCCAGCCAGGGGACAAGGTATTGAGGAAGGTCTTCTTGCACACTAAAGAAAAGTTGTTCGGAAAGTTGGCCCCAACTTGGGAGGGTCCGTATATGGTTGTTGAAAGAATTAAACCGGGAACATATTGGTTGGAAGACAAAGATGGCAGAGTTCTAACTCATCCTTGGAATATCGAGCATCTCCGGATGTACTTGGAGTAGTACTTGTGTAAATATTTACTTGTTTAAACATCCATGTAAATATTTGTGGGCATGCTCTCTCCTCCCTGGTGGCACGGGGAGGTTTTAATGAGGTGTCCAGGCTTTTGAGTGAAATTCGATGCCTTCTTAAAAATTTTCTAAGTGTTTTTAAAGTTTTGTCCCTTGTCATGCTATCCGGAATGAAACAACTAAAGGCTATTTAAACTCTAGCCGGAGAACTTAAACACTCTCACAATGAAACAACTAAAGGCTATTTAAACTCTAGCCGGAGAACTTAAACACACTCATTATGAAACAACTAAAGGCAGGCTACTTAGACTATGGCTATCAAAATTAAAACAAACAACGAAAGAAGATGATGGTTGCACAGAATAGGAATATTCATTGAAATAAATAACTTAAAATTGCCTTGGCCTTCCAAGGACTTTTAAATGGTCTAAGTACAACACAAAAAACCTATCCGGTCAGATACCGGACACCATTACAAAAAAGAGAGTGCCTTGGCCTTCCAAGGACTTTAGTCTGGATAGAAAATAAACAAAGTGGATCATAAGTTAAGGTTGAGCCTTTGAAGATGGCTCACCTTCATCTACCTTCTTGTCCTTAGGGTCTTCATTCCCTTCATCTATCTTCTTGCCTTTAGGATCGTCTTTCTCTCCATCTGGGCTCTCCCCAGTATGTTCTTTGTCACCCGAGGAGTCACTAGAGTAGCCATACCTGTCGCCTTCGGCCATCGTGTGGTATGGGAGGTCTTCAGGCTCAACATAAAGCCATAAGTCCCATAGGTTCTTCTTCGGAAACTTTTCATGGAAGAGTAGAACCATGTCAGACCTCACTTTCTCAAGCAGTTGCTCTTCGCTCTTGATCATCTGGCTGGCATAAGCATTGATCTTGGCTTGGATCTTGGCCTCCTGCTCCTGTAACAAAGTATTTTTCTCCTCGGCAGCCTTGGACACTGCATTCTCAAGGGCAATCTTATCAGTGGTTAAGTTGGTGATGACTTTGTCCTTTGCCTTGGTTTCTCCCTTTGAGGTAGCAAGGTCTTTCTCCAGACCGGACAGCTTCTCCTGGAGGTCTTTGATGGTTTCCTCTAAAGTGGTGACTTTGGTGGTGCTTGTCTTTTGGCTTCTCTTCAACTCCTCGTTTTCTTCTTTCAACATGTCAGCATTGGAAGTGGCAGTTCGGAGGTCTTCGGACAGCTTCTCCTTGTCAGACTTAAGGTCTTTAATGATGTCTGCCTGACTCCGAACTTGTCTCTCCAACGTAAGTACCGGTTGCACATTGCTTAACAAGGAATGGGCTATGGTATCCCTTTCACTAGAGACAATAAAGGTCTTACCGTTAAAATTGACCGTGTTGGAGCTGCTCGGAGGAATGTAAGGCCCTGCAAAGTCATCTCTAGGGAGATTGAGGAAGTATTCACCAAGCTCACTAAGACCTGTGATGTATACTCCATCAATGTTGAGATCTCCCCCCTCAACCTCATCGGTGTGAGAGTCCCCCGGAATCTCTTCGGCCTGTGTTAGGTCAGAAGGCTCAGCTTGGAAGGAAGGCTTCGGGGCCCGGAGAGAAAGCTCGTTTCCCTTAGAAGTCTTTTTCTTCTTTGCCTCCCGGTCTGTGCCTTCGCTTCCCTGTTTACGATTTCTCTTGGAAGCCCTTTGAGGTTTTGGGAGATTCGTCTCCTGCCTTTCAGTCTCTTGCTCCACAACTTGCAAGAGAGCGACATCGATCTGGCTCTGGGCTGGCCCCTCCGGGACTGTTGGAGCATCCTTCTCAGCATCAGTAGGGTTGGCATCACCCACCACCTTTTTTCCCTTCTTCTTCTTGCCTTTCATTTTGCTCGGGGCTTTGGCCCGGCCTGGCAGGAAGAGTGTCCCACCTGGTTCATGGGTCCTCTTGAGCACAACGTCATGAGAAGGCTGGGTGGTGAGCTCCTCCCAGGTCAAGTCTCTCCGACCTGTGGTGTTCCACAGGTGAGACCTTGCCAAATTTCCACTAGTGAAAGCATCGTGGAATCTGTTCCCCCAATTCTCAGCAGCCCAGGCATTAATCTTGCCACAAGTTATCTGCCCGGCTTTCTGATAGTCACTAAACTCCTTGGGCAGTTCTGCTAAGACAAAAGTAAGACAAATAAGTATAAACTAAGTTTAAAAAGAAAAGAGAAGAGAGACAAATGCAAGATACTTACGGTCACTCCTCCATCTGCTTCTAAGGAGGCTTGGGTTCTCTCTAGATTTTATCTTCCTGCCATTTTCCCAGGCACCACTCAGAAAGAGGAACTGAGTCCTCCAATTCCTCTCTGCCTCCAGCAAATCATCCACTGCTTTGAAGCCATCCCCCATGTTAAAGTGGTAGAAGGGGATGTGATGGTTTTTACACAGGCTGGCCACTGCAGCAAACTCCTCCATGGGCAGAGGGATCCCGGACAGCCTTGATGCCATGATGCATGACATAAGGGTATACCAAGCGTTGGGGCTCAGCTGGCTCGGACAGAGTTTGATCAGATGGAAATATCTGACAATCTTTGGGTCTAGTGGGAACCTGAGCCCCCAGTTGAACAGCTCCGTAAACATGACAACCTCACTCAACTTGCAGTCCATGGGGGTCTCCGGATGTATAGGAATCCTAATCTTCACATTTTTTGGAATACCCCATTTCGAACGCATCATGCCCAACTCAACAGTGTGGATGAATGCATAGTTGATTTTCTGTAAGGAAGGTAGATAATTAACGATGACCTTGTGAAAACAAGGCCCTACTTTTCCTTCAAGGCTCTCCGGCAGATCCGGATGCCTCAAGTACAACTTTTCCTTGCCCTTGTCTTTCTTGGCAACTATTTCTTTGCTAGTCTGACCGGAGGGCTCAGACTCAAATCGGGCCTCTTCAACAGAGTCCTCCATCACTTCCTCCATGATTGTTGAAGGGATTTCAGCAGCTGTAGTGGGGGGAGGGTTCAAACTTGATTGAGCCTTATCTCCGGACTGATGGGCCTCAGTGCCTCTTTGACTTCTGCTCTCCGGTAGAATGTTTGGAACAGACGTTTCTGGTTGAAGGTTTGGATTGGACCCCTCCGGTCCGGACAGCCTGTCCTTAGGAGCTTTAATTGGCACCTCTGAACTGGTGCTGCTATCCTTTGCCCCCGATCTTGAGGGAGTGTTTTTAGTCCCCTGGCCTTTAACCAGCCGGCCTGTCCTCCTGACAATCAGTTTCTCAGGAGAGTGCTCCGTATCCGATCCCATTGCAATAAAGAGAGATGGTTTTCTAAAGCTAGTGGCTGTGACTCCTGGCTCGACAGTAGGCACCGATTCCTGAACTGAGAAATCGGAGATTATGGGGGAGAGAGTGGTTTGAAATAGTTTTCTAGGCTTAGTGCCTTTAGAAGAGGACGAGCCTCTATCTGACTCAGATGCAGAGGTGATAGGTCTGTCAACAGGCGAGGCAGGTAACCCTGCAGCAATCCGTCTTTCTCTTTCGACTTTTTGAGCCTTCTCTAACTCAGAAAGGTTAAGCCACCCGCCTTTGACAAGAGCGTTCCTCGCTGTAAACATAAACCGTTGAACTAAGTTTTTTGCTTTAGAGAGAGAAAGCTTTGAGAGTTTTTACAGAAGTAAGTTTGAAGGAGATGGTAAAACAGTGCGAATGAATTTGTATTTATAGTAAAACTGAAAAAGCAGTTGATTCCTAGGAGAATTCGAAAAGTTCGGCAAATGATTAAAAGACGGTGCTGATGTCACCACCTGTAATTAAAGAGGTTGCTTTTTGAAGAAGGTGGGTTCGAAATTCAAGGTGAAAAAACGGTTGATGCAACCAATTAGAGAACGACACGTGTCCCACGAACTCTGGCAAATACCGTTTTGAATTCGTAAAGCTTTATCTGTCCGGATAAACCCATAGACCTGTCCGGATTAAAACTACCCCTGACGTCGGACTGTTTTTCAGGTCTTTGGCAAGAATGTTTGCTCAAACACCTAAAAAAGGGGCTCCTGATGAGTCCGAATTCCGCATGCTCTCCGGACAAGGACAGATCGGTCCAAGGGCTCCGGACCGGACAGATCGCACGGACCGGACAGATCGTTTTGAACACTATGACCATGGGACTGTTCGAACTATGACAAAAGTACTAAAAAACTTAAACACTTCTTGACTAAGCTACTTGCTCTCCTACTTAGAGCTCATGGGTCTTTGAACATGACCCGGGTCCATTAAACATGACCCGAAAGCCCATAAGGGCCCAAACATGAGGGTATAAATACCCAACCACCTGCATTAAGTGTGGGTAATGAGAATTAACTGCTACCAGACTGCTTAATTATCTCTCTACTCTCTACTCTAAACACATAATACCCACACACTACTATAAAACACCAACCAAATTACTAGCCTACCCTCAGGCGATTATTATCCTCACCAATTTCAATTACTAATATTATTACATTATTAAATATGCAACATTGAACCTTTCAAAAATGTAATAAAAACTAAGTTGAGTTGGTGCCTGGTACTTATTGAACTCCTTCTCGTTTTTTAGGTATGTTTAGTTATGTAATATGTAGCTTGGTTTTTCTTTATGTATATATTCTTAAGAGTCATGTTATTGGTTAGAAATTTCCTACAATATTCATTTAAGGAAGTCATGAACCATAAAAACTTTCATTATTCAATAATTAAAATAAGTTCAGTAGAATGAACCATGAGAACATAGTAAATAGCCAACGTTTATGGAACATGATTTAACTTTAAGCACTCGATGTTCCAGAGATTACGACTTTGTTTGCTTTCGCTATCTAACAATATGTAAATTTCTCATTTTACTTTGAATCTAACGGTGTAAGGCCATTCGTAATTAAGGGCTACCTTATCGAGATTGGTATCCGTTGTTCAAAGAAATAATCTTCTTAATACCTTGTTTCTCATCTCAAATCTTATGAACCAAACCTTAGAGTTATATTTATTGTTCATCATATTTTTGTAATGATTTGACCGAATGTGGGTTTTAACCTTATTTTCTTCAATTACATAGAGTTTTATACTATTTGCTTATGAATTATTACTTTTTCATATGTTGAAGTCCGGTCAGAAGGCATACCAGTTTTGACTGGTACTACTACTTACATGTTGTACACCAAAGCAAAATGTATTTCTCACGTGGTCGAAAGTGGAATAGTTCTGTAAGACCAAAACACTTATTCAAGAAGTCTGACCAATTTAATGCGTAACCTTTCACTATTTTTTTTATTCCATTGAATATGGTTTTATTGGTCACCTTCACATGGTCATTTGTATGAGGATGGAAATAAGACGATGAAGTTTACTTAATACCCCACATATTTTAGAACCATGCGAGCCAATCATCATGGAACTGATTCCCATTATCTAGTTATGATCATACATTGCATCCATGATTGACACTTTCTTATATGTCCTGAAGCTCATTTATCATGAATGCTATTATATCGGGGTCGGGACAACGTAACAATAATTTGGTAAGACCTTGATTATAAAGTGTATTTTGATGAGTTCGGATCTTGCAGACACAACCTACCGACTAATCCGAACATGGGTAATTTGGACCATGTCACACCACTATAAATCTAGACACGATAAATGTAAACAACTTTTGACTAAGATATTTGCTAATCTACTTAAAAACTAATGAGTCTTTGAACTCGACCCGGTTTTGCTACTTGAACCGGTAAGCCCATGGGCCATTAATTAAAGTATAAATACCCCAACCACTCTCATTAATAAGGATGGTCAACGTTTAATACAAACACGATGCTTAATTATCTCACTACTCCTCACACTAAACATAAAATACCCCAAACTTACTAAAACACTTTACAAAACTACCCCAGCCTAAAATAAACCAAACCAAATTGGCGACCACAGTGGGAGCAAAAAGATGCCTGAATTTTACATTCAAAACCAGTAAGGAAAACAGTTCAGATGTATCTGAACGAGCAAGATACTCCACCTCATGTGGTGGAAATGATCAGGGAGAATAAAGAATACACTGTTGAGGAGCAAGATCAACTTAGAGCAGAAATAGATGCACTAAGAGCCATAAAACAAGCAGAAAAAGGTATCAGGGAGAAATTGGGGGCGTCAACTATTCACCATACTAACAATCCTGGGGAGAATAAGCCATCCTTAAAGACTCATCTTAGTTTAAAAAAGGCTCATCTCAGCTCTAAGAAGACACATCAGTCCAAGCATGTTGAAAGTTCAGAGTCTGAGTCTTCCAGTAGCTCTTCGACTGAGGCTGAGCTTGAGGAATATTTGTCATCAAGTAGTGAAGATGAGAGATCTAGAAAAAAATTGAAATTAGTCAAAAATTACTCAAGAAAGAGGGATATGCATGGTAGGCTTAAAAGGAATTTGGGAAGATAGTCATCCCACAAGCATGCTGATAAATTATTGATATATCCTTTTGCTTTTCAGACCGAACCGGGTATTTTTGAAACACCTAATGAAGATACAGTCTTTAGTCGTGGTAAAAACTAGAGGTAATCACATTTATCTGCAAAATTACTGTCCGGAAATCTACCCAAAAGATTTGATAGCTCCAAAATGGAAAAGTATGATGGAAGTCGAGATCCGAACAACCATCTGAAGAAATTCAAGAACTTCATGATGAATTTTGATAACGATGACAAACTCTTGTGCAAAGCCTTCTCCCAAACTTTTATGGAGAGTGATTTTAAATGGTATAATAGCTTACCTCATGGGTGTATTATAAATTTTGATACATTTTGGGTTGCCTTCCGAAGGAAATTCGTTGGAAGTAAAGAAGTGAAGGGTAATGGGGATACCATTATCCATTGTGCTCAAAGGCTGAACGAGTCTTTGAAAGACTACATGAATCAGTTTGTGAATACAAAGAATGGATTAGCAGATTGCTTTTAGCAGGTGACAATTGCTTCTATGAGACAGGGGTTGAATCATGGAAACCTAGCTGATTCTGTAACCAGGAAGAAAGCTATGACCTTAGGTGACTTGTTGAATCAAGTGGGAAAGCAGATTAATGTGGAGGAAGCGAAGAAAACCAGGGTGCACAGTCAAGTGAGGTCCACCATAACAGCTCATCCAGTCGTTAACCAGTCCGGTTACAAGGCCAAAGAGATCGGCTAAGGGTCCAACCGATCTAAAAAAACTTAATCCAACTAGAACCAAACCTAAAGCCAACAATTAAGAGGCAAAAGGGGTTATTGGGTTCAACCCGAGTGGCTTGTAGAGTTAAGGGAAAATGTAGCCACAATCTATGACAAGACTAAGGAAGAAGTCCATTTTCGAAAGCCGGCGGCATTGCAGTCCCCTAAAGATTACTATAGACAATGGGCCACAGTTTGATAACAAAGATATGGAGGATTTCTGTGCCTTTAAAGGTATTCAACATTATTTCTCTTCTCCTTTCTATCTACAAGCGAATGTCCAAGTTAAAGTTACAAACATGAACATTTTGTCTGGATTAAAAAAGAATTTAGAAGGTGTTACGGGAAAGTGGCCAAGCTATTTACAAGAAGTATTACGGGCCTACCGAACTAATCATCGGGCTGCTACACAAGAGTCTCCTTTTGCCTTGCTGTATGGGATGGACGAAATTACCCCCACAGAAGCTATCTTACCATCATACAGAGTCCATAACTATTCGGAACAGGCTAATGAGATAGCAATTAGGAATCAGCTGGACTTAGTAGAAGAAATAAAGGTTAAAGCACACTTAAGAACAACACACTATCAAGGTTTTATGAGGAGTAGGTATGCCTCCAAGGTCAAAATAAGAGATTTTCAACCAGGGGATAAAGTATTACAGAAAGTTTTCTTACATACCAAGGAGAAGCAGTTCGGTAAGTTGGCTCCGGACTGGGAAGGCCCCTATGAGGTTTGTGAAAAGCTCAAACTTGGGATATATAGGCTTAAAGGAAAAAAAAATGGAGAGCTTTGAAGCACCTATGGAATGTTGAGAATCTCAGGTTATATTTACTTGTTAAATATCAATGTAAATATTTACTTGTTAAATATCAATGTAAATATTTACTTCTTAAATATCAATGTAAATATTTACTTGTTAAATATCAATGTAAATATTAGGGGGCATACTCTTTCCTACCCTGGTGGCGCGATGAGGTTTTAACGAGGTGTCCGGTTTCTTCTTCAATAATATATAATGCCTTCTTCAAAAAATTCTAAGTGATTTTACTAAAATTCAATTCAAGTATAAATCACTTATTCAATACCCTCGATCTTTAGTGGATCGGATAAACTTGATGGTTGGTCATGACTATTAAATACATGTCATTGGAGATATTAAACACTCTTACTTCAATACTTCGTAAATTTGAGGGGCTACTTAAACATTAGCTATGAAAGATTTAAAGTAAAGTATTAAACATAAAGAAAGTTGAATAAATTAAACATGTTCGGACTTAAACCGAACAGTACTACAAAACATGACTTGGCCATCCAAGAACTTTGATTGTTCACGAAATAAAAAATGATACATGATAAAACCTTAGGGTTTGTTCCCTTCAGAATTTCCTTCACCACCATCTTTTGTGGGACTTTTGCGTTCAGCACTTGAACTCTCACCCGTACCTTCTTTATCATCAATGAAGTCAAATCCACTAGAGTAATTGTGCTTGTCCCCATAGGGAAATGTATGAAATATGATGTCCTCGTACTCCACATACTTTCATAAGGGACTAAGAGTCCTCTTAGGAAAGGTCTCATGGAACAACAACACCATGTCAGACTTGATCCCATCATTTTTTAAGGATTCTATTACTCCATTGGCGTACTCCTGAATACCTGCCATGATAACTTGTTCTTGCTGACTCTTCACGACCTCATTTTCCTTGTTCATATCCGAAATAATGTCTTCCAACTTAGTCTTCTCGTTGGTTAGGGTTTGAATAAAACCATCATTAGTCTTCAACCGCTCTTCCAACGTTGTGAGGCTTTGTGAGGAAGAAGTATCCAGGTCGGAGTACTTGGTTTGGGGCTCAGTTTTGGATGCTTCCAATGCGGTTATCTTGGTTTCCAAATCCTCGTTTTCCTTCTTCAGCGCCTCTATACTTTGTTGAGCATTTAGAAGACTGTTTGACAAAGATTGTTTGTCAGAAGTAAAAGAGTTGATAAGGTTGGCCTGATTTTTTACCTGCCTCTCCAAATCAAGTACTAGTCGGATATAACCAAAGAGGGAATAGATTAAGACATTATGTTCTCCGGATATGGAGAATGATTTCCCGTTGTAGGTTACCATATTGAAAGAATTGGAGGGACTATAAGGACCTGCAAAATCATCTTTCTCAAAGTTGTTAAAGTACATGCCAATGTCTTGAAGGGCAGAGAGGTCCACTTCATCGTTCCATCCACCAGCAATCTCTCCGGACTAAAGGTCTCTTAGGATTTCCTCTTGCTAAGTAGGGTCGGCAGAAGGTGGTGGTGGGATTTCTGAAGAGCGAATGATTATTTCTTCCCCCAAGGTGACCTTCGTCTTCTTGGCAGATTTTTCATCACCGTTGGCCCTGCATTTCCTATCCTTTTTAGGAATCTTTGGTGGGTTATATGACCCTCCAACTTCCCTCATTATGTCGACCTTCACTGCCTTGAGCAAAGCCACATCAATACCACCCTAGTTCTCCGAACCTGTCCCGCCAGATCTGATGTAGCCTTCCTCTTCTGATTCTTCATTTTGCTGGGAGCCTTAGCCCTGGAAGGCAAGAAAAGCTTGACGTGTTTAGCTTCTGTCCTTCTTAAAATCACGTTAGCAGGAGAAGGGGTGGTAAACTCTTCGCATGAAAGGTCTCTCCGGCCTGTGGTGTTCCACAGGTATAACCTCACAAAATTACCCGACTTGAAGCAATTGTGGAAGGCATTTCCCTAATTTTCCAAAGCCCATGCATCGAGCTTAGCACAATTTTTTTGCCTATCTTCCAAGTGGCTGGTGAACTCCTTCGGCAGAACTAAAGAGAAATAACAAATTAGTCAGAATAAGAAAACTTATAGTTTATGAAGTAAAAAAAAAGGAGAGACTTACCAGTGCTTTTCCACTTGCTGGTGAGCAAACTAGGGTTGGTAGTGGCCTTTATCTTCTTGCCATTTTCCCATGTTCCACTAACAAAAAGAAACTGTGTCCTCCAAGGTTTTTCGGACTCTAGCAGGTCGTCCACAACCTTGAAATCATTCCTCATGTTGTAATGGTATAAATAAATCTGATGGTTCCTGCACAAGCTTGATACAACAAAAAACTGCTCTATCACAAGGGGATCTTTGAAAATTTAGAGGCCATGATACATGCGTGGAGTGTGTACCAGGAATTGGGGCATAGCTGACTGGCATAAAGTTTGACCAAATGGAAGTACTTGACAATTTCTGGGTCTAAAGGGAACCGAAATCCCCAATTCAACACTTCGGTGTATACTACCACCTCATTTAATTTGCAGTCCATTGGGGTCTCCGGAGTAATCGGTATTCTCACTTTAACAGACTTCGGAATCCCCCATTTGGTCCGGATTCGACCTAACTCAGCAGTGTGAGTGTAGACATAGTTGATATTTTGCAAAACAAACAGATACTTAAAGCTGACATGTTTAAAACAAGGGCCTACTTTACCCTCTAAAAACTTCAGAAAAGAGTCTGGATGAGTCATGCAAATTTTAACCTTACTTTTACTTTTTTTGTCTAAGGTTGGTGTGGATAATAATTGTCTGGGGGTAGGCTAGTAATTTCAAGTGGAGTTTCAAGGTGGTGTATGGGTGTTTAACGGTAGTGTATGGGGTGTTTAACGGTAGTGTATGGGTGTTTAACGGTAGTGTATGGGTGTTTAACGGTAGTGCATGGGTGTTTAACGGTAGAGAGATAATTAAGCAGCTTGGTAGCAGTTAATTTTCATTACCCATAGTTAATGCTGGTGGTTGGGTATTTATAGTATGATGTTTGGGCCCTTATGGGCTTTTGGGTCATGTTTAATGGACCCGGGTCATGTTTAAAGACCCATTAGTCCTAAGCAGGAGGGCAGGTAGCTTAGTCAGGAAGTGTTTAGGTTTTTTAGTACTTTAGTCATAGTTCGAACAGTCTTAAGTTTACAGTGTTCAAAGCGATCTGTCCGGTCCAAATGATCTGTCCGGTTTATGTCCTTGTAGCTTGTCCGGTCTTCGGAGAGACTTAGACTGATTTGCCCTTCCGGGGAGTATGCTGAATTCGGACTCATCAGGAGCCCCTTTTTTAGGTGTTTGAGCAAGTGTCCTTGTCAAAGAACTGAAAAACAGTCCGATGAATGAAGTGGTTCTTAATTCGGACAGAACAGTGGGTATACCCGGACAGGTTAAGCTTTACGAATTCCAAGCGGTTTTTGCCAGAGTTAGTGGGACACGTGTCGCTCTCTGATTGGCCACTTCAGCCGTTTTTTCACCTTGAATTTCGCACCACCTTCTTTAACAAGTAACCTCTTTAAGTACCAATAATGACATCAGCGCCGTCTTTTAATCATTGCCCAACCTTTCGGATTCTCCTAGGAATCAACTCCTTTTTTTTTCAAATTTACTATAAATTCATATTCATTTTCCACTGTTTTACTATCTCTCTCAACTTTTACTCTGCAAGTTTTACCCAGAGCTTTCTCTCTCTAGAACAAAAATTCTCTTGGCTGTTTATGTTTACAGCAAGAACAACATTGATCAAAGGTGGTTGGCTCAACCTTTCGGAGTTGGAGAAAGCGCAAAAGGTCGAGAAGGAAAGGCGAATAACAGTAGGGCTACCATCGTCACCTGTTAAGAAACCAGCCACCTCTGTTGCAGAATCTGATAGGGGCTCATTCTCCTCCAAAGGTACCAAGCCCAAAAAACTTTTTCAATCCACCCTCTCACCCATAGTATCTGGCTCCTCAGTTCATGAGTCAATACCTGCTGTTGAACCAGGAATTACTGCTACAAGTTTCAGGAAACCCTCTCCATTTATAGCTATGGGGTCTGATTCTGACCACTCTCCGGAGAAGTTAGTCATCAAAAGGCCAAGCCGGTTAGTCAAGGGGCTAACCTCTAAAAATACTCCCTCAAAATCGGGGGCAAAGAACAGTGATTCCGGGTCTGGAGTGCCCATTAGAGCTCCCCGGGAGAGGCCGTCCGGTCCGGAGGCCAGCAGCCCAGCACCCCCTAGAGAATCTTCTGCCTCAGAAACCCAACTTGAGGTGAGAAGTCAGATGAATACGGGCAGTCAACAGTCCGGAGGGCAGGCTATGCCAAGCTTCAATCCTCCCCGAACCACTTCCACAGAAGTCCCCCCCAACAATTATGGAGGAGAGAATGGAGGACTCTACTGAAGAGGTCCCCTTTGAGTCCGAGTCCTCCGGACAGGCTGATACCACTGCTGTTGTCGCCAAAAAGGGCAAAGAAAATTTGTATCTGAGGCATCCGGACCTGCCGGAGTGCCTTGAGGGGAGAGTGGGGCCGTGCTTCCACAAAGTCGAGCTTAAGTACCTCTTGGCCTTGCAGAAGACCAAGTATGCATTCATCCATACCTCTGATCTGGGTAGAATGCGCACAAAATGGGGGATTCCCCGAAAACGTGAAGATAAGGATCCCCATTGATCCGGAGACCCCAATGGACTGCAAACGGAACGAAATAGTCTTCTTTACGGAGCTATTTAACTAGGGACTCAGGTTCCCACTAGACCCGGAGATCGTGCGCTACTTCCACCTGGTCAAGCTCTGCCCAACACAACTAAGTCCCAATGGCTGGTTCACTTTGATGTCATGTATCATGGCGTCTAGGTTATCTGGGATTCCTCTTCCTATGGAAGAGTTAGCAGCAGTGGCCAACCTGTGCAAGCATCATCAGTACCCTTTCTACCATTTTAACATGGGAAACGATCTCAAGGCTGTTGATGATCTCCTGGAGTCAGAGAGCAAGTGGAGGAGCCAATTCTTATTTGTCAGTGGCTCATGGGAAAATGGCAAGAAAATCAAGGTCGGAGAGAACCCAAGCCTCCTCAGGAGTAGGTGGATGAGTGACCGTAAGTTTCTTAACTTGAGTCTCTGTCCGTTTTTCTCTTTTTCTTTAAGTTAAGTTTATACTAACCAGTTTCTCTTCTGTTCTATCAGAGCTGCCAAAGGAGTTCGGGGACTACCTGAAGGCCGGACAGACTACTTGTGGCAAAATCAATGCTTGGGCCGCAAAGAATTGGGAGAATCTAACTTAGGAGAGACCTAACTTAGGAGGAGCTCACCACCCAGCCCGATGAAGACATTGTACTGAGAAGGTCCCACGAATTGGATGGGTCACTCTACCTGCCTGCCCGGGCCAAAGCCCCAAGCAAAATGAAGGGCAGAAGAAGAGGTAAAAAGATGGTGGGTGATGCTGAGAAGGATGCCCCAACAGATCCAGAGGGGCCAGCCCAAGTTCAAATTGATGCAACCCTCTTGCAGGTGGTGGAGCAGGAGACCGAGAGGCAGGAAGTAGACCTTCCAAAACCTCCAAAGGCTCCCAAGAGGACTCGCAAGCAAGCAAGTGAAAGTGTTGAACGGGTAGTTAAGAAGAAAAAGACTTCACAAGGAGATGAACTCGCCCTCCGGGATCCGGAGCCCTCTTTTCCCACTGGCCCCTCTGACCCAACGCTGGCCGAAGAGATCCCCATAGAGTTTCATACTGATGAAGTCGAGAGGGAGAGCTTAATTTGGATGAAGTGGACATCACCGGTCTGGGTGGACTTGGTGAATATTTCCTTAGCCTGCCCAGAGACGAGTTCGCAGGGCCTTACATCCCTCCGAGTAGCTCCAATACGGTCAACTTCAATGGTAAGACTTTCATGGTTTCTAGTGAGAAGGACACTATAGCCCATTCCTTGCTTAGTAATGTGCAGCTAGTGCTCACATTGGAGAGGCAAGTCTGGAGTCAAGCAGACACTATCAAAGATCTCAAGTCTGATAAGGAAAAGCTGTCCGAAGACCTCCGCACTGCCACCACCAATGCTGACTTGCTTAAGGAAGCAAATGAGGAGCTGAAGAGAAAGCAAAATGAAAGCAACACAAAAGTTGCCACCCTAGAAGAAACCATAAAAGATCTTCAGGATAAGCTGTCCGGTATGGAGAAGGACCTGACAACCTCAAGGGGAGAAACTGCAGCAAAGGAGAAGCTCATCACCAACCTGACCACTGACAAGATTGCTTTAGAAAATGCAGTGACTCAGGCTGTTGAAGAGAAGGCTGCTTTGGTAAGGGACCAAGAGGCCACAATCAAGGCCAAGATCAACGCCTATGCCAGGGAGATGATACAAAGCGAAGAGCTAATGGTTCAAAGGGTGAAGTCTGATATGGTTCTCCTCTTTCATGAGAAATTCCCGAAAAGGACCCTGGGAGACTTATGGCTCTATGTAGATGATGATGATCTTCCATTTTATACAATGGTTGATGAGGGATTGTCCGGTGGGTCCTCATCTGATAATGAGGAGAATACCGGAGAGAGCCCAGGCGAAGAGGAGATTGATCCTAAGGGCAAGAAGATAGTCGAAGAGAGGAGCGACATCAAGGGCAAGAAAGCAGATGAGGGCGAGCCATCTTCAAAGGCTCAACCTTAATTTATGGTTTATTTTGTTTATCTTTCATTCAAACTAAAGTCCTTGGAAGGCCAAGGCACTCTTTTTGTAATGATGTCCGTATTTGTTCGGACAGGTTTTTTTGCTGTACCCTGACTTATCTACAAGTCCTTGGAAGGCCAAGGCAATTTTAAGTTGTTGAATGAATGTTTTTATTTTGCACAACCATCATCTTCTTTCATTGTTTGTTTTAATTTAGACAGCTAGAGTTTAAGTAGCTTTTAGTTATTGCATTGTGAGAGTGTTGAGACTCTCCGACTAGAGTTTAAATAGCCCCTTAGATCTTTCAGTCCGAGTAGTATGACAAGAGATGATAGAATTTTGAAAATACTTAGAAAATTTTGAAGAAGGCATCAAATTTCATTGAAAGCTCTCCGAGCCACCGAATAGGGGAAGGTATGCCCCCAAATATTTACATGGATATTTAAACAAGTAAATATTTACACAAGTGTTATTCCAAATACATTCGAAGGTGCTCAATATTCCAAGGGTGAGTTCAAACCCTGCCATCTTTGTCTTCCAACCAATAAGTCCCAGGCTTGATTCTTTCAACCACAGTATACGGACCCTCCCATGTTGGGGCCAGCTTTCCGAAGAGCTTTTCCTTAGTATGCAAGAAGACCTTCCTTAATACTTTGTCCCTTGGTTGGAAATCTCTTCTTTTAACTTTAGAAGCAAACCTGCTTCTCATCAAGCTCTGATAGTGTGCAATTCTAAGATGAGCTTTAACCCGTCTTTCTTCTATCAAATCAAGTTGATTTCTAATTGCCATTTCATTAGCGTGTCCGGAGAAGTTGTGTACACGAAAGGAAGGGAGTGTCTTTTCTATGGGGGCTACTGCATCCATTCCATAGACCGAGGCAAAGGGTGATTCTTGTGTTGCAGCCCCAAGTGTTGTCCGGTAGGCCCACAAGACTTCTTGTAAATAACTAGGCCACTTTCCAGCAGCCCCTTCCAAATTCTTCCTTAAACCGGACAGTATAGTCCTATTAGCCACTTCAACTTGTCCATTCGCTTGTGGATGGAAAGGTGAAGAAAAACAATGTTGTATACCCCTTGAGGCACATAAGCTTTCCATTTCTCTGTTGTCAAACTGTGGCCCATTGTCTGTTGTTATCTTTTGTGGGACACCAAATCTGCAACATATGTTGGACAGAATGAATTTTATGACAGATTTTGATGTTGTCCCTGCCAGGGGAGCTGCCTCTATCCACTTCGAGAAGTAGTCAATGGCCACAATTATAGTTTTACGTCCTCCGGACGCCACAG
Organism: Limnanthes douglasii subsp. nivea; assembly: GCA_036936605.1. Lineage (NCBI taxonomy): Eukaryota > Viridiplantae > Streptophyta > Magnoliopsida > Brassicales > Limnanthaceae > Limnanthes > Limnanthes douglasii. The sequence goes on from JAUPFV010000003.1 coordinate 88,979,457, forward strand.
GGAGAGGCCCTACTAAGTCCAACCCCCATCGAGCAAAAGGGATGGGCTCAGAAATTGACTCCAAAGGAATGGCTGGTACATGAATTTCATTGCTGTACCTTTGGCATGGGTCGCACCTCTTCACCAATTCCTTAGCATCTTTCATTATCGATGGTCAATAATATCCGGAGAGTAGTACTCTCCTTGTTAAAGCTCTAAACCCACAATGGGCTGATCCCTCACCATCATGCAATTCAGAGAGGACCACTTGTGACTCATCACCCCCTAAACAACGCATGAGAGGTTTACTATAGGATTTTTTGTACAACACTTCTCTCAACATAATAAAACCACGAGCCTTGTGTTTCAACGTTCTGGCTTGTGATTTATCTGAAGGTACAATACCAACGGACAGATATTGTATGAGAGGAGATCTCCAGTCTTAAGGCCGATCATCTTGTATTTCAAAAACTTCCTCTTTTTCACCCTTACTAAGTTGAATAGAAGGACTTTCAAGCACATGGATCCATGGGTAGGACTCCGTATATGCTATTGTTGCCAATGAGTCTGCTAACTCATTTTCTGCCCGGGGAATATGCTCATAGACAACAGTTTTAAACTTTAGGGCTTTATTCTTGAGGAGGAGTAAATATTTTACCAACTGCTCCTTTCTGGCCTCAGATTGGCCTAAGGCATGGTGGACGAGCAAATTGGAGTCACTTAGTAGCTTGACCCTTTTAGCTCCACAGATGTAGGCCAAATTTAATCCAGCTATAGCTGCTTCGTATTCGGACTCGTTATTAGATGCCCTGAAAGCAAAACAAATAGCTTGGAACATGCTGTCCCCGTACGGGGAAGTGAGACATATTCCTGCACCACATCCCATGGTGCTAGACCCTCCGTCTGTTCGGACAATCCACACTTTCTTGTCTTTTGAATCAGTAGGTTGTTCTGAATCTCTATCGGAGTGGAATTCGACTAGAAAATCAGCCACAGCTTGGTCTTTTACTGTTGTCCGGGGAGCAAAGTCTATGTCGAAGTCCCCCAACTCTACTGACCACTTCGTCATCCTGCTTGAAATATCTGCTTTTTGAAGGACATTCTTTAAAGGGAAAGATGTCCGGACGATAATAGGATGAGCCTGAAAGTAAGGCCTCATCTTTCTTGCAGCTATCACCAGAGCTAACGCCAGTTTTTCGAGTTTCAAGTAACGCCTCTCAGCATCAATCAAGCTTTTGCTGATGTAGTACACTGGGTAGGGACACCCATCGACCTCCCTTACCAACACAGCACTGATGGCACAACTTGAAACGGCCAGATACACAATAAGAGTCTCCCCATCAACTGGTTTGAACAAAGTTTTGGGAGAGGAGAGATGTTTTTTGATTTCACTGAATGCCTTATCACACTGCGGGGTCCACTCGAACCCCTTCGCACCCTTCAAAGTTTGAAAGAAAGGAGCACACCTGTCCGAAGACCTCGAGATAAATCTGTTTAAGGCAGCTAATCTCCCCGTTAACCGCTGTACTTCTTTGACGTTTCGAGGAGGTTCCATCTGGAAAAGAGCATTCAACTGATCCGGTTCGGGCTGTATTCCATGCTCACTTATGATATACCCTAAGAATTTCCCGGACTGCACTCCGAAAATACACTTTTCAGGGTTTAATTTTAAATTTACTTTTACCAAGTTGGCAAAAGTTTCTCGGAAGTCGGATAAGTGTAGCTGCTCATCCACACTCTTCACCATCATATCGTCAATGTAAACTTCCATATTTCTTCCAATTTGATCAGAAAATGTCTTGTTGACTAGCCTTTGATAAGTAGCCCCATCATTTTTCAAACCAAAAAGCATCATCTTCTAGCAATGTAGACCCCTGTCAGTGACAAACGTGGTATGCTCTTGATCTTTTGGATCTACTTGAATCTGATTGTACCAGGAGAAGGCATCCATAAAGGAGAGCAGCTTGTTCCCAGAAGTAGAGTCTACCAACTGATCTATCCGGGGGACCGGGTACAAATCTTTTGGGCAAGTTCTATTGAGGTCTGTGAAATCAATGCACATGCGCCACTTTCCGTTTTTCTTTTTTACCAGGACAGGATTGGCAGTCCACAAAGGATATTGAGATTCTTTAATGTGCCCCATCTTTGTGAGTCTGTCAACTTCTTGTACTATGACATCAGCCTTTTCTTTTGAAAAAGCTCTTCTTTTTTGAACCATTGGTGCCACATCTCTCCGGACAGATAGGTGATGGGATATCACTTCTGATGGAACTCCAGTAACATCAGCATTGCACCAAGCAAAAACGTGTTGATGGTCTTCCAAGAATTTCAACATCTCTTCTTTCAACATTGGTGGCATCTTGGACCCTATCTTGACACTTTTGCCTTCTTCCAAGCAGTGCGTTTCAACCTCTTCAATTGGAATCAACACTCTAGGGGTCTCTCTGGGGTCATCAATTTCACCCTCACCCCCAGAAAGACCCTCAAATTGCTATTGATCATTTACACGGACTGCCCACAGAGTTCGAGGAGCCAAGGCAGTGGCATAGCATTCTCTTGTAACCTTTTGGCTGCTCCGGACAACCCCAACCTGTCCCTGAACAACATACTTTAAGCACTGATGGACTGTTGAAGCCACTGCATACATCCTAGAGAACCAAGATCTCCCTAGTATAGCATTATAGCAAGTGGGACAATCCACCACGATGAAGAGTATCCTAACCATTTTCTTGAAAGGGCCCCTGCCCAATAACACTTCTTCAAATTCTCCGATCACATCGGCTGAGCTGCCCGTGAAGCCCACGATTGACCTGTCCGACTTTTGAATCACAGCTGGATTTTTTATTTTCTTATAAGTGGCTAGGAAAAGGATATTGGCAGAGCTTCCAGTATCCACCAGAATTCGCCTTATCTCATTGGCCCCTATAGATGCTCCTATGACAACAGCATCCTCATGAGGGCCAGCAATGTCTCTTAAATCATCCTCATCAAAGACAATGAATGAGAATGAGTTTGGTGATTGATAAGATGTCATGCCTCCTTCTAGCTGGGAGGTTAAATTATGAACATGCCTCTTTCTCGAAGAAGCAGTAGGAGCTGTCATAGTGTCCCCTCCGAAGATTGTAAGTGACTCGAAGAATTTAATGAGCCCGGGGACAGACCTAGAACACTCCTCTATAACACCCACCATGTTTCGTGTTGGATCAGGATCCAAGTACTCAGATTCCACATCAAACCTTTCCACTATTACCATGGCCCCCTCCGGGGCAGCATTACTTAGACCAACCCGGTGAGTGTTGTCAGGCCTGTTGCCTCCTCTTCTTTTAACGTATGCTCCTAACTTTCCCCTTTCAATCAAGTTTTGAACCTCTTGTTTCAACGCTATGCAATCATCAGTGGTATGGCCAATATCATTATGGTACTGGCAAAATGAGTTATTACGATGCTCTATGGGAGACTGCAAGGTTGCTGGTCTCCGGTAGTGTACCTCATCTTTTGTTTTATCGAAAATGGTGGCCACGCTTTCTTTGAGCTCCGCGAACCACTCCGGTTGGACCCATGGCCCTCTTTTGTTTCTAGATTGTTGACTTTGAGCAGGAGCAGCTGGCTGAGAATGAGCTTTTGCCCTACCATGCCCCTGTCCGGTTTCTCTTGCTTTGTTCCCGGACTGGTTTTGATTTGGAGTTGGTGCTACTGGGTGGACCTCACCTGCCTGTGCACCCTAGTCTTTTTTGTTTCATCAACGTTTATCTGCTTTCCAACTTGATTTAGCAATCCTCCCCAGGTCATGGCCTTCATCTGGTCACCGAATCAGCCAAATTGCCTGGGTTCAAACCTTGCCTTAGGGATGCTATTGCCACCTGTTCGAAGCAATCAGCCAACCCATTCTTTGTGTTCACGAAATGACTTATGTATTCCTTCAAGGACTCATTTGGCTTCTGGGCACAATGGATTATTGTGTCTCCATTGCCCTTCAGCTCCTTACTCCCTACAAACTGCCTTCGAAAGGCCACCCAAAATGTATCAAAATCTTTAATACAACCTTGAGGAAGGCTGTTGTACCATTTCATAGCACTCCCCGTAAAAGATTGGGAGAATGCCCTACACAGTAGTTTATCATCATCATCAAAGTTCATCATGAAGTTCTTGAATTTCTCCAGATGACTGTCCGGATCAGTACTGCCATCGTACTTCTCCATCTTAGTACTGTCAAACCTCTTGGGGAGGTTTCCGGACAGGATTTTAGAAGACAGTGGAGGCTTCCTTCAATTCCTTCCACGACTGAACACAGTATCCTCATTGGGAGTTGCAAAGATACCTGGCTCATTGTGGAAAGCAAAGGGATCCATCAGCATCTTGTCCGTATACCTCCGGTGGTGAGATGACCCCTTTCCAATATGCCTTTTCATTCTTCCATGGTGATCTCTTTTTCTCGAATATTTCTTAACCTGCTTTTGCTTTTTCTTGGTCCGACCCTCATCACTGCTAGAGGACAAAGATTTTTCATTTCCCTCACTGTCCGAAGAGTTGCCCGAAGATTCTGAACTTGAGTCAGAACTCTCCACAGGCTTGGACCGGTGAGACTTTTTAGAACTAGCATGAGTCTTTTTGGTGCTCACATGAGTTTTGGAAGCCTCATGCTCTCTGGGGTTATCGGTGTAATGAATAACCGATGCCTTAGATTTTTCTTTCACGCCCATCTTGGCCTTCTCAGCCCTCAGAGCTTCTATTTCAAGCTTTAACCTGTCGCGCTCTTGGACAGTGTACTCATCGTTTTCTTCCACCACTTCGAGCAAAGCTGGTGGAAGCTCTGGATTGTCCGGATTCATACGGACAGAATTTCTTGGCAGGTTTTGAATGCTTGATTCAGGCACCTCTCTCCTCCCACTGTGGTCGCCAATTTGGTGTGGATAATAATTGCCTGAGGGTAGGCTAGTAATTTCAAGTGGAGTTTCAAGGTGGTGTATGGGTGTTTAACGGTAGTGTATGAGTGTTTAACGGTAGTGTATGGGTGTTTAACGGTAGAGAGATAATTAAGCAGCTTGGTAGCAGTTAATTTTCATTACCCATCGTTAATGCTGGTGGTTGGGTATTTATAGTATGATGTTTGGGCCCTTATGGGCTTTCGGGTCATGTTTAATGGACCCGGGTCATGTTTAAAGACCCATTAGTCCTAAGCAGGAGGGCAGGTAGCTTAGTCAGGAAGTGTTTAGGTTTTTTAGTACTTTAGTCATAGTTCGAACAGTCTTAAGTTTACAGTGTTCAAAGCGATCTGTCCGGTCCAAATGATCTGTCCGGTTTATGTCCTTGTAGCCTGTCCGGTCTTCGGAGAGACTTAGACTGATTTTCCCTTCCGGGGAGTATGCTGAATTCGGACTCATCAATAGGTATCATCCCCTGTCTAACCGGACACTTCAGTCTCAAAAAGGGCAACTTCGATGTTATCCTCCATATTCTCTTCCATCATTGTGGAAGGTTTTTTGGTTGTATTTGAAGAAGGTTGCTCATTTTCCTACATCAGAAGTTGTTCTGGTGTGCACTTGTTGCCTCTGAGGGCCTGATATCTGGTAAAGGTCGTGATTCGAAGGGATTGGCATGCGGAGCCGCTTTAGCTACCTCCGATCCGGAGGGTTTTGAAGTTGATGGTGAAGACTGGGTTTTGGTTTGGCGAGTTGTCCGGTAAAAAAATATCTTCTCCTGTGACTTTTCTGTGTCAGAACCCATTGCTATGAATGGTGAGGGTTTTCTGATGCTTGAAACAATTTTTTTTTAGAAACAAGGTGTTGAGATTATTGTAGGGAGGGGTGAAAGGGTTGGTCTAAATGAGAGCTTTCTAGGTCTAGGGTTTCTTGAGGAAGATGACCTCTGATCGACATTCTGGTTTGGCTGACTGTTTTTCTCACCTGGAGAAACGGGAAGACCGGCGACGATACAGTTTTCTCTCTCTACTTTCCTTGCTCTCTCTAACTCCGATAAATTCAATCAAACACCTTTAACTAAAGTGTTTCTGGTTGATTTTCTCTCTAAGAAAGTTTTGAGTGTGAAAGACAATGGAATAGTATATATATATATAAAAGAGTAAAAGGCAACACTTACCAAGGAAAAGTTAAACAAGGTTTTTTGCAATGATTAAGGGCGACACAACAGGTACGGGTATCCGCGGATGGATACCCAGACCCGCCGGATTCGGGTGCAATAATTTTTTTTTATCCAACAGGTACAGATTAGAGTATCGATTTGGAAAAATATGACGAGATGAGTCACAGATTTAGCTATAACCGCACTTGCCATCCATATAACTTATCCTCTAAACAAACAAACAAGTTAATTAGATTTTTTCCAAAAGGGGTAACTGAGTTGGTTGAGTATGACATGATTGTATGACCAAAGGTCATGAGTTCGAGTCCTTCTACATACGCTTTCTTGGCTGAGTCTGTCACCTTGTGTGGTGGGTTTAACTTGTACCCCTCTGTAAAAAATAATAATAATTAGATTTTGATTTTTTTTACTTATTTAAAAAATAATAATTTATTTTTAAGATACCCTATCAAAAAATATATTTTATTTTAATATTTTCTAAATTCTTTCTAATTTTCTAAAAATAATAATATTTATAATTGTTTACTAATATTATAAATTTCGGTTTGATTTTTTTTAAGGATGGAACCCGCAACCGCTACTTAAAGTGCATTGAGTGCGCAGAGGTAAACCCTCAGTCTGACGCGATAGCTTGCAATCCAACGCCATAAGGTAAACCACACAAGATGACAGACTCAACCGAAAAAGCTTATGTAGAGGGACTCGAACTCATGACCTTTGGTCACGAACATGCCTTACTCAGCCAACTCGGCTCTGCACCTCTGAAAAAATAATAATAATTAGATTTTGATTTTTTTTTACATAAAAAATAATAATTTATTCTTAAAATATCCTATAAAAAAAATTTATTTTATTTTAATATTTTCTAAATTCCTTCCGATTTTCTAAAAATAATAATATCTATAATTGTTCACTAATATTATAAATCTCGGTTTGATTTGTTTATTATTCCTTCTGATTTTTTAAAAAATAATAATATTTATAATTGCTCACTAATATTATAAATTTCGGTTTGATTTGTTTATTAGTAGTAAATATTATTCGGATAATTGTATTCATAATATGAATAATGGTAAGTACATGAGTGACTAAAGATATCCCTAAAATACTAAATCGAAACAATCCTTGTGTCCAAAATACCCTTCTTCATACTTAGTGCCATTTGATTTCCTTATAAATAGACTCGCAAACCGTAAACCCTAGGTTTGTCTCCTTCGACGCGCCTCAGATCTGGTAACTCTCGTCTCAGTAGTAAGGTTTTCCTGCATTTTCTTAGCAATCGACCACGATATCTGTTTATTCTTCGTAAATTTAGTCACACTCAATGGATTCTAAACGAGCTTAAAAAGCTTGGTGTTTGTTACTATCGTTTCCGTCAGAACTTTAATTTTCTCCGGATTGTGTAATTATATCTAGCTTAAAATCCCTGATTTGAATCGGAAAATGTTGTTTGCAATGGATCTATGACAACGTTGTTTACGATTTGTTGTCGACAAAATTGCTTATAGAATTAACCGTGTTTGATTAATTGATTATATTTGAATTTATCATCTTTAGCAGATATTATGGTTTCGAAACAGCCGAATACTGGCATTTCCGTCGGCTTGAATAAAGGCCACATCGTAACCAAGAAGGAATTAGCTCCGAAACCCTCTAATCGCCTCGGTGTAAGTTGTTCGTTTGCTTTGTTAAATCTCTTGTTGTTCATAGTTTTTTCTTGTTTGCTATATTGATGTTGTAATAGATGAATGATGTTTGATTATTGTGTTGCTTATTTCCTAACATACATAATATTTAAGCTAAAGAGAAGTTAGGTTGTCAAATGCCTGGTCAAAACTAGGGTTGTATACTCTGTGTGTGATATTATTTAAGCTAAATAGAAGCTTGCGGCCTGCACAATGTGCTATTAACTCGGTTGTAGAGCAATAGGTCTAATAATTGTTTGATGCCTGGTCAAATGATAAAGCTAATAGCACGTATAATATTTAAGCAAAACAGAAGCTAAATTTGTCCCCTTTAGTCAGATGATAGCGTTGTATCTTGTCTATTTGCCACCAAATATAATGTATCAGGTAAACAGAAGCTAGGCTCTCTATTCTAACTCAAATAAATTGTGTTCTATCTTGTCTATGTGCTTGCAAGTGGAATGTTTCAGCTAAACCGAATCTATATTGTTGGTGCCTTGTAAAACGAAGAGCGTTATTTCTGTGCAAGTGCGATGTGTATGATTGTTATTCGTATACTATAGTATCAATTCTTTTGTATAAAGTTCAAGCTAGTTTTTGAATCTTGTGGGTCTAGTTCTGTTCAATTGTGGGTAATGTTTCGTATGAAGCTAACTAGATTGTCATTGTTGGTAAGCAAAAGAAAAGCTGAGTGTATTATTTTGCTAATGTGAGTGTTTTTTTTAAATTTAGAAAACAAGCAAAAGGACCATCTTTGTGAGGAGTTTGATCCGTGAAGTTGCTGGGTATGCACCATATGAGAAGAGGATCACCGAGCTTTTGAAAGTTGGAAAGGACAAAAGAGCTCTGAAGGTAGCAAAGAGGAAGTTGGGCACTCACAAGAGGGCCAAGAGGAAGCGTGAGGAGATGTCCAATGTTCTTCGCAAGACCAGGTTTATTTCTTAATAAAAACTTATTGATATCATTTTTTGTTGTCATTGGCTATATGTTTTCGACTGCCATCCCTGTTTTTGTTTCAGTGCATTATAGTTCTTTCTCTTATTTTTGTGTTCTAATCTACTTTTAGGGCTGCTGGAGGTGGAGAGAAAAAGAAGTAAACCATGCTTGATTGAAATGTTTCTTTGGTCTAATCGACTTAGAGCAAGTGTTAGCTCAGAGAATTGTTTGAGAACTGAATTTTTCCTTTTTAATTTAGACATTTATCCACATGAAGAATTTTATGCTTTTTTATGATATATGTTCATGTTTCTGGTTTTTCTGTCACTTGCATTCGTTCTGTGTATTATGTGCCTGTGTTTGTTCTATATTTATACTGTTAAGCAGCACAGCCAGATTTAAAATGTGATAACAAAACATTATTACCCCTTTGTGAAAGGACTCGAGTAGCTCCTTTAATTTATTTTTATTAGACCTTGATAAGATTATAAACTGATGCAAGTGACCTTTGTGCTAAAACTATCATTTTTCAATGGTATTTGACCTTTGTGCTAAAGTATAATTTTTAGCACTTGTTTTTTCAATGGTATTGTGAAAAAATAATATATTTGTATAAATGATTCGGTAGAGAGTAATTTCTGTCAGAGGATTATCTAAATAAACTCAAGTGATATTGGAGCTGTAAAATAGGGAGAAATATTATTTTGTTAATGTTTTTAGTGAAAATTTAATTATGTTTTGGGTTTAAGTATTTTAGATAAGAGATGATTTTAGAGAGTTGTGTGCAACTTTCATGATTTAAAGTACTTGCAACTCTCATTATTTTTTAGAGTTGTGTGCAACTCTCATGATTTTTGAGACTGGTGTGCAACTCTCTCTACTTCTATTTATGAGTGGTGTACCTTCGGAGTTGTTTGAAAAACTAGTACGAGAGTTGTGTGCAACTCTCTCGATTTTCCGAGAGTTGTTACTGATGGAATTTTAATTATTTTTAAAAAAAAAAAATCATAAATGGGTCTAGTTTTGTTCATTTTAAAAAAACAAAAGCGATGATATTTTCGTATATTTTTTCCGAAATCTTTTATGGTTACGTGGTTGTTTTGAATGGTGAGGGTAGTTAGGGTATTAAAATAATGTTGGGTATTAAGTGGTAATTAGGTAATTGAGATGGGTATTAAAAGGTAATAGAACAAAATCTAGATACTAGATTTATGGTTTCGTGGTTGTTTTGAATGGTGAGGGTAGTTAGGGTATTAAAATAATGTTGGGTATTAAGTGGTAATTAGGTAATTGAGATGGGTATTAAAAGGTAATAGAACAAAATCTGGATACTAGATGACAATAGAATAGATAAGTGAGTACTTTAGGTGTAATTTCTCAAAAAGTAAAAGGTTATCCATTATTTTTTATTTTTGAAATCTACAAGTAGAGATTTAGTTTGTTCGGTTTTGATCCGGTTTTTTTTTTTGAGTTTGTTATTTATTTAGTATTTTCATAATGATTTTCGAAATGATTTAGTAAGTGAAAATAAAAATTATACCATGATTTATAATTTTTAGAGATCTATAAATAGAGACCGAGTGTGTTTGATTCAGATAACATTTTTTTTATAGTTTTTTTTATTAAGTTAAACAAATTTTGGAACATTTTAGTAAGTAAAAATAAAATAAAGAAATTATACTATGAATTATAATTTTTTAGATCTGTAAATAGAGACATGATTTCTTTTATTCAGACATCAAATTTTTTTGTGGTTTTTTTATCAAATTTTTGCGAAACAAATTTTGGAACATTTTATTAAGTAAAATAAATAAATATTGTGTGATTGGACTCAGCACTATAAGTTTGGCCAATATATTTCAGTGGCATATATTGATCAGATCGTTAGTTAAGACGCATGATTAGAGGCCTCAAGCGCTTTATCACTAGTTCTGACAACTCCTAACATTGACTTCCAACAATTGGCGTGTGACCTACACGAGGGGAACACCAATATATCAAAATTTTGTATGGAATGTTTTTCACTTGGGATCTGTGAGTGAAATTGGTGATTCCACGTTCATAATGGCATAAAGATGATGAAGAGGAAGATGTTACGAGCTCCAAGATGAAGAAGATCTATAAGTCAACTAATAACATGTGCAAGATCACGTGCTCAAGATCCATAACTAAGAATAACAAAGATGAACCAAGTCGATGATCATTTAGGTAGAGTGGAAGATGTCTTCGCAAGAAAATGAGTAAACAATAAGTAAAAGTCTTGTTCCAAACCCGTTGGTGAAGGAAAAGACGAGCATGTATAAGAGTAGAAGCCTGTCAGCCATGTGTATAGTGAAAAACGTGTCGAATTACCAACAAATATTTATCTCTAGCTAAATAGTCATTAACTTCCACCAGCACCACAAAGAATTTAACATAATCTTCATGAGACTTTTCCTATATTCCAACCAAATTTCTAGTCGTGTTTTGAAACGCTTCATCCAAATTTTCAGCAACATCGGGTGGTATTCTTATAAAATGTCCAATGATAAATATCTTATGTGTTGTAGTTAACCAACTAATAGGTTCATATATTTCATTCAGTGTAGCCAAAACTCCAACATGGACTTCAAGTAATATTCAACAAGCTTCACCAGAGATATATTTTCATCCTTATCCATATTTCTCTTGTGCTATATTCAAGTAATCAACTTGGATTTCAATACTCTGGAGTGTCGAACCTTCAACAAGCTTCACCAAAGATATATTTTGGATATCAACATATTTTTGCACCATTGTTATAATTTAAGTAGACTCATTCCCACACTACTTTACGAGTGCATCAAATTCAGCATAACTATGCATCGGTATACATGAATATGAACTAAGGATACACGCATGTCCTAGTTGCCATGGAAATAAGTAAACGAAATATAATGGCCAAGCTTATAGTGCTTAGTCCAATCACACATGATGCCACCTTATAGCTCGACAAAACCCATATTACTGATCGACGTTCGGATTATGCTACTCATACTTACATCTTATACGTATTAGGTAGTACAATAGTGGCCAAAATAATTGAAAACACTGTTTCACTAGACTACGTACAGTTCATTCACAATTACCAAACAATGGAGAAGTATAACTGAGGTCAACATATTTTGGCCAAGTTATACCATGGCCTTGGATAAATTTTGGTACACAATTCTTGTGGTATATGTAGGTTTATTGGGCTGCTGGAGGCTTAGATATATGATCATTTCATTCGTTCTATGACTCACTTGTATAATGAGTTTGCTATCGCCTCACCTCATATTTATCGCTATGCACCACTACATGGTAGCTCATCCTAGAATGTTCAAGCCAATATCTGACATACCCTAGCTATGTTGCACGAGACTGATATAAGTTTTGATTAAATTTATAAAATATAAATTTCAATGTGTGTTATTTAATAATACTAACCTTATTATTTACTAACTTTAATATATCGCTGTAGGTCACCGTTCTTCCATATGGCTATCTACGAGGTATTAGGCATTTCAAGAGGTCAACTGGATCGATCATACCTTGATATCGTGGGATGTAGTGGAGCGTACTATCCAGAGCATATGGTACGTCCAAGTGGGGGACATACGGATGATACCATGCCATGTACAAACTATGATACCTATGAAAGCAGGTAGAATAATGGGTTTAAAGTATCCATGTGATATGAGTATATGGGTTAGTTGGCATCATCATTTATTCACGACTGGAGATGATGCGTACAAATAGGAGCATGTCGGTACGAACATGTTCCACCCAGTTTTGGGTTAAGATTAAAATTTGGTATATAGTGATAAACCCTAACTTGGTAGGTCGCGATACATATGTGGGGGGAAACCCTTCGATATGAACTCGCAATATTGTGGAGGATGCTTTTGATCGGATACTAGCATATTGACCACGTATTAATACAATAACGATGGATGAGAAGTTTGATGCGTTCAAGTAGTGTATTCGTATAGCCAGGCGGTATTGAGGTCATTCTTAGATCATCATGTTGCTACAATGATTGTATTAGAATGCTTTTATTTACAATTATCATCTTTGTATGTTTATGATACGATTACTGTTATAGGACGTTTATTTTTTTTACAACTATCAATTTTTTTTTATAATCATCTTACTATGATTATGAATATTTATAACTATTCAGCTAACAAAACAATATGAATTGATTAATATTGAAAACAAATACATCGTAATTTGATTAATAAATTATTTGTATGTTCATGTCAATAAATTATAAATATAACGTGATACATCACAAATGGATTAATATCGATTGCAATTACTTTGAATGGAAAAAATGATGTATTTTGCATAATATATGCGATTCACTTCTCAATTATCACATGGTGTGAGCAAAACAATCTCTCATATATGAAAATCATAGCCATTTTTTTTTGTCTTGGGTCGCACACTTTGCGCGAATAAAATACACTACGTCACACATTATGTATGACGCAAAGTAAAATATTTTTCATAAAAAATGGAAACAAAAAGTTATATTACGTTATATGCGTGACTGTTTGAGTAAATTTCACGTAGTCTGCGCGATATCATCTTTTATTGTATTTTTGAAGGCGACATATTTTGCCTTGTGTCCCGCATGTTATGCGACTAGTTATACATCTATCAATTATTTCATCCGATGTTTTAGAAGAAATTAAATCAATTATACATTACCACAAGTAGAGCTCATATCGAAATTAAGATGAAAATACATTAAATAAACTACAAATACAAGATGATATTAACTAATAAGAAAAGATAACATTAGTGAAATAACATTAAATAGAAAATTAAAATGAATATTATAACTTATATTAGTAAAATTCATAGCTGGGGTTAAAGTTAAAGGGTGCGTAATTTGCTACCGCATTCGCTTGATCAATAAGATACTCCTTCAAATAAACAATCATATATCTTGAGATAAAATATGTAATTTTTAGCTGCCACCCCTTGACGACCTCTTCTCTTATTTTGCACGCTAATTCGAACACTCAAACTAATTGTTCATATTTCAATTGATTGTACATGTTAGAGACTTCTACATGACTGCACATAGGTGAAGATGGAACTCTTATACGACCGTACATATAATACATTTATCAAAATAACATCAGTCGTCTAATTAGACCTTTTTTTGAACAAACTTGACGACTTGCAACAAGTGGTTGTCTTCATTAATTGTCAATTCCATGCGTACGATAGTTAAAGTATTTCTATAGTATGATATTTGGTAAAAAATAAATATGGCATGCTTCCAAACCTATTTAAAGAGAAGTGATCAATACGTGGGCATGAAATAAATTTGGAGGGCAGCATAATTTGATGAGAATTCTAATTTGGTGGGAATTCAAAATTGGCAGTAATTGAAATCAATTTAAAACAAATGTTAAGAGTAATTAAATAATGTCAGATAAATTTGATGTACCATAAATTTTAATATTACATAATTAAATATGACAGTATATTAACAAAATATTATGATGAAACAAAATCCAATAAAGTAAAGTAACATAATCAAACATCATCATCGGTTAGGTCAGTATCTATTGGCTTTTCATTACGCCTGCATGATGTGGCCGACATGACTTAAGTAAGTTTATTGAATCTACTGAGTATGAAATCGATCATTAACTAGCCTTGTTGCTACAGTACCGACGCCATGCAGAATATAATGACAGTAAAGGACTATCAGGAGGAATAATAATGTGTACAATTAAATATAAGAATTATATAGAAAATACACAACTATAAATATATTAAAATACAATTTGTCGTTGATATACTTACATATATGAAGTGGTTATATGAACGAAATCGATTCAACTCTCTATAATAGTTTTCAAACAAACATGTGGATGCCCTTGTACTGGTAGATACATTAAACTAACTTGTAGAGATATATGATATACAAGATATTGGGTGACTGTTGAACCAATTTAACCTACGTAGTATGTTATCTAAAGCATAAGTCAAACCATAAACTTCCAACCATAAAACACGATTGACATCTATTCCCGAGATCAAATCACGTCTTACTAATTCTAAATTTTCTTATTTACCATATATCACTCTCGAAACGGTTCGCTATCCGCACGGTTCTTCTGGAATAAAATCTACCAAACTACTAATATAATGATGTATACAAGTAGGGATCAAATCACGTCTCATTAACTCTAAATTTTACTCTTTACCATATATCACTCTCGAAACTGTTCGATATCCGCACTGTCCTTCTGGAATAAAATCCACCAAACAACTAATATAAGGACGTATAAAAGTAGGGATACACTTAGATTATATATTTAACTTTTCATTGTTAGTAGTGTTTTTTGGACGACCTAATTTTTTTTGGGATGAGAGGTTTAAGTACTAAAAATGAAAGGAATTTTGATGCAGTTGTGCTACCTACCATGTTCATGGGAGTGCTAGTACTCGCGGTATAATCAATGGCATATTCCCCCGCACTAGGCTCCCGTTTAGTCGATCGACCCAGACCAGTTTTTGGCCTACCTTTAGTAACAATTGATGCTTTGGGCTCTACAACGTGACTCGTTTCGGGCTTTAGGATCTACATAACCCTATTAATAATATGGTTTTGATGTTCAAGCCCGTAACTAAAAAAATATCTATAATGTATAATTTTTCTTAATAAAGCATCTTCATGGGTAGTGGAATCTCTCTAAACAAAATTTATTATTTTCTTAAATATATTCAAATCATCCTTAGAAATGTATATACATTCTCTTTCGATTGCATCTATTTCACATGCGTATAGTAACCCATGTATTTTCCTAAGGACACATCCATATGTTACTCGATCTACATCTATTTGTCTAGCATGTATAATAGCATAGGGAATTTCTTCAACACTTGCATGTGATATATAACTAAAGAGTTGCGATTTCAATGGATCTCTAGGTATCAAGTGCGATACAAAACTTACTTCGCTCGAAAGTTTCGAGAATCGATGAATGTTTCTTGAGTAAGAGCTTGTGAACTTTCTCCCATAAAATTTTAAAATGGCATTAGTTAGTATTAAATATTTGTTTAGGGTTGTGTGAACACTTGCATCTATGGAAAAATTAATATTTATACAAAGTTGATGTTTTGTGATAAAAATGGTAACATTTATAAATAAGTGCAAGCTTACCGATTGTTTGTTGTATCACCGTAATATTTGATCTTGTTCTTTCGATGATTAAGAAATTTTTCGTCATATTTTGTTATCCATGACATAACATATTTCTATACATTTTGGATGACCATTGAATAATTGACGCAATGATGCTAGGCTTCAATCATAAACTTTCTACTGTGGTTTTTTTGCAACAAAGTTATGAAACTCCATAAATTGCTCCGAGGTTACGGCGTCGACCATCGACCTTTTTACCATGCAAAGGACAATCTTGTTTATATGTCATTTGCATTGCGAGTTCGTTGCATCCAAAGATATATCTTCAATAGCTAACATCAATGCTAACTCCCGATCCGTCAAACTGAAGCTTGAAAACGCACACATATTATCTGTTATCACACTTCGTAGAACACTTAAAGCCCACATATAGTTGGCTTCAGTCTCCGCACTCAGAAACACATAACCAATGCTAGATATAATTGATATTGAATTTGCCCCAACAATCTTGAGAAATGACATTTTATACCTTGTTGTCTTGTACGCAAAATACATGATGAGGATATGTGGGAATGTACGCGAAAAATCAATACTTGTAGGATGCGCAAAACAAAATCGGTGATCATGTCCGATTTATCACTTGTCCAATCCCACATGCAATATTTATGTTTATTCAATTTCACCAACAAATGTTGCATTTGAGATTGACCATCATGATCAGCGTCACAATGTTTTTGATGAAAATTTTATGTAGTACGCATATTGAAAATATTTTTTGGATATTACACCTTCAAACCAACGTATATTTCCATAGGACGCAAGCCAAGGTATGTCAAAGTAAGGACTATGTATTCTTCATCCGGCTTGAGTCTACAAGCTTGTGAATAACCTTTTATTCGTATATTTTTTGTGGTTGTGTATCCTGTTTTCAACGGTCAATTTCTATTGTTGAGCTAATACATTAACCAGATGCCCTCTTAATATGAATGGTCAATTGCATTTTTTTGTTCTATATTTTCTTTTTTTCAAAGTATCCGATTTAGATTTTTATACATAAATACAGTGCCTCTCGTATTAGTAGACTAGCAAATAATTTTTTCTTATTTAACAGAATCGTATAGGATACAAATGATCATAAATCTCGTTCTCCTTCCTTCCGGAAAAAACCTACTTATCAATTCTTCTTTAGTAAAAAATCTAAAAAATTATAAATATTTATCTGTAATAAGCCATCATACATGGTGATTGCCCATGTTCCTACAACATATAAGCACACGCTAAATAAAGATAATAATAAATAAATTGTACCAAATCATGGAAAAACAGTACCTAAACCTCACAAATTCGCAGAAAATTGTAGAATATATTGCATACATAGTTGCGATGAACATGCCACATTATCGTGTGATTCTTTACGCTGAAGTAGAACTATTCAAATAGTCACAAATCTATAGTTTATCGAGAATTATTTGTATTTGATGTTATATTTTATATACTTTATATCTTGGTGCAATATCTTTTTTTCTTTACTGTGGATAGTAAATCATAAGTACAATTTTACTTGTACATTTTAAGTAACAAGGATATATCTATATTTCTGTATTTTATTTGTTCATTTCATTTTTAAACTTCAAAGTAAAATAGAGTTAATGGCTTTGGTGGCTCTTAAAGCATCCCAATAGATTATATATATGAGGCTAACTAATAAATTTAACGATTATGTATGGTTTTTTTTTATTTTCAACGGATAATGTAAAAACTTATTTATATTTACTAGCATAAATTGTGATAGGTATATTTTTAGTGGTAGTTACACAATATCTAAAGCATGTTATTATTTTTCTTATTTTTCTCCTATTACTTTAGCAAATTAATACAATATGTGTTGGAACAAAAACGTAATATAAAAATTTATATTCCCCGACATATTACCATCATAAATGATGTGTATGAAGCTTAATTTTATTTTTTAAATAATTTTCCTCATCCAAACATAAGGATATGGTTATTACTGATAGTGGTTCTTAGAAAGCAAATAAAGTCTTTAATTGCATTGAGAATGAGAAGGGGGAAAAGGGATACAGTTTGTTCTAGACTAGATCTAGAGATCTTTCAAAATAAAATGACCATTAAAGTTGTTGCCTAGTCCAAACGTCATTTAAAAGACAGATTGAAGTCGAAGCACAAGTGTGCATATTCTTCTAGAGCGTCTCAAGCAAAGAAAACTAGGACTGAGAAACTTGTTGATAAGACAACAATTCTTGAAAGTAAAGTTGTTATTTTTGTTGAAGACGTTTCTTCTCTTGTTGGCAATTTTATAAAAAAATATTGGTGTTTTAAAAAAGTTTACCTGCCCAACCTATTGATATTTCTAGCCAAATTATTACTATAAATGAAGTAGTTGGGCTGATATTCCTAACAATAATGTTGGGATTGATTTTTCTTTCAATGTGACTCTGACATCGAAGACCTTCCTTTTGGAGCAAAGTTTTTAACTTTTCAGTCATTTTGAAACTCCTAACCACATGAGGAATATTTCTATAGCCAGAGGCATATGGAGTTGTATGTTGAGGTAAGTCTTTGACATTTTTGCTTTCATATTCTTGTTTGAATTGTTCTTAGTTTTTATTTATTTTAACTTTTATGTTCTCTGTTTAATGCTTTCACATTGCTACACGAGGCTTGTGAGTCTGACCCCTGTTATCCCTGATCTCGGGCCCTTGTTGGAAGTTGTAATAGAGCCATTTGAGTGGTCATAAGCTAAAGGTTAGGCTTCAGACTGAAGTTGAGGCTGTGTTTTTTTATATTTGTTTTCATGGTATTTGTTTTCTTCTTTAATAAGGGTATTGTATATATTATGCCGTAAGTATTTTTTTTGTTGGTGGAAGAAAACACTTAGGTTTCCTAGACTCTGTTACTCGTGCCATAGTGATAATTTCCAGAGGCAGAGACTATCAAAAGATCATGTGGGCTCTTTTTTTAGATTAAGTTTAGAATCATCCAAACTTTGTTTTTGGTCTTATTTGTGAGATTCATGACCACATGATGTTTTATATGACAACTTTTATTTTTATATTATTTATTTGTTTAGTTATTCTTATCGGAAAGGTATTTGGACTCTTTGCTATGCTGATGATTTTTTTTAAAATCATCATGGTCATATTTATTTGTTTGACAGATGAAGATAAATTTTAAAATCTTGTGGATTAATTATAGAATCATCCATTTTGGTTGCTTTATCTTTGCTTGATGAAGTTAGAGATTTCTTGATAATATTTTGATAATATATTATGTGTGAATTTATAAATGACAAGAACGTTTTATTAATATAAAATGCCTCCTTAAAACCTCATCGCACCATCGAGATATGAAAGAGTACATCACAATTAACCGTTTAATAAAAAAATCATATAAATAATAAAACAAAATAAAATAACATAAGCTTTTGCTTGGTTATAAATCTTCATATATTTTATATTTCAAGGGTATTGAAGTTGGTTTCCTTTCTCATCTACCATTATGTAGCTTCACGGTTTTACCTTTGATTCGAATGTGTATGACTCATTCCAATTTGGACCTAGCTTGCCGAAACTTTTATATATGTGAATGAATAATCTTATGATAACTTTATCTCAAATTTCATAGCTTCTGAAACTTACTGTAAAATTGTATTTATTTCTCATCAAGGTTTTGAAGTGTTTTAATTTTAAGTGAGCTTTTACTTTTTTTTTCTTCAATCAAATCAAATATGTTTTATTAACTTCAAAATTGATTCATTCATCATATGTTGATATTCTATGTTAAGACATGACAATTTAGATGCAACTACTGCTTTCGTTTCATACACCAAAGCAAAATGTGTTTCAACTTTTATAAATCTTTGTGTAGCTTTATATGACCACAAAACTTCTTACATAAAATAAAAAAGACTTCTTATTGCTCATTCCAATATTTTCTTGATACCATATGTTATTATTCCGTTGGTGACTTCCACTTGACCATTTTTATTGTGGATGAAAATGAGAAGATAAATTTTATTTTATACCTTTCGTTACACATAACCATGCTAGTCATTCATTTTGGAATTGTGTACCATTTATCTGTTCTGATAAATCTCGGCATCGCATATATACAACATATGTTTGATTTAAAGAAGTTGATTAACTCTTTTGATGTGATCTGTACAAATGCTTATGTTTCTACGCATTTAGAGAAGTATTTTTAAACTAATAAAAACTTTTGACCTCATGAGGATTTTGGTAAAGGTCTTACAATATTAAGGCCTCGTATGTAAAAAAATGCCTATGAAATCATCTCAAGTAATGTGGCCATGGATTGTATTGAGTTTCTGAAGCACTTGTTGGTGTCGCATTTCTTCACCAATTTTTTTGCATCTTTCATATTTATAGGACAATAGTATAATTGGAGTAAAATTCTTCAATGCAAAGCCTTTCAACCACAATTACTATTCCATTATAGATCTCTTCTACTACAAATGCTGCTTCGTCCTAGCCGAGATACATGCGTGAAGGTTTTGTGAGTCCTTGCTTGTATAAAAGTATCAACTATCCACACATATCTTGCTGATTTTATTTTTATATGTCTGGCTTCAGTATTTTCTTTTGAAAGTCTTCCTTCTATATTATAATTCCTAGTTGGGATCCTCTAATCTTCTTCTTATTCCCCAGAATGATAGTGCCATATATGGACTTCTTGTATGATTACTTTTGGTGTTGTGTTTGCACAAGCAAAAGAAGCCTAAATGTGGTACAATTTCACACAACTATGATCAACGTCTGGTCATTTGACTATTTTCTTTAATCCTCTTAATATGCTTTATTACAATCTTCTATTGTCGTACAGTATAATTTTGGTACAGACTAGATCTGTTAGAAAAACTTGTGTATGCAACTACATAGATATAGTACCGGGCCTACGATTGTCATTTGAAAGCTACAGAAATAGTAAAGTAATATGTTGTTCAATTGGATTCGGTACTCAAAATTACCAGAATGAATATAATAAGAGATTTGAGAAACGTTACACTCTAACATACAGAATTCATACAGTACTGGCACATCAAAGCAAGTAGAATTGTGAATACAGATAGTCACGAATTTTATAATAATCCTCGCATAGAGGGCCTTCGATAAGGATTTGCTGCGTACCGGAACTTCCACCCTGCAATACACAATATCTTTAATCAGTTAACTTTCCTGGATATATTGACATGAAAGTTCCGCGACTAGCATGGATAATTTGCTCTTCTATATATGAAACTACCTAGCTTACTTACCTTCTGGCCAGCTTGAACAATCTTACGAATCGTCACATATTCACCACATCGCAAAGCCATACCAGCAAACTCCACCTGCAAAAGTAAATCGTCGAGGATCATGGAACTTGCCGAAAACGGGTGATGGTAATCAAACTAGTGAAAGATCAAGTTACTAGGCTCTCAATGAGGTATTTTCAGTAAATTAGCATGCTGAGCTTCGGTAGGGGAGCTCGATCGAGCTCAGCAGGAACTCTTTCACGCACATTGGCATGCAAGAGTTGCACGTCCCTTGCTTGCTGCGTTGCTGTATTCATGGCAGTGTGTATCTTAAATCAAATGAATATCCATAGAACGAAAGACGATAATACCTGAACACCTTTGCTCGAAAGAAACTGCTTGAGTTCTGCCATTTTTATGTCACCAACAAGAACTGACTTGTGTGGTGGAGCGGCAGTCGGCAAGGGAAGTAAAGACATCATATCATTCTCGAGTTTTCCAACCTCAGCATCAACCCAAGCTACTTCATAATCTCCCAGCTAAATATACAAGTGTGGCAAATATCGAGGAGATTAGAGACGAGAAATATAATAGATTGAAGGTATAGGCATGTGCAATGTACATTAAAATGCTTACCTTCTTAAAGATAACATTACTCATTAGCTTTTCAGAAAGTTGAACCTGCATATTACATAGAGAAATAAAATGATTTCTAAGTAGGTCGTTACATAAAGAGAAAAGAAGAGAATTTTCTTAACTATAGATACCTTATAAGCACATAAATCAGAAGTGACATCAACAGTTTCGTCAATTTGAGGAGCATAAACATGAGAACAAACACTTTTTAAGCAGTGTTGCTTCAAATGCTCTGTGGCTTCAGCTGATCCATGCACCAAAACCTTCACCAAAAAAGTTCCAACACAAGCTTAGTACTTCCATTGAACAGTTAATAATGTATCACACATGGCAAGTACCTTTGTATGTTGCATCATTCTTAGATCACTACAGTAACTAATTCTTTTTTTTTTATTATCACAGTAGACCAACTTAGGCTATAGAGACATAGATTTGACACAAACATACAGGGCATAATTATAGAGAGATTACTAGAATCTAATGAAAGAAGAAACAACCGTACGAGTTTAATGGGAGTAACATGAGCAAGCATTGATTTGATTGAGCGGCCATCAGAGCGCCCCTCGAAGTCCATATAAATCAGGGAACACTTCACTTGCACCTGATCAGCATAAAAATAAACTGTAAAGGAAAAGAGAAATTGAGGAATGTGATTCAGTTGAGCTCTATAGAGAAGAGTATAAGTCAAGCAAAAAACAGAAGACTATAAGAGAATATATGATTCTGCATTCCAATTCTAACTTCTCGAAAAATTAATCTAGGTAGCAAGATAATAGAAGACGACAGTATAGACAGTTGTTTCACTGTTAAGGACTAAGGAGAAACCATATATCACTCGATCATGGGACACCAAATGGTTCAATTTAAAGTTGGAGTGAAATATCAAAGAAAGACGTGTGTTTCAAACACTATGGCCCCATCTACCTAAGACATCACTAACAGACTGTATACAATATGTCATATAAGTATCCCTACTAATGATCGTAATAGTTAGTGTCTTAAATTCTTCAATGGAAAATTATTTGACATTTTGACTTTGAATAAAGAATTCAATAAAAAGTAACAAGATGTTCCTACTCGAACCCTTTCCCCAACTGCTCCCATGAGAAAAAGGAAATCCACCAAGTAATATGTAATAGAGAGATGAAGGGAAAAAGTACACCACACAGATGACATATATAACTGGCATTAAACCAAGAAAATAGTGACATACATAACTGACACATTAAACCAAGAAATTCTTGGTAGACGTCACACTTTTTTATACTGATAAAGAAGTGCGAAACTCCTCTTGTGAAAAGTAAACATGAACTTACAGTAAGCTCATTAGCTATGACTTTTGATGGTCTTGTATCAAGTATTAAACTTGCAGAGGGGTCATCAAAATTGCCATCCATATTGCCATCAAACTGAGATGAAAGATCAACGACTTAGTTAATAAGCAGGTGAGATGTGATATAGTATTGAAAAGTTCTGCTGTATTTAGCATTTTAAAGCTGATGCCAAATATTCATACTGCTTACTGCATCTGAAGCGAAGAAAAAACACCACTATCAGAAACACCTTAGCAATTTCCTAAAATATTCTGCCATTACCGTTCAGATCTTTGAGAGCTAAGCTTAATCAATAAATGTCCAAACACAGTATTAAAATCGCCTACATAAACTTTGATGATAATATATAAGCAAGATCAAATTTTCTAGTAATTCAATGCAGACGTGTACTTTTTAAGGATAGTTCTCTACAAACTATAAGCTAACCAAATTCAAATCAGGCCAGATTATCCCAACAAAGAATCATTGAGCAATCAAGTAACAAATACAAACAGAATAGAACTTACGTGAAAAGTTGATGGGTCCATGTTCTCTTCTTTGACTATATAATCATCGGGATTTATTACCTCCCCAAAATCATCCCACTCTGTCGTATTTTCATAGAAAGGGAACATTGGGTAAACACTGGATGATGGAGGAACAAATCCATCAATCAGAATGTCTCGATATTTAGCCCCTTGACAACCAACAGCTGCAATTTACAACAGACCAATTTAGCAAATGAGAGGAAACTAATTTAAGTAATGGACAAGTCTTCAAGGACGCTTTTGCTCCTTCTGTAGAAAACCGATAAAATGTCAAAAGCAATTGGACTTGTATGACATTAGATCAGCAAAAAAACAAAGTCGTAAAAATAAAGGTTGTATGTCTTAAGGCTTAACTTTCCCGACATACACAAAAACTAGTTTAAGTCGGACGATAGGATAACAAGGTTTCTTTTTCAGTGGGGTTCTCGAGTACTGACATGGTAAAACAAAGCTAAGTTCTATATTCTTATACAAACTCTGCTTAATGATCTATATAAATAATAGAAAAATACCATCATGTGTACGGTCAGTATCAATGACCATTGGATCACTAAAATTACTATCAGGCCCACGAGAAACTTCCTTTTCCTCCTCCTTGATGAGAATAGCCCTAAGAGCTTCTTCCTTTTTCAAACGGTTTTGCTCTTCTTCATAAGCAATTAACTCTTCTCCAACCAAAGGAATCCTCTTGGACATTGTGACTTTAACAGCTTTTGGAGGTGGATCTGCTTGGAGCATACGAGCTAATGTGCCAAACTACATGTACAATTTGAAGCATTAGCACAGATATTCTACTCCATGAAACATAAATGAGTTGAATATACTGGAAATTAAGTGATGCCAAAAACAATTTGGGAGCATTTAATTACTAAAGTTAGTTACTCGATACAGAGATTCATGGCAGACAGAACCTTAAACCACAAGCTCTAATGGCATAATATAAATTGTCATTTCAATTTTTTGCATCAGGAAATGTCACTGATGAGATCACTATAAACCTATGACCTGTATAAGCAATGAAGTTAATATCCTTGAGTGACAAAGCAAATAACTTTATCGCCAGAGTTCTACAGATAGTACCTGGCCTCTTTCGGTAAAAAGAACAAGATTCTTAGCAACAGTTGCCCATTCTGCAAATATATCATGAGAAAAACCAGCTTCAAGACTAGCCATGGATGCTAGAACAACCTAACACAAAGTGCAAAGCCATCATATTCTGAGATAGAAAAAGAGAAAGAATAGCTAACTTTACTATACACAAACAAACAGACCTTTGGACCCTCTGGAGCATTATCTAAATCACTCTTGTTAATTAAAAGAGTGACATGCCTGCAGATAATTGTTACCAGTTTGTCATTAGGATGGACAGATACAGATGTGAATCTATAACGAAGGAAGTACTGATGAATCATGAGTAGCTGTCAATGCGATATAGTAACTCACTTTAAAAGAAAGGCATTGTCACGAGAAGTTTCAAAGGACTTTGCTATAGAATCACTCATCCACTCAAGGAAACTCTTAACATAGTCAATTGTACTTGATGTAACATATGTAAGAAAGTAGATGGGACAGCTGATAGCTCTTTGTGACCAGTGCTGCAATGCAGGTTTAGCACGTAGTTAGTCTCTAACCATCAATCTATACCCGTTATCTGAAACAGAACTTTGTAAAGACTATTCATGTGACCTGTTCCAGAATCAAGAGAAGCTCCAACACTCGTCCAGTAGTATCAACTGGTAGCAAAACATTTCCACCTCCTTGTAAAGTTTTTGATATTGTATCTGTCTCCCATGTTTATGCAACATATCAGAGCCACATGTTATGATTGTGATTACTTAATATTAATATACATCACATCTACAGCCTTAACCAAGAGAGGAAAAAAATCAATACCTAAAAATTCTTTGTCCCTTTGTTGTCTGGGAGGTTGATTGTTCAAAGCATTGTAGGCATCCGTTATTAAAACAGCTGGGCGAATAAAACTTTGCAGAATAGTTCCATTCAAATGCCTGAATAAGGGAGCTGATGAGTATTTAGATCTAGTCTTAAGTGCAATATAAGCAAATTGACAGCCACAAATGTATACCTTTCTTTGCGATGATTGTAATCAACAGCATATACAACATCTTCTCCATCTTTTGTTATTTTCCAGACGGTGCCTCCTAAAAGATGTCCCGCCGCATGAGGGGTAATAACAATCCCCTCTCCTTTTCCTAAAATGAATCGAAAAGTTAAGAAAACACTCAAGGGTCCTCATAATCTTTTGAACATTATCAACCTTGCCAGGTGAGTTAAAACCCTGCAGGATTGCGACACAGAAACTTCGAACTAACTTTAATTTGGATTAAAATTCAACATTGAATAAAATAAAGAAGAGAACTATCCTATTTTCTCAAAACAGCTTCCAGAAAACCCTTACCAGACATATGATGGTTCTGCGAGTAAGTCAACCTGGTGACACTATGGAAAGTAGAATCTATGTCGTCCAGTGTAAACAAATCAAAATCCATAACTTGCTGCAAAAGTTGAGGCCACAAACTGTCAAAAAAAAGATAACCCTCTTCCATTCACATACCTTATTTCAACACAAAAAGTTCTACAGAGAATTATCTATAGACACATTTTCAGCATCTGTTCCTATAAGATTGACAAATTTCCATATGTCTCTCTTATAGGAAAACAAAAGAGACGAACAAGCTGAAATCTTACCTTTCGCGAAAGGTATTGATCATACATTGTAAGCAGACCTAATCTGGAAACTGGCTCTGTAGAATAAACCGGAGCTGAGAGTCCAAGTCGTTTAATAGCATACGGTAGAGCTCCAAGATGAAGAGTATCAGAATGAGAAAGTAAGACTGCATCTATGGTGGGAGCTACCCTGCATCATGCCCAAAACATTCCACATTGCAGTAGCACGAGTAAAAGGTAAAGAAATTGGGAAACTAAAAAGAAACGAAAATTCACTACTAGTTTTTTAAAGTTTCTCAAAGTAAGTGAGAAGGGGAGTACCGGGAGAGAGGTTGGAGAAGAGAAGGATCAAATTGGTCGTTCCATCCACAATCAATCAAGAAATTGAATCCGTCAATGGCAACCAAGTAAGATAGAGGATTCTCGTTGTATACTCCACATAATGGGGTCACTTGCACAGACGTCCCCATTTTTTTACTCTCGGCTTGCGCGTAGAGCAATCTCACCGACGTTACTTGCTGGTTCGTTTTTTTCTTCCGCAGGGTTTTAGGGAAGAAGAAGAGAAGAACGGTGCCGTATTGAACAAACGATGACTGGAAAATTTATGTGGGCTCGGGTACATCTCGACAGACCTTCCAACCAGAACAAACACTTTGAATCGTTAGGGCTGTGTTTGGTTGGTTGCCATGAATTCAGTTTTTCATTTTTGCTAAATGGATGTGAAACTATACTCTATTCTCTCGTCGAAAACGCATTGATATTTTGGAAAATGAGGTTTGTTTGGAATTTTTTTAAACGTTTGTGCTTTTATGTAATTGTTTTCGATTCGTTAAATAATCGATTTATTCATAATTAAGTAAATAAATTATTGATAGAATTTTTTTTGGTGGCGACCGATTTCGAAACACAGTCGTCGGCGGTAGAAATCAAAAGGAATGATACAAAACAATAGATTTATATCTAACCCTAGGTTAGAATATAAGAGATTCAAAGACTAAAAGAAAAATCTCAATTTTTATTCATCGAAGTCTGCGGTAAAACTAGGGTTTGAAAGCCTTTTATAAAAGTGCTCGAAACCCTAGCCCAAAATTACAACTTTCTCCTTATGCAATAAAATAAAGTTCAGCCCATTTTGAAATCGATTGGAGCCGGTTAAGTATTTTAATAAAATCCAACAAAATTAGGAAAATGCAGAAAATTCACTAAAACAGCAAAACGAAGGTTTAAACGATGGAATTTAGGACATGAACTTCATCATCTTGTGATTCTTTCGAAAATCGTTGGGCTTCTCGACGCGTTCGATTTGAGTGGTCGCATCGCCTAATTCTGATATATGGGCCCCAAATAAAGCATGTTTTCATTTGTCCAAAATGGCCATATAGTCCTGCGCTTATGCAACTACATCATCATCTCCTTCTTCGGAAGAATTCGCCCACGAATTCTCAGCTTTATCATCCTCAGCAGCAGCGGTAAATGGCACCAGGTGCTTCACGTTGAAAACATTATGGGTCTTCATGTGGCTGGGTAGCTTCAACCTGTATGCATTGGGATTAATCTTTTCAATAATTCCAAACAGATCCACCTTCCTTGCAGCCAACTTGTTGTACTCGTGTGCAGGATAACGATCCCTCGTCAAAACAGCCCATACAAAGTCCCCCACTGCAAACTCCAGCAGGCGGCGCTTCTTATCTGCAGCAATCTTGTACTTCTGTGTTGTTTCCTCTAGGTTTTTGCGGGTGTTCTCATGGATCTCTCATAGATGAGCAATGACGTTCTCGGCCTTAGCTGGAACCTTATAAAGCGTTGGGAAAGCTAAGCCCATAGAACCCCGTGGGTTATTACCATATACTACCATGAAGGGACTATACCCAGTATTGTGCTTGTGGTGCCTGTTGTAGGCAAACTCAACGTGATAAAGGCGGGAATCCCATGCTTTCAAGTTCCTAGAGACCTCTGTGTGTAATATGTTGCCTAACGTTCGATTAGTTACCTCGGTTTGGCAATCTGTCTGCGGGTGATACGCGTTGCTAAAACTCAGCTTCGTGTTTGTGAGGCACCACAAAATCCTCCAAAAATGCCCCACAAACCGCGTATCGCGATTAGAAACGATATTCAAGGGTAGACCATATAAGCAGTAGACCTCACAAAATTATAAATTAGCAACATTCACAACATCTGTGGTTTTCTTGCAGGCAATGAAGTGGGTCATCTTAGAAACCCTGTTAACCACTACAAAAATAGAATCGTTACCTCTCTGTGTTCTTGGCAGCCCAAAGATGAAATCCATGCTGACGCTTCGCCACGGTCCTTCCAGTATTGGGAGTGGTAGGTATAGACATGCGTTGGAGGATGTACCTTTTGCCACCTGGCAAACCCGACAACCAGCTACAAAACGGTAACATCTCGCCTCAAATGCAGCCAGAAGAACTGACTGTATATAGAGTGAAGGGTTTGATCTCTACCCCATGCCCCTTGTTGTGTTTCTCCTGTACAATCAGTAACCTCAAACTGCCTCAGGAACACAAAGTAAATTACCTTTGAAGAGGTAACTGTTGCTCACTGCAAAATCTTTTCTCAAACCTGCGCTGACGTCCTCTAGAATATGACCAAAATATGGATCGATATCTAGTAGATCCTTCATCATCTCGAATCCGATAAATTCTCCTTCCATACGAATCATCATGTTGTGTCGAGTCAGTGCATCAGCTACGCGGTTAACTATCCCTGAAGTATGCCTAATGGAAAAGGTAAATTGTTGAGTAAATGTTGTCCAACGTGCATGGCGGGAAGAGAGTTTCTCCTGACTCTGCCGATGCTTCAAGGCATCATGACAAATTCATTGTAGGCCAAGTAGGAACTCTAGTGCTTCGAAGCCCGTACAACTATATAGAACTCCTTGTCATAGGTGTTGTAGTTGAGTTTAGCTCCACTTAACTTTTCGCTGAAGTATGCTACATGGCGGGCTCGTTGGCTGAGTACAGCGCCAATGCCCAATCTGGACGCATCACAATGCAGTTCAAATCCTGTAGAGAAGTCAGGTAAAGCCAGAATCGGTGCAGTGGTCAGTCTTACCTTGATTTTCTCAAATGCCTTAGCTGCTTCAGGGGTCCAACAGAATGTCTTGCCCTTCATACACTTTGTAATAGGAGCCATGATAGTGCTGAATTTATGTATGAAACGTCTGTAAAAGGAGACCAATCCATGAAAAGAGCGGACTTCAATGATGGAAGTAGGAATAGGTCAGTCTCGCACGGCTGCTCTCGCCTCAAAACAACCAACACTTCGCGTAAGTGCTGGAGATGCAGCTCTTCCGTGGTACTATATATAAGAATATTATCAAAGTACACAACAAGAAATTTTCCGATGAACAAGCGAAAGACCTCGTTCATAACCCGCATGAACGTGCTAGGAGTGTTAGAAAGACCGAATGGCATTATCATCCATTCAAGCAGACCTTCTCGGGTCTTGAAGGCTGTTTTCCACTCATCCCCCTTACGAATACAAATCTGGTGATATCCGCTCTTCAAATCCAGCTTCGTAAACACAGTGACACCATTCAATTGATCTAGTAAATCATCAAAGCGAGGAATATGAAACCGATACTTGCCAGTAATTTTGTTGATAGCCCGACTATCCACACACATTTTGATTGAGCCATCCTTCTTTGGTGTTAACAATGCATGAACCACACAAGGACTAAGACTCTCACGGATGTGGATTTTCGTCAACAGTTCTTCCACCTGTCTGCGGAGCTCTTCATGCTCTTTTGGGCTCATCCGATAATGCGGTCGGTTTGGTAGGCTAACACCCTGTACAAGGTCAATTTTGTGTTGGATATCTCTCAATGGAGGAAGACCTGTAGGTAGAGTATTAGGAAAGACAATAGAAAACTCTGCTAATATCGGTCGAACTCACTCAGGTATACCAGCAAATGGATCAGTACTAAATTCTTTAACCACCAAAAGATAGACAATCCCTGTTTCATGAGCATGTTCTATAAACGACTTTCAAGCTATAAAGTTCTTACCCGACTCCTTTGATATTTCAAGGGCAGGTTTTGGGGAGACCTCTCTAGTTGGTTTTAATATGAACTTGACATTATTCCATATGAAAATATAGCGGTTCCTCCTACCATCATATGTGACACTTCTATCATATTGTTAGGGTCGGCCTAGCAACAAGTGACACGCATCCATCCCAATGACATCGCACTATGCTTTATCCATCACTTAGTTGCAGCCAACTGTACCCGCTTTGCATCCGGAACCTCCTTGAAATCAAGGACTTCTTCAACTGAGGCGATCCAATTTAAAAACTCATCCGGTTGAAGACCCCCTTAGAACTCTAGGATCTTCAGTCTGAATCCAGATTTCCACCGGTTGTTGACGTCCATATCAGAATCTCTCGTGGGTGGCTGCTCAAAGACTTGGTTACGACAGTCTTGTGGGGAATATTGACCCCTACCTTGTTCTCGCCGAAGAGCAAACGGATTCCGCTCATGACCGATCTCTCTATCAGATCCTGACGGCTGGTTGCTCGAACCTGGAGCTCGAAATCCGTTGGTTTGGTTGTTCAATAACATGTGTAGTGCTTCTTGTACGTCTCTCATCTGATTTCCCAATGAGTGCATCTATTCACCAACCTGGGATTGAAATTGACTGAATTCATCACAGTCGACCGATTAAATGATCAGAATAGTGAACTTCCCCCGAAAAGATCGATTTGGCGGCATACCTTCGTTACCACGCCCTATGAACTCTGAATATGATACCAGATTTTGAAACACAGTCGTCGCCTATAGAAATCAAGAGGAAGGATACATAACAATAGATATATACCTAATCCTAGCTTAGAATATAAGAGAGTCGGAGACTAAGAGAAAAATCTAAATTTTTATTCATCAAAGTCGACGGCAAAACTAGGGTTTGAGAGCCTTTTATAAAAGTGCTCGAAACCCTAGCCCAAAATTACAGTTTTCTTCTTATGCAATAAAATAAAGTCCAACCCAATTTTAAAGTACTTATTAAAATAAGTACTTTAATAAAATCCAACAAAAATAGAAAAATGCAGAAAATTCACTAAAACAGCAAAACGAGGGTTTAAACAATGGAATTTGAGTAGTCGCATCTCCTAATTCTGATATCTGAGCCCCAGATAAAACTCGTATCCGTTTGTCCAAAAGGGCCATGTAGACACGGGCTTATGCAACTACATCATTTTTCCAACTAAACTCTCTCTATATATATATAGATAAGAAAAAAAACTAAAAAAGTAGATAATAAATCTACTAAAAATAAAAATAAAATAACATCTTACGTCCCACTTAGCTAAACCAGACATTAGATCAGTACCCAAAAGTAAGGCTATAGCAGCCTTGATTTTAAATTTCCAACCATGCATTAGAGCGGTACCTAAAAGAAGAGCTATAGCAGCTTTGATTCTAAGTTTTTCGTTGCTTTACATTTTAGCGCTCTGGCAATCAGGAGCCAAAAGATTTACCAACGCCATGTAAATCAGTATTTCGGTGGAAGCTGAATTAAAGACGTTTTCAACAATCAAAGCTTTCGTGTTTGTTTTGCTGTAATCTCATGAAATACCAATTCTGATTCCTATTCCAACATGAGTTTTCAACGAAAAAAATAGTGCCATCAATGTGATCGTGTTGCATTTGAATTTCGCCTGACTGGTACACCCTTCGAGTCCAAAACCTTCAAAAAATTAATAAAACACAAGAGCAACAAATAAGGGTTTAATTCCATCAAGACTTACCAAAGCACCCAATGATACTCCAATTATTACCGGATGAACCAAAATTTTAATTTCCAAAACCTACACACAATTTTGTAACTTTTATAAGGAGAGAAAATTAAAAAAGAAATCTATAAATCAAAATAATTTTTTTTATTAATTAATCAATCTAGTTTTTGTAACCAAAATTGTCAAAAAAATATTAATTAATTAAAAATAAAAAAAAATATAAATTTTATTATAATCTCAACCCAATAAATTTAACAATAACCTAGAACGAATAACTACTTTGCCGTGGCGTGAACAATAACTCGTAACCGAATAAGTCTAACAATAATCTAGAAAGAGTAGTACCTGAGCAATAAAGAACTCGTAACCAAGTAAGTCTAACAATAATCTAGAATTAGTATTACTTGAGCAATAAATAACTCGTAACCGAGTAAGTCTAACAATAATCTAGAAAGAGTAGTACTTGAGAAATAAATAACTCGTAACCGAGTATGTGTAACAATAATTTAGAAAGAGTAGTACCTGAGCAATAAATAACTCATAACCGAGTAAGTCTAAAACCGAGTAAGTCTAACAATAATTTAGAAAGGGTAGTACCTGAGCAATAAATAACTCATAACCGAAAAAAATAATCTAGAAAGAGTAGTACCTGAGCAATAAATAACTCGTAACCGAGTAAGTCTAACAATAATCTAGAAGAAGTACTACTTGTTACCGAGTAAGTCTAACAATAATCTAGAAATATTAGTACCTGAGCAATAACTCGTTACTGATTAAGTCTAACTCGATGTTTAAGCAGCTGCGATTTATCAGAATTTTGCCAACGACATATGCGAATGTCCACTGCTGGTATCAGGGTGAACATGAATATGACCGTCATTTTTGGGATCCTTAACGACATCCACGGTTGATTCGATTCGTTTACATTGTTTTTAAGTGAATTTTGCTATAGTACGAGGTCACATCCGTTTCAACCATAAAAGTTACTATGGCTGACACCATCGCTATAAATCCAGTGAACCGAAATTTGTTCCATGGTTTACCTAAACACGATAACGTTAAGCTTTGAAATGCATCCAACAACACGTGGATGAATCACTCCAGCGGAGAATGCTTTCATGATAAAACAGATTCGTTTCCGACTTCATCCACGGGAAGAATTTTCCGATAACCGGAAAACAAACACCTCATGTTCCGACGAACATCACAAATATGATTGCGCCAATTTTGTATTCAATGCTTCGTTAGGATCACCGCTGCCGAAATCTTCTTTACCTTCACACATACATTTTGATGACATGAGTGGAACAAGGAGAGTAAAGCAGAAAAAAATAGTAACAGGCTCTTCATCTTCATCTTTGTGGTTTTAAAGAGAGAAAAAAATATACTTAAGGTTACTCGTTCGTTAGAGATATAAATTATATATCGTTTTAAAATAATTGTATGCTATCTTTTTAAAATTGAGTCCAAATTTGTTATATATATATTTTTAAATATTGTGTTTGGACTAATAAAAATATATAAATAAAAGTTTTATCAAATTTATCTTTTTTCTATTTTTTTAATATTTTAAAACTAAACATACAAAAATAACCTTAATATATCACAGATTTTTATTCAAATTTAACATGAATGAATGTTTGTTACTTGATTAATTAACTTTCTCTAATATTTTTATTCGTGAATCATATTTATTTTTTGTCAATATTTGTGTTTTTTAGTTTTATATAAAAAATCATTTAATTATTCAAATTAGTTTTAGATTTATACAAATTGATTTTTAAGTATATATCTTTAGTTTATAGAGTTATTTCGTTGGATTTGGTGTTGAATCAGAGTTTTACCATTGAAAGTTAGAGCTTTATGTTATTTAGAAGAAAAGTTAATAAGGAGCTAATATCGGCAAAACTCATTGACAATAGAAGCCATTATAACTTTTTAATTTTCACTCAACTAGTCGACATTAGAAAGCTAAAAACCTTTTTAAAAAAATAGGTTTCAGTGTTTTTGGACCAACTAGTCGACATTAGAAATTATTTTTTTGCTTCTAATGTCGACCAACTAGTCGACAATATAAGTCGTTATTGGTTTCTAACCATCCGACTCATCGACATTAGAAGAAGATTCCAATGTAAACGAGTTGAATCAACATTGTCCAAAATCAAGAAAACTTATTTTCGTAGTTCTTTTAATATTTTTATTATTTTTTATTTTTGGTATATAGACCATAGTTTGAATTAATACACGCTAGATTAAGTATTTGTTAGATTTATAATTGGTGTTTCTTCTATTTTTCGGATTTGATTAATGTATAATTTTTATAGATTTTTTTAATATTCTAAGTTTGTATATATTTGTTTTTAAATAGATTGCCTGTAGTTTTGATTATCAGGTTATAAAAAAGTTCGTCACATTTAGAAAGAATGACATCAATTTTTTTTAACTTTAAACTAATTGATGTTCTCCATTTTGGAATCTTTTTTAAATATAGGATATATATAAAAATTATGAGGCATTATATACTTATTACCAAAACTATTTAAAAAGTAAAATTTCTAAATATGTTATCTTTTTCAAGTTTCCAAACTCTCAAACTTCTAAAAACATTCTTATTGAAGAAAGAGAAAAACATTAAGATCCAATCTCCAATTTTTATTCAAATTGAATAATAAACAAATATTTATTACACCACTTAGTTTTAGTTATTTTTTATATCTTAAATCATATTTATTATTGCCACGAACTTGTATTCTTGAGTTTTTTTTTTAAAAAAAAACTTTTAAAAATGTAGATTTCTTTGAAATTTGTTTTAAGATATAAAAATTTGTTAGTTAAGCATGTATCTTAATTTTATAGATTTATTTTATTATTTTGGTTTGCATGTAGATTTGTTATTGTTTGATCGTTAAAATTTGTTCAAGGAAACGATAATGTTAAAGATGTCAGGGCAGAGATGGTGATATTTTTGCATAGCCTCGAACTTGTCATATCCTTCGAACTTAGCATATCTAAATAAGAGATTTGTATATTTAAATGAAGAAAGTTTAAAATGACGTGGTTGGGGGTTACATTTTATGTCGAACGTTGTCATAGTCGGTTAAGGTCGAAGGCTAATACAAAGTGTTACACGCGAATGTAAATTCTATTTTATTTGACACCATAATTTTCACTAACATTACCAAGACGTAAATGAATGTTAATTTGTTATAACTCCTTAAGACTTAGTAACATTAGATCAGTACGCGTATGTGAGACACATCTTAGAAAAATATGTACATTGTCTTACGTTCGACATGCAAACATAGCAAGAAAAAGATAAACAGTTTTATCACGGTGCTTGAGTGTTGGGTGTACAATCACATACGCAGTTTCCAGCTATCACAGAGGATGACTATCAAACATTCATGTCGTATTTCTGTGGATTACAGATTCACAAAGAACCTAAAACAAATATTTTAGTTTAAGCGATTTAATCTTAAGTACTTAACGATTGATATTATATGTATATTTATTGTTTTTTATATAACGTATTTACAATGAAAATATATATAATAATACTTTTATTATTATATTACAGGTCCATTACAGTTGTAAGAAAGTCTCTAGGCTATAAGACAGTTCTAGAATAATATGGTTTGACTGTGCTATCAGATATGTAAAGATAAGATAGAGGCATACACGTTTGGCTGTGTAGTTTGGCAGTTAAGACACATCTAATGTATACCAGCTAGGCCGAGAAAGTCCTAACCTAAAATATGCAGACAACTCAGTTTCGTCACATTGGGACCATAACCTTTTATTGCTAGAAGAAATGGATAGACCAATGGTAGTAGGTTTTGCCATTTATACTACGGAACCTTATGACACTTTCATTTAATAGGCTCGTTGGTATGTTATAAACCCTATTTCAGACGAGTTAAAGCTTCGGCTAGATACATAGTATACGTGCACGAAGATAACTCGTGTACCTTACCTAGGAGGATAATTAGTCGATATAAGCAACGATTTTCACAAATGACGCACAGGGAAATAAAAAAAGCATTATGGTAAACTTTTTAGAGTGATGCAATTTGTATCTATCCGACTAGTGATACATTATGTATTTATTGATTAATTATATTTTTAATGTTGTTTTTCGGATTTTAGGTTTTCAGATATTATGTTTAGATGTTATATATTTTATGAATTTTATGATATTTTTATGTTTCAAGATGTATTTCACAAAATTATATTCATAATTATCTTTTATGTTTATCTAATAAAATCATACACTAACAACCAATAATTCATTCTTATAATTTTGTTTCTCAAGAGATAAAATCCACATTTTATGTTTAATTTTCCGAACAGTTGGGTTGACTGATAGCTTATGGAAAGTCATATCAGATGCACGTCTTTAAACTTTCAGCTTGTTTGGTAAGTGGACCATACAACATATTACTTCATACCTCTTAATCATTATTTATAGAGCAATGATAAGTGAGATAAATAAAGTAGCTCACGTTAGCACTTTATAACTTGTTTCCACAAGCAACCGTACATAAATGATACAACAATGCTGACATCCATACATCATACTTTGCACTACGGTAATGGAAGCAACCTCCTGAAAGTTGACATTATCTTTTATACTGCATATCCCTTCTCATTGTACGCTTCATATTAAATATACATAAACAATGACATATATCTTCATCAATATCAGATTCTTAATAAATTAGTCAATCAGTTTCTTCTAGAAATATTTAGGTATCTTCAAAATCTTAGGAATTAATTGTATACACATTCAACCCAATAGGAATGAACCTCCACCTTTGGTTATAATAGATGTTTATGCATGTAATTATTTGGATGATCATCTAGACACATAGTGAATCAACAAAAATAACCCTTAGATATTCAGCTTACTCATATCTTTGGCACTTAAGTCTTCAGCTGAGTTTCTTCAATAACTTTTAATCCACACCTAACAATTCTCCACATAGGTTTATAGTTATTTCAATATTCATTTCCCCAATGTTCCAACTACTCGTTAGAAAAAACTAGTTCATGGTGTGATTTATTTCTGTTTGAGGGTAATTTTGTAAAACGTTTTAGATGTTTTGTGAAATTTAATGTTTAGAGTAGTGGGTAGTGAGATAATTAAGTTGTGTGCTAGCAGTAAATTCCGATTACCCTCATTAATGAACGTGGTTGGGGTATCTATACTTAATTATTGACCCATGGGCCTATTGGGTCAGGTAGTGAAGTCGGGTCAAGTTTAAGGACCCATTAGTAATCTGGTGTGAAGTGACCCAGCAACTAGCTTAGTCAGTATTTATTACGTTTGTCCTGTTTGTTTTTTTACAATAGTTTTTTGGTCCGAACTGCCCATCGGAATAAGACTGAATTCGGTAGCTAAAATATCCGACCTCATCAGTAGCCACTTTAGGTCTTCAATATCTCGAAGAGCTAACTCTTAAAAATCAATACCAACATTCTTCGATCTATTGTTGCATCAAAATTGTAAACTTTTCCTTCAACGGTGACTTTGCTCAAATTTTGGTGGAACTGATTTCTCAATTCAGAATTCTAAGAGTTTTTTTTTTCAATCGTGGGACACGTGTCAGGCTCTGGTTCGACCTCTCAGTAGTTTTTCTCCTAGATTCTTGTACCTACTAGGCTAGAAAGTTACCTAGGCTTTAACTCCCATACCTTGCAGTTTTTAATCATTACCCAAATCCATTTACCTTCTCCTAGGTAACTGCTATTTTCATTGTTATATATAAACCTTCTTACTGTTTCATTGTCTTAAAAAATTATAAACATTCCTAGTAAGATAAAGCTTAATTCATCACTAAATTCGTGCTTGAGTCATATATGTTCACAACCAGAAACGCTCTAGTAAAAGGAGGTTGGTTGAACTTATCCAAGTTAGAGAAAGCTAGAAAAGTTGCAAGAGACTAACGCATTGCTGCTGGCCTTCATGTTTCTTCTGGCAAAGGAAACAATCAACCACAAGTGAATACAAACCATGGTTTATCATCCTCAAAAGCTTCCAAGGTTAGAAAACTGCCCCTTGTCTCAAGCCTTTCACCTCTTCCATCAGGGTCCTCTGTCCAAGAGTCCTAAAACCCTCTCCCTAAGGAGAAAGCCGTATCTAGCATTAGAAAACCCTCACTTTTTATCACAATGGGGTCAGATGCAGAGTAATCTCCAGAGTAATTAACCCCACACCGAGTCACTCGTCAATCAAAATCAAAATCCACACCTACCTCTTCAAAACCCTCTAGTTCGGAGGCAGTAAAACCTATGGCAAAAACCAGACCATCTGGACAGCAGCCCCTGGTAGAAACCATATTATCTGAACAATAATCTAAATAGCCATCCAAACATCCATCCGAACAGCCATCAAAACAACCATCCGAACAGCCATCTGAACAAACTTCCATTATTATGGAAGAACATATGGAGGACAATCTAGATGAAGCCCATTTTGAGGCGTCCGGGCAAATAGAGAATACACCTACAGATCGAAAGGGCAATACCAAAGTAGGTTTGACTCATCCAGATGCACTTCCGTAAAGTCTGAAGGGTAGAGTGGGGCCAAGCTTAAAAAAGGTCAGTGTGAAGTATTTGTTGTCCCTTCAAAATATAGATTACGTATATACCCACACTGTTGAACTAGGTCGTATTCGTACTAAGTGGGGAATCCCGGAGTCTGTGAAGGTGAGAATTCCAGTCACCCCGGAAACTCCGATGGACTGCAAACCCAATGAACTGGTGGTTTATACAGAAGTGCTGAACTGGGGACTCCGGTTTCCTTCGGATCCGGAGATAGTCAAATACTTCTATCTAACTAAGCTATGTCCTAGCCAACTAAGCCGCAACGCTTGGTATACTCTACCGGCATGCATCATGGTACCCAGGTTGTCTAAGATTCCACTACCAATGGAACAG
This sequence comes from Limnanthes douglasii subsp. nivea, assembly GCA_036936605.1. NCBI lineage: Eukaryota > Viridiplantae > Streptophyta > Magnoliopsida > Brassicales > Limnanthaceae > Limnanthes > Limnanthes douglasii. The sequence continues at coordinate 89,018,486 of JAUPFV010000003.1, forward strand.
TTTGCTGTTGTGGCAAACTTGTGTAAGAATCATCACATCCCCTTCTACCACTACAGCATGGGGAATGACTACAAGGTAGTGAATGATCTCCTGGAGTCAGAAAATCCATGGAGGACGCAGTTCTTATTCATTAGTAGGGACTTGGAGAATGGGAAAAAGATCAAGGTTGACTCAAACCCAAGCCAGCTGACCAGCCGCTGGAAGAGCATTGATGAGTTTCTTTTATTTTCTCTTTAATCTTTCAAGCATTAAATTTTAATCCAAACTCATTCATACATTTTCTCAGTGTCTCCGAAAGAGTTTTTGGATTATATTGAGGCAGGTCAGGACACCTGTACCAAGCTGAATGCTTGGGCCTTAGAGAAATGGGACAACGCTTTCCACAACTACTTTACATCGACGAATTTTTTGAGGTCTCATCTGTGGAACACCACAAGGAGAAGAGACCTATTTTGGTAAGAGCTGACCATCCCTCCTCCTGCAGATGCCATCCTGAGGAGGACAGAGGCTAAATATGCAAAACTTTACCTACCTTCCAGGGCCAAAGCCCCCAATCATCTGAACAAGATGAAGAGCAAGAGAAAGAAGAAGACCACAACAGACCCACCTCAAACAACCATTGAAGGGACAAGTTCGGAGAACCAATGAGATATTAATGCTGCTATACTAGAAACAGTAGAAGTTACAATGAAGGAGGCTGGCGGGTAAGACAACCCACCAAATATTTCAAAGAAGGACAAGAAACGTAAGGCCAACAATGATGAAAAAGCTGCCAAGAAGAAGAAATTTACTCTAGGATCAGAGATAATTCTTCATCCTTCTGAAATCCATCATCCAACTCCTGCCGATCCTACCCTACAAGAGGAAATTCCAGTCATTCTCCATTCCGAACAGGTTGCTGGTGATGGTAACGAAGAGGTAGACCTTGACGCTTTTCAGAACATCAATATATATTTCAATGACTTAGAAAAATATGATTTCGTGGGGCCTTATTGTCCTCCCAACACGTCCAACGTTGTGACCCACAATGGTGAGACTTACACGATATCTAGCGAGCAAGATACCTTGAGCCATGCCCTCTTGGGTTATATTCGTCCAGTGCTTGATCTGGAGAGACAAGTGAGGGATCAATCTGTTACCATCAACACCCTGACCACAGAAAAAAAGCTTGACTAATTATCTTCTTAGCGCTTAGCAAAACATAGAGGTATTGAATAAGGAAAAATAAGATTTAACTCCCAAACTACTTGAATCAGAAAAGAACAGGAAAGAGATCCAAACCAAATACTCCAATCTGGAGACTTCTTCCTCAAATGATATCACAGCTTTGAAAGAGAAACTACAAACTAAGGACAATACTATCCAGACTTTATCCGATGACAAAGTCAAGTTGGAGAATACTGCCCGAGAGAAGATCGAAGAGAAAACTGCCTTAGAACGCCAACAAGCTCAAGCAATAGCTGCATGGATAGCGAAGTATGCTAGTGGAATAGTGGATTCTCTGGAAAAGAGGGATGATGGAATCAAGTTCGATATGGTCTTATTGTTCCACGAGACATTTCCTAAGAGGACCCTTGGTCCTTTGTGGAAATATGTGGACTATGATGATCTCCCCTTTCACACTATGGTTGATGGTGGTAAGCACAACTACTCTAGTGGGATAGACTCCGAAGAGGACGAAGAAGTAAGTGAGAGTTCAAGTGCTGAACCCAAAAGTCCCAAAAAGGATGGTGGTGAAGAAAAAACCAAAGGGAACAAGCCCTAAGGTTAAATTGTGTATTTTTTGTTTGAAAGACTAAAGTCCTTGGATGGCCAAAGCATTTTGTTGCAATGTTTGTTTAACATTTACACTATAAAACTTTAAAGTCCTTGAATAGTCAAGGTATTTTTTTTGTATCAGAGATCGGTTTTGGTCCAATGAGATTCTAATTATCATATTCCCCATTGTTTATATTTTGTTTAACTCTTTTATGGCCAATGTTTAAATAGCCTTTAATATATCAGATGTGTTGAACACAAGTATCCAGCACCTTCGACCACATGTGTTTAATAAATGTGATCAAGTGCTTAACATATCCGATCAACTCAAAAATACTTGAGAAACAGGGTGTTGAATAAGTATTTAATATCCAAACTGAAACAAAATTGCACCAGACTTTTGAAGAAGGCATCATATATTATTGAAAAATCCGGATACCTCATTAAAACCTCCCCACGCCACCAGGGTAGGAAATAGTATACCCCATAATATTTACATCAATATTTGAAAAGTAAATATTTACAAAAAAAGTTTTATTTAAAGTATAACCTGAGATGTTCAATGTTCCATGGGTGCTTTAGAGCTCTCTCTTCTTTGTCTCGGAGCCTGTATGAACCTGGTTTAACCTTTTCATAGACCACATAAGGGCCTTCCCAGTTCGGAGTCAGCTTACCGAACTGCTTTTCCTTGGTGTGTAAAAATACTTTTCTTAAAACTTTATCCCCTGTTTGAAAATCCTTTCTTTTAACTTTGGAAGCAAATCTACTCCTTATCAAGCCTTGGTAATGCGTTGTTCTTAGATGTGCTTTAAATTGTTTTTCTTCTATCAAGTCCAACTGATTCCTAACTGCTATATCATTGGCCTGCTCGGAATAATTCCGGACTCTGTGAGATAGTACAATAGCTTCTATGGGAGTAATTGTATCCATACTATATACAAGAGAAACATGAGACTCTTGTGTGGCAGCCCGATGAGTAGTTCGATAGGCCCATAATACTTATTGTAAATAACTTGGCCACTTTCCTGCAGCGCCTTCTAATTTTTTCTTTAATCCGGACAAGATGGTTCTATTTACAACCTCAACCTGGCCATTCGCTTGAGGGTGGAAAGGTGAATATGAACAATGTTGAATTCCTCTGGAGGTACAGAAAGCTTCCATGTCTTTATTATCAAACTGTAGCCCATTGTCTATAATAATCTTCCGGAGAACCCCAAATCTGCAACATGTATTAGATAAGATAAATTTAATAACTGCCTTTGAGGTAGTTCCAGCCAAATGAGATGCCTCTATCCACTTAGAAAAATAGTCAATAACGACTATGATTGTTCAACATCCACCAGATGCCATGTGAAGAGGCCCAACTAGATCCATACCCCAAATGGCAAAGGGTATTGGTTCAGATTTGGACTCCATAGGAACTGTTGGCACATAAATTTCATTCCCATACTTTTGACAATGATCACACTTTTTTCACCATCTCTTTAGCATCTGCCATTATGGTTGGCCATTAGTATCTTGCTAATATGATCCTTCTAGTTAAGGCTCTATAGCCACAGTGTGCAGAACCTTCTCCATCATGTACTTGATCTTTTTCTCCACAACTTTATCCGGAGGCAATATCCCATCAAAGATGTATTGGAGAAGAGAATATCTCCAATCTTTAGGTTGAATAACGAGTATATTCATATTTTCTTCACTCTCTTTTTCCTGTCCTGTCTGTACGGATGAACATACCTGCACACGAATCCATAGGTAAGATTCAGAATATGCTCTACTTGCCAAAGAGTCTGCCATAATGTTTTCCGATCTAGAAATGTGCTCATAGTAGATATATTTAAAGTTTGCGGCAATTTCTTCAACATAAGCAAGTATTTAATCAACTCTTCTTTCTTTGCTTCAGATTTCCCCTGAACACGGTGAATCAGCAATTGGGAATCACTCATTAACTGGACTCACTTTGCCCCACATAGGAGAACCAACTTAAGACCAGCTATGACTGCTTCATATTCAAACTCATTGTTAGAAGCTCTGAACCCAAAACATATGGCTTGGTACATATTATCACCATATGGAGAAGTTAGACAAATCCCAGCTTCACAGTCCATAGTACATAATCCACCATCAGTTCGAACTACCCATTCTTTCTTAGATCAGTTTTCTAGATTCCTGTCCGGAGGATCTATCAGCATGAAATTCTACCAAGAAGTCAGCCACTGACTGGGCATTAATTGCTGTTTGAGGTGCAAAGTTAATATCGTAGTGACCTTGATTTACTGACCACTTGGTCATTCTGCTTGATACATCAACTTTCTGAAGAACGCTTTTTAAGGGAAAAGATGTTCGAGCAACAATAGAATGAGATTAGAAATATGGTCTCATCTTTCTTGCTACAATTACTAGGGCCAATTCCATTTTTTCCAACTTCAAATATCTTCTTTCAGTATCCAACAGACTCCTACCGATGTAATACACCGGACGAGGGTAATTGTCCACCTCTCTTACTAGCACAACACTTATTGCATATTCTGATACACCTAGATATACATAGATCTCCCCCCAAACAGGTTTGAAAATATTTTTAGGTGAGAATAAATGCTTCTTGATTTCAATAAAAGCTTGGTCACACTGTGGAGACCAATTAAAATCTTTATCATTCTTCAACACTTGGAAAAATTGGGTGCACTTGTTTGATGATCTTGAGATAAACCTATTCAACGCAACCAATCGTCTTGTCAGCCTTTGAACTTCTTTAATATTCCGAGGAGGGTCCATTGCTAGTAAGGAATTAAGCTGATCCGGACTAGGCTGAATTCCCTTTTCACTTATTATGTAGCCTAAAAACTTTCCATATCGAACCCCAAATACATATTTTTCAGGGTTCAATTTTAAATTCACAGCCAATAAATTGGAGAATATTTCTTGAAGGTCAGATATATATGAATCTTCCTCGATGATTTTAACCATCATATCATCTATGTAAACCTCCACGTATCTGCCAATTTGACTAGCAACAAATTTATTCACTAACCTCTAATTAGTGGCCCCATCATTTTTTCAATCCGAATGATATCACCCTGTAACAATGAAGACCTCTGTCTGTGATGAAAGTAGTGTGATCTTGATCCATTAGATCTACTTGTATCTGGTTGTACCCTAAAAAGGCATCCATAAAGGACAATAGTTTATTTCTAGAGGTAGAATCCACCAACTGATCTATCCGAGAACAAGATAAAGATCTTTAGGGCACACCTTATTAAGGTCAGTGAAATCAATGCACATGCACCACTTATCATTATTTTTCTTGACTAAAACGGGGTTAGCAGTCCACAAAGGGTATTGAGATTCTTTAATGTCACCCATTTTGGTTAAACGGTCAACTTCTTGAACAATCACATCCGTTTTTTCCTTAGAGAAAAACCTCCTCTTCTGTACAACTGGTGTAATATCACTCCGGATTGACAACTTATGGGAAATAATATCTGTTGGCACTCTATTGACATCACTATTACACCATGTTAAAACATGCGATTATTCATTAAAAAGGATAATAACCGATGCTGTAATTTTGGTGCCAGCTTAGGATCAATCTTAACAATCTTGCTATCTACGATGGAATGGGTTTCAACCTCCTCAATAGGTATTATAAAACTGGGATCCTCCTTGGGATCATCAATCTCATTTTCCTCAGCAGAAGGCTCCAATAGCTGCTAATCTTTGTTAATTCTGACTACCCCTAGATTTTTAGGGGCAAGGGCTGTTGCATAGCATTCCCTAGCTATCTTCTGACTACTCTGAACAACACCTACTTGTCCATGGACAACATACTTCAAACATTGGTGGACCGTAGAAGCCATAACATGCATTTTGGAGAGCCAAGACCTCACCAATATTGCATTGTAAGATGTTAGGAAATCCATCACAACAAACAGTACTCTTACCATACTTTTAATAGGTCTCTTGCCTAACAATACTTCCTCTTTGAACTCCCCAATCACATCTGTAGAACTTCCTGTGAAGTTTGTTCGAACGTTGTATAACCGAAGGGTTTCTCATTTGCTTGTAGGATAATAAAAACAAGATGTTTGCCGAACTGCCTGTATCAATCAGAACCCGACGTATATCGTTTCCCCCTATTGAAACCCTTATTACCACTGCATCTTCATGAGGCCCTGCAATGTCCCTCAGGTCATCCTCATCAAAAACTACAAAGGGGGATGAGGATTGAAAATGGTGGGTAGACATTCCGCCATCCAACTAGGTGTCCAAATTGTGGACATGCCTATTCCTTGATGAAGTAAAAGGTGCAGTCACAGTATCCCCTCCGAAAATAGTTAGTGATTCAAAAAAGCTGATCAGATCGGAAACCGTTTTGGTTTTGTCTATTATCACCCCCACCTGATTTCAACTCAAATCTGGATCCAAATACTCAGAGTCTACATCAAATCTTTCATCAATTACCATTGCACCCTCTTGTGTTGATGTCCCAGGATTGGTCGAAGGACCTGTCCGAGGAGTATTGGTTTGCGCATTATCCGGTATGCTTCCCCTTCGCTTTTTGACGTAAGCCCCCAATTTTCCCATTTAAATGAGGTCCTGGACCTCCTTTTTCAAGTCTATACAATCGTGAGTATCATGGCCTATGTCATTGTGGTACTGGCAGAAGTGAGTGCTCCGGTTTTCTCTAGGGGACTGTAATGCTGCTGGTTTTCTAAAATGTACCTCATTCTTAGTCTTGTCATAAACTGTAGCCACACTCTCCCTCAACTCAGCAAACCACACAGGCTGAACCCATGCCCCTCTTACTTCTGGTATGTTGGCTCTATAACCGGACTGGTTATATTGATTTTACCTTGACCGGTTGAACCCTTGTCTAGTCTCTTTGGCCCTATAACCGGACTGGTTAGTAGCTGGAGGAGTTGTTGTTGTAGTAGTAGATCTCACTTGGTGGTGTACTTTGGTTTTTTTGGTCTCTTCTACGTTGATTTTCTTTCCTACTTGATTCAACAAACCACCCCAAGTCATAACCTTCTTCTGATTCTTTGAATAGGCTAGATTTCCTGGATTTAAACCTTTCCTAGGGGAAGCAATTACAATTTATTCAAAGCAATCTGCTAGCCCATTATCCGTGTTCACAAAATGATTAATGTACTCCTCCAGGGACTCGTTTGGTTCCTGAGCACAATGGATAATGGTGTCCCCATTACCCTTGAGTTCCTTACTTCCAACAAATTACCTCTGGAAAGCAACCCAGAACGTATCAAAATTTCTTATACACCCCTGAGGAAGACTGTTGTACCATTTGAAGGCACTTCCTGTGAAAGTTTGGGAGAAGTCCCTACACAATAGCTTGTCATCATCGTCAAAATTCATCATTAAGTTCTTGAACTATTCCAGATGGTTGTCCATATCTCGACTACCATCATATTTCTACATCTTAGAACTATTAAAACTCTTAGGAAGATGTCTGGAAAGTATTTTTGCAGACAAAGACGATTGCCTCCAGTTTTTACTACGGCTAAAAACAATATTTTCATTAGGGATTACAAAAATACACGGTTCAGACTGAAAGACAAATAGATCAATCAACAACTGATCAATATACTTTTTGGCTGACCCCTTACCCTTACCATGGTGCTTCTTAAGCCTGCCATGCCTATCCCTATTTCTTGAATGTTTTTAGTCAACCTCATTTTCTTTTTAGATCTTCCCTCATCACTACTTGAAGATAATGATTCTTCAAAATCTGCCTCATTTGATGAGCTGCTAGAGAACTCAGATGCAGAACTCTCCACAGGCGTAGATCGGTGTGTCTTCTTGGAACTGAGATGGGTTTTCAAAGACTGCTCGTTTTGTCCAGGATTGTCAGTATGGTGAAGTATTGACATTCCAGACTTTTCCTTAACTCATTTTTCTGCTTGTTTTATTGCTCTCAGTTCCTCTATCTCAACCCTCAACTGGTCTCGCTTCTTGATGATATACTCCTTATTTTCCCTTGCACCTTCCACCTCAAGAGGTGGAACATTCTGCTCATTCGGATCCATCCGAATAACGTTTCTTGCTAGTTTTGAATTGTGAAATTCAGGCACCATCGTGCTCCCACTATGGTCGCCAACTTGGTGTGGTTTATTTCTGTCTGAGGGTAATTTTGTAAAGTATTTTGGATGTTTTGTGGAATTTAATGTTTAGAGTAGTGGGTATTGAGATAATTAAGGTGTGTGCTAGCAGTAAATTATGATTACCCTTCATTAATGAAAGTGGTCGGGGTATTTATACTTAATTATTGATCCATGGGCCTATTGGGTCGGGTAGTGAAGTCGGGTCAAACCCATTAGCAATCTGTTGTGAAGTGACCAACATCTAGCTTAGTCAGCATTTATTACATTTGTCCTGTTCGGTCTTTTACAATAGTGTTTTGGTCCGAACTGCCCATCGGATTAAGACTGAATTGAGTAGCTAAAATATCCGACCTCATTAGTTCACATGCCAAAAAGACTTGCAAAAATCTCATGTTGTTCTTGAACATTAAAACCAATAATACCATAGTGAGAACATCCCAAGGATTTTCCTCACTTATAATGTTTGCCACCTTCTATTGCTCCCTCTCCACCACGTCTCATATTATGTGAAACTTGATATCTACGTGTTTACTTCTCTCATAGAACTTCATATTTTTCACATAATATATAATATATAAAATTAGTTAAATCATACCTTTGTGGAGGTTTGTTAATTCTATGTGCTATATCTCTCACCAATTGATTACTATCAAGATCATGTTGCTCGCCAATTTGATTATCTGAAGTTTATGGAACAATAAACTCTCAAAAATATTCAAACTCAGAAAAGGGGTGGACTTCCTTGACATGAGTGGAAGTTGACCAAGTATGAAGTCTTTTTCGGTAGAAACATCCTCAGCTTCACTCTCTAGTTCAGACTCATTATGGACTTCATATTTTTTTTTTGGTAGTACTAGTTTTGGTCTTCATCGCCTTCATTGAATGTATATCATCCTCATTGAAAATCACATATCAACTGATCAAAACCTTATGACATCCAGTTTCCATGCACCACGACCTATACCATTACTACTTCTGGATAGTCGATGAACAAACACTTTAGTATTCTTAACTAAAGCTTATATTACTTTACATATGCGTAGACAACACATATAAACACCATCATATGTTCTAGCACATGTTTCTTTCTAGTTTATTTTTTAGGATATTTAAACATTGAGCGTCGTAGATGGAATTATGTTGATGATATACATAGTTATTGATACAAATTCTCCCCAGAACTCTTGACCCATTACAATTGATAAAAGCATACACCTGACCTTTTCCACCAAGGTTTGGTTCATCCTTTTAGCAAACTCATTATTTTGAGGAGTTTCTCTTACAATTCAGTGTTTAGAAATGACAAGTTTAGAACAATAGAAAGTGAATGCCTCATTTACATATTTCAAGCCATTGTCAATTCTCAACTTCTTTATAATTTTTCCAGTCTGATTCTCCACCAGCCTCTTTAAGCTATTAAAAGTATCAAATGCTTCATATTTGGTATTCAAAAGTATAACTTATACTTTTCTAGAGTAGTTATCAATCAAAGGTATGAATTAACTTGCACCACCCATGGTGGGTTATCGTGTCAGACCCCAAAGATCTGAATAAACACATTCAAGCACATAATTTGTCTAATGGTTACTAGGCATAAATTTAACCCTCTTGCTTTTACCTAGCACACAACTTTCACAAAATTTCATCTTCTGAATTATGTTACGATCCAATAACGTTTTTTGGTTAAGCTTGGTGTGGTTTATTTTCGGTTGAGGGTAATTTTGTCCAGAGTTTTGTGGTGTTTCAAAGGTATTTAATGTTTGGATAGATTGTAGTGAGAGTCTTGAGCTGCCTGGTTGTATTTAATTTTCATTACCCTCATTAATGAAAGTGGTTGGGTATTTATACCCTTAATTGTGGGACACATGGGCTTTCGGGTCAACTTATGGATTCAGGTCGAGTTTCAAGACCCACTAATCTTTAAGCAAGTAGGTAATTAGCTTAGTCATGAAGTGATTTAAGTTTTAATACATTTAATCATGTTCGGATGGTTCAATGGGTGACTTTTGTCCGAATTGCCCCTGTCCGGTTCCCTTAGTGAGTGGTGAGAAAATCCGGACTCATCAGTAGCCCCTTTTTTAGGTTGTGCTCGAAGGCCTTTGGAAAAACCTAAAAAATAGTTCAAGTGTAATCATAACTTCGTCCGAACATTTCAAAATGTGTAACGACTTTACCCGGACAGACTGAAATCCTTGGAAGCTGAGCGGTTCTGCGATAGTTAGTGGGACATGTGTCCTTCTCTGATTCGCCTCACCAGCCATTTTCCTCCTAGAAAGGCGCTTCCACTTGTTTAAAAAAAACAACCTCTTAATTAATGTTGGTGACATCAACGCCGTCTTTAATCATTCCACATATCTTTTCGTCTTCTCCTAGGTATCAAAGCATCATTTTTCTTTTTAGTATAAATTAGTTCACTTTTCACTGTTTTATCATCCTCATTATCTCTACTCTGTTAATCTTCAAAGTTTTCACCTTCCAAAAAACCCTTCTTTTGTTGTGAGTTTATGTTCACGGCAAGAAACACCCTAGTAAAAGGTGGGTGGCTCAACTTATCGGAGTTAGAAAAAGCTCAAAAAGTCGAGAGAGAAAAGCGCATTGCTGCGGGTCTCCCTGTTTCTCCTATTGTCAAGCCTGATATACCAAGCTCAGAGCCTGATCAGGGTTCATCTTCTGCCAAGAGTTCTACACCTAGAAGGTTATTTCAGCTTATTCTTTCTCCAATTGTTTCAGGCTCATCGGTACAAGAGTCAGAGCCTGTTGTTGAATCTGAACAGGCGGTTACAAGCCTTAGGAAACCTTCCCCATTCATTGTCATGGAGTCAGATGCTGACATTTCTCCGGAGAAATTGGTAGATAGACGAAGGGGTCGTCTGGTAAAAAGGGCAGGTTGCTGGTATACAGCCTAAACCAAAATCCACGCCTTCGAAATCCGGGGCAAAAAGTAAGACTGCAGGGTCAGAAGCACCCATCAAAACTTCCAAGGACAAGTTGTCCGGTCCGGAGGCAAGCAGTTCAAGTCTTCGAAAAGAGACCTCCGGGTCAGAGCCCCAGCCGGACTCTAGACCACAAGAGGGAAAAGACGCTCAACAATCCGGAGGGCCTACTGAGCCAACCATTAGCTCTCCTCCCCCTAGAACAGTTGGCAATCCCTCCATGGTAATGGAGGAGTCATGGAGGACAGCATCGAAGAAGCCCCTTTTGAGACTGATGTCTCCGGGCAAACAAGCGAAACTGCCATCACTAGGAAGAGCAAAGGCAAGGAAAAAGTATGTTTAAAGTATCCGGACCTGCCGGAGTGCCTTGTGGGAAAAGTGGGGCCTTGTTTCCACAAGGTAAGTGTTAAATATCTGCTGGCCATGCAGAAGATTAATTACACTTTTATTCACATAACTGAACTTGTCCGGATGAGGACGAAGTGGGGGATTCCGGATAATGTTAAAGTAAGGATTCCAATTGATCCAAAGACGCCCATGGATTGTAAGCTCAACGAGATTGTCTTCTATACTGAGTTATTCAAATAGGGGCTTAGGTTTCCCTTGGACCCATAAATAGTCAGATATTTCCATCTGATAAAGCTTTGCCCAAGTCAACTAAGCCCTAATGCATGGTTCACCCTTATGGCATGTATCATGGCTTCAAGGCTCTCCGGAATTCCTCTTCCGATGGAGCAATTTGCTGCTCTAGCAAGCCTCTGCAGAAATTACATCATCCCTTTCTACCACTTCAACATGAGTGACGAATACAAGGTGGTGGATGACTTACTCGAGTCGGAGGAAAGCTGGAAGAATCAGTTTCTGTTCGTCAACGGTGCCTGGGAGAATGGAAAGAAAATCAAAGCTGGCGTCAACCCAAGCATGCTTACCAGCAGATGGCATAGTGATGGTAACAATCTCACCACATACTTCTATTTTTTACTTATACCAATTTTTTTATCTAATTCTTCTTCTTTTGCTTTTTGGTAGTGCTGCCCAAGGATTTCAACGATTACTTAGAGGCTGGGCAGACTACCCGTGCCAAGCTAAATGCTTGGGCTGCTAAAACATAGGGAAACCGCTTCCACAACTGCTTTACCGGAGGCAATCTTACCAGATCCTATCTTTGGGATCTGTCTTGGGAGGAATTAACCACTCCACCCCCTCCGGGAGTGATTCTCCGGAAGGCAGAGGGAAAGGATGGGAAATTGGTCTTGCCAGGCAGAGCTAAAGCCCCAATCAAGATGAAGGGCAAAAAAGCTAAGGCCAAGCAAGGTGTGGTAGAGGCCAATCCTACCGAGGTGGAGGAAGCTGTCCCAACAAACCCAGAGGGACAAGTTCAAGGGCAGATCAATGATGCCTTACTACAAGTGGTGGAACACGAGAGCACCAAAGAAGTAGTTGGGTCTCCAAAACCTCAAAAGATCCCCAAAAAGGACAGAAAAAAGGGAGCAGAAGGTGGAGACCGGGATGCCAAGAAAAAAAAAACTTCCAAGGGAGATTAGGTTTCTCTCCGGGCTCCGGAGCCACTACCTCCAGTTGACCCTACTGACCCTACTCAAGCGGAAGAGATCCCCGGTGAATTTCAAACCGGAGAGGGTGTAGGAGGGGATATCAGTATTGATGGTGTCGACATCACTGGGCTTGAGGGGATTGGTCTCTACTTTGAAAACCTCCCTAGAGATGATTTTGCTGGGCTCTACCTTCCCCCAGGATCTTCGAACACCGTCACATTCAACGGTAAGTCTTTTTTCGTTTCAAGTGAAAGAGATGTCATCGCTCACTTCATACTGAGCAATGTCCAGCCAGTGCTTAATTTGGAGAAGCAAGTACAAAATTAGTCAGCCATCATCAATACCCTCAATTCTGACAAAGAGAAACTGTCTAGCGATATTATTAGTGCCAACCAAAATACTAAGGCATTGAGGAAAGAGAATGAGGAGTTGAAGAAACGTCAGGAGGACTTAGCCAAAAGGTTGGCCACTTCGGAAGAAGTTGTTAAAGAACTCCAATTAAAGCAATCCAATCTGGTAAAAGACCTTTTTTCTTCAAAAGAGTAGGTGAAGGCCAAAGATAGCATCATTCAGGCCTGAACTAATGACAAGATCTCTCTTGAAAACAATATCTCCAAGGCTGAGCAAGAAAAGGCTGTCTTGTTAAGGGAGAATGAGAAAACAATCCAGGCTAGGATTGATGCTTACACCAATGAGGTTATAGATTCTCAGGAGGCAAGGTATGCTGAAGTCAAGTCAGATATGGTCATGCTCTTCCATAAAAAATTTCCGAAGAGGACATTGGGAGATTTATGGCGATTTTTGGAGTACGAAGACCTTCCCCACCATACTATGGCTGATGGTGATAATCATGGCTATTCCAGTGGCTGGGATGACACCGCCGATGAAGAAGAAAAGACTGGGGAGAGTCCGGATGACGACCCAAAGAAGAAGAAACCAAGTGAGGCTGAGCCATCTACAAAAGCCCAGTCGTAGAGTATCAATTATCTTTTTAATTTTGTTGTGATTGAACCAAAGTCCTTGGATGACCAATGCATTTTTTGTAACCATGTCCGGTCCTCGTCCGGATAAACCTTTCTTGTTTTGACAATTCAAAGTCCTTGGATGACCAAGACATTTCGTATGTTTTAATGGGTAGTTTTATTTTGCATAACTCCTGCATCGTTTCATGGTTATTTTTCAATTTTGGTGGCTAATGTTTAAACAACCCTTAGTTATTTCACAAGTATTTTGAAGTGAGAGTGTTTAAATTCTCCGATGACCAATGTTTAAGTATTCATCACTCCACCAATTTAATCCGGTCTGCTATTGATAAAAAAATTCAAAGAAAACTATTAATTGAAAAACTCCGAACCTTTTAAGAAGGCATCAAATTTTATAAAAAAGCCCGGACACCTCATTACAACCTCCCCGCGCCACCAGGGTAGGAAAGAGTATACCCCCAAATATTTACATGAACTTTTAAACAAGTAAATATTTACATAGTTTTTATTCCAAGTACAACCGGAGGTGTTCAATGTTCCAGGGGTGATTCAAAATCCTTCCATCTTTTTCTTGGAGCCGGTATGTCCCAGGCTTAAGATTTTCATTGACCACATAGGGTCCTTCCCAAGTTGGAGCTAACTTACCGAACTGCTTTTCTTTAGTATGTAGGAAAACGTTTCTCAATACTTTATCCCCTGGTTGAAAATCTCTTCTCTTAACTTTAGAAGCAAACCTGCTTCTCATCAAACCTTGATAGTGTGCAGCTCTAAGGTGAGCCTTAACTCTTCTTTCTTCTACTAAGTCAAGCTGGCTTCTGACTGCCACTTCGTTAGTGTGTTCGGAAAATTTATGAAATCGAAATGAAGAAAGAGTAGCTTCTATGGGAGCTATGACATCCACCCCATATACTAAAGCAAAATAAGACTCTTGTGTTGCAGCCCCGGGAGTGGTCCGGTAAGCCCACAAGACTTCTTGCAAGTAACTTGGCCATTTTCCAGCAGCCCCTTCTAAATTTTTCTTCAAACCGGACAACATTGTCCTGTTAGCCACTTCAACCTGACCGTTTTCCTGTGGGTGGAAAGGACAAGAAAAACAGTGTTGAATGCCTCTAGAGACACAGAAAGCCCCTATTTCCTTATTGTCGAATTATGGTCCATTGTCTGTTGTTATCTTCTGTGAAATTCCAAATCTGCAACAAATATTAGAGATAATGAATTTGATAACAGATTTCGAGGTAGTTCCTGCCAATGGGGCTGCTTCGATCCACTTCGAAAATTAATTAATGGCAACAATTATAGTTCTACACCCCCCGGATGCCATGGGCAGAGGTCCCACTAAATCCAACCCCCATCAAGCAAAAGGTATTGGCTCAGAAATTGACTCCAAATGGACAGTTGGGGTATGGATTTCATTACCATATTGCTGGCATGGATCACACTTTTTTACCAACTCCTTGGCATCTTGCATTATAGAGGGCCAATAGTACCCAGCTAATAAAACTCTTCTAGTTAGAGCCCTGAATCCACAGTGTGCTGATCCCTCACCATCATGTAATTCGGAGAGTACTAATTGAGACTCATTGATCCCCAAACATCGTAAGAGGGGTTTACTATAAGATTTCTTATAAAGAATATCTCTTAGAATGACAAAACCACGATCCTTGTACATTACTTTCCTTGCTACTGTTTTTTCCGGAGGCAAGATGCCATCTAAGAGATATTGAAGGAGAGGAAATCTTCAATCTTGAGGTTGTTTTATCTGTATATTCAAACTTTCTTATTCCTTATCTGGATTGATTTGAATGGATGGGCACTCTAGCACATGAATCCAAGGGTAGGACTCAGTATAAGCTATGGTGGCCAAAGAGTCTACTAGTGTATTTTCTGTTCGGGGTATGTGCTCATAGGTGATGCTTTTGAAATTAAGTGCCACTTCTTTAAGAAGAAGTAAGTATTTAACCAGCTGCTCCTTTTTGGCTTCGGATTGACCTTGTGCATGATGGATAAGAAGCTGAGAATCACTCATTAACCTGACCCTTTTGGCTCCACAAATAAGAGCTAATTTCAAGCCAGCTATAGCAGCTTCATATTCGGACTCATTATTAGAAGCCCTGAAAGTAAAACATATAGCTTGGTACATTCTGTCACCGTACAAAGAGGTTAAACATATCCCAGCACCACATCCCATGGTACTTGATCGACCATCAGTCCGGGCGACCCAGACTTTTTTGTCTTTCACACCGGTTGCTTGCTTAGTATCCCTATCTGAATGGAATTCAACAAAGAAATCAGCCACAGCTTGGGCTTTGACTGCTGTTCGAGGAGCAAAATCGATATCGTAGTCTCCCAGCCCTACTGACCACTTGGTCATTCTACTTGAAATGTCATCTTTTTTGAGAATATTTTTCAAAGGAAATGAAGTCCGGATGATGATGGAATAAGCTTGAAAATAGGGCCTCATTTTCCTTGCAGCAATTACCAGGGCCAGCACCAACTTCTCAAGCTTCAAATATCATTTTTCTGCATCTACCAAGCTTTTGCTGATATAGTACACTGGATGAGGATAATTTTCCACCTCTCTTACTAATACTGCACTTATTGCACAATCAACGACTAAATACACATAAAGCGTTTCTCCATCAACAGGTTTAAACAAAGTCTTAGGGAAGACAAATGCTTCTTAATTTCATCAAAGGCCTCATCACACTTTGAGGACCAGTTGAAGTCCTTGCACCTTTCGAAGTTTGAAAAAACGGGGCACACCTGTCCGAACGGTTTAATGCAGCCAGCCTCCCAGTCAATCTTTGTACCTCTTTAATATTCAGAGGAGGCTCCATTTAGAGTAAAGCATTAAGTTTGGTCTAGATCAGGCTGTATCCCTCGCTCACTTATCACATACCCCAAGAATTTCCCGGACTGCACTCCAAAGACACACTTTTATGGGTTTAATTTCAAATTTACTTTCACTAAGTTAGCAAAAGTTTCTTGGAGATCTGCCAAGTGTAGCTCTTCGTCCACACTTTTCACCATCATGTCGTCGATGTAAACTTCCATGTTTCTTCCAATTTGATCAGAAAAAGCCTTGTTTACCAACCTCTGATAAGTATCCTTAGCATTTTAACCCAAATGACATTACTTTGTAACAATGAAGGCCCCTATCAGTAACAAATGTAGTATGCTCTTGATCCTTCGGATCCACTTTAATCTGATTATACCTGGAGAAAACATTCATAAAGGATAGAAGCTTGTTTCCAGATGTGGAGTCCACCAACTGATCAATTCGGGGGACCGAGTATAAATCCTTTGGGCAAGCTCTGTTGAGATCTGTGAAATCGATGCATATACGCCATTTGCCATTTTTATTTTTTACCAATACCGGGTTGGCCGTCCATAAAGGATATTGAGATTCCTTTATGTGCCCCATTTTAGTAAGTCGGTCGACCTCTTGAACTATGACATAAGCCTTTTCCTTAGAAAAAGCTCTTCTCTTTTGCACCACAGGTGCTATGTCCCTTCAGATGGACAATTGGTGTGATATAATATCTGCTGGTACTCCGGTAACATCAGCATTGCACCTGATGAGTCCGAATATTGTTACCTCTCCGGACGGGGATAGTTCGGACCAAGGTCACCGGACAGGACAAGGTAGTTCGAACACCTTACCCATTGGATTGTTCGAGCAAGGACTAAAGTACTTAAAAACCTAAACACTTCTTGACTAAGCTGCTTGCTCTCCTACTAAGAGCTCATGGGTCCTTGAACATGACCCGGGTCCATTAAACATGACCCGAAAACCCAAAGAGCCCAAATACAATGGTATAAATACCCAACCACCCGCATTAAATATGGGTAATGAAAATTAAATACAACCAGGCTACTCAATTCTCCCTCTACTCTCTACTCAAACATTAAACATTTACAAACCTTCCCAAACTCTAAACAAATTAAAAAATTACCCTCAAATGAAAATTAACCACATAAAATTGGCGACCACAGTGGGAGCACGAAGGTGCCTGAATCGAGCATTCGAAACCAACCAGAAAAATCAGTCCGAATGAATCCGGACGTCTTGAAGGTACCACCAGCTTTGCTTGAAGTGATGGGTGAAAATGATGAATACACTATCGAGGAGCGCGATAGGTTAAAAGGTGAGATAGAAGCTCCGAGGGTAGAAAAGGCAAATATGGGCATGAAAGAAAAGTCAAAAGCATCAGTTGCTCATCACACCGATAACCCTAGAGAGCATGAGCCTTCAAAGATTCATGTGAGTACCAAAAAGACTCATGCCAGCTCCAAAAAGTCTCACCGGTCTAAGCCAGTGGAGAGTTCTGATTCAGACTCAGAGTCTTCTGATAGCTCCTCGGATGATGAAGGAGTTGAAGAGTCCTTGTCCTCTAGCAGCGATGAGGGCCGAACTAAAAAGAAGCAAAAGTTGATCAAAAAATATTCAAGGAAAAGGGATAGACATGGGAAATTGAAGAAGAATATTGGCAAAGGGTCATCTCACAGCCGGAGGCATGTAGATAAGATGCTGATGGATCCTTTTGCCTTCCACGATGAACCAGGTATCTTTGCAACTCCTAATGAGGATACTGTGTTCAGTCGTGGCCGAAATTGGAGACAATTTCCATTGTCTTCCAAAATTATGTCCGGAAACCTCCCTAAGAGGTTTGATAGCACTAAAATGGAGAAGTACGATGGCAGTACTGATCCGAACAACCATTTGGAGATATTTAAAAACTTCATGATGAACTTTGATGATGATGACAAGCTACTTTGTAGAGCATTCTCCCAATCCTTTACGGGGAGTGCTCTAAAATAGTACAACAGCCTACCACAAGGTTGCATCAAGAATTTTGATACCTTTTGGGTGGCCTTTCGAAGACAGTTTGTTGGGAGTAAAGAGTTGAAGGGCAATGGGGACACAATAATCCATTGTGCCCAGGAACCGAACGAATCATTGAAAGAATATATAAGTCGTTTTGTAAACACCAAGAATGGGCTGCCTGATTGCTTCGAGCAAGTAGCAATAGCATCCTTAAGACATGACTTAAACCCTGGAAATTTGGCTGATTCAGTGACCCAGAAAGAAAGCCATGACTTGGGGAGGTTTGCTAAATGAGGTTGGAAAGCAGATTAACATTGATGAAACAAAGAAAACTAGGGTGCACATGCAGGTGAGGTCTACCCCGGTTGCACCAAACCCCAATCAGAATTAGTCCGGGAACAAGGCAAAAGAGACCGGACAGGGGCATAGCAGCGCTAAAGCTCAATCTCAGCCAGCTGCACCTGCTCAGAGTCAACAATCCAGAAATAAGAGAGGACCTTGGGTTCAACCGGAGTGGTTTGCAGAATTGAAAGAAAGTGTGGCCGCCATTTATGATAAAACAAAGGAAGAGGTACACTATAGAAGACCGGCCGCACTGCAATCTCCTAGAGAACATCGTAATAACTCTTTTTGCCAGTATCACAATGATACTGGCCATACCACCGATGATTGTATAGCCTTAAAACAAGAGGTTCAGAACTTGATTGAAAGGGGAAAGATGGGGGCATATGTCAAAAGAAGAGGAGGTAATAGGCCAGTATTACCTCTTCGACCGATATTAATACTCCAGGGACCTCTCTGGGGTCATCAATTTCACCCTCACCCCCAGAAAGCCCCTCAAATTGCTATTGCTCGTTGATATGATTTGCCCCCAACGTCCGGGGCGCCAGGGCTGTAGCATAATATTTCCTTGCAACCTTCTGACTGCTTCAGACAACTCCCACTTGTCCTTGAACAGCATATTTCAAACACTGGTGGACTGTCGAGGCCACTGCATGCATTCTAGAGAGCCAAGACCTCCCTAAAATAGCATTATAGCAAGTGGGACAATCTACCACAATAAAAAGTATCCTGACCATCTTCTTGAAGGGGCCCTTGCCCAACAGAACTTCCTCTTCGAACTCTCCGATCACCTCTGCTGAGATGCCAGTAAAGCCCACAATTTATCTGTCCGAACTCTGAATTACAGCTGGATTTTTCATTCTATTGTAAGTGGTTAAGAAAAGGATATTGACTGAGCTTCCAGTATCCACCAAAATTCGTCTTATGTCATTGCCCCCAATGGAGGCTCCTATGACAACAACATCTTCATGAGGGCCATCTATATCTTTTAAATCATCTTCATCAAAAACAATGAAGGGGAATGGAATTTGCGATTGATAGGAAGTCATGCCTCCTTCTAGCTGGGTAGCTAAAGTATGAACGTGCCTCTTCCTTGAAGAAGGAGTAGGAGATGTCATAGTATCCCCTCCAAAAATTGTAAGTGACTCAAAAAACTTAATGAGCCCGGAGACTATCCTAGAACATTCCTCAATGGTACCCACTCTATTTCGAGTTGAATCAGGATCCAAGTATTTAGATTCCACATCAAACCTTTCGATTATAACCATGGCTCCCTCCGGAGCAGCATTACTTGGACCAACCCGGTGAGTATTGTCAGGCCTATTACCTCCTCTTCTTTTAACATAAGCCCCCAGCTTTCCCCTCTCAATCAAGTTCTGAACTTCTTGCTTTAAAGCTATACAATCATCGGTGGTATGGCCAATATCATTGTGATACTGGCAGAAAGAGTTATTGCGGTGTTCTCTAGGGGATTGCAGTATGGTCGGTCTTCTATAGTGCACCTCTTCCTTTGTTTTATCATAAATGGTGGCCACACTTTCTTTCAATTCTGCGAACCACTCCGGTTGAACCCAAGGCCTTCTCTTATTTCTGGATTGCTGACTCTGAGCAGGTGCAGCTGGCTGAAATTGAGCTTTAGCCCTGCCATGCCCCTGTCCGGTCTCCTTCGCCTTGTTCCCGGACTGATTCTGATTGGGGTTTGGTGCCACCGGGGTAGACCTCACCTGTTTGTGCACCCTCGTTTTCTTTGTTTCATCAACGTTAATCTATTTACCAACCTGATTCAGCAACCCTCCCCAAGTCATGGCCTTCTTTCTAGTCACCGAATCAGCCAAATTGCCAGGGTTCAAGCCCTGTCTCAAAGATGCTATTGCAACTTGCTCGAAGCAATCAGCCAACCCATTCTTGGTGTTCACAAAACGACTTATATATTCTTTTAAGGATTCATTCAGTTCATGGGCACAATGGATTATTGTGTCCCCGTTGCCCTTTAATTCTTTACTCCCAACGAACTGCCTTTGAAAGGCCACCCAAAAAGTATTGAAATTCTTGATACAGCCTTGTGGTAGGCTGTTATACCATTTTAGAGCACTCCCCGTAAACGATTGGGAGAATGCTCTACAAAGTAGCTTGTCATCATCATCAAAGTTCATCATAAAGTTTTTAAATTGCTCCAAATGGTTGTCCGGATCAATACTGCCATCGTACTTTTCCATTTTAGTGCTATCAAGCCTCTTAGGGAGGTTTCCGGACAGAATTTTGGAAGACAATGGAGATTGCCTCCAATTTCGGCCACGACTAAACACAGTATCTTCATTGGGAGTTGCAAAGATACATGGTTCATCGTGGAAAGCAAAGGGATCCATCAGCATCCGGTCTACATGCCTCCGGCTGTGAGATGACCCTTTGCCAATATTCTTCTTCAACTTTCCATGTCTATCTCTTTTCCTTGAATATTTTTTGATCAACCTTTGCTTCTTTTTAGTTCGACCCTCATCACTGCTAGAGGATAAGGATTCTTCAACTCCCTCGTCATCCGAAGAGCTATAAGAAGACTCTGAGCTTGAGTCAGAAATCTCCACTGGCTTAGACCGGTGAGACTTTTTGGAGCTGGCATGAGTCTTTTTGGTACTCACACGAGGCCTTGAAGGCTCATGCTCTCTGGGGTTATCGGTGTGATGAGCAACTGACGCTTTCGATTTTTCTTTCATGCCCATCTTAGCCTTTTTTGCCCTCAGAGCTTCTATATCGCCTTTTAGCCTATCGCGCTCCTCGATAGTGTATTCATCGTTTTCACCCACCACTTCGAGCAAAGCTGGTGGCACTTTCGGGGCGTCCGGATTCATTGAGATTGACTTTTCTTGTTGGTTTCGAATGCTCGATTCAGGCACCTTCGTGCTCCCACTGTGGTCGCCAATTTGGTGTGGTTTAATTTATGTCTGAGGGTAATTTGGTAATTTGTTCAGAGTTTTGTGGAAGTCTATGGGTGTTTAATATTTTGTGTAGAGAGTAGAAGGAGAATTAAGCAGCCTGGTTGCAGTTAATTTTCATCTTTTTTATTTAATGCAGGTGGTTGGGAATTTATACCCTTACATTTGGGCTTTATGGGTTTTCGGGTCATGTTTAATGGACCCGGGTCACGTTTATAGACCCATGAGCTCTTAGTAGGAGAGCAAGTAGCTTAGTCAAGAAGTGTTTAGGTTTTTTAGTATTTTTGTCATAGTTCGAACAGTCCAATGGGCTAAGTGTTCGAAGGGGCCTGTCCGGTCTGGTGGTCTTGGTCCGATCTGTCCCTGTCCGAAGAGGAAGCAGTATTCAGACTCATCACCCCCAACGTCCGAGGAGCCAGCGTTGTTGCATAACACTCTCTTGCTACATTTTGGCTGCTCCGAACAACTCCCACTTGTCCTTGCACAACATACTTCAAGAATTGGTGGACTGTTGAAGCCACGACACACATCCTAGAGAGCCAAGATCTCCCCAAAATAGCGTTGTAACAAGTGGGGTAATCCACCACAACGAATAGTATTCTAACCATCTTTTTAAAGGGGCCTTTACCCAATAAAACCTCCGCCTAGAATTCGCCGATCACATCTGCTGAGCTTCCTGTGAAACCCACAATCGACTTGTTCGAACGTTGAATTACTGCCGGATTTTTCATCTTTTTATAGGAAGTTAAAAATAGAATATTGGCAGAACTTCTGGTGTCTACCAAAATTTTCCTTATGTCATTGCCCCCGATGGATGCTCCTATGACAACAGCATCTTCATGAGGACCAACAATATCCCTCAAGTCATCCTCATCAAAAACAATAAAGGGAAATGGAATCTGTGATTGATAGGAAGTCATGCCTCCTTCCAGTTGGGTAGCTAAAGTATGAACGTGCCTCTTTCTCGAAGAGGCAGTTGGTGCTGTCATGGTGTCTCCTCCGAATATTGTAAGTGACTCCTAAAAGTTGATAAATCCGGACACCGACTTTCACTGTTCTGTGATAACACCCACTTTATTCCGGGTTGGATCAGGATCTAAATATTCTGATTCTACGTCGAACCTTTCAATTATGACCATAGCCCCATCCGGAGCCGACGTGCCTGCATTGTTTGGACCAGCCCAATGAGCATTATCAGGCTTATTTCCACATCTTCTTTTAACATACTCTCCCATCTTTCCTCTTTCAATCAAATTCTGGACTTCTTGCTTCAAAGCAATACAATCCTCAGTGGTATGGCCAGTATCATTGTGATACTGGCAGAAACAATTATTGCGGCTCTCCCTAGGAGACTGTAATGCAACCGGCCTTCTGTAGTGTACTTCGTCTTTTGTTTTGTCATAAATAGTGGCTACGCTTTCTTTCAACTCAGCAAACCACTCTGGTTGAACCCAAGGACCTTGTTTATTTCTAGATTGCTGGCTCTGAGCTGGCGCAGCTGGATGAGACTGAGCTTTGGCCCTGTTATGTCCTTGTCCAGTTTCCTTGACTTTGTTCCCGAACTGGTTTTGGTTTTGATTTGGCGCAGCTGGGGCAGATCTCACTTGCTTGTGCACCCTAGTTTTCTTTGTTTCATCAATATTAATCTGTTTACCGACCTGATTCAGCAAACCTCCCCATGTCATGGCCTTCTTCCTGGTTACTGAATCAGCCAAGTTTCCAGGGTTTAAGCCCTGTCCCAGAGAAGCTATTGCTACTTGTTCAAAGAAATCATCCAATCCTTTTTTGGTATTTACAAAACGACTTATGTATTCTTTTAAAGATTCGTTTGGCTCTTGGGAACAATGGATAATTGTGTCTCCATTGCCCTTTACCTCCTTACTTCCAACAAATTGTCTTCGAAATGCCACCCAAAAAGTGTCAAAATTTCTGATGCAGCCTTGTGGCAAACTGTTGTACCACTTCAGAGCACTCCCCGTAAAATATTGGGAGAATGCTCTACAAAGTAACTTGTCGTCATCATCAAAATTCATCATGAAATTTTTGAACTGTTCCAAGTGGTTATCCGAGTCTTTACTACCATCGTATTTTTCCATTTTTGTACTGTCAAACCTCTTAGGAAGGTTTCCGGACAGTATCTTGGAAGACAATGGAGATTGTCTCCAATTCCGGCCACGACTGAAAACGGTATCCAAATTAGGAGTTGCGAAGATACCTGGCTCATTATGGAAGGCAAAATGATCCATTAACAATCGTTCTACGTGTCTCCGGCTGTGACTGTGAGACGATCCTTTGCCCATATGCCTCTTTAACCTTCCATGCCTATCCCTTTTCCTTGAGTACTTTTTGACTAACTTTTGTTTCTTTTTAGAACGACCTTCATCACTGCTTGATGACAAAGATTCTTCAACTTCATCTTCATTTGAGGAGCTAGTGGAAGACTCTGAGTCTGAATCAGAGCTCTCCACCGGTTTAGACCGGTGAGACATTTTAGAGCTAGCATGAGTCGTTTTTGCACTCACATGAGTTTTTGATGGCTCATGCTCCCTTGGATTGTCAGTATGATGAGCTACTGACGCCTTAGACTTCTCTTTTGTGCCCATCTCTGCCCTCTTGGCAGCCCTCAGAGCTTCTATTTCAACTTTTAACCTATCTCGTTCCTCAATTGTATATTCATCATTCTCGCCCACCACTTCGGCAAAAGCTGGTGGTACTTCCTGCACGTCCGGATTCATCCGAACTGATTTTTCTTGATGGTTTTGAATGCTAGATTCAGGCACCGTCGCGCTCCCACTGTGGTCGCCAATTTGGTGTGGTTTATTTTCGGTTGAGGGTAATTTTTTCCAGAGTTTTATGGTGTTTCAAAGGTATTTAATGTTTGGATAGATTGTAGTGAGAGACTTGAGCTGCCTGGTTGTATTTAATTTTCATTACCCTCATTAATGAAAGTGGTTGGGTATTTATACCCTTAATTGTGGGCCACATGGGCTTTCGGGTCAACTTATGGATTCGGGTAGAGTTTCAAGACTCACTAATCTTTAAGCAAGTAGGTAATTAGCTTAGTCATGAAGTGATTTAAGTTTTAATACATTTAGTCCTGTTCGGATTGTTCAATGGGTGGCTTTTGTCTGAATTGCCCCTGTCCGGTTCCCTCAGTGAGTGGTGAGAAAATCCAGACTCATCAAAGCTCAATAATTCCTTCCTCACTCATATGCCCTAACCCCATATGCCATAAGTTGGTTAAATATCTCTCCACATTAGACACCCCATGTACCACTACAAACCCTTCAAAAACTAACACATCATCAATCCTATAATTTTTTTATAACAACACGTGAGCTTTGTAAAACCTTAAGTTTGATGTTTCCCCATTATATGTAAACTCTTCTTCCTCATATAACATGTCAATATAAAGAAGGTTTTGTTTAACATCGAGCACATACTTCACATATTTATCACTTTCTCAAGTCCTGTAGACAACTTGAGCCGAACTTTCATTATTCACTTTACACCACGAATCTCATTATTCCCAACGGTGAACTTACCACCATAAAAGAATCTCAAGTTTTCAAACTAATGTTTGTTGGAAGTCGGCAGAATGAAGCTTTTGAATCGAACATCGACTTATCATTATACCTGCAAGTAGAGATCATTAATTCATTAGTAAATTCATACTCATCTGAGACCAGTGCAACATCTCGAACATCGTGCTTCACATAGTTATCATCATTTCTCATATCTGGGAAATGTTTACTGATATGATTTTTTTCTTGCACAACCAACATCTCACTTTAGAACCATTCATAAATCTTGATAAGTTGGACTGATATTTTTTTCTCTTCTTGACCAAATCTCTTATTCCAAACTTGTCTCTCACATCCACTCCAAGATCATTAGAGTCATTCTTCATAATCATGTTTCGTTGAAGATTCTTTGAGTTAAAAAAACTATTTACTTCGGTCCTCGTACGGGAATATTTACCGCAAAGCATGATGTTAATAAAATGGTCATACACTTTCGGCAGAGAACCCAGTAGGATTAGTGTTTAATCCTCATCTTCCACCTTGACTTCAACTGCATTAAAGTAAAGAACGATGATATTTAAATCATCCAAGAGTGTTGGGATTTTCTTGTTACTATTCATCGTGAGTGTATACAACTATTTCTTATATGGATTTTTCTATGTAAATGGCTTATAATGGATTACATATCCCCAACGTGGTTGGTTCTTCAACTACCTATCGAAATATCTCGTCCCCCGAAGATCATAGCAATACTTAATCAATAATCAACCTAGTAATAATAAACTATTTCAGTGTTGATAGTGTTGTACAACCAACCTAGTAATATATAGTCACTCACTATATATTATATTATGGATTCTCAATTGTAATGCCACTTGTTTCAATAATTAATTTTAGAATGCATGACTTTTCACGATTAAACCTTCTAACATTATTATTTCCAGTGATTTGAAGAACTATTATCTTTCACAAAAGGCAGTTGCTTCCATCCAACCTATATTGTTAAAAGTGTACATTTGATTATTCGACAGGTTCTTGTAAGCGACGAGAGGTCCAGTAGTAAGTCCTTCACTTTCTAGTAATCACGAGTTTAAGATCAATGACTTACTGCTGTGAGCGAACGTAGGAGAGCTTTTCCATACCAAATTAAATTTGACAGAAAGTTACGCCAGCAATCATTTGTTTTAAGTAGTTCTAACGGCTCATGTATATATAATACTATTACAATGTTATTCGGCCTGCGGATGCTATATTTGTAAAGGATAAGGTTTGTTACAATTTGAAGTCTTATCTAAACAGAGTCGTTTGCTCCACTCTCCTACGTACACAGTTGTTTTTGTTCCTTTGACTTAGCCAGTTGAGCTTTCAGTTCCAAACCCTAACTTCACCTTCTCTTTTTTCGACTTGCCCTCTTCAAAACCTGGTTCAACTGTCTGTTTATTATCCTTCAATTCTTTCTCTCTAATGGCGAGAGACCGGTTAGGTCTTTGTCAAAACTTTTAAATCAGTGCAGTTAAAATTATGTATATATATAAACAATAATGAAAATTGTAGGTCCATAGCAACTATGATCTTTTGTTAATCAACATGTACCAATATATATTTGTATGCCGATCTTCATCATATAACTTTTCTCATGAATTTTAACATTGATCAATAACCTAAAAACATAGTAAATTCGTATAGTTTTTGAGAAATGGAAGATCGAATGAGTACATAACATAGTTTCACTTTGAAACTACTCCCAGTTGGTTCACTCTGTTACACTCAGCATAGTCTTAGTAGCATCATTGTCTTCAATAATACCCAGATCTCTGTCATGAGACATGGACTCGATACAAAAATAATGAGGAAGAAAGAAGTATATGGCTAGTAATGCCATAATTCCAAGATCAGTTTCTTCTCCAGCTCCTCGGCTGCGCGGATCTATCCAGTACACCAGGCTTATAAACCATAACGAGCCAAGGATCCGTAGCCCAGTTATAAGTCTCAGTAACGCCTCTGTTTCATCTCCATTAGATCTCACTCTGCAACCAAAATTCGTCAAATATTCAATCTTTCTTTCTTTTATGAACTAAACATCCCCATACGTTACCTGTTTATGTAAAAGAAGGCACACACAAACCAAACGCTCACGAGGGTTACTGTACTAGCAGCCCCTGGGTTCCTATACATTGACCAAATGGGGCTAACTTGGTCCTGTTTATTTATACATTCACACACAATTACGAACAAATAAATATATTTTGGGCCCCATGTAACTCTGTCTTTAATTCAATGGTCATGCTATTTACCTGAAACAAATGGTCAAGGAACAAATGCGATAAAGAACCAGCTGACACCAACAGCAAACATTGTTTCTTCGAAAGCGGAATCTACAAGATCGATGATAATCATAACATTAGAGGGTTTGAGATGTTTTTAATTTACTTGATCATCAAGAATCCTTCTACTCTTTTAGTTATCCAATCTTTCAAAAAACCCAGAGAGTAAGATACAAGAAACAGTTGTATCCTACAAGACATGGGAGATTCAAGATTTTACTAAAGATAGTAAGTATAGTAACATTGGAAGATGAAAAGCTCACCCCAGAAAGAGAATCAAGAACACCATAATGAAGCAAAAACCTTGAGAGCCAAGAATACAGAAAACATAGAGGGAGGCCGAAAATGAGGATATAGAAGAGTGGGTGGAGCATGAAATCAGCTATGGCGCCGGAGAAGAAAGGGAGGAGGTCGAATAAAGAAGCAATGTCGGGATTGAAAAAAGCGCTGATGGTATAGACGAGCGTGTGGTGGGGACTGAATCTGCCGTGGGTTATGGTTGCAAGAGCCATGCCTGAGGCCAACGCGTACATGAGGTGGGGACCTGGACCTGGCATTATCGGAGGAGTTTGGTTGATGAATATGCTCAAACGGTTTGTTGGTTAGTGTGCTTTGTGAATTATAGACTTATTCAATTTATGTAAACTTTTAAAAAACTACGCTCTAAACATTTCCCTTTTCCAACCCTTTATTTATATATGTGAAAAAATAGTATGCTGGTTACTCTTTTGGTTATGGTTCAAGTTCTTATGTAAAAGTGTTCTAAGATTTTTTTTTAATTCAAGAGTTTAAAATGTGGGTTTTAAAGTATCGCATTATCGCTTAATATCAAAAAAATAGTAAACTACTACCAATTAACATACGAATTATAAAATTGGACAAAAATATTCATATTAGTATAAATAATATGTTTGAAGCTGAAAACATATTTTTCCACATTTGAACCAAAGCATTTCATATACTTATTCTCTATTTACCATTTTTTCCCTTTTAAACCTATAAACCAAAGAACTAGCTAGACCATCGACGAACTCCGAATCGAAGTGTGATTCGTTGTTAGGGAAGACTGATTTTAAGCTATAATTTGTGTTTGAAGCATGCTTAACTCAATACATCATCTATTAGACCTATATTTGAACCACGAGACTTTAGAATTCTGAAATTATAGGTAAGAACTAGGTAATACTTTTTCATCTTTTTGTATTTGGATGGTTTAGGTTTAGTCTGGAAGTCTTGAATTAACATGAAATGAGTTGTTAGTTGGGGTTCATTAGTGAAACTCACCTTCGTACTCTAATTTTGGGTAAACATAGAGTTTCAGAGTATGAGAAGGTCGCAATATTTGCATATGATGTATTACATTTTAGTAATTAGGTTCCAATATATTGTGTGGTGTTATATTGTTTGATGTTTTGAGATTCTATTTTCGGTTTTATTCAATGCGAAGGTGAAACGATGCACGTCTCACATATTTTTTATCTTTCATAGACACGTCTCGCATCTTTTTTATCTGTCATCCACACGTCTTGCATTAGTTTGCATGTTGTGATTTGTTATACATGGGAATAGTATATTCGGATGTATGCATGTGCATGAGATGTTTATCTTACTGAATTCATGCATGTTATAAATTTTCATTATGTCTGGTCTCATACGGTTTTTCTATCTAGGTCTGTAGTCTTGGTTTATTTATCGACCCTTCTCACATGGTTTTGTTGCAGGATAAAATGTCTCATAAAGCATGGTTTTTTAGATCAGGTTAGTTAACATACTAAACTGTAGAAAACAGTGTTTCGTTTCCGGATAATCTCTGAAGTCTTGTAAACAATTTCTTATTGAAATATTTTTGGGGTTCTCCAAAAATTTCAATTGGATAAAATCAGAGATATATACTTCGAACAGAGAGGATGAAAATGATATGATCTTCTTTTCAACAGAACCCATATTTATAAATTCGACCAACCAAAAACAGTTTGGAAGTTAGGGCAGTTAGGGTATCTTAACTGGTTTTGTAATAAAACGGCTATAATTTAAAAGTTGAATAAAACGGTCAAATTTTGAATTTCGAAATTTTGTTGACTTGCAACAATAGCCGATTTAACCAAAATAAAATTTTTCCAAGCTGACCCCAGCCAGGGGCTCCGCCCCTTGACCCCGCTAATCGTGATATAATCTAACAAGCGTGCACTCCGCACTCTACGACTTGTTTGATAATATATCATGATTAAATTGGTCGACTAGTCGATCCAATTACACTAAAATAAATAACAATCTTCCCCCATTTTAGTGTAATTCATGATCTACTAAACACAATCATATCAAATATCAAATTTATGCATAAATGGAATATCGTAACGATTGAATTTCACATTAGTATATTACACATTCCAAATATTCGAATATCAAGGTATCACTAAGGATTGAACCTTTACTATTCACAATGAATACATGAAGATAATATACACATAAATTTACATTCTCACTTGTTCTTACTTGACACTATATTTTACTAGCCTTGTGTCCTTATCCTTCTTAAGCATATCAAAGCCAAGTCCTAGCTTCTTGAAGCGGCTAAACTTCATGCTCAAATAGGTAGTTCTTTTCATCTTGCACCTGCATATGCAATTTTTCAAAAGAGCTATTAAGAAGATAATCTTCAACCTTCACAACTTGCAGTTCTGAACACATACCTTGGGATGATATACAAATGTGTTCCAATATCTTGATGTTAAGCTTTCCACATTGAATTCAACACCTAATGTCATATTAGATGGGAATTGGGTATCTCAACATGAGAGATTTCAAATGGACTTTAATCCCATCCCAATAGCTGATTTGTGCACAAGATCTCTATTTAACCCCTTGGTTAAATGATCGGCTAAGTTATATTGAGTTCTCACAAACTCTACTGAAATAACATCATGCGTGATACGCTCACGAATCATACTGTGTCTAACACCTAAGTGTCTAGACCTGCCTTTGTAAACTTGTCTATAAACATTGGCCAAGGCAGCCTCACTATCACATCTGATAGATATAGGTGATATCGGTTTGGGCCACAACGGAATTTCATACATTAAATTTCTTAGCCACTCAGCTTCTTTACTCGCTGCTGCTAATGCCACAAACTCTGATTCCATTGTTGAATCAGTAATACAAGTTTGTTTCTTAGACGCCCAAGAGATAGCACCTCCCCCAAGTAGAAATACCCATCCATTTGTGGAAGAATGATCTTCCATATTGGAAATATAACTCGCGTCTGAATATCCTTCAAGTACAGAAGGAAATCCGGTATAAGTTAAACCATAATTCATGGTTCCTTTCAAATACTTGAATACTCGATTTAAAGCTTGCCAATGATGCGAACTAGGATTGCTAGTATACCTACTAAGTTTTCCAACAGCAAAGGCAATATCCGGCCTAGTGCTAGTCATGGCATACATAAGACACCCGATGGCTTTCGAGTATTCAAGTTGAGATACAGCAATACCTTTATTAGGTAGAAGCTTAAGACTAGGATCTATAGGTGTGCTTACCGGAGAACAATCTTTAAAATTAAATTTATTTAATATCTTCTCAATATAGTGAGATTGAGAAATCGATATACTATTGTTCTTTCGCTTGATTCTTATACCAAGAATCATTTCAGCTTCCCCCAAATCCTTCATCTCAAAGTTAGATGATAAAAAATTCTTCGTTTCATTAACCTGATTTTGGCCTGTACCAAAAATCAACATATCATCCACATATAGACAAATCATAACTCCTTTACCAGAATTATCAAATTTGCTATATACACACTTGTCTGCTTGGTTAAGAATAAATCCATTAGACAATATCACATTATCAAATTTTTGATGCCAATCTTTTGGTGCTTGTTTCAAACCATACAAAGACTTTTTCAACTTGCATACCTTGTTTTCACAACCAGGCATCACAAACCCTTCCGGTTGTTTCATATAAATCTCCTCATCCAAATCACCATTCAAGAATGCTGTTTTAACATCCATTTGATGAATTACGAGATTGTATACAGATGCAAGTGCAATCAACAATCTAATAGTGGAAATCCTAGCAACCGGAGCATAAGTATCAAAGAAGTCAATGCCTTCTCTTTGTCTAAATCCCTGGATAACCAATCTAGCTTTATACCTTTCAATAGTACCATCTACTTTCATTTTTCGTTTAAATATCCATCTATTTCCCAATGATTTGCACCCAGGAGGTAAATCAGCCAACTCCCATGTATTATTATGCATGATAGACTCTATTTCATCCTGTATAGCTTCTTTCTAGAATGCAGCATCCCTTGATGCCATAGCATCACTAAAAGTCCTTGGATCATCTTCAATAACAAAACAATATTGATATTGATAGTCAATCTTATCTCTTGACCCTTCAACTAAATATAGTTGAAAATCAGATCCGTACGACTTAGCTTTTCTGGCTCTAGTACTTCTCCTTGGTTCAGAAGGTCCAGGTACACAATTGGTACCACTTGATATATTTTCAATTTCACTTGAGTTCCTATTCAAAGAGTTTTGAATCAAATCTCTAGGTCTAGGTATAGAAGTAAATCTCTCTTCATCAAATATTGCATCTCTTGACTCGATAACTGTGTTCACCGACACATAGTCATTAGATTCTAACACATAGAACCTATATGCAATGGAATGCTCAGCATACCCAATGAAGATACAATCTATACCTCTTTCACCCAAATTTTT
This sequence comes from Limnanthes douglasii subsp. nivea, assembly GCA_036936605.1. Lineage (NCBI taxonomy): Eukaryota > Viridiplantae > Streptophyta > Magnoliopsida > Brassicales > Limnanthaceae > Limnanthes > Limnanthes douglasii. The sequence goes on from JAUPFV010000003.1 coordinate 89,050,507, forward strand.
CCTTTTAGGTTCAGTGAGTCTTACAACAGCTCTACAACCCCAAACTCTCAGATAATTTAGTGTTGGAGGCTTCTTAAACCAAAGCTCATACGGGGTCATCTTATTCCTTTTAGTAGGAACACGATTCAATAAATAACAGGCTGTTAACATAGCCTCACCCCAGAATCCTTCACTCAAACCCGAATAGGACAACATGGAATTAACCATTTCTTTCAAAGTCCTATTCTTCCTTTCAGCTATACCATTTTGTTGTGGTGTATAAGGAGCCGTGGTTTGATGAATTATACCCGTAGACTGAAAATATATAGGATCATAATATTCACCTCCTCTATCCGTACGTAGATTTTTAATCAAATCATTCTTATGTAGCTCAACTTCTTCCTTATAGATTTTAAACTTATCAAGAGCTTCATTTTTAGCATGCAACAAATAAATGTAGCAATATCTAGATGCATCATCAATAAAAGTAATAACATACTTTTTATTTCCTAATGAAGGTGTAGCATGGAAATCACATAAATCACTATGTACTAGTTCCAATATTTTGGAAACTCGGTTAACATTATTGAAAGGTTTTCTAGTTATCTTAGTTAACATGCAAGTTTTACATTTTTCATTATTTGCATCAACAGGAGGAATAAGGCTCATTTTAGACATGTCTTTTATTCTTTCATAATGAACATGTCCTAATCTAGCATGCCATGATTCTGTTTTATTTATATTTCTACACACACTAGTAGAAGTCATGCAAACAGAATCATTTTCGAACGAAACATTAATATTTAACATAAACATACCATTACATAAATATCCGAATCCCATAAATACACCATGATTTGACAAAACATATTTGCCACTTTCGTACACTTGTTTGAAACCACAATTGCTTAAAACAACACCAGACAAAAGATTCTTTCGAATCCCAGGAACATACAATACATTGTTCAATAATATGTACTTTCCAGAAGTAAATAGTAATTTAACATTTCCTAGTCCTTTGATTGGTTCGGTAGCAACATTTCCCATCTTAAGCGAAGGTCCATCTTCAATCGGTTGAAAATTACTAAACCATCGAAGATCTTTACATACATGACTTGTTGCTCCCAAATCAACCCACCAAGCAACATCATCATCCTGCACATAAAATGCTTCAGATATTAGAGATATATAATTTTGACCAGAATTATAATTCTGAAATAAAATCTGACCTTGTTGCTTTTCAGGATCCTTAGATCCACTTGAACCAGCATTGTGTCCACTTGAACCAGCATTGTTCCCACTTGGACCAACATTATTTTTGCCTTTTCCAACTCGACAATCCCTTCTAAAGTGACCAGGTTTGCCACATTTCCAGCATGCTATTTTAGGCTTTTTGCTGTTAAAATTACTATTTTTGTTGTTTCCTTTAAACTTTCGTTTATTCCCCTTATCTGTATTTCCATTCTTAAAGAATCCGCTGCTTTCAGCCATATTTACAGATGAGTTTCCCACTTGGTTTTTACCATTGGGATTACTTAATTCATCTTGAGCCCTTAGAGACTCTTCAATCTTAAAATGACTACCAAGTTCGACTAGAGTCATTTCTTCCTTGTTGTGTTTCAGTGTGTGTTTAAAATCCTTCCACGAAGGAGGCAATTTGTCAATAACAGAAGAAACCGAAATACATTCGTCCATCTTCATATTATGTTGAACAAATTGACCCAGAATTCTTAGTAGTTCATTATACTGTTCCATTACAGGTCTAGAGTCAACCATTTTGTAATTTATAAAATTACTAACCAGGAACTTCCTACTAGAAACATCTTCTGCCATGTATTTTGATTCTATAGAATCCCATAATTCTTTTGCAGATTCGACATTTTGGTATACATCAAACAAAGTATCAGACATACCGTTTAATATATGGCCTCGACAAATGTAGTCATCATTCTCCCACTTGCTGCGCCTCCTCGTTTGTTCCAATGTTTCATTCTCAGTGATCTCTGGCCAGGGGGTACTCAAGACATACACAACCTTGAGTGTAGTCAACAGAAAATGCATCTTTTTCTGCCATCGTCTGAAATCATGTCCTTCGAACTTGTCCAACTTAGCGAATTTACTTGTCATTTCCTTCGTAGATTCTCCTCCGTTCGTCATCTCTATCTTCATCAACAAGACCAGAATATTTCAATAAAATGTAGAAAACAGTGTTTCGTTTTCGGATAATCTCTGAAGTCTTGTAAACAATTTCTTATTGAAATATTTTTGGGGTTCTCCAAAAATTTCAATTGGATAAAATCAGAGATATATACTTCGAACAGAGAGGATGAAAATGATATGATCTTCTTTTCAACAGAACCCATATTTATAAATTCGACCAACCAAAAATAGTTTGGAAGTTAGGGCAGTTAGGGTATCTTAACTGGTTTTGTAATAAAACGGCTATAATTTAAAAGTTGAATAAAACGGTCAAATTTTGAATTTCGAAATTCTGTTGACTTGCAACAATAGCCGATTTAACCAAAATAAAATTTTTCCAAGCTGACCCCAGCCAGGGGCTCCGCCCCTTGGACCCCGCAAGGGGCTCCGCCCCTTGACCCCGCTAATCGTGATATAATCTAACAAGCGTGCACTCCACACTCTACGACTTGTTTGATAATATATCATGATTAAATTGGTCGACTAGTCGATCCAATTACACTAAAATAAATAACATAAACTTGATGAAAGATAAGAGTCATCTTATTACCAAACACATACAAGTTATAAAGGAAATGCCTTTCTATACAATATTGAAGGCTTCTTATGGTTTCCATAATGAGAGTTTCTTAAAGAAAAAGCATTGTCAGATTATAACCGAGAAACACAGCAACGAAGAAATGTCTCTGAACTCAAACTGAAGATTCAAAATTTGTTATACAAATGGTCAAAAAACAATATCAATATAAAAAAAACATACTTGCATGTAGTTACTCCACCATTATTACATGTTTACATGCACGAGTACCACATGGTTAATCTGCACTAGGCTGGCATGTATTTGTTTTACCGGGATCACATGTTTTATTGCACTAGTCTCGTATGGTCTGTTTGATATAGACCTGCATGTAGTTTTTCACCAGAATCGCATGTTTACATGAACATGTCTCGCATGGTTAATTTGCACTAGTATAACATGTATTTTTTTCACTAGGATCACATGTTTTATCCACTAGTCTCGTATGATATGTTTTATCTAGACTTACATGTGGCTTTTTGAACATGATAATATGTTTACATGTACTAGTCTTGCATGGTTTATTTGCACTAATATGATATATATATTTTTTTCAACATGACCGCATATTTAATTGTACTAGTCTTGCATGGTTCGTTTGATCAAGACTGACATGTTGTTTAATTGAACTAGTCTCCCATAATTTATTTGATCAAGATTGGTATGTATTTGTTTCAAAAATATGACATGTTTAATTTTGTTATATTTTATAGGAAAGTGCGGGAGGATCAAGCTGTGAATGATGTGCTTATTTTGTTGATTATGTTTTTATGTTTTATCCTATTCTATCTAATATCAAGAGATATACTCGGTAAAACAATGGTCTTTTATGTTTAATACTTTCAGAAAATAAACAGCTATGATTGTTCCGGAGCAATGAAGGAGAAGCTAATTGGGTAAATTCAAACTTGTATCTCCAATAAAATTAATAGACTTATGAGATGTGTTACGATTTTAATGGTAAGTATATTGCTATAAACAAGTAAAAAATAGTTGTAGTAATGGTTATATATTTTTTGATGCAACCACTCATCATGGTGTATACAATCGTTACGCAAGTAGAAACAATGACCAACATGATTCCAAGATGCTACAAACGATGGGGATTAGAGTCGAATTCATCAACCTTGGATATATTAAAAATATAAACTAGCTTAGAGATGAAAAGATATCAAATATTTTAGTCTCACACGTTATAGTTGTATTAGATCACATGATTAGTTGAAATAGAACTGGACTTTCAATTGTAGTATAATGACATGTTCAATAGCACTAATCTCGCGTAGTATTTCTTACAGTAGAATCGTGAATCATAGATAATCATAATTAATCATAGATAATCGTGAATCATAGCTAATCATGAACCATAACTAGTAATTTTGAATTGCAAACGATGAGTAATTTTAAATGTGAAGTGAATCACATAAAACTAACAAATATGAACTACTCTATTATTAACTGTTCTTGTTTTATAACCGTGTATTTTTCTGGTGGATTTTTTTATATTATTCAGTCAAAAGATGATGATAATTGGTTTTGATTTTTTAGGACGTTAAAACCTCACTTGTTGGATCGTCAAAACACATTTATATCTGATCATCACTCAAGTATAGTTAATGATGTTTATGTTTTGTTTCCACATTGTTATCATGTGCATTGTTTATTTTATCTTATTATAATTTGAAGTATATATTGTGTCGTACATCCATAAAATCTAAGTCTACGGTGGTTTACAAGTTTAAATGATGTGCTTATGCCCATAATCAAAACATGTAAATTAAATATATAAAAATGTTTATTGATGAAAAAGGTCTAGAATTTATTAGTTTTTATGAAATTTTACGTAAAAAAAATATGCATGTGCATTTTCAAAGACAGACAATACAATTCCATGACACATAGTCTAACAAAGTATTTTAATCATCAAATGGAAGATATTTGTGATTTGTCTATATTGAAATTAATTGATAAGATTATGATTTTACTTGTGAGTAAAATATCGTAATGTTATTATAGATTGTCTAAGTTAGACGAGTGAATTATACCGTGGATTTAAAAATAAGCTTAAAGTCCATGTTAAAATATTTTATCCATGGTTAGTTTGTTCATCTTCACGAGTTTTACACAAAGTATTTTCCGAACTTGTTATGGTCGTTGATCTTATGGATTTCAAATGTTCTTGTAGTATGTGAAAAAAAATTATTTTTCATGCTCTCATGTAGGGATGGTAACGGGGCGTATCAGGGGCGAGTACCTATATATCCACAACCTGCCCCGTAGTAAATAACTGATACCCGAACCCTCCCCAAAATATGACGGATATTTTTTTTCCATACCAAATCCGAATCCGTGGGTTCGGGTTACCCACACGGGTACCCGCGAACTACCCGCGGAAAAAACCCGTTGTAGATACCCGAACCGAACATAAACCAAATCTATAAAAAATAAAAAATAAAAGTAAAAATCTAACAATAATAAAAAAAAAGATGAACGATTTTTAGAGAAAAAAACTAAAAAACCAATTACTCTCAAGAACATAGAAAAAAAGAAAGAAAAAGAATCACCGAAATAGAGAAAGAAACCTGAATATTAGGAAGTAAGCGAGCGACAACTGAAAACCAAAGAATGGAGCAACAAATCGTGGCGGTCGGTACAATAGTGATGGTTCTATCTGAGAAAATCAAAACGAGAGAAGCGGCAGTGAAAAATGAGACAAATTAGATATTGATAGGTTTTTTTTTCTTGTAGGGTTAGGAATATTATTGGGCTAGATTACATAAAGACGGTAATAAATAACATTTATAACGGGCTACAATAAATAATAATATTATTAAGGTTGAATATTTAGTCTTTATAACGGGCTAACAATAAAATCAATAAATAATATTTATATTTATATAATGAAATGTATTTTTACGGGGCGGGTTCGAGGAAGTTACCCGTGGTTTAATATTCAAAACCGAAACCGAACCCGAACCCGAACCCGAACGAATAGTAAAGATAAAAACCATAACCCGCCCCTTTTTTTCCGGATAACCCACCCCGTCGGTTCGGTTCGGTTCGGGTACCCACGGTTTTGGTTTAAATTGTCATCCCTATTCTCATGCTTTGGTTGTCATACTAATAGTTAGGGAGAGTGGGATGAAATATGTTGAGTCATTTTACTACACCATAAGTTATAAGGTAACTTATTCATATATCATATATGTTTTGACTATATTTGGTGGAATATCTATTTCTACTGATTATTCGTCAATTTTTCATGAAAACTTGAAAAAAATGGAATACCTAAAAAGAAACATATTATATCTATAGAAAAAATAACAATCCAAAGACAAAATGTAGTCATTGTTCAAAAGTCGGTCATATAAGAATAATTTGTTTGAAACATTTTATTATTAAAGTTTTTCTGTAATTGTTCTTTATTTTCTCCTTAACTGTTGGAGTAAATTTGAAATATGGATTATTATTTAAAGTAAATATAAACTACGAACCATGTTCAATTTACGAATACAAACTTTGAATGTTCTCTACTTTATGCTTAATTATTGGAATATATGTAAATTGTGAATCAAGTTGTAATAATAAATGAAAATATAATATATATTAAACAAAAACTATGAACAAATATGTAATCCTAATCGCGAATTGTGAATCAAATTTTACTCATACTTGCGAATCGTGATGTATATAAATAATATAAAGGAAAACATGAATGCTGATGTAATTGTAAATACGAATAATGCGATTTGTGATTTGTTTTTCTAAATACACATATAACATTACATAGAAATAATAAATATTAAAATTTAATATACATCAATTATAATCGATCAATTATGACCAAAATATCTTTGTATTTTGATCATTACTCTCCTTAGCTTTGCAACATGTTTATTTTAAGTGTAAACAATTCTATAATTTTTAATAAAATCATTAACATACTTACCTACTAGTACGCCACAATCATATGTTTTTTGTTGTTGTTATTGTGGGGTGGGATCTATCTTGGGCAGTTTATCTTTAATTTTGGATTTTTAGGAATTAGTCTTTTTATGAGGTAAATAATATGTAAATAGTAGGTTTAAAACAAGATGTTAGAAAATTTGAACTGTGAAGGTAAACATAATAAAATTTTGAACGGTGAAGGTAAACTTAATGCAAATATAAATTGGAAAATAAGACTTAATGCAAATATGAATGAAGAATGAAAAATAAAAAATTAGAATTATGAATGAAGAATTAATAGAAATATGAATTGCGAATGCAGACATGATGCAAATGTGAATTAATGCCAAACTCAAAAGTAGCCATAATGCAAGCGGGAATTGTAAAGGTAGCCATAATACAAGTGTGAATTATTCATTTAGTATAACAAATACAGAATATTCGATGACTTAAAAATATTTATATTGTCTTTTTTGGTTTATCTCCAGAATCGTGGTTTGATTTTTTTCATTCATCGAGGTTCAGTATCATAGTGACCAGTGGTTAATCCTACCTCATTATTCTCAGGTACAAATTAAAAGGACTATTTTAGTATAATTCATATTAAACTTACGGTTTATTTGAAATATTTTTCCATTTGAGGATCAATGTCTGCATTAAGATAACGTTTTTGTTTTAATGATCAATAAATGTTGAAACAATTATATGTTCTAAAATATCTATTGATGACCATATCGTATTAGTTGATCATTAAAGACATGTATATGAATAACAAACCCTTTTTAGAAAAGTATCCAGTGGATATTACCATCAATAACATATGAAACATGTTTATAAATGTAAAATTTAAAAACACTTTATAGGCAATCATAATTAGATTGATGAATAATGTTTACTTTGTAGTCAAACTCATTTTCATTGGCTACCGACATTATATCATTCACACTAATATGGATCAGTGTTGATAAAACTGACCATACCACCGAGTCATCATGTTTATTCCCATTTGAATCTTGTCAATTTTGTACTATTCTTTAACGTCAATCATCGTTTTTGTATGTTATCAATTTCGTAATGTATTTAGTGACACTCAAGTACTACCCCAAATGTTTTTTTTGTCATAATCTCCCAATATATTTATTAAGTTAGCCGTTATAAAAACATAAGCAAATTTGGAACACTTGCAAATGAAGGCATAATATAAGCACGAGTAATGCAAGAATACATAAAAAATGTGAATTACGAAGAAATAAACGATAATTAAAACAAGTACACACTAAGAAACAAAAAATAAAACACGTGAAAAAAGAGAGCAAGAGATGTGAAAATTGGGAAGAAAGAAGCAATAAAAGTGTAACTTATGATCGAAGATACAATAAAAGTGCGAATGATGAAAGAAGAAGAGAATGAAGTGTGATTTGTGAAGGCAAAAAAAAATGCGTGAATAAGTAAAGTAAGTGAGAATTATGAACGAAAACGATAATGAAGTACGAATTGTGAATTGTCCATTAAAAAGAAAAATAATCTTTAATTTTGAAAGAAGACATACAACAAATACAAATTAAGAAGTACACTATTAAGATATTTACAAGATCTCAAAAGTACACAGTTGAGTTTTTATATAAACAAATACTTCTAAAAAAACATGTGCATATTTCACTTTCGATTCCTTATCTTGATTTTAATCATGCACCCATAAATATTGTGCATCCTTCAGTTCATCCTCCTCCCAATTTATAACTTGTGGTGCATCATTCAATTCTTTCTCTTTATGGTTTAGAACACATGATGCACCCTTTAGTTCTTTATCATGGTTTACAACATGCACATTCTCTTGGTCTTGGTTTTGACCATGCACTTTCTCGTAGTCATGTTTTTTACCTTGCACCTCATCATCCTGGTTTTGAACCTGCATTTTTTCTTAAGCGTACATCCTTTGGTGACTTTTCGAGATTTTTAACATGGACCTCTTAATGTGGTGCATCATATTCCATAGTATTAACATTTAACTCTGTATATTTACCATTATTCTTATTTTATTTCATGGACCATGTTTTCTTGAATTTGCACTACTTGTTCAGTATCCTGGACCACACCATCGTGAATTTACACCTATTATTTAACATCATTTAGCTTCAAAATATTTTAATCACTTTCTTAGTAGTAAAATTCCCTATATTAAGTTGTACAAGTTCTTCATATACTTCAGTGGGCGAATTTTATTTTTAAAAATATGCGCTTTTTTGTTATGCATAAAGAGGTAATTTGTTATCAATTTCTTTTAAAGTTGTTCATAGATTCGTTTAAGTTGTTTGCAATATAGGAAAGCTCTATATTTCTCAAACTCTTGTCTCATTGATGCTATGATTTTGTCTTTCTCAACAACTAATTGTTGTAAGTTAGCATTTGTGGTTGACAATTTATCCACATGATCATTCAAACCATATTGTGTTGCTTTTGGAATGTACCAACTATATTTTTTAACCTCTTAATAATATCCAAATTTCCTATTGGTTACGAGGGTGTCTAATATTTTATTTTTACATATAAATTAACACAAATACGACAACTAAAACAATAAAAAAATAAGAATCATGAATAAAAAAAGACCAAAAGATAATATAGTCATATACCGACTATAAATTGTGAGTCACAAATGAAGGCATAAGGACAAATGTGAATTATGAATAAAGAAAATACTAAATGTGAATATAGACAATTGACCAACTCCGAATGAAGAAAAACACTGAAATACAAATGTAAATGAAGATAAATATTAAATATGAGTGAAGACAACAAACCAATCAGAAATAAGACAATAAACTAAATAATAATAAAGATAATAGACCAATTGTGAATGAAGAAAATATAAGAAATGTAAAGGAAGACAAATACCAAATTTAAAATTTGTGCTTACTTTTTATTTTCTAACAATTTCTTCAGACGTTTTTAATCTATTTTTAAAGTATAGATTTTATCAATCGTAGTCACACACTTCATATTATATTTTTGACCTATTATTAGTCTCTTTAGATACTTAAATATATGTGAAGAAGTTATTCTCTTTTAAGTAGGTCTACGTGAAGGAGCTCTTCTCTTTTGAGTATGTTTTTGTGAAGTAGAAACAACTGTTTATGAAAGAGTTTTTCTCTTAGAAGTAGAATTTCTTTGACGTGCAATAGATTTAATCATGCATGGTTGAAGTAAGTAATTATTTATGGGCTCATATGAATAACCATCACCATTATCCTATTCTTGTATAATATTATTTGGTCAATCTTTTTCATATAATATTCCACCTTTATTGGATCCAACTTCCATTCCACCATCTCCCAAATCAACGACATTATTTTTGTCATCTTCCTCAGAACTTCCTTCTTTATCCTCATAATTTTCTTCTTATTTAACCGTTCATCACCAAATGTCTCTCTTTCGATATTTGTTAGAGCCAATCTTCTAACCAAAACCTATAATATTTTTTATTTTTTGGGTTAAATATGAATATTGGACCATATTGTAAATGTAAGTCGTGAATCATATAATATACATGAATCGTGAATCATATAGTGAACATAAATCATGAATTATTATGTAAATGTGCACCATGCATTAAACGTTAATTATGAACTTTGTTAAGAGGAAAATATATGGTCACATGTGATATATTCAAGCGCTTCAATCATAGTCGTTCATTTTTCCATGTTTTCAACGTAGGAAACCATCATTGAAACCAATACATAACGTGATGTTGAGAAGAAAAATATTGAGAAAGCTAGTTGAATCGTGAATATAAACACATAATTCAATCATTGATTTCCTCCAATTCTATGAGTTGTGGTTATTCCATTATAAAACATAGAAGAAGTAGCCACAATTGTGAACTGTAAACAATTATAACCACAAATGTAAAGTACGAATAAAGAAGCAATTATTAAATACAAATTACGATAGATGGATAAACATAAATGCAAAGTACAAATCAATAAGATAACACATATGTGAAGTGTGAACAAGTATAACAATCACAAATACGATTTGGGAAACTTTTTATTACATGCTGTTGCAACGCTAATCCATACATGCTGTTACATGCGAATTTCTTAATAAGAAGCAATTTTTGTTACATGTAAAGTCTTCATTTACATCCAATTTAGACTTTATTTCACAATAAGAAGTTGTCTTAATTCTTGTATTGTGCATTTATTTGAAACAACTACCATGCTCTAAGACATAGCGACATAAGGCTAACATTAGAGCTGCAACACCTTGATAAAAAACTTGACCGAAACCTCTAATTGCATCAACTCAACCTGTAGTAGCAAGTTTTTTTTATGATATAAAAAAACTTAAACTAGTTTACTTCTCCAACTAAATAATTGATTATTTGAGGCTTCAAATAAACTTAAGCTAGACTATTTACATATTTCTTCAGTAACCTTATCAACCGCATACTATTCTATAAGAAAACTAACATTTTTAAACGCTCAACGTCAAACTGTACTAGCAAACCCACAAAATTCTTCTCATTCGTAAATAAAAAATTCATATTATCACCGCAATTGTATGTCATACTATAATTGCCTCTAATCAATACATCCCATATACTTTCAACATACTTTTGAATACTTTTGAAATATTTAAACTTGCTAAGAGGAACGATTTCCGTTTGACCATTATATCTGAATATACACACTCGAACTTTAGACATTGATCACTTGTACTGAACAGTTCAGAAACAGTTAGGAGTAACTAATGCATCTCACATAATATACATGCTCAATCTTGCATATTTGATATGTTAAAGTCTCGCACATTTCAAATAAAAAAGTTTACAGTCTCGCATATAAAAAACGTAAGATATTTCTAAACGTCTCGCATGTTATATCCCCACACGACTTCCATGTTTTAGTAGCACATCTCATATGCGAGATGTGTGATATTTTCTAAGCATCTTGAATGTTATACCCTCACATGTCACATTTTTTTCCTCCATCGAATCACATATTCTTTAAAAATACTTGCAAACTATAAATATTTCACATCCTAAAAAAACTACTAACTCAAGGAAATACGTATTACAATAAGTTTATAACGTATTAAAAAAATAAGAGATGAAAATAAATATATCATGAGAACGCTGTGGATAAAATTCGACGACGAAACGGTGAATCAACCTACTATATAAACTCTATTACTTTACTATTCTTTCCACTTTCATCCAAACTCTATCAAGACTATATTCTGAGCCACTTTGTCATCTTATTCGCATATCACATTTTAGTGAGACAACTTTACTTTATTTTGAATTTTAAATGATAATATTAGGTAGTTTATAGATTTCGATTATATTTTGTTAGTTTAAGGAGTTTGAATTTGAAAATTGGTTATACCATGGTTTTAAAAATATAAAACACATATATTTTTGAATATGTGGAAGTATGTTTTGGTATGAAAGTTTCTATTGTACCTTGTTTTACGAGATGAATTTTGGTTACAAGGTTTCTTGAGTGGTATAAAATTGAGAAATACCTTTGTTTCACAATTGATTTATACCTTGGTTCATATTTCGCATATGAAGTTATTCTTGTAGCATTTATTTTGCGTTTCACGTCTCTAATTAGAACATGTATTTTCTAATTAGAACATGTATTTCATATTTAACATTTTCTACTGTATTATGAATATGTTTCACATTTCGCATTTATATGATATTTTATATTTCATATATTAGTCTTACATATTTGTTCATATTTTTATGTACTATTAACATGTTTTTTGCATTTCACATTTGATATTGACATGTGTTTCACATTTTCCAATCGATATTGCACGTGTTTTACATTTCGCAGTTACTATTAACATATGTTTCACATTTGTTACATAAAGCATGGACACAGCTATATTATTCATATCATGTTTATATACCATACTTAAAGAAATAAATGACAAAAAAATTAAAAAAGTTAACACTGAAGCAACAAAATAATCCTATTTCATAGTTTCTTCAATGCTATATATGACACGCGAAACAATAAAGCTAATACTAAAAATAATGAGAATTGATAGTAGCAATAATCAAAACCTACAATACTAAAAATAATGCTTTCCGATTGAGCTTATTTTTTTTATAATTTACAAAAACAATATTGAGACTATTTGTGGGTTGAAGCATGCATAGTGAAGAGACAATGTAGTTTACCTTAAAAACCTTGAGACCTAGATATTAAAAAAGATGAAGCATAATTAAGAATAATAAGAAAATATTTATTTGACATGTAGACGAAAACGTAAAAGTCTAGTTTTAATAAACTCAAACAGATAGGAAATATATCTCCACATGTGCAAAACAAAAATATGCATATTCAGAAAGAAATTGCAGTCAATGAAGTACGTGAATAAACTGTATGAGACGATGTGGAGATTGTTATTTCAGAGGAAATGATTACAACATTTACAACTGAAGGATGCGCATTAGGAGGTGTAAAGCTGAATGATAAAGATGCAAAAATGGACCTAAGGATGCACTACAGAAAGATGTGCAAAATTTATAAGATGAAATGAAGAATGCATTAGTTAAAGTTGAATTGTTTTTAAAAGAGATGATAAAGGTCTAATATGCTAAACAAGAACTTTAAACCAACAAGATGTAAGTGAAAATAAAGTAGGCTCATAAATATGCTTCGTTTTATATATTTAACAAATTTAGATAAAACTTATTTTGAATTTTGTAAAAGGTTACATTAATAACCTTTTTTCGTATTTGGTACAAGATTGCATTTCATATCATATTTGACAAGAATATTTATTTCACCATCCACATTTATCAAATGCATTTAATACTCATTTTACATTTGTATTATCTTTGCAATATATTTCACATTTTTTAATTTTCAAATTTATTTAACACATATTAACATTTCTCATTTTGCATTTGTTATTACATTTGTCATAATTTTATAGTTTGCATTTGTATTTGACTTTATTTTTCAGTTTTCCTTTGTCTTTAGACTTATTTTTCTTTTGACATTTATCTATATACTTGTTTTGAATTATGCATTTATCTTTATTTTTAAAAATGTACTTGTGTTTTTTAAGCAAGAGTTAGAGATGTAACAACTTATACCAATGCTAAAAGGTAAAACCCCAGCTGCACCAAATATAGATACTATAATGGATGAAAAATAACTAGGGTAACAATATGACGATGCAATATTTGTTGAAATTGTTGTATGAAAGAAATTTATTTACCACTTCGTAATGGAAACAACTTTCGACTGGAGTCCAATAATTCCAAAAATAATTAAGATTCAAATAGAGTAAAATTAGGATGATCTGGTGATTAGATTAGTTCCAAAAACAACTCTCCATATTATTTTGTGTATCTTGATAGAGGTAACCAAGAAATCTATTCCATAAAAAAAATCTATTCCGGTAACCACTAATTATTATAAAAAAGTAAAATATTTTATCTAACTTAAAAACTAACCAAAGAAACAGTTTATGACAAACAGTTTTGAATCTTTAAAAAACTACATGGTTAGATTTTCACAGACGATTAAAAAAAGTAATAGATAAATTACTTGCTTTGAATTTTTTTTTAAGAAACGTTTCAATACATCATTCACATTAGTAGAAAAAATTACTCTAATCTTAAATTATGTGTCAGTAATTATAGCAATATAGAAAAATACCTTACTTTATTCATACAAAGAAGCAAGGAATGACATTTTGACCGCACTATTACATTGCTAATTATTCACTTCTGATGATTGGGCATTAGCATTAAAGTTTTTCAAATCCTCCGCCTTAAAGGAGCAGCTGGATTGGATTGATAGGGTGCATGCATAGCCATAGTTTGGGCACCATTTGAAGAAGTGGGTGGTCCGGTACTCCCAGGCACTCTTGCTGGCGGTGGGGGCATTGGTGTAGGAGGTCTTGAAAGACCATTCATTTGTCCAGGTAAAGAAGCACCAGATGGTGGCATCATCTGAGGCATCATTGGACCAGTCATATACCCGCCTGGTGCAGCAGGTGGTGTTGGAAAAACAGGAGGCCTGATCCCCATTTGTGGGTTGATTGGGAGTTGGCCAGGCATCATAGGAGGCGGCATGAAAGGAAGGCAGGGTCTGGCCATAAGATGTTGATTGTAAACACCACCGACTTGAAAGGCTGGTGCTTGCGCTTGTCCAAGATGTTCCTTGATTCTTTGGTCTATTAACTTTTGAGTTTGTTGGTCCTCAAATTGCTGATAATAAGATCTCACATTTGCCTTGTGTTTATAACCTGCATTATGTTGCTTCCTCACATATGGATGATTGTGAGCCAAATAAGCATCGCAATAATCGCAGTAATACCGAGGCATGACTCAATAAACAACGCAAACCCTCACTCAGTATAGATCAAGAACCCTGGAGCGAGAGAGACCACACTCCTGAGCTGTTAATCGAGTGTGACAGCCTGAGAAAGAAAGAAAGAAAGAAAGAAAGAAAGAAAGAAAGAAAGAAAGAAAGAAAGATAGATTCCACTTGCTTTCAATGATTTTGATGTAAGTGAGAGTGAGAAAGATAGAAGGATTTTAGAAAGAAAGGAGAGATGAAGGCATTAAACCTGAATATTTATAAGAACTATACTCGATGATGAGTATATTTGGTAGTAAATGTGGCCAGGTACTAAATTTTAGGTGCTGATTGATAATAGAGTTTCATTATAAGCAGGCAGCTATCACAACTTTCCTTTTATAATACTCTAATACCCCAGAGATGTCTTCTTATATACACACTATTTCGGGCCACTTTTTCAAAATGGAGCGAACTCTTAAATTTTCGGTCATATTTTTTGGTCCGGGTCGATATTGATTTTAGTTTGGTCCGATTTCGATTCGATTGGATCTGTTTTTATTTTTTTTGGTCTATTTTTATTCAGATAATGGTTCGATTTCAATCGATTAATTATAATTTAATTTTTAATCTCTTTGCTTAAATAAATAATATAAACATTAAAGTTTAGAGATTGATTTTGATTTTTTCATTTGATTTTTATTAATAGTTTTGACAACATCATGTATAAAAGATAAATAAAAATACAAAACCAATACAATTTTTTTTTGACCCTAAATGCGTGCGATTAATGTGATGCTTCTATGATTTATCAAGGTTTATGGTTCTGTTTTGATTTTATCAGTTTTTTAATTCTATCAATTCACTATCTATCAATTTTATTGCTTCGATTCAAAAACGATTTTATCATTTTAATTTTTTTATGGATTTTAATTTTTAAGATGAAACTTCAAACGGAACCATTAATATTTGATTTAATTTTTAACCATTAGATTTTTGTTAGTTTCAGAAAAACAAGTAAAAAATGAAGTCACCATAAGCCATGTTAATGGTTTATGGCTATTTTCTATGTTTATCTTTTGTATCGGTCTTTTATTTTTATTTTTGTCGCCCATCGATCCTTTTTGTTTGAGAAATTTGTGTGATTTATCCTTCTGTACGTGTAAACCATTTAGAAACTGACACACGCACCTTCATTTAAAATTTATCCAGAAATAATTCATGGTATCATGCCCTCTTTTCTTTCCTTGTTATAGCGAAAAAATGCAACTAGATGAATCGAGTTTATTCTTGAAATAAACAACTCGCACACACTCCCTTTCCAAAAAAAATCAATACAGCGAGTACTACACTTAGGTTTACTGGATTTGTTGCTAAAATATCGGTATTAAACCCGAAACTTCCGACAGATGGCCTTTTATAGATAGACTCAAAATGTTTTTTTTTTCTATTGTAATCATATAATTTTTTTTTTAAGTTTTGTATCACTTTTGATCCCTAAATTCGAAGTTTTGTGTTATTTTTGGACCTTCAAAATATGCAAGAAAACTAATTGTATATCTTCCTAAAACGAAATGAATGGGTGGAGGACAAAAGTAAAAATAAAAGATTAGTTTATCAGAATTAACAGTAACCTTTGGACGAGTGAATTTTAAATAACTTAACTGGATATTATTATTTCGTATATAATCATGAGTTTAGTTTCCACTTGACTTAAAGATATTGTTCAATTTGGATAAAAATCCTATTTTTGGTCGACTTTAAAAAGCTTCTCACTAATTGAGAATTAGTATGTATATATTTATATACCATTTTTAGTTTTTAATATATACGACTACAGGTACAAGTAATCACCTTTCCACAACTTATAAAGAATCCTGCATGCATCATTTTTCAACAAAAAATACTCCCAAATAAAAAAAAATAAATAAGCAATCAGAATTACCATAACACCACGTAGTACATTTCATTAACAAGACAAATCATAGCTCTGAAACTGTAAGGTTTTAAACCACAAATCCTATATGATTCATCAAATGTAAAACAATCTAAAGAACATAACAAATGTAAATTAACTAATTCACCAAAAAAAATGTAAATTAACTTTAATGATTAAATGTTTTGTATAAGTTGGACTTAACAAAAAGCTAAAATTTTGTAAAACAAATATAAAACAATGATGGACGTCGCAGTTCAAAGTGGTATGCTATAGAAGAGATCTTCCATGGAGAACAATGTATTTGTATCAACTTGGTCAGTATATATAACAATTCATACCACCAGTTTTGGAGATATGTCACTTTTCAACTTAACAATTCATACTATTCCGTATATATAAGGAAAGAGACCACATCTACACAACTAAGGGTCCATAGCTCAGTGGTAGAGCATTTGACTGCAGATCAAGAGGTCACCGGTTCGAACCCGGTTGGGCCCTTTCGTATATTTTTTTCTATAAACTTAGACCTACATCTATTTGTGTATAACTATACTCTATGGTTCATTTTATTTTGTAGACAATGATACGATTTAATCTAATACATGCAAAATTAAACAAACAACAAATGTTGATAAAAAAGAGAGTATAAAATAGACTAGTAAATATCTAATTTTTTTTTGACAATTTTCGTAGTTACTTTGATTTATGTGCAAAATTTATTTTTTTAACTTTAAGATTGTGATTGATTAAGTTCGTTTATCGTGGTAATAAGGTTTAATCCTTGTGATAAGTTCATTTAAAAAAATATATATTTTAGAACATCTCAATTCATCGACAAGTAAATAGGGTGTTCGTATTCAATTTGAAAAATTATATAAGTGTAAATATGATGAATTTAAAATGGAAAAAAAATCTCAAAATATTTGACACACATCAAATGTACAAATTTTACTATATTAAAATTCCTAAGTCAATCTTACTATATTAAAATTATACAAATTTAAATATTTGATATTCAAATAATCATGCACTCCCTAGTTCTTGGCTTAAAGCTCCAAAAGAATACATTACCAACAATGACTTAGTTTGCATAGGTTAATGCTATAAAAAGATGTTGGTATAGGTTAATGTTATAAAAAGATGTATGTATGCGGTTTCATGCACTAGCATTGATATTTTAATTATGAACAATACATTGAGTCAACATACTAGTACGAAGTACATGACAATAGAATGGAAGAGTTCATGGTTATTTAATAAAGACTAAGGGTGCACGTCTTCAATACTGTGATAAAATAACAAAGACCAATGATGCACTTCTTCAATATTGTGATTTTATTTAGATGTTGGAGAGATATACATGTGCAAATTAAATCAATACATAACCGATAACAAATCAACTACGAATGAGTGTTTACTTTCGCAATTGGGTTGTTTATTGGATATAAAGAAACGAACGTGTATATAGAAAAGAAGTTGAATTGTTAAAAAATGATATATGTGTTAGTCATTATTTTTTATGAATAAGTTCAAGAATTTCTAATACAATTTGATCTATGTATGACACATGTTTTGATGAGAATTTAAGGATGGTGTCGTCTCTCGTGATACATGAGTCTTTTCTCATGTATAATTCAATTGAATAAATACATGACTAAAATAGTCATAGGTAAAATAAGAGATAAACAAATATATTAAAATATTTATATATGTAAAATCGTCGATTTAGTTACATGAGAATTTGACTATAAATTACATTTAAAAAAGGATTATACTAAGTTTCTTTGTTGTATTTACACTAAGCTAAAATTTTAATAAAAAATATTTTATTTTATACATTTTTTTATTACTAGACGACTAAAGATTTAATTTAACTTTTTTTTAATTAAATGAAATGATCATGAAAGTAAATATGAAGACGAGTTTGGATCAGAAAAAAAACTAGTATTAAATTAGTGAGATCATGAATAGAAAAAGGATGACTCGAGTTGTCATAACAATACACATGACTCTCTCTAATGATTTTAAAGGTCAAGCATGTGACTTGTAATTTACAAGTTGTGACAATGAGGCTTGTTGTTTGTTTATAGTAATGAGCTACTATTTCATCCGTGTGATCACAAAAGTATGATGCACAATAATATTAGATTATTGTTTCAGTACTTGTGCATAAAATCGAGATGCACAATAATAACACGCGTCTATAGAAAAGACTCGACTAAATACATTTATATCATACTACTAGTTTAGACTCGGTGACATAATGATTTAACTTTTACCTTGTGTAAGATATTGTTCGATTTAGGCTATGATACAACTCAAACAAAATTTTCTTACATAATATATTTTACAAGTTTAGAAAATGAACTCATATTTATATATCTTGAATTATTTTTCTTTTAGATGTGATTTTTTCCCTATATTTATTGTTAACTTTTATCACAGATTTCACGTAAAATGTATGTTATATATTTTAGACCTTAACTCTGTATCGACATAACCGTATCAGATATCATTTGCAACAATAATACACTTTCATGAAAGATACTTGGCTTTTATATCATTATGTCATATCGAGTTCAGTTTTAGTAATATGATCGATTAAATTTCTAATACTATTAGATGTAGGTTAAAATGACTAGTCTAGCTTCATTGAGACTTAAAGACCGAAAATTTGTGTAAGATGAGACATATAGACTGAAATTTATGATGTCTAAGTGATATGAGCTCAGGGGAAACTTAGGTGTAAATACGTATTTTAGGAACCTAAAGGAAGATTCATGTCAAGACTTGTTGATAAGTAAATGTTAAAACCAAAAGTGAATACTGGACTTATATGCAGGGAGTTGTGCTACCATGGATTTTGAAGATATTTTTGTGTTATGAGAATGGAATGATTCACTATTATGTTGAAAAATCTGGATTGGTGAATCCTTCTTAACCATTTATTAAGTTACCATTGATCTATGCATGCTTGGAGAATGATCAAGATAATACATGTTACACCAATCTTAAATGTCAGCATTTATGGTGTTATTACGTGCCACAATGTACAACCATATAAATGTTAGGACTGTGGTACCGTTCTATTCGGTTGTTTGTAAGAAGAATTTGTAATGTGCTATTATGAGCATGGTGAATCATCTAATTTATTATTTATTTTATAAAGAGTAAAAAAAGGTATGCAACTATTGCACGAGCGTGAATAAACTGTTGAACGAGTGAAAGAATAAACATAGTATTTTGGAGTTTAGAGAGAAAACCGATGTAGGAAATAAACACTTATATAAATACTGAGATACATAGTTCATTATGTAAGACATATTAGTTTTTTAACAGAGGACGATTGGTTGTATTAGTTGTGTTTGAAAGAGACTCATTGAAATCTTTCTATTGTATAAAATTAGTGTATGTTTCTCATCCATATAAGATTTTTTCACAATCCGAACCATGTTAAATATTATCACTATATGTTGCCACATTTGCAAAAAGTTAATCACTTAAGTTTTAAGTTTGGTCTACTATCAAATATTCACCAACTTAAGCCTGAAATATCAACCGTTGTCGTATGACTTGATATTGTGATTACCACCTAGTCTCAATCAAAATATTATGTCTTGGTCATTTTCTAACAAGTAGTGCGATAAGCGTATAAATTTGTAATTATTTTATTTTTAGGTGATAAACACAAGGTAGAAGAGCAAATATCATTTCAAATATTAAGTATATAGATCTAGATCTCATTAGGAAATTAAGCAGAAACATAAATATGAGTTCAATGAAGTTTGATCTTGATAAATTCAATAAAAATAATAATTTTAACCTCTAGAGAAGTAAGATTCGAGCTTCTTTAATACATAAACTTTTATCTACTATCATTTATGAGATATTCAAAGGAAATTTTTTATGTTAAAGTGTTGTACGAGGCATATAATAGTCTGATCTTGAGCTTGATGGATGGGATACTTTGAGAGTTTTCTGAAAAGTCTACAATGTTAAGGATATCTGAATCGACTGAAATCCATTTACATATAAAAGTCTACGGCCAATAAATTGTATCTCAAGAAAAAAATGTATATTTTGAAAATGGATGATAGCAAGGAAATCTATAAACACTTAGATGATTTAAATATAATCATTCTTAATTTGAATGTCGTTTAAATAAATATAAGATGAGGTTCAATCAATAATCCTCTTGAGTTGTATATCGAAAGTGTATGAGCACTTTGTTGACATTACCCTCTATGACAAAGATTCTGTTATGATAGACAAAGTTAAGAGTGCTCTATCCTTAAAAGATCTTTAAAGGAAGACTATTTTGAAGAGTGACTTAGATGATCTCACACTGAGTGTAAAGGTAAGACATTGAATGAAAAATTTAAACAAGAAGAGAGGAAACTCTCGGTCTAAATAAAATAGATTTGTTTGTGGTTTCATGGTGAAATCTTGATTCTAGAAAAATAAAGGTCATATTAGTAAGAACTGCTCGGGGAAGAGGAAGATATATAGTTATTTAAAACATAAGACTTAAGATGGTACAATGGTCTCAGATCATTATGAATGCACTGATGGTTTAACGGTTTACTTATAGGCACAATAATTGTGGGTTTTGGACTAAGTAATTTTATTCCGCATGACTTCCAAAAAATATTCATTTATAAACTTGATATTGTTTGATGGTGGCAATGTCATATTAGAGAATGATAAACGAGTTGCATTGAAGAGAATATGAATATTTGACTTAAGTTATCTACAAGAATTGAAAGAGTAATAATAAATGTGAGGTATATCCCCAATGTTAAACGTAACCTTCTTTCGATCAACATGTTAGATGATGAATGGTTTACATATAAAGGTGGCGATAACTGACTTACGATTTTGAAAGGTTCACTAGCTGTTATGAAAGTTTAGATGGCTAATATTATATCCCCAAAAATACTAAAATGTTTGTTCCTCGGTTATCAAGAAGAAGCACTAAAATGTTTGTTCCTTGATTAGAAAATATGCGAAGTTGATGATATGTATGAATAAAAGAGTAGATCCGAAGATACTTTTGCCGAAAATAATTTCAAACTTGATACATATACGATTAATACATAGAAAGTTCATATATTGCATAAGTTAGACAATGACCGACATTTTTATGTTCTAGGACTTTCATATGTTCAGAATGAATAACAAGATAATGATCTTGATAGTTATCATTTGGTGAGGGATAAATCACAGAGACCTAAGAAACCTAAAACACAGTTACACATGTTTAGATATTATAAGTTAAGCTTTATCGATTGAAATGGAGGGAAATATTTATGAACCCCCATATATATCATGATATTATAAAGAGCAATGATTAACCGATATAACTGAAGACCAAGAAGTAAAAACATAGTTCTCTAAAAAAGAATGACACGTGGAATATTGTAAAATAGCTAAAAAGTCAGAAGCTTATTAGATGTAATGAGTATTCAAGAGAAGTCAATGCATTAAAAAATTTAAATACTCTAAATATATTGCTAGATTGGTGGTAAAGGGATTCATGCAAAATAAGGGTATTTATTTCGATAAAATTCTCTCGCTAGTTATGAAATAAACCTTAATAAGGATAATACTCTAAATATATTGTTAGGTTGGTGGTGGAGGGATTCATGCAAAATAAGGGTATTTATTTTGATAAAATTCTCTCGCTAGTTATGAAATAAACCTCAATAAGGATTCTACCGTCAATTATTTCTAAAATTTAATTTTGGGTTAGATCAAATAGTTGCTACTACAACATTTTTGTTTAAAGAACTAGATGCGACTATTTAAATAAGCTAGTCTCAAGGCTTTGGAGAAAAGGATGAATGAGATATGTGTTTGTTGAAGAGACCCATATATGGGCTAAAATAATCGCCAAAATAGTGGAATAAACTATTTAATTATTTTATAAGCTCCATCAAGTATGTGAAGAGTTTTTATGAAAATCGTGTCTATTGTAATGAAAAAACACACATGGAGAGATATATCATATTTCTATTGTATGTGGATGATATACGAATAGTTAGGATAATATGATAACTGAAATGGTAAAGAATCATTTAAAAGAAGAATTTGAAATGGAGAATAAGAGAGAAGAGGATTCTTTATGTAAGGTCAAGAATAATAGAGTTATAAGGTATTTATTCTTATCTCAATAAGAATACATAGAAAAAATTCTAAAACTTTTTGGAATGCCCAAATCCTGAGAAGTTGGAACTCCTATTGGTGCTCATTTCAAACTTAGTACCATCCAAGAACTAACCATAGTAAAAGATAAAAAGTTCATGCACAAGATACCCTATGAAAATATCATTAAATCATCATGTACGTAATGATATGAACGAGACTTGATATTGCATACATTATTAGTATTTTGAGCATATTTATGTCAAATCCGAGGATACCTCATTGTCTGTCTCTTAAATGGATCATGAGATACTTGAAAGGTTCAGTTGAAGTTGATTTATGTTATCATCAGAAGTAAAATACTAATGAAACATTTGAGGGTATGTTGACTCTGACTATGAAGGTTTCCTTCACACAAGGAAGTCAACTTCTGGTTAGGAGGAGTGGTTAGTTGGAAATCGTGTATTAAAAAATAATTATCTTTTCATCTAAGGAAGCTGAATACATGGTTGCTAAAGAATCAATGAAAGATGCCATGTGGCTCAAAGGGTTGTTGAGTGAGATCACTAGTATAAAACAAGAAATAGCTCTATTTTGTGATAATAAATATGCTCTTCATTTAATAACGAATCTAAAATCCAATGAGTGATATAAACACATAAATATCAAAATTCACTTTACCAGAGATATGGCCGGGAGATGTCAGGTGAAGGTGGAAAATATCGCAAGTATTGAAAATCATTCTGATGCTTTGACCAGGGTATATCGATTTCAAAGTCCACAAACTGCATGAGACTTGTAAGTTTTGGGAATTAGATGGACTAAATATCTATAAAGAGTAGTTGAAATATCGGGATAATGGATATTATATTCATTATAACCCTAGGTGGAGTTAGGTTTAGGCTGAAAATGGTTGGTACAAGTAAACCACTATTTAAAGGTTGAACATTTTAAGTAGTTTGAGACTTACATGGTGAAACTATAGAATCTCTAAGTGACAGAGGCTCAACCGAGGCTTAGGTGCAGATAAGTCTACTGAAACCTAAAGGAAAAAATCTATCGAGACTTATGGATAAGTAACTGTAAAAACCGAAAGTGAATGATCACTACCTGTCGAACTTAGGTGCTTGAACTTATGTTGTCAAGGCTTTTAAAAATATCTTTATGTTCCTCGAAGGAACGAACACGCTAATATGTTTAAGAATTTGGATTGGTGAATCATTCTCAATCATTGATCAAGTTACCATTAATCTGAGCATGCTTAGAGAATGATCGAGATAGTACATGTTATACCAGTATCAACGTTGTTAGTGACACTACCTAAAATAGTGTACAATCGTACAAATGTTAGGATTACATCATCGTTTTCATTTGAATATTTGTAAGAATAAATTGTAACATGCTACTATGAGCCCGTGAGATCATATAACTCATTAGTGGTTCCATAAATAGTATAATAGAGGTATAAATCTAGTATGCGAACGCGAGCGTTAGTAAATTCTTGAGAAATAGCAAAAGAAAATATAGTGGTTTGGATCTTAAAGTAATAAATAAGGCAGGAAATAAACATTAAGATCCATTTTTTATCTGTAAGGTTTGTTTATAGTCCAAGTCACGTTAAATATTTTCATGTGTGTTTGGTTTATTTTATGTATTTCTTATTACTTTGAGTTGAAGTTTCATAATAATGAAGCTTCTTACCACACTTGTAAGAAGTGAATCACCTAAGTTTTACGTATCAGGCTACTACCCAAGTCGCATCAGCTTAAGCCTGAAGTATCGATCAATATCATACGACTTGATTGTGATTACCATTTAGTCTCAAAAAATATATTATTGTTTGGTCATTTCTTCATTAATTGGTGTGGTGAACGTCGATAAACTATAATAATATTCTTTTATAGGTGATAAAACATAAGGGATAAGAACAATTGTTTTTGAAATATTGAGTGTAGATATTTGTTCTTACCATAAAATCAATCGGAAACATAAAAATGAGTTTCATGAAGTTTGATTTTGATTAATTCAACGGAGAGAATAATTTTAACCTTTAGAGAAGTAGGATTCGAGCTTTTCTAGTACTTAAAGGTTTGTTTACTCTCATTTATGATAAATTTGAAGTAAATTTTGATGTCGCGGTGATGTCCAAGGCCCATAGTTCTCTATCTTGATCTTGGGAGATGAGGTATTGAGAGGTGTGTGAAGAGCCTACGAAGTTAGGGATATAAAATCGGTTGAAAATATATTCATGAAGAAGTCTATGGCTAATAGATTGTAACTCAAGAAAAAACTGTATGCATTGACAATGGATGGTAGCAAGATAATTTGAAAACACTTGGGTTATTTCAATATAATCATTCTTGATTTGGATGCAGTTAAAGTCAAGTTAGAAGATGATGATCAATAAATAATCCTCTTGATTTCTCTGCCAAAGGTGTTTGAGTACTTTGTTGACATCATGATTTATGGAAAATATTCTCTTATGATGGCCAAAGTTAAGAATGCTCTGAACTTAAAAAATATTCAAATGAAGACAATTTTGAAGAGTGAATCAGATGGTCTCAAATTGAGTGTAAGGGGAAGGTATTACAGACCTTATATTATACAAGGCTCATTAGTTATTATGAAAGTCTATAAGACTAATGATGTTTTAGTTCTATAAGATTTTGTAGTAGTGAGATGTGTGTCTAGTATAGAAAGAGATCCAACCAAACCGTGTCATCTGAGGTTAGGGAATGTGAGTGAGAAATGTCGTATCGAGCTAGCAAACAAGGGTTGGTGGGTGGTAACACAATTCAACTATTGAGCTTATGTGGAAGTTGTGTGTTGGGTAAAAACAAATGGCTAAGTTCCCGCCTAACAGTCATACAACTAATGATGTGTTTAAATATGTCCATTCAAATCTCTGAAGACATGCAATGCATCTAACAATGAGAGAGTTTAGGTACAACATGACCTTGATTGATGATTATTAAAAAAAATACGGGTCATGCTTTTGAATATCAAAGATGAAACATTTGATGCATTTAAACACTAAAAGATTTTAAATAAAAACCAGAACAAAAAACTGCTTAAAATGTTAAAAGCTAACAATGACTTGTGATATATAAATCAAACATTCACCGGATATTGTTCTAAACTTCGCACATCGCCACAAAAACATTTATGAAACATAAAATTGAATTACTTAACACACTAACAAAAAGTGAGTATCTAATAAGTGCGAAAATCGTGCTCGCTAAATAACTTGGTATTTGATAACCAATTATTCTCAACCTAAGCATTATTTGCGGATCACCTCTCCCTACAAATATACTTATGTTATTTAATATTTTGAAATGTCTATTAAATACATATGGTTTTGTCGGAAAAAAAAATGTTAGGTTTAGCAAATTGAACCTATATTAATATTCCAAACCTCCAATTAATTTGCAATTAATTTTAAACTAGTACTCTTAGAGGTTTGGAGATATGACTAACTAATAAAACATGATACAAAATATAAAATATAAATATCTCCGATAAAGTTTAATTCATATATTTTTATAATTATTTTTAAAAAATAAGTGAAAATAAAACTTTATATATTATATACAGATAATCATTCAAATTTTAAAATTCGGCTTAATACGAAAATCGTACTCGCTAAACAACTTGGTATTTGATAACCAATTATTCTCAACCTAAGTATTATTGCTGGATCATCTCTCCCAACAAATACACTTATGTTATTTAATGTTTTGAAATGTTTATTAAATACATATGGGTTTGTAAAAAAAGATGTTAGGATTTCCAAATTGAACCTATATTTATATCTCAAATCTCCAATTCATTTGCAATTAATTTTAAACTATAACTCTAAGAGGTTCGGAGATATGACTAACTAATAAAACATGATACAAAATATAAAATATAAAATATAAATATCTCCGATAAAGTTTAATTCATATATTTTTATAATTATTTTTAAAAAATAAGTGAAAATAAAAATTTATATATTATATAAAGATAATCATTCAAATTTTAAAATTCGGCTTAATACGAAAATCGTACTCGCTAAATAACTTGGTATTTGATAACCAATTATTCTCAACCTAAGTATTATTGCTGGATCATCTCTCACAACAAATACACTTATGTTATTTAATGTTTTGAAATGTTAATTAAATACATATGGGTTTGTAAAAAAAAGATGTTAGGATTCCCAAATTGAACTTATATTTATATCTCAAATCTGCAATTCATTTGCAATTAATTTTAAACTACAACTCTAAGAGGTTTGGAGATATGACTAACTAATAAAACATCATACAAAATATAAAATATAAGTATTTCATAAATTTTAGTTCATATATTTTTATAATTATATTTTAAAAATAAGTGAAAAATAAAACTTTATATATTATATAAAGATAATCATTCAAATTTTTGATGAACTGCAAAATATTCTTTTAATCATAAAAGAGTATTTATAGATAAGATAATATAATGGTCAAAGCTATTTCCTCCATGTTATTTTTTATTTCCTCCATCATTCAAACTTTTAAAAACACTAGTGACTTGCTTTTACCAAATTACCCTTATTTTTATTTCAAATTTAACACTATATGCCATTGATCTAATAGATAGTCTTATATGAAAAAATACACCAATAACCTAACTTTAATCCAACATATATGATTCTACTTCTAAAATTAACCATAAAACAAAGAACTTCAATTTTATTGAAGATTAATCATGGAAAATGAAGAAACCCAAACTAAACCGGAATGAACAAGGTAATTTAATCTTTGTTTTTATGTTTTACCATTTCGAAACTTCTTCTTTTTCAGCCAAACCTGATTTCTGCAGTTCTGAACGAAAAACAACTGATTCTGAGACGGTATCTCGGAATCAGTTGTTTTGTTCGGAAGCAACTATTGCTAGCCAAAAAATTTAAACATTAGCGAAAGCATGTGATTCTGAGAGGCCATCTCGGAATCACATGCTTTCGCTAAAAAATACAGAATATAAAAGAACAGTCATATGGTCACAAAATTGAACAAAACTCGAAAACAGATCCAACCAAAAGCATAAACCCTAATCGAACCCTAAATCTACCAAATAAGAACCCTAATCGAACCCTAAATCTACCAAATAAGAATCCTAACCTAACAAGAAGAGCCATAGCCAAAAGAAACTGGAAAACAAAAGACAGTAGAAAACTGAAGAGATTAGGGGTTTGAAAAGAAACTGGGAAACAAAAGAAAGTAGAAAAATGAAGAGAGAGATAAGTATGGTTTTTTTCTTTGAATTTGTTAATGGGTAGTATAATAGAATAAATGGGTAGAATAATGGCGTTCTTGAAAATGAAAGATAGAATAAATGGGTAGAAGGACAAATATGTAATTTCCTTTATGAAGGAAATAACAAGATGGAGTTATTTTCAAATTTTGGAGGAAATAAAAATGGGTGAAGCTATTTCTCCCATAAAATTTATTATTTCCTCCATCATTTATAAAAAACACCATCTTGTTATTTTCTCCAAGAAGGAAAATTCTAATTTATCCTTGTTTTAATTTTACACCAAAAATCCAAATTTCTCTAGTAACCATCCATCTTCACTTTTTCTCTTCTAACCCTAAAAATCCCTAGTCACCAAGCAATTTTGAAGCAGTTTTTGGAGTTCCAAAGATAAAAATCTATCGTTAATCTTATTTTTATTATAAATATATGGGTTAACATATCGAATAAAATCTCTTCTTAATTCTATGATTTTTTTGAATAATGAGTTACATGAACTCTATATGCAGAAAAACAAACTCGTTCATCGTTTAATCGAGTTCCTGCATATCGAGTTACTAGTTTAGTCGTTTTTAATATCGATTTCTGGTTTAATTGTTTATTTCCTGTATATTGAGTTTAAAATATAGATTTTTATGGTTTGATTAGTGTCTGCTGATTGGTTTTTTTTTAAAATATTATATGTGATTCAGAGTTCCTAACTCAGAATCACATGCTTTTAAAAAAAACATGTAATTCAGAGTGGTTGTCTCGGAACTTCATGCTTTCTTTTTAAAAAAACATGTAATTCTGTGACTAATGTTAAAAATAATTGAGTTTTTTTTTTGTTTTTAGGATTTAATTTTAGAAGTTAAATCATATATGTTGGCGGTAATTACAATGTGTTTGTTGTAATAAGGGTTTGATAGTGGATAGTGGCATCAAATTATAAATTTGAAAATAAATAAAGGACAAGAAGGTAAAAACAAGTGTTCAGTGTTTTGTTAAAAATTTGAAATGGAGGAAATAATAGATCTTATGGAGGAAATAGCTCCGCCCAATAAAAATTATGATGGAGGAAATAGCTTTGGCCTAATATAATTATATTTACGATAAAATAAGACAACCGTTGTACTGTAGTCCGAAATATTTTATAATTATCTTTTTTATATATTAAATA
This sequence comes from Limnanthes douglasii subsp. nivea, assembly GCA_036936605.1. Taxonomy (NCBI): domain Eukaryota; kingdom Viridiplantae; phylum Streptophyta; class Magnoliopsida; order Brassicales; family Limnanthaceae; genus Limnanthes; species Limnanthes douglasii. Next base: position 89,080,071 of record JAUPFV010000003.1, read on the forward strand.
TTATATTTTAAAATTATGGTTTTTAAAAAATTATAATTTTTAATTTTTTAAACCAGAAAAATATTAGATATTTTATATCTTTTTTGATTTTCTTAATTATATAATTACGTTTATTGGATTACGAAAAATATGAATATGTTATAATTACGAAATTATCATGTAATTTGATTGGAAAAAAACTATAATCCGCTTACAACATTACACTTAAATTAATGACGAAAAAAAATTGTATTCCAATTCCCTAACAAGATGCAATCCAATAACTGGGCAACAAGAGAAAGTATGAACTTTGTTTTCCTCTTTGATATAGAGGATGAAGATTCTTGATCTCCAAGAATCTAAGCTGCAACCCTTATCCATATACAATCTCCTTCTCCTCTGAGAATAAAAAACAACTTTTTTCTTCATTTACCAACACACATACACCATGACTGATCTAAATCAAATTCGAGAAGACTTTCCAGTTCTCAATGAAGAAAGACTGCGTAAAGCATCTGCTGAAGTTCTCAAAGACTCAACTTCTACTAAAACCTGGGAAAAACTTGAACCAACATACACAAAGTATCATCAATCACACATATCCATTCAGTTCACAAAGAAACGAAATAAATACTAGAAAAATCCAGCAAACATACTCTTATTGCTAAGTTTTCTCAAGGAATCCCCAAAAAGAATATTCTACACAACTTCATTCAAGAAAGAAAATTTGAAGAAGAAATCAACATAAGCATTTGGGACTCTAGGCACTTACTTCTTGAATTCTTTAAGAAAGAAGACATGTGTAAATTATGGATGAGACCCATATGGACTGTTGGAGACAAAATGATGCGTCTATTAAAATTGCATCCTAACTTCAATCTAAAAATTGAAAATCCTATAGTTTATGTATGGATCAAAATCGAGAAAATCCCAGAGTACATGTATAACGATCAGATTATAAACACTATTACTAAAACCATAGGTGAACCACTCAAATACTGGATTCTACCAAAAAAAATAAAGCCTTATTCAATGCTAGCTACGCTATGGTTGAATTAGACATTACTCAAGAACTCAAGCGTGACATTTGGGTTGGTTTTGGTTCAAATAAAGAAAGCTGGCTGAGAATAAGTTATAAAGATGTTCCTGCTTATTGCAACTATTTCAATCACATAGGTCATGAGGAATAAAAGTGTAGAAATAATGCTTCAAAGTCTAAAGAAAATGTTCCTGAAGTAAACCAAAATGTTCTCACAGAGCAATACCAAAAGCAGCGTTATGGAAAACAAAACACAAGAGTTGTTAACATGGGTGACAAAAAAGATAAAAAAAGTCAGGATCCTCAAACAATACCAAACAAAGGTACTAATCTTGAAAACCATGATGCTGAAATGATAAGTATAGTCCCACCAATTCAAATCCCTGATAGTACTAAAAAGAGTGAAGAAATGGTTGAAGCAATAAGGAACCTGGCAGCAGACTACATGAAGAATAAAGACAAGGAAATGAACATGATTAACCCAGAAAACTAATCTCCACACCACAACAATTTTGGCAACCTTCCCCAGTCTCCAGTCCTAAAAAACAAGGAAACATATAGAAGTTTTAATGATCTCCTAAATAAAAGGTTGAAAGCATCAAAAGTAGGAAAGAAAAAATAATATACAAGCCCATCTCTGGAGCAAAAAAGGAAACTCCCCCCAACTCTGATAATGATTAATATCCTTAGTTGGAATATAAGAGGGGTGGCTAATAATTCTTCTTTGAGAAGAATAAAAAATATTATATCTAAAGAAAAATTCAGCATTATCACTATTCAAGAGCCTATGGTTACCTCAGATCAGATTACTACTTTTGCTGCTAAAATTGGTTTTCCAATTTCTATTCTAATTGCAACAGCAAAATATGGATCCTTTGGAACAACTGGTTCAATATCAACATCATTCAAGACAACCCTCAGCTGATTCGTGTTGAAGTCAACTATGTTAACATCAAGAAATCATTTTACATTACATCTGTCTATACTAAGTGCCAAAGGAAAAACAGGAAAGACATGTAGGACTCTCTAACCAACATTGCTTCTACTGTCAATGAATGGATTGTTCTTGGAGACTTCAACTCTATTACTAGTCCTAATGAACAGAATGGCTGCATTCATTATTGCATTAGAAGCTCTGAAGATTTTAATGACGCTATCAACCAATGTAACTTGGAAGATGCTGGCTATATAGCAAGTAGGTTCACATGGACTAACAAATTCAACTGCAGGCGCTTAAACAGAATTCTTCTCAACTCTGGTTGGATGGAATACTATAAAAAGACCAGTGTCAAACATCTCCCTAGAACATGCTCTAATCACATGCCCCTCCTTATCTATCTCAAATGAAAATTTAAAAACTAAATCTTTTTGTAAAATTTTGAACATGTGGTTCTTAAGTGAGGAATTCCTTCATTTTTGTGGAAACTAACTGGCAAATTAAAATGCAGGGCTCTCATTTGAAAAAAATCCTGGAACAAGCAAAAAAGACTTAAAGCAGTTTTAAAGGATTTGAATGTTTCTGTGTTTGGAAATGTGTTTGAACAAGTTAAGAATGTTGAGGAGGAGGTTAATAAAATGGAAAATAACTACATGGAGGACAATAGTGACCTAAGAGAAGTAATTAGAATTTAACGAATGATAAACTTCATCAGGCTTTAGCTCAAGAAGAAAGCTATTGGTACCAAAAGACTTATACCAACTCGATCAAGGATGGAGATAGAAACACAAAGATATTTCACAGTTTTGTCAAAAATAAAAGAAGAAAGAACACAATAAATAAAATCAGAGACAATTCAATATGGCTTACTGAAGAGGATCAAATCAACAGCTCTGCTGAAATGTTCTTTAAGAACACTATTTTTTCCAATGCTTATTCTAACCAAGAAGCTAAAACTAATTACTTAAATAGTTATATCTTTAATGCCATACCTAATATTGTGTCTGATCAGGACAATCTCAACCTATTGAAGAAGCCTAATGAAGAATAAATTTTACAAGCAATTAAGGGCTTGAACTCTGTTAGTGTAGCAGGAACGGATGGATTCAATGCAACCATCTACAAAAGTAACTGGAACATCATCAAAATTGATCTTGAAGAAGCTGTGATTTATTTTTTCAATGTCTCTCCCCTTCCTCAAGGGGTCTTAGCCACAGGTTTATGTCTAATTCCTAAAACTAATCAGCCTTCTAGTTGGAAATAGTATAGACCTATTAGCCTATGCTCTATGTGCAACAAAATAATTTTATAAACTAATTAGTAACAGAATGTCTAGCCTTTTGCCTAAAATTATCTAGAAGAAAGGTGCTTTTGTTTCTAATAGATCAATTCAAGATAACATATTACTTGCTAATGAAATAATCTTTGACAACACCTTTATAAACCTTATTTATGTTATAATAGGTAATGCTAAAGCTTCTTTTCTAATAAATAGCAGTACTGTTGGTTACTTTAAAGTTACCAGGGGCCTTAGATAGAGAGACCCTCTGTCTCATTGTCTCTTTATAATAGCCGAGGAAACTCTTTTAAGAGGTCTAAATCTGTTTTTCCTCAATAACAAATCAATCCAATACAAAACCAGAAGCAATATTTGTATTACTTCTCTTACGTTTGTAGATAAAATTCTACTATTTACAAATACATCTAACTATGCTATAGCTACTTAAAGTAATTTCCTGCAGGAATATCAAGATGTATCTGGCCAGATGATAAACAAGGACAAAATTTCAATTATAACATCATCTAACTTTTCTGCCAACAATATCACTTCTATTGTTACTGACACTGGGTTCAGAAATGAGACTCTCCATGTGGTTTACTTGGGCGTTAGTCTAAACAAGAATAACTGGAATAACAATTATGATTCTTTAATCAGCAAGCTTAGAACTAAGATTAATGATTGGGAGGACAAACGGATATTTTTTGCTGGCAGATTAAATCTTACAAATATTTCCCTTATGCCCATCCCAAGTTACTAGATTCTTAGTAATGGGATTCCTAAAACCATTATTGAAAGAATTGAAAAACATTCTAACTCTTTTCTTTGGGGCTCTAATCAAGACAACTCTATAATTTATTGGTGCAGATGGAGCAAGGTCTGTAAGACCTTCGAGGAAGCTGGCCTTAATGTTAGAAGTTTAAAAGATCTTCACGACACGGTGGCTTGTAATCTGTAGCTCAAATTAAAAAATAATACCTCTCTGTGGACTAGATATACTCAAAGCATATATAGCAACAACATTCATCCTATGCTTGCTGAATTCAATCCTAAAAAGAGCTCCAAAGTGTCGAAAAGATTAACCTTAATCAAAGATAAGGCCGAACCCCTCATAAGATTGTCTATAGGTTCTGGTGACATTTAATTTTGGCTTGACTCGTAGATTAAAGACCATCTCCTTGTAAGGACAGATAACCTTTCAACAAATCCTGAGATAAAAACTGACAAGGTCCTCAATTACTGGGATCAAAGCTCTTGGAATGTTTAAAATCTTAGTATTATTCTCTCCCCAAATGATATGAATCAGGTTATGAAGCACTCAATCAACCAGAATCTTACTGATACTCCCTACTGGACGTTGACTAAAACTGGCACTTTCAACACTAAAGAAACGTGGGAATACCTTAGAACTAAACACAGCAAAAAAGAACATTCGTTTAGCATCTAAATGCCAGTTTTGCAGCAGTCAAGAAATCTTAAACCACCTTTTGGTAGAATGCAACCTTTCATGGACTGTTTGGCGTCATTTCACTTCAATCTCCAAGATCCACATTGGTCGCTTTATGACTCTTCCCCATATGTTTAGAACTTGGTTGTGGTTCGTCAACAAAGACATCAGCATTTGCACTATTATTCCTTCAATCGTTTGCTGGGTTATATAGAGTCTCAGGAATGAGCCCAAGATCAAAGGCAAATCTTCTGATCCTTCAAAAGGTATCAATCATATTAATTACATTATTTCAGGTTTAGACAGAGCTAACATGCTCACCAGTAAGATTTGGAGTCCCTTCTATCATGCCCCAAAAGCCTTTGGTTGCTGGTCGAATCCCTATCTCTTCAGGCCTCCCTCCTATCATTACTGGATCCCTCCTACTGCTGGTAGACTTAAAGTTAACACTGACGGCTCCACCTTGCATAATGGTGACTCCACTGGAAGTATTGTCAATAGAAACAACGATGGCTCTTTACTTTCTAGTCATGGGAATCTCTATGGCAAGCTTATTCATCTTCATACTGAAGCCTTGGCTTTCCTCGACGCTCTGAACATTTGCGATCGCAATGGTTTATCCAACGTAGACCTGGAAAGCGATTATGAGATTCTTGTGTCTATGCTCGCTACTGGTAACTACTCAGGCCCAATTGGTGGCGTGCTCAAGTGTTTTCGTAATCTTATCAAGTCTTCCATGTTTATCAAACACATCGATCACAATCAAAACGCTGTTGCCGACTGTTTGTCCAAGTGGACAAGAAAATGCAAAATGAAGCTCCCCTTCAACTCGACCAACTCTCCAACATATTTCAAGTTCATTATCCTCATTGAAAGTGAAGGAATGAGATACATAAGGGACAACTCTTAACTCTAATCTTAATTTTTTATTTCAATTGAATATCACTAAGAATCTCTAAACCTTCCTAAAAATTATTGTTTATTTTACATTTTTCACCTTGACTCGATTATGAAAGGATCTTGTTTTGGAACAAGTAGAAGTTTGGTCTTGAAGAGAATTTCAATCTTGGAGAGAGGAACACTGACAGAGAATGGAGAAAGATCATGTTGTTGTTAAAGTTGGAAGAAATATTTCTTTCGATACTCTTGCTACTCTTATCTTAAGTTTGGAGAGAAATAAAAAAAATCAATTTTTCTCCTCCGCTAATTTATATTTAGGTTTAAGCAAAACCCGAGTACTTTGTAGTCTTGGGCTTTTAATAAATTTACTTTTGATTAAAAAAAATCCAATAACTAGCTATGGTATGGTTTAGATGTTAGGTTAAGCTTTAAGTCTTATTTATTTTTTCTTTAATTCTATCCAACCTTTTAACAAAACAATTGGATCGCCCCTAATGTGAAACTTTTATATTATGAATACTTGTGTTAATTCGCAAATTAATATTCCAGATAATCGATCTCCTTTTCCAAGGTATTAAAGATTTAAATTATAGAAAATATGGTCAAGTCAATTTTAAATAAGCAATTGTATTATTGTCTAAAAGTCAAAGTAAATGGCAAGAATTAGAAGACCCTTTCAAAGTCTTGCACTGAGATCTACAGATAAGCTTATGGTTCACGTTGTGGTCGAGTTTAAGCATTAAGTGACTCTGCGTAGAACAACGACTATGTCTATATAAATACCAATGGATGTTCAGTTTCTTACATTCACAAGCTGCTCTCTAATGGCTTTCAATGTCAGCTTCAACATTTTATTAACTCTTGTTCTTGCTCTTGCTCTTTCTGCACAAACTATTCTTGGTTCGTAAACCTTCCTCACGCTCTTAAAAAATGAATAACGATCTTCCTCTTGTTATTATGTTTTATATTCTAGTGTCAAATTCTGTTTCTATTAGACTAATGGTTTCTGTATGCTTACGCAGGAAATGAAGTCACATGTGGGAGTCTTGATAAGAACACGTGTGCGTTCTCAGTTTCATCCATGGGAAAGCGTTGCATTTTGGAAACGAGCATAAGGCGGAACGGAGCTGAAAAATTCATATGCCGTGTCTCAGAAATCGTTGCTGATAACTTGAAAAACCATATTGAAACAGATCAATGCATGAAAGCTTGTGGGCTAGATCGAAATACCCTTGGAATCTCATCAGACTCGCTCCTTAAACCTTGCTTCAGACGCAAGCTATGCTCACCTCAGTGTTTTAATGTGTGTTCCAACATTGTTGATCTGTTCTCTAACCTGGCCGCTGCCGAAGGTAAGAACAAATGAGCAGGTTATATTATTAACTTGCTTTTGTAAGAAATTCACTATAACTAATCGGTTGACCTATCATTTTTCTTGTAGGTCTACGTCTTTCAAAGTTATGTGAAGCTCAAGCAGGAGATAGACACAGAGAATTGTCCGACAGAATGAGAGATAGGCACAGAAAATTGTCCGACAGGCAGACTGGTACCGTTAAATCGTATTGGATAGGTTCCCAACTCATGGATCTTGTTGGAGCACCGGCACTAGCACCTTCTGACTACATTGGAGCACCAGCACTAGGACCTTCTGACTTTATCGGAGCACCTTCTGACTATATTGGAGCACCGGCACTAGCACCTTCTGACTTCGTTGGAGCACCGCTTGACTATGTTGGAGAACCAGCACTATCACCTTCTGACTACGTTGGAGCACCGGCACTATCTCCTTCTGACTTTGTCGTAGCACCGGAACCTTCTGACTTTGTTGGAGCACCTTCTGACTACTTTGGAGCACCAGCACTATCACCTTCTGACTACGGAGCACCAGCACTAGCACCTTCTGACTACGTTGGAGCACCGGCACTATCTCCTTCTGACTACGTTGGAGCACCAACACCTTCTGACTTCGACGAAGCACCTTCTGACTTCTTTGGAGCACCAGCACCAGCACTAGCACCTTCTGACTACGTTGGAGCACCGGCACTAGTACCTTATCACAACTAGATTACAACAATAGTGATGCAATAGCTTGTACCATTATGTGTTATACATGCCATGTTTCATGTACTATCTTGTGTTGTTGAACTTGTATGTTTATGTTTGGTGTAAGAGGTTAAAAATTGATCTATAGTATTGAATACAATAAAGGATATGACGGTTTTGTGAAAATCATCAAAGGAAGCATATTCATAAACAATGACCTAGAGACTTCACTCGTACAATAGACCACACCACCCCTACAGACTTCCTAGTAAAATAGATCACACCGCTGTTTATTTACTCAAACTATCTAATAGCAACAGCCATGTTAAGTATCTAAATACAGCAGCACCATAAGAAACTGAAAAAAATAAAAAACAGCACAACCCACAATACAGGTGCTCAAACAAGATATTTGAACTGAACAGAAAATTAATCAATTAGTTAAGGGCTCTTCCTGAAGTTCTTCTTCATCTTCATACTCGTATCCTTCTTCATCGGCAGTTGCATCTTGATACTGTTGGTATTCAGAGACCAGATCGTTCATGTTGCTTTCGGCTTCAGTGAACTCCATCTCGTCCATTCCCTCTCCTGTGTACCAATGGAGAAAAGCTTTCCTCCGGAACATGGCCGTGAACTGCTCACTGACTCTACGGAACATTTCTTGTATCGAGGTTGAGTTCCCGATGAACGTCGAAGCCATTTTTAAACCTGTCGGAGGGATATCACACACAGTCGACTTCACATTGTTAGGGATCCACTCAACAAAATACGAGGAGTTCTTGTTCTGAACATTGATCATTTGTTCGTCGACTTCCTTGGTGCTCATCTTTCCACGGAACATGGCTGAAGCAGTTAAGTATCGGCCATGGCGAGGATCGGCTGCACACATCATGTTTTTGGAATCCCACATCTGCTGGGTGAGCTCAGGAACAGTAAGGGCTCTGTACTGCTGTGACCCACGAGATGTGAGTGGTGCAAATCCAACCATGAAGAAGTGTAGACGCGGGAATGGTATAAGATTTACAGCAAGTTTGCGTAAATCCGAGTTCAGTTGACCAGGAAACCGGAGGCAGCAAGTTACTCCACTCATAGTAGCAGAAATAAGATGATTCAGATCACCAACTGCAACAACCAAAAAGCAAAAAAAGTTATATATAGTTCAACGGTGTATTTATTGAATGTGGTTAGAACACTTACAGCTTGGTGTAGTGAGCTTGAGGGTTCGGAAGCATATATCATAAAGAGCCTCGTTGTCTAGAACCATACACTCGTCAGCATTCTCAACAAGTTGGTGAACAGAGAGAGTCGCATTGTATGGTTCAACAACAGTATCAGAGACCTTAGGTGATGGAAACACAGAGAACGTAAGCATCATCCTATCCGGATATTCTTCTCTGATCTTGGAAATCAGAAGGGTTCCCATGCCTGATCCAGTTCCACCTCCCAAGGAGTGGCAAACTTGGAATCCTGAAGATAAACAACAAGCACGCAACCCAATTATACACTTTCTGAACCAAAATACACAATTTTCAAGCAAGAAACTGAATCACGACTAAAATACACGCATACAGGTTGCAAAGCTATGAATCTGCAAATAGGAAAACATCACAGGTTCAAATCACCACCAATAAGTTTCAGTTCACTGGATCTGTGAATTTCAACACGGATCTTCTTCGTCATCTTTTCAATTTATTTTCAAGTTTTTATTAGACTATTTGAACAATGACTAGGGAATTTTCATAAAATCAATCGAATAAATACAGGTTATCAAAAGACTGCACTAGCAAGCCATGCTTAGAACAAAAATCACATCAGATGATTCACAATAAAGGAGAAGGAGAGTATAATCTTATTAGGATATTGCAAATCTACAACTCAGCTTGAACTACAAAGTTATAAAGAAGAATCAAATCGTCATATCCACAGCAGATAAATAAGTTAAACAAATTTCAAATCACTCACTGAAAAAGCACAGTTTCTAAAGAAACAAGTACGAAGAGAAGCGGAAATCGGAGGTACCTTGCAAGCAGTCACAATTCTCGGCTTCCTTCCTAACAACGTCGAGCACCGAGTCGATCAACTCAGCTCCTTCGGTGTAGTGACCTTTGGCCCAGTTGTTTCCAGCACCAGACTGGCCGAAAACGAAGTTATCAGGCCTAAAGATTTGGCCGTAAGGTCCAGATCTGACCGAGTCCATCGTCCCTGGCTCCAGATCCATGAGCACGGCGCGTGGGACGAACCTACCGCAACTCGCTTCGTTATAATACACATTGACTCGTTCGAGTTGAAGATCGTTGTCTCCTTGATACCTCCCAGTGGAATCGATGCCGTGCTCGGCACAAACCACCTCCCAGAACTTGGCGCCGATCTGGTTACCGCACTGGCCTCCTTGGATGTGAAGAATTTCGCGCATTTTTTATTGTTATGGAAATTGCTGGTCTCTGAGTTAGAGTGAGGGAGAGAGAGAATGAATGCGAGTGAGTGAGAACTGAAAAGAAAAGTGGTTTTTATAGTTGGGAGATAACGGGAGTGGGTTTTGCCGCTGAAAAAAGTAACGGCATCATTGCTTTATGATCCAGGCTCCACCTTTTAAATTTACTGCCCGCATTTAAATCAAACTACAAATCATAAAATTATTTTTTAATTTTTAATTTAACTCCATTCAGAACCAAATACTTAAATTAATTTTTTTAATCAAAAGAATATTTATTAAGATATATAATCTCTATCGAAGAGTTTACCAGGCATAAGGACTAGAATACAATTTTGCAATAAGAAATTTGACAAAGCGTCAATTCCCTCCCTCTAAAATTTAAGAAATTCATAACAGAGACTCCTTCACTATACACCAACTATAGCTTCTGCTCAATTTTTTTTAACTTTCAAATCACCAACAGCCTCTCTTTAGTTTCATAAGAGACAACTCCGAGACCTCCAATCCTAGAGCTCTTCGATCTTGTGTCCTGCAAAATGAAGAGAAAAGGAAAGAGAAAACTAGAAGCATACCTGCAATACTAGATATTATGTGGAGTGAAGTAGCCCAAACCCAAACTTTCCTAGAAAAATAATAGACTGAAGCTTAGTAGGATTCATCGGCTTAGTTTTGGACTCTGAAGACGTGCTTAATAACCATGGAGGAAGTTAAAGAGTTTCTATAGATTTTCAAAATTAGATTAAGGAACCAAAGAGAGTTTCCAGTCGCAAACAGGTTAATAAGAGTGTGGAAATCAGACTTAATATCGACATTAGTCCAATGATTATGCTTACAGATCAGCAAGCCATCGAGTAAAGCCCGAGTTTCAGCTAAAAGGGGAGAAAGCTTCCCATAAGTGTTCCCAAAACACTGAATCACTCTCCCCTGATAATTCTTAAAAGTACAAGACCCACTGGACTCAACATTCCTAAGAACAGAAGCATCGACATTCAATTTAATCCTCCCCTCAACTAGAGCCTTCCAAGCAAGGTAAGATGACTTAATTTTAACTATTGAGCATCAAATAATCAAACTAGCCTTCTTAGTATTAGACCAGTGCTTGCTGGAAAAAGAGCAGGAGGCGTGTAAAGAAACAATTACACGATTAATATGATTGATAGAAACTTTAGTACTTTTGATAATCTAAGTATATTTAGCATTGTAGCAATTTTGCCAGATAGTCCAATAAATTACAGGAGGAATTAAGTGAGTAATGTGAACTTTATTTGTAGAGAATTATTGCGAGTTCTTGATGACATGAGATATAACTATATATCTCTCAATTTTGATCTTGAAAATGTTATTGAAATGAGTCCAAATCTGCCAAGCTTGACTGCAACTCACAAAGACATGATTAATGTCCTCGAAGTTACTGCAAAATTGACACTTAGATGCAAGCTGTAAGTGTATACTTTGAAGAAAATAATCAATAGGAATATATATCATAATAAGTTTCCAAAGCAGAAATGAATACTTCCTTGGAGTGATATTGTTCCAAATTGTTTTGAACAAACTAGAGTAGCTAACCCGATTTCTCATCATGTTCCACGCCATCTTAGTATTGAACTTCGTATCATTTGAACATTTACAAACCATAAGATTCTCCTTACTTCTATCAGTGTTATAACTTTGAATAAAATTCAATTTTGCAGGAGACAAGAAAGTAGCTAAGGAACTAGAGTCCCAAGCATCATTCCTCCAGAAAGATTTGACCTTAGCTTCAAGGTAATTAGACTCAGACTGGTTCTCTACAATAGGCAGATAATTATGCCAAGAAATCCATCTCCCCTTTCCCTAATATCCATATAATATTAAACTCCTCTTCCTTTCTAATACTAACAATTCTCTTCCAAGTGAGGAAACCATGCCTGTTAAAGTTAGTATAGAGAAAATGCACATTGTTAGAATAAATGCAGTGCATCATGTTAGCCCAAAGCAATTTTTTGTTTCTGAAAATGAACCAAATCTTATGGGAGTAGGTATGCTGAATATCAGAAAGTATTCTGATATTTAGACCCTCCCCCCCTCCCCTCCTCAAAAGGATTACAAAGAGATTTTCAATTAGCCTAGTGAACTGTTTTTTCATTCAGCTTGGATCTCCAAAGAAATTTATTTAACATTTTCTCAATTCTGTTGATAATACTAGTAGGTTACATGCTGTTCTGCATCCAGTAACATGGAATTGTCATTAATACGTTAAAGATTAGCACAAGCATGCCACCAAATGAAAGGTACTTGCAGTCTCAGTCAGCTATCCTTCAGTAATTGACTTCATTAATGAATTATTTTAATCATTTGTCACCAGCTTAGGAATGATATTAAATATAAAACCATTAATTAAGTTAGTCTCCTCCAATTTATTTCTATAAGAATCAGAAGAAATAATGTCCTTGAAGAACTTCTCAGCAGACTTCCCAATGCTTCCATCTTCAGTCAACCATGTATCTTCTTCTTTTATGCCTTTTATTTTCCTTCTTCTTCTTTCTTGTTAACATATGAATGATAAAGCTTGGTGTTTCGCCCCCCATATTTTAGTCAGTTATTATAACATTTCTGCTTTCAGTAATCATCTTCAATCCTCATAGATTTAATATATAAACTGTTTGCTTTATCCAGGTCTGCTTTAATAATTGCAATGTAATTACTCATCTGCAAATCCTCTATTCTCTTCACATTATCCTCTGCCTCTTTAAGCTTGTTGAAAATATTTCCAAAGCAGTTGATATTCCAAGCCTTGAGGAAACCTTTAAGTACCTAAGCTTGAACCAGAACACTTGGTTAGGATAACCTGTAATACTTTGATTCCAATTGTTTTCAACAACACTCATAAAATATTCATCATTAGACCACATGTTCATATATTTGAAGCTTTTCTTATTATTAGTTTGGAGATTATAAGATGTTCTAACAGTTATTAAGAGGGGAGCATGGTCAGAACAAGTTCTGACCATATGAATAATCTGGGAATCATTGAAGATAGCTTGCCATTTGTTGTTGATCATCGCTCTGCCAAGCCTTTTCCATCTAATTTCCAAGTATACTTAGATCCTCCATAGCCAATATCTTCGAACATATAGTCTCTTATGTAGTCATTAAAGTCTTCTATACTATTATGGCAAAGAGAAGTACATCCTATTTGATCGTCCGAGCTGGTAATAACTTTAAAATCACCCACAGTCATCCAACTTTTATCAGCAACAACAATAGTTCTGAGAAAACTCCACAGGTACTTCCTCTAAGGCCTATTACACTTAGCGTAAATGATCGAAAGATTAAAACTTGGATTAGAATCAATGTTATAAACTTCAAGGTGCAAACACTAGTTATGATTGATTAGTAAATCAATCTTAATATCCTCCTTCCAAAAACACCAAATCTAATAGGAGGAGTTAGCAATATAGTTACTGAAACCCAGATTTAACACAATCTCTTTTATTTTATCATTATTCACCATAGGCTCCTGAATAGCCAGAATTTTGATATTGATTTTGATAATCATGTTCGTGAGTCTCTGAATTGTAGGATTGTTGTAGATACCTCTATGATTCTAACTAATTAGATTTATCATTATCAGAATATGTTTTTGTTTCTTGTTTGTCTCTGCATAATTCAAAGACTTGATGACCTTTTTGCTTGGTTTCTTGACTCTCCTTGCCATTTTTCAGTTTTTTAACAAAAAATTATTTGAATTTAGGGGATGAATGATTCATAATTTGATCGCCATGAGTACTACAACAAGAAGTTCTTTCAGGATAAGTGCTTTCTTCATTTGGATTATCAAATTCAGGGGATTCATTCTGCACAAATCCATGATCTAAAGTTTTTATAGCTTCGATAACCTCTCTTTTTTTCATTCTGTATCAATTTTTCTTCAATGATATTGTTATTTAATTCAAGATCCTTTTGAACATCTTGCGTTATGATTGATCTTATCTTTGGAACATAAACTTGCACTCTCTTCTGAATAGAGTTTTGATAGTTCTTCACAACTGGTTTCATCTGTATTATCTTCCTCTGTTGGATCCTGCTTTATTAACGTTTACTCTTCTTGCAATCTGTATCCTTATGAACTTTATGATTACAAAATTTGCAGTAGAAAGACAGATGTTTGTAAGAAATAAAAATCCAACAACCATTGTTATCTCAGAATCCCATCCAAATCTTGTTATAAAGCTTTTGAGTAACGTTTAACTTAATGAGAGCAGTACATAAATTCTTGTGAGCTCTGTTGCTATCTGGTATTACAACTTTGTATGGAACACCAATAGAGGGTGTCATATCATTGATAATCTTTCAGTTGAAAAGGAATTCAGGAATCTTTTCGAATTTAACCCAAACTAGAGACAAATAACATTCCCTCTTTACGTTAAATTCAGGTGTCCACGTAATACTTTCATCTCATTTTCCTCGAAGATCCAAATATTTCTCGCCCAGATTAGACAAATGTCTTTCTTGAGACTGAATTCAAGAAGAATATGTATGGAATCGAAAATCTCCATACTGTATTGACCTTTGAATTTAAAAGTGCTCAAGAACTGCAACAAAGTGCTTTTTTTGGGATTTCGTTTTTAAATTTTCCAATCAAGGTTATCTTTGAATTTTCATCAAGCCAATCCTTGATCACTAGTGAGTATTGAAATGATATATGGTTATCTTTGAAACATATCTTTTTCGGCTTTAACTCCGGCATTGAAGAAGATTTTCTTCGTTAGAACATCATCATAAGATTTAACATGATGATCTTTCTTAACTTTGTTAATTGAAGAGATAACGGGAAATTAATATTCTTCGAACGTTTCATTGTTATAGCTGTCCATGGCCGGAGAGACTTAAAAAGAAGACGGAGAAATTGATGTCGACATCACTCTGTGATCGGTTGGACTCTCAGTATAAGTGTTTTCATATATGAATTTGAAGTTAAAAGAGAGGTAAAATTATAAAACACCACTTAAAAGATTACATATAAATAAACCTCTATATATATATATATATCGGGTTGTAAATGTTGATAAATTTGTTTTTATTTTTTTAATGCATTTAAAAAATATTTTTACGAAGATTTAAAAGATAAATTTGTTAGAAATTTTGAATAACAAATTAATTTGTGCTCATATTGATAACTTTGCGGAAAATGTTTATACGATGGTAATATTATTTTATTTTACAAATTATCATTGGTTCTTGCTGATATATTGGTGTATTTTTTTCTTTGGTTATTTTGTTTAAATGATCATGATGGATGAATGTTATAAAATATGACAACCATTTTTTTAAATATTTGATTTTAAAAGATGGATCATTTTTTTTCATAATTGTTTTTAGTTTTTGTTGTAAATATCAGGAAGTTGTTTTTCCAATTTGTTTTTAAATTTTTTATAACCAAAACCCGTAACTTATCAAAATTCAAAATATGAATTTTCAGTAAAAACAAGAAAATTATATATTTTGAATATAAATATAAATTTAAATTGAAACCAAAATTCAAACTATAACTAAAAACCAAACTTTAATAAATAATCACGGCGAGAGACTATGCCCTAAATTTATTTTGTTATTATAAAATAATCTCAAAACTTCCCGCTTTACTTAATCTGAATTCAATCATTCATATGATTCAGAATAAACTTAGTATTTATACAATTACCTCAATTATACATATTTTTATCTATTAGTCATTTACTTTATATACAATTAATTTTATTGGGTTATTACCAACGATAGTCGCATAACCATTAACATCATAGGATTGAAGTCATCTTCATTGCACTAAAATTGGCAAATAGATAGATCAATAATCGCGACATCATAACTATCAACTAAATGGATTTATCACGACGCATAAACATAAGAATGATATGGAATGTAATCTTACACATCTAATCTTAATTGGTCATATTCAATTGAACATCTACTTATAATAGAGTACGAATAATAAAAAAAATAAGTGTACACTGAATATATATATATATATATATATTTATAATAATGAAATTTATTGTACACATCATAATACAAACATATCTTGTATCTTAATACAACTCATACTGAAAGTAAAGATCCTATGAATACACAACACCCATGTTAATGGAGTGTTCAATAAAAGCCATAAGCACTAATGTCTTAGTAGGATGATCTACTAACATTGAGTTTGTCCTTATGTGTTATACATTGATTTGACGATTCTTAAGTTTTTTTAACATTCTAGAACTTTATATTTACATGCTTGTACGTAACCGAGCTCCTGCTACTATTTTAATACTGAATTTCCAAATTGTTGTCACTATATAATTAAAGAGGTCGCTTTATTCTTTTCATGTTTCGTGGTTCTCTGATAAAATTTCGCAGCCAAAGTGCATGGTTGGTGCCTCAAAATAATCAATAAATTTTGCAACCATAATATAAAATGTAATTAGGGTTTTTTACATTTTTTCATGATATTGTACATCTTGTTAAAAATAATATGATACCCGAGAATCCTCACATCCGGAAAATTTTGAATGAGAATATCCTACGGTCTCTAGTTTATCTAACTTCTTATATGTTAACTTTTGATGTTTTCTTTGTTTTAAAAACCATAGAACTTTTTTAAATGTCTTCCTATATTACATCCCTGGGTTACTTACATATCTATCTAATATACTGACAGAAAAAAGCAATGTTCGATCGTTTACAAACTTGAGCATATATTAAACTTCCTACAACGAAAGCATATAAAACCTTTTGCTTTTCCTCAATGTTTAGTTTTGTCTTCAGACATATAATGCTATAATTTCACCTTTAGAGATATGGATTTTCTTTCTTTTGTTGTTTGCCATCCCATAACGATGTAATATACTCTCATTATAGGCATTTTGTGATAAACTAAAAATTCCATGGGATCGATTCCTATGACTTTAAATTCCTAAAACAAAAGATGCATCACGAAGATCTTTCACATCAAATTTGTCTCAATTTTTTTTAATCGCATATAACAAACCTTTATCGTTTGTAGCCACTAATATTTCATTAACATATAAAACTAAAAATATGAATTTACCTACACTGAACTTTTGATATACACAATCTCAAAACTACATGAGACAATAACTTTAAGAAATTTATTGTAACACTGTCTAGACATTTGTTTAAGTTCATAAATAGATTTTTTAATTTGTATATCATCGACTTTGGATCATCGAAGACAAAAAATTTAGATTGCATATATAGATCGTTTCCTCAATATCTTAATTAATAAATAAAAGTCTTACATCCATTTTATGGACTTTAAAATCAAAATTTGGAACTAATACCATGATTGTCTGAAAAGAATCATTTGATGAAACTGAATATAATGTTTCTTTAAAGTAAATTCACTCACGTTGAGTAAAACCTGTACTAATAAGTCTTTCTTTATGCTTTTCCCTATTACTCCTAGAATCTTGTTTGGTTTTGAAAATTTATTTACAACCAATCAACGTCTTTCGTTCAGGCAATGGAACAAGCTCTCATACCATGTTATCTTGCATTTATTTAAAATCTCTGTTCACTACATTACTTCATAGTTGAGAATCAGAAATTTCATGGCTTCATCAATACTTAATAGATCATCCTTTGTTGTAGGATAAAATTCTTTATTTTCTTGAATATACACTATGTAGTCTGAAAATATAGTACTCTTTCTTTCTTAGTAGATCTTCGCAAAAGAACAATGTATTTAGTTTGCACTTGAAATTCTTGAGGAGGTGGAGTTTGATTTTCTTAAACAACTTCATTTTTTGTTCCATTTAGGAACGACTTGATTTTTTGCATTTTGGAAAATGTACGCAGGTGGAAGACCAACATAATCTTTAGTATCTATATGCTCTAGCGAATTTGAATTAGTCAATGACCTCATAAATACCAAATCATCATTCAGTACCTGAGTATCATTGTTAGAACTTCCATGAATGTCTACTGATTCTTCCTCAAAATGAATGTTTGTTACTAAATTCTCCCTCCTAAACTCTATATCCTCAAATAATTTTGTTGTTCCTATCTCAAATATGTTCTTATTGGAAAGATCATAAAACTTAAAATCTATAGTATGCTTGAATATCCAATGAAATAACTACTAATTGTTTGGAGTCCAATTTATTTTTATTCGACCTGTAAGGCTATGATTTAGTTGGACATCACCAAACATTTAAATATTTTAAATTAGGTTTACAGCTAGACCAATGTTCATACTATGTCTTCGTAGTTTCGTTCTTCGGAACTCTATTAAGAAGGTATGTTGCACATATTATTAATTTTCCCCAAATTGATATAGGTAAAGTTGAATGACTAACCATACTTCTTACAATATTATTTAATGCATGGCTTCGTATCTCAGATACTCCATTCATGTTAGGCGAACATGATATCTTATACATGGGAACTATCGTGCACTCCTCTAGAAACTTTATAAGCGACCTATGGCTTTATTCACCGAAATCATCGTATCTCCCGTAGTATTCACCACTACAATCTGATCTGACGCACTTAATATCTCTACCAAACTATTTTTCAACCTCAATCTTAAATACTTCGAACTTGTCAATAATTTCTGATTTTTTGTGAATATACCTGTAATATGAAAAGTCATCAATGAACGATACAAAATATAATTTGCCATTCCATAATATCATAGATTATGACCCATAAATGTATATACGTACCAAGTCCAAGATCTATTTTTCTCTCTCGATATATCTAATCTTTTCACTTATATTCATTCTATATAAATATTAAAAATCTGAAAATTCCAACGGACTTAATAAACCTTTTAAAACAAGATTTTCAATTTTATTTTAAAAAAATATGACCTAATCGTTTGTGCCAGTGTTTTGCTATATTTTCAAATTTACAATTTTTTTTCTAGATACATTTACATTAATTGTTTGTTTGTGATCTTTTATAGTATTTAACAAATATAAATTATAATTCATTATAAATTTTCCAGATCCAACAACATTACCATGTAAATAAATAGATAAACCACGATTATCAAATAGGTAACAATATCCGAATTTGTCCAAAAAAAGAAAATACATCAAATTCCTTCTAAAATAAAGTACATACAATACGTATTTTAAATACATAAATTTTCCACTAGATAATAATAAACGAACATCACAAATAACATAAACTAAACACAAATTTCTATCAATTGTATGGATAGATATTTCACCATAAATTAGGCTTTAGTTTTTTTTATCTTACCCAACAAATAAATACAAACATGAGAGGTTGCAACTGCATCAACCCATCAAGTATTTCTTGGTACTAAATTGATCTTTGAATATAACATAGAAGTGCGGTTAATAACTTTAAAATCACCCACAGTCATCCAACTTTTATCAGCAACAACAATAGTTCTGAGAAAACTCCACAGGTACTTCCTCTAAGGCCTATTACACTTAGCGTAAATGATCGAAAGATTAAAACTTGGATTAGAATCAATGTTATAAACTTCAAGGTGCAAACACTAGTTATGATTGATTAGTAAATCAATCTTAATATCCTCCTTCCAAAAACACCAAATCTAATAGGAGGAGTTAGCAATATAGTTACTGAAACCCAGATTTAACACAATCTCTTTTATTTTATCATTATTCACCATAGGCTCCTGAATAGCCAGAATTTTGATATTGATTTTGATAATCATGTTCGTGAGTCTCTGAATTGTAGGATTGTTGTAGATACCTCTATGATTCTAACTAATTAGATTTATCATTATCAGAATATGTTTTTGTTTCTTGTTTGTCTCTGCATAATTCAAAGACTTGATGACCTTTTTGCTTGGTTTCTTGACTCTCCTTGCCATTTTTCAGTTTTTTAACAAAAAATTATTTGAATTTAGGGGATGAATGATTCATAATTTGATCGCCATGAGTACTACAACAAGAAGTTCTTTCAGGATAAGTGCTTTCTTCATTTGGATTATCAAATTCAGGGGATTCATTCTGCACAAATCCATGATCTAAAGTTTTTATAGCTTCGATAACCTCTCTTTTTTTCATTCTGTATCAATTTTTCTTCAATGATATTGTTATTTAATTCAAGATCCTTTTGAACATCTTGCGTTATGATTGATCTTATCTTTGGAACATAAACTTGCACTCTCTTCTGAATAGAGTTTTGATAGTTCTTCACAACTGGTTTCATCTGTATTATCTTCCTCTGTTGGATCCTGCTTTATTAACGTTTACTCTTCTTGCAATCTGTATCCTTATGAACTTTATGATTACAAAATTTGCAGTAGAAAGACAGATGTTTGTAAGAAATAAAAATCCAACAACCATTGTTATCTCAGAATCCCATCCAAATCTTGTTATAAAGCTTTTGAGTAACGTTTAACTTAATGAGAGCAGTACATAAATTCTTGTGAGCTCTGTTGCTATCTGGTATTACAACTTTGTATGGAACACCAATAGAGGGTGTCATATCATTGATAATCTTTCAGTTGAAAAGGAATTCAGGAATCTTTTCGAATTTAACCCAAACTAGAGACAAATAACATTCCCTCTTTACGTTAAATTCAGGTGTCCACGTAATACTTTCATCTCATTTTCCTCGAAGATCCAAATATTTCTCGCCCAGATTAGACAAATGTCTTTCTTGAGACTGAATTCAAGAAGAATATGTATGGAATCGAAAATCTCCATACTGTATTGACCTTTGAATTTAAAAGTGCTCAAGAACTGCAACAAAGTGCTTTTTTTGGGATTTCGTTTTTAAATTTTCCAATCAAGGTTATCTTTGAATTTTCATCAAGCCAATCCTTGATCACTAGTGAGTATTGAAATGATATATGGTTATCTTTGAAACATATCTTTTTCGGCTTTAACTCCGGCATTGAAGAAGATTTTCTTCGTTAGAACATCATCATAAGATTTAACATGATGATCTTTCTTAACTTTGTTAATTGAAGAGATAACGGGAAATTAATATTCTTCGAACGTTTCATTGTTATAGCTGTCCATGGCCGGAGAGACTTAAAAAGAAGACGGAGAAATTGATGTCGACATCACTCTGTGATCGGTTGGACTCTCAGTATAAGTGTTTTCATATATGAATTTGAAGTTAAAAGAGAGGTAAAATTATAAAACACCACTTAAAAGATTACATATAAATAAACCTCTATATATATATATATATCGGGTTGTAAATGTTGATAAATTTGTTTTTATTTTTTTAATGCATTTAAAAAATATTTTTACGAAGATTTAAAAGATAAATTTGTTAGAAATTTTGAATAACAAATTAATTTGTGCTCATATTGATAACTTTGCGGAAAATGTTTATACGATGGTAATATTATTTTATTTTACAAATTATCATTGGTTCTTGCTGATATATTGGTGTATTTTTTTCTTTGGTTATTTTGTTTAAATGATCATGATGGATGAATGTTATAAAATATGACAACCATTTTTTTAAATATTTGATTTTAAAAGATGGATCATTTTTTTTCATAATTGTTTTTAGTTTTTGTTGTAAATATCAGGAAGTTGTTTTTCCAATTTGTTTTTAAATTTTTTATAACCAAAACCCGTAACTTATCAAAATTCAAAATATGAATTTTCAGTAAAAACAAGAAAATTATATATTTTGAATATAAATA
Source organism: Limnanthes douglasii subsp. nivea (assembly GCA_036936605.1). Taxonomy (NCBI): domain Eukaryota; kingdom Viridiplantae; phylum Streptophyta; class Magnoliopsida; order Brassicales; family Limnanthaceae; genus Limnanthes; species Limnanthes douglasii. Next base: position 89,101,791 of record JAUPFV010000003.1, read on the forward strand.
TAAATTTAAATTGAAACCAAAATTCAAACTATAACTAAAAACCAAACTTTAATAAATAATCACGGCGAGAGACTATGCCCTAAATTTATTTTGTTATTATAAAATAATCTCAAAACTTCCCGCTTTACTTAATCTGAATTCAATCATTCATATGATTCAGAATAAACTTAGTATTTATACAATTACCTCAATTATACATATTTTTATCTATTAGTCATTTACTTTATATACAATTAATTTTATTGGGTTATTACCAACGATAGTCGCATAACCATTAACATCATAGGATTGAAGTCATCTTCATTGCACTAAAATTGGCAAATAGATAGATCAATAATCGCGACATCATAACTATCAACTAAATGGATTTATCACGACGCATAAACATAAGAATGATATGGAATGTAATCTTACACATCTAATCTTAATTGGTCATATTCAATTGAACATCTACTTATAATAGAGTACGAATAATAAAAAAAATAAGTGTACACTGAATATATATATATATATATATATTTATAATAATGAAATTTATTGTACACATCATAATACAAACATATCTTGTATCTTAATACAACTCATACTGAAAGTAAAGATCCTATGAATACACAACACCCATGTTAATGGAGTGTTCAATAAAAGCCATAAGCACTAATGTCTTAGTAGGATGATCTACTAACATTGAGTTTGTCCTTATGTGTTATACATTGATTTGACGATTCTTAAGTTTTTTTAACATTCTAGAACTTTATATTTACATGCTTGTACGTAACCGAGCTCCTGCTACTATTTTAATACTGAATTTCCAAATTGTTGTCACTATATAATTAAAGAGGTCGCTTTATTCTTTTCATGTTTCGTGGTTCTCTGATAAAATTTCGCAGCCAAAGTGCATGGTTGGTGCCTCAAAATAATCAATAAATTTTGCAACCATAATATAAAATGTAATTAGGGTTTTTTACATTTTTTCATGATATTGTACATCTTGTTAAAAATAATATGATACCCGAGAATCCTCACATCCGGAAAATTTTGAATGAGAATATCCTACGGTCTCTAGTTTATCTAACTTCTTATATGTTAACTTTTGATGTTTTCTTTGTTTTAAAAACCATAGAACTTTTTTAAATGTCTTCCTATATTACATCCCTGGGTTACTTACATATCTATCTAATATACTGACAGAAAAAAGCAATGTTCGATCGTTTACAAACTTGAGCATATATTAAACTTCCTACAACGAAAGCATATAAAACCTTTTGCTTTTCCTCAATGTTTAGTTTTGTCTTCAGACATATAATGCTATAATTTCACCTTTAGAGATATGGATTTTCTTTCTTTTGTTGTTTGCCATCCCATAACGATGTAATATACTCTCATTATAGGCATTTTGTGATAAACTAAAAATTCCATGGGATCGATTCCTATGACTTTAAATTCCTAAAACAAAAGATGCATCACGAAGATCTTTCACATCAAATTTGTCTCAATTTTTTTTAATCGCATATAACAAACCTTTATCGTTTGTAGCCACTAATATTTCATTAACATATAAAACTAAAAATATGAATTTACCTACACTGAACTTTTGATATACACAATCTCAAAACTACATGAGACAATAACTTTAAGAAATTTATTGTAACACTGTCTAGACATTTGTTTAAGTTCATAAATAGATTTTTTAATTTGTATATCATCGACTTTGGATCATCGAAGACAAAAAATTTAGATTGCATATATAGATCGTTTCCTCAATATCTTAATTAATAAATAAAAGTCTTACATCCATTTTATGGACTTTAAAATCAAAATTTGGAACTAATACCATGATTGTCTGAAAAGAATCATTTGATGAAACTGAATATAATGTTTCTTTAAAGTAAATTCACTCACGTTGAGTAAAACCTGTACTAATAAGTCTTTCTTTATGCTTTTCCCTATTACTCCTAGAATCTTGTTTGGTTTTGAAAATTTATTTACAACCAATCAACGTCTTTCGTTCAGGCAATGGAACAAGCTCTCATACCATGTTATCTTGCATTTATTTAAAATCTCTGTTCACTACATTACTTCATAGTTGAGAATCAGAAATTTCATGGCTTCATCAATACTTAATAGATCATCCTTTGTTGTAGGATAAAATTCTTTATTTTCTTGAATATACACTATGTAGTCTGAAAATATAGTACTCTTTCTTTCTTAGTAGATCTTCGCAAAAGAACAATGTATTTAGTTTGCACTTGAAATTCTTGAGGAGGTGGAGTTTGATTTTCTTAAACAACTTCATTTTTTGTTCCATTTAGGAACGACTTGATTTTTTGCATTTTGGAAAATGTACGCAGGTGGAAGACCAACATAATCTTTAGTATCTATATGCTCTAGCGAATTTGAATTAGTCAATGACCTCATAAATACCAAATCATCATTCAGTACCTGAGTATCATTGTTAGAACTTCCATGAATGTCTACTGATTCTTCCTCAAAATGAATGTTTGTTACTAAATTCTCCCTCCTAAACTCTATATCCTCAAATAATTTTGTTGTTCCTATCTCAAATATGTTCTTATTGGAAAGATCATAAAACTTAAAATCTATAGTATGCTTGAATATCCAATGAAATAACTACTAATTGTTTGGAGTCCAATTTATTTTTATTCGACCTGTAAGGCTATGATTTAGTTGGACATCACCAAACATTTAAATATTTTAAATTAGGTTTACAGCTAGACCAATGTTCATACTATGTCTTCGTAGTTTCGTTCTTCGGAACTCTATTAAGAAGGTATGTTGCACATATTATTAATTTTCCCCAAATTGATATAGGTAAAGTTGAATGACTAACCATACTTCTTACAATATTATTTAATGCATGGCTTCGTATCTCAGATACTCCATTCATGTTAGGCGAACATGATATCTTATACATGGGAACTATCGTGCACTCCTCTAGAAACTTTATAAGCGACCTATGGCTTTATTCACCGAAATCATCGTATCTCCCGTAGTATTCACCACTACAATCTGATCTGACGCACTTAATATCTCTACCAAACTATTTTTCAACCTCAATCTTAAATACTTCGAACTTGTCAATAATTTCTGATTTTTTGTGAATATACCTGTAATATGAAAAGTCATCAATGAACGATACAAAATATAATTTGCCATTCCATAATATCATAGATTATGACCCATAAATGTATATACGTACCAAGTCCAAGATCTATTTTTCTCTCTCGATATATCTAATCTTTTCACTTATATTCATTCTATATAAATATTAAAAATCTGAAAATTCCAACGGACTTAATAAACCTTTTAAAACAAGATTTTCAATTTTATTTTAAAAAAATATGACCTAATCGTTTGTGCCAGTGTTTTGCTATATTTTCAAATTTACAATTTTTTTTCTAGATACATTTACATTAATTGTTTGTTTGTGATCTTTTATAGTATTTAACAAATATAAATTATAATTCATTATAAATTTTCCAGATCCAACAACATTACCATGTAAATAAATAGATAAACCACGATTATCAAATAGGTAACAATATCCGAATTTGTCCAAAAAAAGAAAATACATCAAATTCCTTCTAAAATAAAGTACATACAATACGTATTTTAAATACATAAATTTTCCACTAGATAATAATAAACGAACATCACAAATAACATAAACTAAACACAAATTTCTATCAATTGTATGGATAGATATTTCACCATAAATTAGGCTTTAGTTTTTTTTATCTTACCCAACAAATAAATACAAACATGAGAGGTTGCAACTGCATCAACCCATCAAGTATTTCTTGGTACTAAATTGATCTTTGAATATAACATAGAAGTGCGGTTAACTTAACACTTCATAATAGCTTGATACTCTTCACATTCTTTCTTGTATTTTCTATACTTTTTACAATATAAACAATATCATTTACCATACTAAACCTTATGATTCTTCGTCCAATAACTTAATGCATGTGCATATGAAACTTTATTCTTTATTTTCTTATGCTTATATGTCTGAGTATTCACCATTAGCACCTCCAAGCATTCATGGTTCAGTTTTTCATCCTCTTACGCTTCATGGGAAATAAGCTCATTAAAAGTCAATTTCTCGCTATGATAATTATAAAAAGTTTTGAAGGTCTTATACTTGTTCAAAAAATAATGAAACATGAAACTCACAACAACATCCTCCAAAATATTAATCTAAGTGATTTTAACTTAGAAGCAATGTTTGAAATTTCAACATCTATTCTTGAACATTCGTTTTGCCATGATACTTCATGGAAGCTAACGTAATAAGTAATGTCTTAATTTCCACCTTATCGTTATTCGCAAAATATTTCTCCACCCTATCAAGAAACATTTTTGCATTGGTGGTCTCTGTCAGAAATGAACCACCGTATGCTAATAAAATTATCTGCTTTATGATTATCAAACTTAACCAATTGGACTTTTCCCAAGCCTCTAGTTATTTCTCTCTATGTGAGAACTTTTTTCAGTAAAAATTTTAGGCTCATTTATTCTTAATTTCAAGTCATAATCATGAGACATTAGATGCAACAACATGTCTTCCTTCCATATCTCAAAGTTAGTCCCATAAAAATGAGTGTTTTGCTTCTTTCCGGGTTACAGAGACTCGAATTTGCTAGCATAACAATATACAAACAACACATAACAAAAAAATCACTATAACATATAATCTAATTAACATTTAGAAATCAAACATAGCATAAAAAAACACACTCTTACAACATCAATAAGATACATTTGGGGTAAACATATTAACTTGTATATGTATGAGTTTGAGCAGAATTAATATTTATCATCCCAATTGACTTAATTAAAAAAAATACATTCCGGACGATTTTCCTAGTTCATGCTCAATGACCAATTCATGTTTAATAATCGCGTGTTCATGATTAACCACACCAAACAATAAAAATTACTTTCGACTGATCGAACTTTATATCCATGCTAACTACAATTTTTTCTAAACTCCTAATAATTCAATTCACAAATAGAGAACACTTTGGCTATATATTGGATCCTCTATTATTTCAAAATCTGAACCATTTTAAAACATGCTAACTATATTGAAAATACCATACAACTACATATTCATTTTATGTCCAAACTATTTTGTAGTATATTTCATATTTAATCGTATTAAATTAAAACTTCAAAATATTATATTCGACGAACTATTTCTCCTTCATTTTGAAAACAAATACCTAAGTTAATTATAAAAATACTGTTGTATTATTTGGTAATCTAAATACTTAAGCGTATCAAAATTCTATCTAAATCTACCAAATTAATAGATTATCGGTTGGTGATGCTCTTATACATTTTTTTTGGTAAGAGCTATGTAGTTTCAAATTATTCATGCAAATTCATATTCCACCAACTATTTTCAAATTGACATTTAATAATCTTATTATAGATTTTGAATAAAACTGCAAAAGTCAATTTTAATATGTTATTATTTTTTTATCCAAAATTATATAATTTTAGGTTGTGCCATAAAACTGCAGTTATCGCAACAAGAGAGACCATGGTCTATATTTCTCCTTCAGATGTTATTAAATAAGTCAGAGTTATTTTTTTAATGTTTTGAATATGTATAACAAGATCAATTTATTGTTTTTTTATTGTTATAAATAATATTTGAATCCTAAATATTCTTTGGAATCTTGTAATCAATTTCAAATTGAAAATATTTGGATTCAACTGGACAAAACCAGAGTATTTTCATTAAACTTGAAAATCATATATTTTCTAGTTATTTTAAAAAAAAGAACCAAGTGTGTTGTAATTCGACCAAAACTACTAAAATTTCATGCAAATTTTCAATTGTTTTTATGCATACATGTCTTATACTAAGAAAATTTGAATTCAAATGAATTCTCAAAATAGCAACACCATTCGAAATAAGTTAAATATCGCTACACTCACTAGTCACAATATAATCTAACAAGCGTGCACCTCGCACTCTCCAACTTGTTTGGTAATATGTTATGACTACATTGGTCGACTAGTCAATCATTACACTAAAATATCTGATATTTCACGTTTTACGTTATTTTAAGACAAGGTTGTGTTAAGATTTTTATAATTAATAACATTTCAAGAAGTTGTAAAAAATAACAAGTGGTTTTGATACCACTTATTTAAAATTTTGATTCTTTAAACGTTATCCTTTGCTCATGAATACTTTGATGTTAATTCCTATTACTTTGCTTCAGTGATAATCTTCCTAATATTTAATTATGAAGGACGCGTCAAATTGATTTTCTTAAGTTTTTTTGTCTTCTTTCCTCTCTATTTTGTTTTCACCAAAACGTTGTTTTTCGAGATGAAACCTTTTTATAAATGATATCGATAAATTTGGATCGCTACTGGTGAAAATGATAATGTAAAGGAGTAGAAAAAGTAAAAGAATGAAAGAGAAATTTAAAATATATGTTGTTGTTATAGATCAAATGTGGATCATATTACAAAATAAATATCTTCGAGATAAATGAGACATAACAGAGGATATTTTGCTAACTACCAAGATATATCGATCACTATATCGTTGACTTAGGCTATCTAAGTATCTATATGTTTAGCCCTTGTCTTTTTTATGGCTTGCATGACTGATGCTTAATCTTTAATACTGCTTTGGATATTGTGATTTTCTACATTTTTTCTTATTTTGTTTTGGTTTGATCTTATTTCTTTTTGCTTTAACCTTCTGTCTTTTTGCTTCAACATTCTTTCTTGGTTATATCATTTTTATATAGGTATACTAGTAGCCCCCCAAGCCTTTAGTTTAGAAGATGAAAATGATCCATATATTCAAAGGAATTGATTTTTTTTCTTTTACATGTAAAATTATTCAGACCCTCATAGTTCTTATAAACATAATTAAGTATATCCAACCGAAGAAAATTATTAATATTTGGTTGATTAATATATTTAATATTATGTACAACATTTAACACGATGTGTGTTCCTAAAATTTTATATTACTTCCAAGTAATTAGAAGCTTGTAATTTATTTTTAGTAGCAAACCTCTTTTGGCCAATTTGACCCTTGTTTATGCCCAGTGGCTTTCCTCGACTTACAGGTGGCGTATGATGTGATAATAACGATGCACGCCTTAACTTTTCGTCTGCTGCCATAACTTATTTTTTCAAATCAGCTGTATCCATTCTGGCAAGATAGTAGCCATTTATTTACTAAAAAAATCAAAAATTAAGGTTTAATTTAATTTTTATATTTTATACTTTCTCTGATGGTTTTCTTATCTTTTTTTGGGTTACAACTCTCATTTTATTGCAATCCTTTCTTCCTTGTTTGTGTGTGTATTTTACCAGAACATCAAGTTCGTTGCTTTCTTGTGATGTAGTAATTTTTTCTTGTTTTTCTTTCATGGGTCCTTCTCATTTCCAAAATCCAACTAGTAATAACTCTGTTTGTGAAGGGAAATATGTTATTAAGAGATTAAATCCCAACCTGAAGATTGATTTAATTTAACATTTATATACCATCGTTTTTACCCAAAAATTTGAGCAAAAACACAAATATTGGTTCATTTTCTCTCAAGGTCAACCTCCAATGACCGGTAACATGGGAGAACCTTAGCGATGATCGAGACAATGAAGTTGTTCTATTTTCCAGCATGCTTGATTGGGGCTTCAGTTTCCATTTGAAAACGATATAGTTAAGTTTTTGAGGTTACTCAACTCTGCCCTAATCAGTTATCTTCCGAATGCTAGTTTTTTTATTTATCACTCCGTTTTGTCTAAGATTTATGGCAGGTTGTTTGCTCTAAGTTTATTCTTGCTTGTGTTAATTTTATTGAGGATGCGAAAAATCATTTTTTATTGTTCAATTACAACCACTTTATCTCTTTATTTATGATTTCTCTAAACGGATTAAAGGGTGACAAAACAGTTTTATCTTTGTTAGTGGAGACTGGTTTTATAGTAATAATTCAAAATGAAGATATAACGATCATTACTAGCGTGCTACTCGTAAGTAGTATTTTTTTGTTTCGTCATCTTATGTTTGATTGTCATGTTTCCAACTTAATCTACATGTTTGTGACTAGATTTCCTACTTCTCATAGCTTTGAAGAATATATGAAAAAATATATATGATCTTGAATCGTAAGGATACAAAATTTAACTACTCGAGTGTTTTTCATTATGGCCCATCATTTTTTCTGGGAATCTAGATTATAGAATAACAAACTAAAAAGGGAAACTTTTCCTATTCCGCTTTGACCCGGGGTATTCAAACAAAAAGGTATACCTTAGGAGGGTCTGTCGATGCCACAACTTTAACAACGAGTTTTTTAATCCAGAAGCATTGTTTTTGTGATTCAACCTGAGAGCCATGTTGCACCAATGGATATTTCAACTTAGTTTTCCACAATGCAAAATTGGATCCTCCATCAATATTTTGATTTTTTATTTTGTTGATGTTGACGATATTTTTAACCTTTGATTGCAACAACCTATGTTTGATACCATTTTTTTAGAAATTAAGATGCAATATTTATCATAAATGATTCATATAAAAAAGAATAAATAAAATAGAAAATGAAAAAAACCATAAATGAAATTGCACATAAATGGTATCTCTGAAAAGCACTCAATTGTGTGTTGTGCAATTTCAGAGATGAATTTATCAATCATATCCTCTATGAGTGCTTTTATATTCAAGATATCTAGACTGCAGTCAGCTTCAAGTTTGAGTTTATTTTTCACGAAAGAGATTGGCCTTCCCGGAATAAAGTGGCTTCGAATTAACCTCCCTCAAATGACCTTCATATTTGGCGTGCCTACTTTGGTTCGGTCATTATCACGTCTGACGGGAGATGAACCCAAATATATTTTTTTCTCCTCCAAGTATCGCCTCTGCGTTGTTGTATTAAATTTTTTATGACCTTTCGCTTTAAGCTTTTTGGATACAAATGTGATATGACTGCTGCAATCTCAATCATATTTCTTATTTAAAATGTTTTGGTTACAAAATATTCTTCAATTTTCAGGGTATTTTAGAATTTTTCTTGTGCAAATTTTTTTCACGTCGACTTCTGTTGATACTCTTGTCGTATACTTGATCTTCACCCTCGCGATACATGATTTTTTACGCCTTACTACCTTTGTTTTTTTTTTATATCTCTGACTCTCGACGATATTCATATATATGTTGTTTTTATTCTCAGACCTATGGATTTTTTTAACTTTTATATTTTGCTCTATAATGTTTGATTCCAAACGTAACCTCGGTCCAATTTTCTTGACATAATATCGTTCTTCTAGTCCAGGTCCTGTTCATTTATGTAAATAATTTTATTTTCGATTTAATGACTTAAAAGACACAATTCTATGCTTACATCATAAAATTCGTACTCGTGTACATTTTTAATCGTAACCAAATTTATAAATATTAAGTATTTCTATGTCTCGTTTTAATGTATGTCATCCATATTCTATATACCATTTCAATGGAGCTTTTAAAAGTAGAAAATACTAGTATAATTTTGGGGTTAAGTGTAACAGTTGCGGGTGCATTTGTTTTAATGTAAAGTTTAGAATTTAATAGATAAAACAAACTATTCTCCCCCGGGATCGTCGTAAGGCTGAGATATCGGGTTGTTTTGGAACAATCCCTCACACGCTTTTAGATAGGCTGAGGTATACACGCAGCTAGAGGTGTCTAATGGTTCAGGAACCATGGTTTAAAGCTGACAACCTGCTTAAGAACTGGCGGTCTACCTGCGAAACTGGCCCATTAGGACTGCAACCCGCCGAGACCGCAACCCGCCGAGACCGCAACCCGCCGAGACCGCAACCCGCCGAGACCGCATAAGGAGCAACCCGCCGAGACCGCAACCCGCCGAGACCGCAACCCGCCGAGACCGCAACCCGCCGAGACCGCAACCCGCCGAGACCGCGAAACCACGGTTTATTTGTAAAAAACCGGTGGTTTATTGGTAAATATTATGCTGATTTTATTTATTTTATATCCAAAATGTTATATTTAAAAAATATTGAGATTGAATATTATTATAGAATTATTATTACATTTTTGTTAATATTAATTTGTTTTGGTTATTAATATTTTAAGTGTTGTAATTATTATATAGTCTAAAATTTTAAATATTACTTATGTTATTATCATATTTTGAATATTATTATTATTATGTTTTTATATCTAATACAAAGCAAAACTATATCTTATCATGTTAAAATATTACAAATTCTATGGTTATAATTTTAATATTACATTTTGAATTTTATTATTGTGATTTGGTTTTGAATATTACAAGTGTTTGGTTTTATTTTTTAAACCAAAATCATATTTTATCATGCAAAAATATTACAAGTTATATTGTTATAATTTTAATATTACATTTTAAATTTTATTATTGTGATTTGGTTTTAAATATTACAAGTGTTATTTACTATTTTTAAGTTATATTGTTATAATTTTAATATGACATTTTGAATTTTATTATTGTGATTAGGTTTTAAATATTACAAGTGTTATTTATTATTTTTAAGTTATATTGTTATAATTTTAATATTATATTTTGAATTTTATTATTGTGATTTGGTTTTAAATATTACAAGTGTTATTTATTATTTTTAAGTTATATTGTTATAATTTTAATATTACATTTTGAATTTTATTATTGTGATTTGGTTTTAAATATTACAAGTGTTATTTATTATTTTTAAGTTATATTGTTGTAATTTTAAAATTACCTGTTGAATATTATTATTGTGATTTGGTTTTAAATATTACAAATGTTATTTATTATTTTTTAAACCAAAATCATATTTTATCATGGTAAAAGATTACAAGTTATATTAAAATATTTAATATTACAAATGCTAAAATATTACAAGTCATATTAAAATATTTAATATTACAAATGCTAAAATATTACAAGTCATATTAAAATATTTAATATTACAAATGCTAAGATATTACAAGTTATATTAAAATATTTAATATTACAATTGCTAAAATACATTTTTTAGTCTCTTGTCGCTAACCACTTTTTTAAGTCGCAAAACTTTCTCAACAGTAGCTGCAATTTGTAATGGATCTCCCAAAACTTGTCCTCGAGTCTCACGATTAACCTTACTTAACGCAGCAGCAATCAAATCGACCATCTTCGTCTTCGTACTAAGACTTTGTTTAGGAACAACGGTCTTACTCTTAGTCTTGGTTATAGTTGGGTGTTTGACACTTCGTGTCACCTTGTCGACCATTTTAGAACTAAAATTTGGTTTGGCGGTCTTACTAACAGTCGTACGTGTAGTACTAACAAGTTTGAAGTTTCGCCTCTCCTTATTAGAAATTTTCAAACTAAAATTTTGTTTGAGAGTCTTACTCATATTTGTAGGTTCAGTAGCACATTTGATGCGTCGTGTGATCGGATCCCTCTCGGGTGGAGGAGACATCATAAAAGAAGAAAATTCCGAAAAATCAGTTTTCGGAGTTGCTTGTCCTAACCTGTTGTTGAAGCCACAAGACGGCATTGGAAATAGGAAATGAGAACAAATAATAACTAATACAAACTAATAACAATTTTTTTTCGAAAAAAAAATCTAACTATTTCGAAAACAGAAGTACGATATGTAAAATACAAAAGTTAAGCTTAATAACAAAATCTAGAACAAGTTGAGAGATTTAGAGAGTTTATAGTAGATTTAGAGAGTGTGTGAGGTTGGAGTTGGGGTCTCCTCTATATATAGGGGAGACCCATATTTTTTTTTTTTGAAAAAACCGATTTTTTTTTTTCGTCCGGACCATCCGGATGGGCGTCCGGATGGTCCGGGCAGACGGTCCGGGGCATCCGGACGGTTTCGCCCGGACGCCCGGACAGGAAAATCGGACCATCCGGATATCGATCCGGATGGTCCGGTTGAAACCGGGGCATCCGGATGGTTCGCCCGGATGCCCCGGATGACCAACGGCTAGTTCAAACGAACTAGCCGTTGGATGAACCGGGGCATCCGGACGGTGCATCCGGATGCCCCGGTTCATCCAACGGCTAGTTCGTTTGAACTAGCCGTTCGCGCGGACCATCCGGATGGTTGGCCGGATGGTCCGCTTGATGACGTCACGGATGACGTCAGCAATCTGTGACTGATTTTTTTAAAAAAAATATTTTTTTTTTATAAAAAATTTAATTTTTTTTAAAATGTAAGCATTTTAAACTATTAAAAATAATCAAAACTTTATATATAGGATTTCGCGCACTAATATTTAAAAAAAAAAATTAAAAAATTTATTTAAATAGGAAATTCGAACTATTATTTTAAAAAAAATAAAAATCTATAAATAAATTTTTCGAACTATTAGTTTTTAAATAATTTTAGTACTTTTATGAAAAAAATATATATTAAATTCTCTAGATTAATGAAAGAAATTTTATATTATAAACCCTTCTTTTTTTTCTAGTTTATTGAAATAAATTTTATATTATTAGCAAGTTAATTTGGAACATAATAGATAGTTTATATTGTTGTTGATGTTAATCTCCTAAATAAATATATTTAATTAATTATATTTAATTATGCCATCATAATATAATTTCTTTTTAGGAACCAAATTACAGATAGTTAATTGAAACACATTTGGTATTTTTGAATTTATTTCACAATCAAATTACATGTGTTTATGCAATTGGAACATAATCCAAATTTATACAATTTTTAAAACTTTAAATTTATACTTCAAAAATTAAATACTTCAAATATTAAATTTATACTTCAAATGTTGTAAATTTGTAATCAAAATACAATTAGATGTACTTATTTTATTTAATATCTACATAATATTAAATAAAATATCTTAAATACATAAATATAATTAGAAAAGAAAACGTATCAAAATCAAATTACAATTATTTTTTAAGAATGTAATTGATGATTATAAAATTTCGATTAAAATGATAACATATTTAAATTAAAATACATGAAATAGAATAATTAACTCAATTATTGAAATTAGATTCAATTAACACTTACAAATTAATTTTAAATAACATTATAATATATTCTGATAAACGGTTCTTAAATGGTTAAATGGTTTGGCTGATGGTTTGAACTGGTAAACGGCTCTTAAATGGTTCGTCTGGTGGTTTGAACTGGCGGTTTAACCGTGAAACTGGCCCATTACGACTGCAACCCGCCGAGACCGCAACCCGCCGAGACCGCATAAGGAGCAACCCGCCGAGACCGCAACCCGCCGAGACCGCAACCCGCCGAGACCGCAACCCGCCGAGACCGCAACCCGCTGAGACCGCAACCCGCCGAGACCGCAACCCGCCGAGACTGCAACCCGTGGTTCAGACTTAAACGGTGCGGGTTGGTGCTGGTTCAAACCGTTTGACACCTCTACACGCAGCTTGCATGTGAGCCAGCTGTTGCTTTTTCGTATGAGCGCACATGAGTGGTGTGTGGCAGTGTGGGTAAGTAAAGCACGTGAAAACATTTTTTTTTCTCTCTCCATTTTCGGGTTTGAAAGAACAATTTATATCACACTTATTATATACATTTATTATATTGTACAATGATAGAATTTTTATTTCAAAGGTTAGTCGAGTTGGTTGAGTATGGTATCTTTCTGACCAACGATTATGAGTTTGAGTCTCTTTACATATGCTTTTTTGACTGAGTGTGTCATTTTGTGTGGTTTACCTTCTGATGTTGGTTTGCAGGTTATCGCGTCAGACTGAAAGTTTACCATATGCACACTCATTGCATTCTGAGTAGCGGTTGCGGGTTCCCTCCGAAAAAAAGAAAACACAATGATAGAATTTAAAAGAAATTCAAGTTCCAATGTACCGCATTAGCCATATTTTAAAAACATGAAGATGAGATATTACCTTTGCTAAAAAAGTGAGATGATTCAATATAGTAGTAACATTTAGAACTCTTGGCAATGGTAGCTGTTGCTACTTGCTACCAAACAATTGACATGTTATCTATCCCCTGAGAGTGAGTCGACAAACAATAATGAAAATTGGCATTACAATTTACAACTAACTGCGCAACATGAGACGTCCAACTCACTCAAAGGAAGAGGTAAGGTGGTCCCGAGTTAAAAGCCTAATGTGAAGAAAAGTAATGCCATTTGATTTTTGACACAAGTAAGTACACAAGAAGAAGCAATCTTAAAGCTGTCACATAATAAAAACAAAGCTCACATCACATGATAAATGTCGTTGAGATCTATAACCGTTGAACTACAAGATATTACTATAATACAACCATATAAGACAGTAAGACACTACCCCTATACCCCTTTGGTTTGATAGTACATATTTATAATGTTTATTGTTATAATTGGATTTGATGTTATTATATATTTAATAAATTTCGAATAAATTAGTCAATTTTTAATATATATATATATATAGATAGATAGATAGATAGATAGATAAAATATATGATCTACTATAATTAATAGATAAATAAGTTTTTTAACAAAAAAAAATACACATTCGATGTTTTTTATTTTTTATTTTTATAATTTTACTATAATCATTTCCATAGCTAAATACTTATTGCCAAAACGTTGTTTGGAGTTTTGTATAGACCAACTCAATATTTGACGTAATTGGATTAGAATCTTATTTGTCATTGGCATCAATTATGAAAAATTAAATTCTTCTAAGATAAAAAAACAACTTATCTATATCCCATTGAGATTAAAAAAAACTTGAAAAAGATATGCTTCTTGAGCTTCTTGAGTTCAACTCATATAAGATACACAAATACGATAAAAATTCCATGAGATGTGAAAATTTGATTTTTCCAACATGGTGAAAATCCTCTTGATATAGTCTTCTTCACCTACATTCTTGATGAATTAATTAGATTTCCAATTTACGAGAACATACATAATTTATTTAAAGTAACCAATATGTGTCTAATATATGTCAATCATTACTCTCTTGTCCTTCACTCCAACAAGTTCTACCTTGATTAATACTACATTGGTGTGAGGTCGTACCACTCTTTTTTTAAATGCCAATTTAAAATATGGATTCATATACAAATACGGTGATGTGTGGTTGTATTGCTAGAATTTTAGATCTATAATGTACATTTTCCTCAAATTTTTGATAACCTCAGAAAATGGATCTCCTCCGGCAATGATAAACACAATTTGTCTATTTGGATCGTAATCCAAATAATAATCTTCTTCATTTACAAAGACTGCGTTATTATCTAGAGTTCTCAGTTTTTTTTGCTTCAGTTATTCATTCCTTGATGACTGGCTTTGGTCGTTATCAGCTCCCCTTCACTCGCCCCTATCTTTCTTCTTAATAAATTTTGACATTTTCCTTCATCTACTAGGTTTTGGACTTGGTCCTACGGACCCCAAGAATACATTTATAATGGCTTATATGACCATAAAGTTTATAATAAATACGTGTATCTCTGATATCTCGGCGCTATTATACATTTCTAACCTAAAATGTCTTAGCATATCTTTAGTTTGTTCATTGATTATCCCTAAATTCTCGTTTAGTTTTGTGTAAGGGTCTTTAGTCGTGCATTTAAGTCTTTGGTTGTTGCCATAATTGTCTTTATATCTTCGTCAAGAGCTTTGGTTGTTATATTTTGATCGAGATTATCATTTGTGGTTATTGTTCTTATCAGACTTCCCGTGCGACTTAGAGTTAACCTATGCCATATTGTATGATTCATTATTTATTGCTTTGCTCTTTGGATATGTTGATAGAGTGAAATTATATCATTCGAGCCTTTATTTTTTTTTCATTTTTTTATACTCGGATGCAGCGTTTCACTTGATCTAATAGGTCACTAAAGTAATGGCGTTCTTCTTCATAATGGTGTTTGCCAATTGTTCGGGAAATATTCACTTCCTATATGCAACAATGGTTACGAAATCATGAGAATCTTGCATCTTACATTTTATTTCTACAAACCTCTGAGTAATGAATGATATAATCGTCATGCCATTTCATCAATATGGATGATAAAAAGTGATTTCAGAATATTTTCTGCAACCTTCTAAAGCTTGTAATACAAATTTTTGAGAGGTTGTTGAACCATGTAAAGACGTTTTCTCTCAATGTGAAGACGAATGCTCATCATTTCGTTTTCGTCCACCCATGAGTATTTTAAAATCTCACTTTTAAATTGCTCCACATAATTCTCTAGATACTCATGGCTATTGAGTTTATTTATATTATAGTTGTTGAAGTTTGGCGATAATTTTTTGTACAAGATACTCAATGCAAAATGAGATTCATTACATACGCCATCATTGATAGATCCAGAAATCTTTGGAAGGAATATCAGAATAAAACTATGTTTGTAGGGGCAAATGATAGTTCCAGAAATCTTTGGAGAAGATATTAGAGTAAAACTATGTTTGGAGGGGAAAATTTATGAGGAGGTTCGAACAAGGACTGTAATATATCCGATCTTATTTTCATCGAACTATTTGCTGCTTTAACTATTAATTTGCCAAGTGAAAAACCTCTCATCGAATGCAAACTGTATCTCTTCGAATGAAGCCTTTCGTTCATCATCGAATTTTATCAACTATTCCATGAGCAAATAAATCTTCCAAAACTTTTGATCAAAGAAATCTTCCGCGAATTTTTGAGCAAATAAATCTTCCTTGAAAACTTGACCAAATAAATCTTCCTCGAATTTTTGAGCAAATAAATCTTCATCGAATCCTTAACCAAAAACATCTTCCTCGAATTTTGGAGTAAATAAATCTTCCTCGAATCATAAAACAAAAAAATCTTCCTCAAATTTTTGAGCAAATAAATCTTCCTCGAATCCTTGAATAAAGAAATCTTCCCCAAACTTTTTGTTGAGTTTTGATTTACTTTATTCACATAAAACACCCTCGAATTTTATCTATCCTTTTAGCATCCATACCAAACATTCTCCTAAACTTTTCTTCACTTGTGACGTCATGACTTTTTTGACACCACCAATGAAAATGCTCTCTTTCTATTAGTTGTCGATTAGGATGTCCTTTGCGTGTCCCTATTTCTGACACAAACTAGCCTAGAAGCGACGTGATGCATCCCTAGGCACTTATTACATCTAAGCTGGATAATTTTACCATAGGAAAAAAACCCTTCACATAATTGGGCCTCAACATCTTTTAGAGCTCATACATTTCCTATAAAATCCCTAGCTCTTTATCAATTTCATATTAACACTTTTATAGAAATAAAGCTCTGATTTTTTTCTAGAGAGAGAAATTGTTTATGCCAAAGAGCTTCTGTATTTCAGAGTGGTCAACAATTAGCTAGAAAGTTGAAGAAAGGAAAGTTGTCGGTCTATACGTTGAACCAGAGCCTCAACAACCCGTTGTCACATACTACGCTGTCTGGCCTCTCTCGGATACATTAACTGCAATCATCCCTTCGAAAATATGTTTTCAGCCCCCCAATCACGCTTGCACAACAATTGACAAGAGTGTTTCTATAAAAGTAGGAAAAGATAAACACTCGAATGGATCCTCCTAAAAAAGAAAAAGGCATCATAACGAGAGAAACAAACATATCAAACCTTTTTTAAAGAGTCTCCATCAAAAATTCCTACCACTCTGTCTTCTACTCCACATGGAACTCCTCTTCTGAACACCAAAAATTCCTCCTCGAAAGTTGATAAAAGCTGACGTTGCTCTGATGACAAAATGAACCCTCGAACCTATTTCAGAGACTGGTTCAAATGTCTCTCTTACTCATCCTATCACTGTCAAGTTTGATGATGAAAATGCTAAGGATGCTCTAGCATTAGCTTTTGGTGAAGAAAAAAAAGGTGACTACTTTTGATAGAATGCTAGTCCCAGTTGAAAAGGAAAAAACAACTGCCACTACTTCTCAAGTTATCAAGGAGAAAAACACCATTACATCATTCTCTAAGAAAAAAATAAATGCCACTACTCTTCAAATCGAGGAGGGGAATTCTCCTCACAAGAAGACAGTAAGGTCAAAAGAAATTGTTATACTCCCTCACGAAATCAATGTTTTATTTAGGAAAAACCTTGGAGCATTAAGAAATAAACACCTTCTAGCCTTGCATAAAGTGCAATACAAATATTAGGATACATTCAAAGAATGCAAACTGAGAACCCGATGATGAATTCCTTCTACTATTTCCATCTACTTTCCAGTTGTCGGAGAAACACCATTGTCAGTCAGATATAATAAACTAATTGTTTATGATAAAGGAAAGAAAATATAGTGATAAATAAGCCTTGATATAATAAATACAAGGATCAAATTGGTGTAATTAGTTGCCAATGACTAATCTAAGACAAACATAAAGAGTGAGAGGGTCAAATTTAATAACTAGTATACTTGTTTATGAATAGTAGAAGAGTTGGGTGAGAGATCCACTTTAACAGTGGTAGTTATGTAATTTCATTGCTTACCTCATATACTATATGAAGGACATTCTCTTTTTGGGAAAAGGTCCAATAACTAGTACCCGAAATCATTTATCTCTATAGAAGCACCCCATACGAACATTTCTTAGACAAACATTATCATATGAACATATACTTGGCAGGATTAATAACTAAGAAATAATTGAATTCATCGGTGGCCTTGTCTGTGAGAAAACGATTGGTACCCGGAATCATCGTTCCAAACCCATAGAATTAATCTCAAAAGAATCGTAAGAGTAATGGAGACTGAAGTCTGCGGAGAGCTAGAGGCTGATCTGAAAACCCATAAGATCAGAGACTCATCTGGAGATCTCGTGATGGAGGAACAAGTAATAAATGAAGGAAATAATAATGGTCGATATGCTGAAAAACAACTCGCAGAATCTGCCTTCGTAGCTAGGCGGAAAAAATTGTTAGAAGATATTGAGAGGCTAAATGCTTAAAAGGAAGCAATAATCAGTTCGTGGAGAATTAAGTCAGTATTCCAATGAGAACGGACAGTAGCAGACCAAGGCCAAAATGTTTCTCAATCCGAGGAGGGGCATAAAAAAAAGTCATCGTTCTTCCAAAAGACGAGCAACATCTGGACACCACTATGAATCAACATAATCCAGTTAATATACTTCTTTAACTCAGAATAATCTGTCTTTGGATACAGATACTCGATATAAAACCAGTCACAAACAAAGAGACACGAGGGGCACAAAGGTTCTCGTCGAGCTACTCGAAGAACTAAGGGTTCAAGGAAGGAAAAGCGTGATCATAAAAATAAAAATTGTATTCTGAAGAGCCCGATAAAATGATAAATACAACTCGAAAATAAAATATAACTCCTCGAAGGAAAATTCAATCTAACAACTATAATCAGGATTACCGTGTTAGTAATCAATTTACATTCCCATATGAGGAAGAATTGTATGCGACTACGAATGAAAGTCGGAAGGGTGGGGTGCATATAAAATGGGACATAATTGGATATTATCTCAACTCTCCTCGGAAATTATGTATGGTCATCTTCTAAAGTGGTTTGATATCTCTAAGATGGAAAATTTCGACGGGACACAAGATCCAGACAACCACATCGAACATTTCAAAATTTTTATGATCAACTATGATGATGATAATAAGCTGTTATGTATGGATTTTTCTCAAACTTTCAAGAATGCTGCATCAAAATGGTGTAATCGTTTACCTCAAGGGTGTATTAAGAATTTCGACATGTTCTGGAGCATGTTCCGCCATCATTTTGCAGGAAGAAAAAAGTTCCGAGCAAACGGGGATACTATAATATATTGCAGACAGAAAGTGGGACAAAGTCTCAAAGAATATATGAAGCATTTCATCCAAGTTAAAACATACATGGAATTTTGCGAAGACAAAGTGGCTCTAGCTGACTTACGAAGGGGTTTTCTTCCTGGGGTAATTAAGGATAATACATCAGAAATGCAGGCTATGCCGTTCAAAGCATTACTGGATCAGATAGAATAACGAATTTTGGTGGAAGAAACCAGGGTATCAAAATTAGAGTCTATGTCACAGTTTAATCCGAATCAGTTTTATCAAGATCCGATGATGGTAAGAAGCAGTGCTCCACCAGGAAATGTCTGATAGGTATCGCAACCAACAAATATAGTCCGACCTCGAGCACCTATTCAAGTTATAAGTCAGGCATCTCAAAGAGTGAAAGAGTATGCACCAGTACTCAACACTCAACAATATGTCTGATCCATGTCAAACAAGTGGGTCCGGCCAGTTCATTATGCCGAGTTAACTGAGTGTATGGCAACTATCTTTGAGAAAACGCATTCGAATGTACATTTCCGTAAGCCATTTCCAATGCAGACTCCGAAGGAGAACATAAAAAATAAATACTGCCAGTATCATAAAGACATCGGTCACGATACAAAGGATTGTGTGGTATTGAAAAAAGAGATACAATACTTGATAGAAAATTGGGAATTTAACCGCGTTTGTGAATAAGAATTACTCACTTGTTCCAAAATAAGAAGCTGCCCTAAAGCAAGAAGATGCTTTAAATATATTGGAAGTAATTGATGAAGAATCTATAGATGTATTCGACATCTCCACTGAGTACTTAGACCCAAAACAGGGCAGAAACATCATAAACGTGGTAGAAGATCCGATAATGAGAGGAAAGGTTAGTAAGTTGTGTGTTTTCTTTGAATCGCTAATAATTTTTGGAAAATATACTATTGTAAGGATATCAAATTATTCTCTGAAGAGATATATTGTCAGTCTAGCAAAACAGCTGGAAGTAGGCGCTTCACCACATTTGTATAGAAGTCCATCTCCAATACTTTGTTTCGAAGATAACAATATGAGAGATATAGTTGGTCCACACGAGGATGTGGTAGTTATCGTGGCAGAGATAGTTGGAAACAAGATACGAAAAATTCTGATTGATACGAGAAGTTCGGCCAACATTTTGTTCATTACTACTTGTAGCCAGATTAAAAAACCCCAAATGATCTTACGATTAGACCGAACGATAGTCATATTTACCGCGGCTAAAGCTGAGGTAGTTAGAGAATTCGAAGAAATGGTCGAGTTGAGCCATGGACCGTTCAAAAGATAGTCACAGTCCTGTTTGTTATGTTGGATACCCCTACATCTTATAATGATATTTTTGAGAGATCATGGTTATCTAAAATGCATGATTTTCCGTCAACTATCCATCAATATTTAAAATATATGGTGGGAAATAATGTGGGAAGTGTTAGAAGCAGCAAGAAGATGGAAAAATTGTGTTATCGAGAAACTTTGGCCCCTAAATAGATTAAGGGGGTTGAGTCAAAGAAAGAATAACAGTCGGTGGGGGTTCCCTCAGGGTCCGATCCCGTGGATGATCCGAGGGAAGCCCCCGGATTCATGGTCCCAGACAAAAACTTTGAGGACCATGTCTTCTCTCCAGGTAAAAGCCTCAGAATCGACACAGGGGTTCTAGCGGAGGTAAAAGAAAGTTTTATCAATTTTTTATCAATCAAATTACATTTAATTGCATGGTGACAGAGGATGTCACATGGGTTCTAGTGGATGTTATTTGTCATAGGCTTGCCGTACGAAGTAATGTTCGTCCAATCATACAAAAGAAAAGATTTTTTTCTCAAGAAAAATCGGAAGCTATTATGGCATAGGTGGATTATTTAACTTAAGTAGGTCATATACGCGAGTCACAATATCCCTTATGGACTGCTAATCAGGTCATAGTAAAGAAGAAGAATGACAAGTGGCGAATGTGTGTGGACTTCACCGATCTAAACAGAGCTTGTCTCAAAGAACTTTTCCATGTACCCAAACTAAATCAGTTGTTGACTCGACATCTGGAAACCGACTACTATCTTTCATGGATGCTTATGCCGGGTATAATCAGATCCAAACGATCAGGAGAGTAGAACTTTGATCACCAGAAGAGGTATACACCGCTACAAGGTAATGCCGTTTGGGTTAAAGAACACCAGAGTAACGTACCAGCGTTTCGTAAACAAAGCTTTTGAGACTCAAATTGGGAGAAATGTTGAGGTCTACATTGATGCATGTTAGTTAAAAGTTCAAGTGATGAGAACCATTTGGATGACCTAGAAGAAACGTTTGCTAACTTGACTAAGATAAATTTAAAGTTGAACCTAGAAAAATGTACATTCGAGGTAAGATCCGGAAATATTTTAGGGTACATAGTCAATGAGCATAGCATAGAAGCCGATCCGATATAGCTAAAGGCTATGAGCACTATGGCACCACCAAGAATGATCAAAGAGGTACAAATCCTAACAGGAAGATTGGCAGCATTGAACAGGTTCATATCATAATCATCAGATAAATGAACTCCATTTTCCAAGTGTTAAGAAGAGAAAATTGTTTTAATTGGACCCAAGAACGTTCAGAATCTTTACATCAGATCAAAGAGTACCTTTCTTCCTTGGAAATCTTGACAAAGACAAATCCGGGAGATAAGTTGTATATCTATTTGGTAGTGTCAAATTATGTTGTGAGTACGATTCTGATCTGAGAAGAGGATACCTCTCCAAGAACAATCTATCATGTGAGTAAAAGTCTTCTAGATAATGAGAAGCGATACTTGAAGTTAAAGAAATTAGCCCTTGCGTTAGTCACCGTTGCGCAAAAAAGGAGACCTTACTTTCAGGCCCACTCTATCATAGTACGAACATCTTTTCCATTGAAAAACATGCTACAAAGGCCTGATGTGTCGGGAAGAATGACTAAGTGGTCGGTTGAAGTATGAGACTTCGATATCAAGTTCAAGCCAAGAAATGCCATTAAAGCACAACTGTTATCGAATTTTTTAGTCCAGTTTCACTCCGAGTGAACAAATATTGAAAGTGACGAGGAAAAATTTGGAGCATAGTGGAAAATGCGAATAAATGAGGGTTCCAACTTGTTAGGATGTGGAGTAGGGGTGCAATTGGTTTCTCTTGAAGGAATTACAACGTATCAAGCCATCTGATTCAGATTTAAAACATCAAATAACGAAGCTGAATACGAAGCTGAAAACAAAGCTGCTTTGGCAGGCTTGAGACTTGCTAAAATCTGCGAAGTTAAAAAAGTAAGGCTGGTAAGCGATTCACAGCTCCTTATAAATCATTGATCTGGCCAATCTGAATCAAGAAAAGATAATTTAGTGAAGTATTTGGGGGGCCTTAAAGGTTTTAAGATTGGTATTCGAAGACATAAGGTACGAACATGTTCAGAGGGCTGGAAATTCAGTGGCTGATTTTTTGGCTAAAGATTCTTATTGAGAAGAATACCATTGGATCATTACACATGAAAATCCTTCTATAGTAAAGAGATCTGAAACAATTGAATGGTTTTTTTTGTAGCTTTTCAAATTTCTACAAGTGTAGCAAAATATTAGAGGAGTGAGATTCAAGAATTTTTGGTAAATGATGTGTTACTAGTTGATGATGTGATGGCTAAAAGAATACGGTTTAAGGCGTATAGATATGTTGTCCTCAGAGATGTACTATATACAAATCTCTGAGCTGACCTTTATTTCGATGTTTAGGAAGAGATGAATCGCATATGGTACTTTCAAAACTACACGATGGGGAAGGGTCAATGCATTGTGGGTACAAAAGACTGATACGAAGAGTTCTTCTTGCAGGGTATTACTGGCCAACTCTCTCCTCAGATGCTAAGAAATTATCTTAGAAGTGTGATACATGTCAGAGATTGGCTAACGCAATCCATGCACCAGGTGTGCCCCTCGAGTCGATACCCGAGTCTCTACCATTTGACCGATGAGGTGACTTGGTCGGACCTTTACCGATGACATATGGAGCTCGATAGACAATTATTGTTGCAGTTGATTATTTCTCTAAGTAGGTGGAAGATGAACCTTTGGCAGGGAAAAAAGCTAAAGATGTGATTAAATTTATTGTGTCTAACATCTGTTTTTGTTTTAGGGTTCCGAGGAAAATAACAATGGACACCAGACCACAGTTTGATAGCAAAGAGATGAAAGCTTTATGTTCTTTTAAAGGGATACAACAGTGCTTCTCGGCACCTTTCCATTCCCAAGCGAATTCCCAAGTCGAGGTGACTAATCGGACAATTTTGGATGGCTTAAAAAAAACTTGGAAGGTAAGACTGGAAAATGACCGGATTATCTACAAAAAAAGTTTTATGAACTTAATGAACCACTCTCCGTACCGCAACGCAAAAGTCACCATTCACACTAGTTTATGGGATGGATGCAAGGGTACCATCTGAGATGATCTTCCCCTTATATAGGCTCAGTGAATACTCCGAGGAGACAAATGACAAGGGAAAGCTCAAAAAGCTAGATTTGATGGAGGAAAAGAGAAGACAGGTACATCTGAATTCTCTACACTATCAGACTTTGATGAGAAGTCGATATTCTTTAAAGGTTAAGAGACGAGAATTTAAAGCAGGGGACAAAGTGCTGATGAAAGTGTTCCTTCATACGAAAGAAAAATGGATTGGAAAGTTAGATCCTAATTGGGAGTTTCCATACACGGTAACGAAGAAAATCAAGTCGGAGACATATCGACTCAAAGGTAAAGAAGGAAGAGAGCTTCCCCACCCCTGGAATATTGAACACCTCAAGGTTTATTTGGAATGAATATGTAAAGTTGTAAATATTTTTTTTTTGTATGAACTTATGTAAGAATTGGTGGCATACGTTTTCCTATCATAGTGGCGCATGAAGGTTTTAATGAGGTGTCCTAATAGCCGACTTATATACAAAAAAATTATTTTCCATCTTAAAATGATCTCCATAAGTGTTCATATTTTTGAACTTAAAAGACTTTCTAAAAAAGGTTGGATGATAATGTTCATCTTTTCGAACAAAAAAAAATTATGTTTGGATGACAATGCTCATCTTTTTGAGTTAGAAGGGCCATCCAACAATTGTTAAGGTGCAATGTTCATTATTTTGAACTAGGAAAGTCTTCCGATAAAGGCCAATGAATAATGTTCGCCCAGTAAATGGTAGACCATAATGCTCATCTTTTTGAGTCAGAAGAGCCAATTAATGAATGGTGGTCAACAATTTACTTGATCATATGAAAAACGTTGGAATAAGAAAATGAGTATTTTTTAGCTAAAAAATTCTTTCATACGAAAAAGTTTGGTGGATAGTATGAGTTCAGTATACAAATTGTACAAGGTAAAAGTTTTTTAGTAGGTCCGACAAGGGCCCCCAAAAGATAGTTAATAAGCAAAGGTTACATAAAAAAATAAAGTTTAAACACAAAGAAGTAATAAACACTAATTTTGTCCGGGATAAACATCATCTTTACTATCTTAGGAGGAGTCAGAAGCGGAAGAAGAACTTTTCGAGTTACTGCTAGTCAGTAAATCTTCCAAATAAACGTCTACTAGACGATGTTTTTCTATAACACGTTGCCAAAGGCTTCCCAGCTTCAAGTCAGGAAAGTGTTCATGCACTTCTAGAACCAAAGCTGACTTGAGGTTGGTATCTTTTTTTTTCGAGGCGACAAACGCAGTCGGCAGCATACCCATCCAGGCATTTCTTCTTCTCAGCCTCAAATATCTTCTTCAAGGAATCATTCTCTATGATAAGTCTTTCAATGTCCTTAACAATATTCTCAAAATATTGTCGAGTCGTTTAACACGAATCAAAGAGACCGTCGACAAGGGTGTTTAGTTCTATATCCTTAGTGATAAACTGCTCATTTTCATCATCGTACTTAACTTTATCCTCAAAAAGTTTAGTCTCCAAAGAAGTGATCTTCCTCATACGTTCAGCAGATAACTCTTTCTCGCAAGCAAGCTCATCTTTTACTTTCTTCAGATCGACTTTTCTTTGATCTTCAGCTTTCCTCTTCAAGAGGACAAGTTCATCTTTCAAGTTTTTCACCTCAACTGTCAAGTTTTTCTTCTCGGATCTCTTTTGGATGAATTTGTTTTTATAAATATCGTTGCGGTTGGCTTTCCTTTCGAGCAGACCAGCAGCGGGAAGCAACCTATTAAGCTCATTCACAAGAAAGTCATTTTCGTAGACATCAAAATAAGCTGAGACATGGGAGAGATTTTCGCCTTCCCCGCAAATTTATTCTTGATTCTCTTGACCAGCAACATATTTACTTTGAAAAACCTCCCCGCCAGAGTCTCAGTCGACAATGAAAACCTTCTTCACAGGGGGTAAACTTGGACCAGTCATGTTGTCATTATCTCCCTCCCATTCAGTCTCACATTGACCACTACTTCGTAGTCAGCATCCACTTGGTTTTCTTCCCGGTTATTAGCTCAATGTTCTCCCCAAACATCCACCTGTTGGTATTTTTGTATCTCAACCAATTGTATTTGATGGACCAGTCTATTGTTCCTCTTAGATTTCAGTTCCTTGTTTTTCCCAGACATCGTCCTCTGACCCAACATCATCCTCAGTCTCTTTGTCCTCGCTATCAGACTTCTTAGCATCCTGATGACTGGGAGCCCTGGCTCTGGTGGGAAGATAGACCATATTGTCTAAACCTTCTAAACGTTTGAGAACAACATCCTCTGGGAGAGGGGAAGGTATCATAAACTCTTTTAATGATTTCTTTTGGCCTTGATCATTACCTCCAAAGATGGCTTCTAACTAAATTCGAGGGCGTGAAGCATCTATGGAATTTGTAGCTCGAATTTGCACCTGCCCAGAGGCTTAACTTCTCAAAGACATCTTTTTACTGATTTAGCATAATCCTTGAAGGGTTTAGAAATCCCTTTCATAGTTGTTCACAACAAAATGTTTTAGGTTAACTAATTCGAACAGATAAAACAAAATAAATGGTTGAAACAAGTACCTTGCACGGTCCACTCCAAAGTCAGCCGATGAGGCATCTCCTTGGAACTCTCAAAACCGGTCTCCCACAGCCCGGAAATAAAGATGAACTGAGGTTTTCATTTTTTGTCAGCCTCTAAGAGATATTTTGCCACCTTATACTTCCTTGAAAGCCCTAGAGAGTATAAGGGATACAGAGAATTCTTGGACACACCATAAATTGAGACTAGCTATTCTATTATGAATTCGGCCTCAGAGATCCTGGAGGCCATGATGCAGGCCATAAGTGTATACAACATATTGAGACCAGTTTGAGATGGGAAAAGTTTGATCAGGTGGAAATAATCCATTAAATCAAGATCAAGAGGCAAGATAATACCCCAGTTTATAAGTTCAGTGTAGAGAACCAGTTCATGGTTATGAACATACCAGGGCGTCTCTCCAACAGTTGGGAATTAGATCGTGCTATTTTCAGGGATCGACCACCGGTCCCTTAGCTTCACCTCCTTAGTTGGGTGGAAGTATTTTTACTTTACCCCTTAGAGTGCAAGTAAATGTTTGGTTTCGATCTCACGAAGGTTTTCGCCTAAGATGTCCTCTATGTTCGAAGACAAGTCTGAGGTACGCTTCCTCTTTTGTTTCTTCTTGTTTTTTACCCGAGAAGTTTCTCCTCAATGAGTAGGAAATGTAGTGGAAATATTGGGAGCAATAGAAGAGGGTTCCTGATCTTGTACAAGATATCCATAGGAGGATGTTAATGCTGGAATAACCTGAATAGACTCTGCTTCTACTAGGGTCACGAGATCTACCCTTCGGTCAGTATCTGATTTGTCGGTTAGCATGTTTTCATGATATTCTGGGATAGACTTCAAAACTTTCCCAAGACGAACATTTTTGGAAGAAGGTTTATGCGGACTAACCTCAAGAGTAGTTTGAGGGGTTCCCTGTGGAATCACTATAGGGGTCGTGACAAAGGAGGCACGTTTGATTTTAATAGATCTTTTAATAGGTTTTGGGGATTATTTCCTTTTGGACCGATTTTCTTCGCCCGTATCGGTGAGTTTATCCTTATTACCATCCATCGATAAGAAGGGAAATCGTTTGCGGTTGACCGGGGGCGTAGGTGATAGGTGAAATAAATGATTAATTATTACCTGAAGTTCCTACTATGTCAAAACGCGATCGAAGAGGAGATCAGTTGTCACAAAACTTCGTTTGAAAAATATCTAGAGGAGTAAGGTGCTCTATGATACCAGAAGCTCTACTTTCTTCAGCTCTATTCTGAAATGTTGAACCACCTCCAAAGTATATCTTTTAAGATTCAGAAACTCTTTAGGCATCAAAGGTTAAAAAATAATTTAGTTTGGAAAGTTGTTTGTCTTTTTAAAATAAGCTTTCTCTTTACTTTAGTAAGCTGAGTTAAAGTGTGTAAACTTAAAATTATGAAAAGAGATAAGTATTTATAAAGGAGTAGTGGTTTCTCCTAGGCGTAAATTAAAAATTTGAGTTTAAAAGTCTTTTCGACATGTTATCCTCTTCACAAGTGGTTCCAAAAAACATGTTGGCGTGTGATAGGAGATGATCGACACATGGTTAGAAGTGATGTCACCACCTTAAGCTAAACTGACACCACAACGGATGTAAAAATGAACGCAAAGCTAAAAAGAATGATGGGTAGGATAAGGTCAGCATCACCAAAGGTGAGGTCACGAATCTGAATAGGTTTACAAGGCACGATTCGAGGAAGCTTCCTCAGAAAATTCGTTTAGGAAACATAAGTAACGAAGTTGTCTGATTAGAGTTTGAAGCAAGAATAATCTGGGGAGTATTGCAAGAGGTTACACAAAGAAGCCCGAAAGCATAAAAGCAACGCTTTCTTTTTATCTCAGGCTTTTGGGAGAGAGGATCCAAGGCAACCACCGATAATCCCCACAAGATTTCACTCATATGGACTAACATAGTTATGTTTTCCCTTTATTTTCCTCCGATTTTTTCTTATGCCTATTCTCATGCATATTCCTTTTTAATCATGAATAACAATGACTGACATATCTAAGCCCTATGCTGACTTCGTGCCTAAAGTAACAACCATCTTTGTCGAGTTAAGTTTGTGGGCTAAGAATACCTGGTCCAACAAATTCCGACTCTGATTTACGCCTACCAATCTTGCCAAAAGTCGCTTATGGATGTTGAATCCATCATAGCAGTTATCTTTGGAAGAGCTCATGGTTCCTCCTACTCAGCAAGATATTTTACACCGGTTGAAGCAAAATATGTCGTAGTATTTCTTCTAACAAGAGATAGAGCTAAGGAGGATGATATTGACGCTTATGCTGCTAAGTGCGTATACAAATTTAATACGAGAGACGCAACCGTTAGGTCTGGGTTGATCATGGAAATTCATGAGCGCTACCCTAATTTGAACTTGGGTAGTTTTTGGGAACATGTCCCAGTCAAATATCGTCCACCTGGGATAACTTTGAGTGCTAGTGAATATACGAAATCCGATGAAGGCGATTTTCCTGAACCTTCAGAATAAGAAAAATTGGAAAAGTCCTTATAATCTTCGAGGAATTTTTTTGTAAAGTCCTCGTGATTTTCGAGGCAGTTGTATCTACCAACTAAATGATTTATGAAGTATATCTGATTTTGTTATATTTTTTTTATGCTTTGAATAATTAAGACCAACTTTCATTGGAAAACCTTTTAGGTCCAAAATTAAATGGTTTGAGACCAACTGTCATTGAAAGACCTTTTAGGTCCAAGATTAAATAGTTTGAGAGCAACTTTCGTTGGAAATCCTTTTAGGTCCAAAATTAAATGGTTTGAGACCAATTTTTGTTGGAAGACCTTTTAGGTCCAGAATTATGAGAAACATTTTGTGGAAAAAGCTTATATATATATATATATATAACGGCTATATGGAACCTCGTTAAAATCTTCCTATTCCATAAGGGTTAGAAAGAGTGTGCCACCGATACTTTACACCAAAACATATATATTTTTTACATTCAATCCAATTATAATTTAAAATATTTTATATTCCATGGGTGTTTCAGACTTCTTCTTTCTTCATCTTTAATTCGATACGTTCTAGGCTTCATTATCTCTGTTATCTCATATAATCCTTCCCAATTAGTACCCATATTTTCGAAGTGCTTTTCCTTGGTATGAAGAAAAATATTTCTTAATACTTGATCGCCCACTGTAAATTCTCTTCGTTTTACTTTGGAGGCATATCTACTTTTCATCGATGTTTGATAATGTAGCGAATTTACTTGTGCCTGCCTTCTTTTTTCTTCGATCTAGTCCAGCTCCACTGATCTATTTACATCATTAGACTCTTTAGAATGTGTTATGACATGATAGGACGGAAAAACTGCCTCGGATGGTACTACTGCATCCATTCCATATACCAATGCAAATGAAGATTCTGACGTTCTATTTGACAAGTTGTTCGTAGGGATGACAATTTGGGTGCTATCCGGTCCAACCCGATCCGGCTCGACCCGGCCCGAACATGGAACGAGTCGGGTCCGGGTTAAGAAATTGTAACCCGCAACCAGACCGGTCCGGGTTCGGGTTTTTAGTTTGTCCGACCCGTTCCAGCCTGAAAATTATAAAAATATATAAAACATAATATTTTTTATGTATAATAACAATAATATATATATAAAATAAATTAAAATATTTAAAATAAATTAAAAAAATATTAAAATTAATGTCCGTGGGTCAGCCCGGATTGACCGACGGACACGAATGAACGGGCTTAGGTTTGAAAATACAAGTCCTAAAGTGGGTCGGGCCGTGTTCGGGCTCAAGTGTCCAAAACGCGGGTTCGGACGGGCCGACCCGAACCCGGCCCACGGACAGCCCATTGCCATCCCTAGTTGTTCGATATGCCCAAATAACTTCTTGAAGATAATCCGGTCATTTTCATGCATTTTCTTCCAAATTTTTCTTTAGCCCATAAAAAAATTGTTCGATTGGTGACTTATACTTGCACATTTTCATATGGGTGAAAATGAGCTGAAAAGCATGGTTGTATCCCTCGAGAGTCACAATAATTCTTCAAATACTTATTGTCAAAATTGGGTTCATTATCCGTTGTGATTTTCATTGGAACCCTAAAGCAATAACACATATTCAAAGTAATAAATCGAATGACATCTTTAGCTTTTGTTCGCGCTAACGGATCTGCCTCAACCCATTTGGAAAAGTAATGTACTGCCATAATTATTGTCTATCGCCCTCCAAAAGCCATTGGTAGAGGTCCTACAAGATCAATTCCGCATCGGTCTAACGGCAGTGCCTCAAATATACTTTCAAGGGAACTCATGTTTTATGAATTATGTTGGCAAATATCTGACAAGTATAACACCTTTTAACCAACTCTTTCGCATTGGAAGGGATCTTAGGCTAATAATATCATGCCAAAACTAGAGTCTTGTACCCACAATGCACAAATCCTTTTTCATCATGCAATTATGATAATATCATTTGCGATTCATTTTTTCCTAAACATCGGAGTAACGGTCTACTGAAATATTTTTTATATGAAATGCCTCCAAGGACCATGTATCAATGAGACTTAAAAAGTATTTCTTTAGAAAATGATTTGTTAACTGGTAATTCATCATTTTTTAAAAAACTTAATAATGTCTAACCTCCAATCCTTCTCTTCACAAACAGATACTCTAAGTTCTTAAAATATTACTCCAACTTCTTGCTCTAAATTCTTAATAATTGATGGGATTTGTTGTGTAATAATCCATGAATATGCCTCCGAATATGAATCAGTTGCTAAAGAGTTTGCCACAAAGTTTTCTTCTCTTCAGACATGTCCATAACTGTCATTTTCAAAGGCTACAATCAACTCTTTTAACGCCTTCAAATATTCTACTAAATGATAATTTCGAGCTTTAGATTGTCCAGATGTATGATTAACAAGGAATTGTGAATCAATGACTAACTTAACATTTTTAGCCCCACAGATCTGCGCAAGTTTTAAACCTGCTAAATTCACTTCGTATTCTGCTTCATTAATTGTTGCTCTAAACCCAAAACAGATGATTTGAGACATAGTTATTCCTTTAGAGGAAATCAACTGTACCCCAACTCCATCTCTTGATATACTCGAACCTCTATCTGTCCGGATGACCAATCTGCTTTGAAATTATTTTCATCAATTTTTATATTCGACCGCTCAAAATGAAATTCTACTAAGAAGTCTGCTAAGGCTTGTGCTTTGATCGCAGTCCTTGGCTCAAAATCAATATCAAAATCTCCTAATTCAACCAACCACTTAGTTATTATTCCCGAAATGTCAGGTCTTTGAAGCAAATTTCTTAACAGAAAAGACGTTCGTACCACAATAGAATAAGCTTGAAAATATGGTCTCATTTTTCGAGCAACAATTACTAACGCAAGAGCCAATTTTTCTAACTTCAAATATCGTTTCTCTGCATCCAACAAACTTTTATAAGATCTAGTACACCAGTATTCGAATAGTTTTTTCTTCTCGGACTAACACGACACTTACAACATAATCTAAAACTGTTATATAAACAAATAATCTTTCCCACGGAATAGGCTTTGTGGGGATTTCTGGTGAAAAAAATGTATTCTTGAATCCGATGGAAAGCCTCCGAACATTAATTTGTCCAGTTGGAACAATTTGCATGCCTTAAAACCTAGAAAAAAGGAGACCATTTATCCGAAGAGCGAGATATAAATCTATTCAGCGTTGTCAACCGGCCTGCTAATATTGAACTTCTTTTATATTTCGAGGGGAAGTCATAGACGTTAAAGCTTTTAACTATATTGGGCCGACTTTAATCCCTTTTTCACTTACTATATATCCGAGGAAATTTCCTGATCAAACCTCAAATGTACATTTTTCTGGGTTTAATTTTAAGTTGACCTTTTTTAAGTTAATAAACGTTTCCTCTAAATTATCAAAATGATCCTCATCCTTAATATCTTTTACCAACATATCATCGATATGTTTGGAGAGGAAAATGATAGTTCCAAAAATCTTTGGAGGGGATATTGGCATAAAACTATGTTTGAAGGGGCAAATTTGTTATACAAGCTACTTAATAAATGTTTTAGATAGAGAAACTTCCCATTTTAGAGAGATAAAATCATAAGCAATAGTTGTCTAATCATTCATCAATCATCCTTCCCTAAAAGGGGTGGGGTTCTCTTATAGTACATTTCTTGGGTCCCACATGTCTAAACAAATTACTAATTGTGGTCCATTCCTTAAGTTTGTTGTTTAGAATGAGATCATGCGCATCATTTAGAACGATTTTACAATACGATGTTGGTATTTAATCTAGATGAAACTATACTATGTATATATTTGTCCAAGAATTTCATAGGACATGTCTTAGCTTAGTTCAATAACATTCCGTCAGGATCGATTAACAATTTTGAATATCTATGTAATTCGTTCAAAAGTCAGTTCATCGTTAATAAAACAGTTAAGCGTGATTGATATTACATCATGACTTTATTTTAAAAAATTTAATGAATTGCTATGAGATGTTCAAAGGTTTATTTAGGAGATGAACATTTCAAAAGTTTATAAAGAAGACGTAACTTTTGCTAGAGAATTTGATAAAGTTTTCGGTTGATTCGATGAGAGATCTTTTGAGATGGTTAATTTTTTTTATTAAAGTGGATAAATCAAAACGAGAAGGAATTTTGCAGACTAAAATGTCAGATTTTTTTATATTTTGGAGAAGACGAAAAATAAAGCGTGACGGGTTCTACATGTCGTAGAGATCCAACTAATAAACTGTACTATTCTTATTATCATAATTTGAATATAAGGTTTACTCAATTAATGACACATATTGCTATAATTTGTGATTGGATAATGGATAAGGTAAATTATCAAACACCTAGAGCAATATTTTCACATGTTAATGAGGGAACCAAGAGATACTCTTGTGCCTATTATAATGACCATGGACATTCAAATAGATATTGTTTTCAGTTGAAGATACAAAAGGGGATTTAGAATTAAGAATTGCTTTAATTTGTTAGAGGTAGATAAGTTGAAATAAGAGAATAAAAGGTTAAAAACAAAAGTTAAAAAAATGATACGCATGAACGTTTCATGATTTTTAGAAATTATACGTTATTTTGGAAGATGCATTCTTCGAAGCAACGATATTGGAAAGATTTAGAATTTAACCTCATTGATGAATTTTTTATGCATGTGCACATGAACTTTGCATTTATGTTGACGTTCACTGGCGATGATTTGAGAGAGTTTTGGAGTAATAGTGAGCAGAGTAATGATTGATATAAGAACTTAATGTAATGTTTTCTATAAGAAGATATATGATCAGATGATTGGTATAACACTATAAAAAAATTGATAGAAATTTAGTAAGTTATACTAGATGTTCAACCAATTACACTGGGGAAGTTGATTGGAAAATGTTGGAATATGAGTAGTAATATATAAGACCATGACTATTATGTTTATGTTTTTCGGTGCTCCAAGCTCTTATAACGTAATATTGGGGCGTCATTGGTTACATAAGTGGAAGATATATTGTCATCATACCACAAGTATTTTAAATTTTTTTTCCTAAAAGGACAGATTGGGGTTAGAAGAGGAAGTCAAATGTTATTCAATATACTTAGATCATAAGAACATTATCCAATAACAATTACATAATACGTCAAAGGATATGACGATGGTAGAAAATATCATACCCTTGATGGAGTTTAAAGAATGTGAAATATATGATCCCAAATAAGATTTAAAATTGACAGAATCGATGGAAGAAATCGAGGAGTTTGTTGTAGACGGTGAAAAATGGTTAAAATTGGTGGTCGTTTAGATGAAAATTTTAAAATGGAGTTTTCGTCATGTTCAAAGAGTATATCGGATGTTATCGGTGTTAGTGATCAATCGTATATCATGAATTAGTCGTTGATTAAAAATGAAGACTAATCTGAAAGAAAAGGAAAAAGTTTTCAGTTGAGAAATATAAAGTTATAATTATATCGGTAGATAAGTTATTAAAGGTGGGGCATATTTAAGAATCAGATTATTCTACATAGTTGGAAAATCCAATGGTGGTTAAGAAAAATAATGGACAATAGAAAATGTGCATCGATTTACTTATCTTAATCGTTATTGTCTGAAGGGTTGTTTCCATTTACCTCAAATTGATCAACTTTTGGAGAGAGTACAACTTTCACGAAATAAAAATGTTTATATTGTCATAAAGTGATTCCATTTGGTTTGAATAATGATGGTGCTACATACCAAAGACTCGTGAATTGTTATTTTTCCAAACAGTTGGAAAAGATATATAGGGTTACATAAATGATATGTTAATTAAAATCAGTAAAATAAGTGATTATGTGTCAGTATTATTTGAAACATTTAATAATATTTGACAGTACAATATGAAATTGAATCCATTGAATGTTCATTTGGGGTTAAGTGAGAGAAATTTCTCAATTTTATGATAGTAAAAAAAGAATTGATGTTGATCATTGTCAACCAAAAAACGGTATTAGTAATGTCATCACCAAAATATATTAAATAAGGACAAAAATTAATGGGATTGGTTGACGAAATTGTCAAGGTTTATTTTTAAAGCATCTATATAAGTCATTTTCTTTTTGACACTTTAAAAGGAGCAAAGAAGTTTGTTTAGAATGATAAATGTACGACGGAATTTCAATGAGCTAAATGAGTATCTAACTTCGCCAAAAGGTTTATCGACACCTAAATATGAAGAGTCTTATATTTTTATATGATGATTTTAATTTTTTTTGTTAATGCTATTCTTATAAGGGAATAAGATGGAATTCAAAGACCAATTTGTTATATAAGCAAAACGTTAGTTGATGTTGAAAAGAGATACTTGAATTTGGAGACAATACCTTTTGGTTTGGTTGTAGTCGTGAGGAAAATATGACCGTAATTTCAAGCTTATGTGATAATTGTACGAACTTCTTTACCTTTTAAGAATGTACTCTAAAAATAAGATGTATCAGGTTGGTTAACTGGTGATCGCTTGAGTTATGTGAATATGACATAAAATTTGAGCCATAGACATCAGTGAAAGGTCAAGCTTTATTTGATTTGATAAACAAATTTTAAGAGGAAATAGTTGAGATAAAAGAATTAACAGAAATTAAATCAATAGATCAAGAATAAGTTGTTCGAGTTGATGAAGCTTCATGGTTAAATGGTAGTAGTTCTGGCATCGTCTTGACTGTTCCAAGAAGAGATGGTATTAAGCAAGCTATCAAGTTCAAGCTTGTTTCCACCAATAATGAAGCTGACTATGAAGCATTGTTGGATGAGATGACATTGACTCATATATGTGGAAACAATTATTCGGTTATTATCGGATTCTCAATTGGTAATTGGGAATTCTTAAGGAAATCTTGAAAGCAATCAAGAAAATATGAGAATATATTTGGATACATATAACAAATGGAAACAAGTTTTGAGAAACTTTTCTATGAACAAGTGGCATAATTGGAAAATGAAGTTCTTATCAAAATTTGTTTATACGGATGATAATCTCTTATAGTAATTCAAGATACACAGTTGGTTTTAGAGAATGTTGATAATTTAGATGTTTTGTCTGTTGAATATATTAACGACTGTGATCAAGAATATCTATTTTTCTTAAATGATTAAGTGATATTGTCGGACAAAGCAGAAGCTCGAGCTTTGCGGTTAAGGATTGCAAAATACATTAATCTTGATAGAATTATATGGTTAAATTTAACACGACCAATTTTAAGATGTTTAAGAAAGAAATAATCTCTTTTTATTCAAAAAGATTTAAATGTAGGAACTGCATGGGCATATTATTGATTTAAGGGGTTAATACGAAAATTTTGGATGTATATTATTTGATGACGCTTGCTACCGATGCTAAAACAATGGTTCAAAATTGTAATTCATGTCAACATTTTGATAACACATTTCAAATACTTGTTAAAGTTATGCGCCAAATCCTTCTCCTTGTCTTTTTTATAGATGGATAATCGATTTAGTAGGGGTGTACCGATGGCAACTTGAAGGATGATTTTTTTTTATTGTAGTCCTTGATTACTATACTAAATGGATTGAATATTAAACCGTTGGTAAGAATTAGGTCTCAAGATGTTTGTAAATTTTCACAATCAAATATTTTAAGTCGTTTTGAGATTCAATTCATACTGATGACAAATAATGGTTCTTAATTCCAAAATGATACCGTGACAATTTTTTGTAGAAGTATGAGATATAATAACATTTCTCTAATCCATATGATTCGCAAGAAAATGGACAATTAGAAGTCACAAACATAACCATTTTACATGGATTAAAGAAGAAGCTTGAGTTAGTCAAAGAAAGTGGCTTAATTTTCCTAATGAAGTTTTGTGGGATATCATGCAACTCCTAAAGCGAAAACCAATAAAACTCATTATATTTTGGTTTGTAGTGTAAAAACCTTCTTTCCAGTAGCGATTTAATATTATTTATCAGAAGATAATGATAAGGAAAAATAAATATGTATTTATTTGATAGAATAATGACAAACTAGGCACACATAAGAGGAAAATAAGAGTTTAATGCAAAACTAATACAATGCAAAACTGAAGGTGAGTAGTTTTTGAAAATGCAATTTAGTGTTGAGAAACTATAAAATATAAATGATGTAAAATGGTATAAAAATGATAACTAAAATCTAGTCGGTATATTCTTTTTGCACCTGGTGGCGCTAATTTTTTTTGAGTGAAACACCATATAATTTTAATTATTTTCACTAGACTAGACTCTATTTATTATTGTTTAATACTAAATATATTATATACATAAAAAAAAAGGATTTCTATCCACCACAAAAACCCATCTAGCTATATACCTAAACCATTCACAATTAACATGTATTTTTATTTACGAAAAATAATTAAAATTTCTTTTTATGAGATATCGATTAATAACTTCGTTTTATTCGTTTAAAAAATATTACCTGCACTTATATATATATATATATATATATCTTTTGAATTATAATCATAAAATACGTAATTTTAAAATTGAAGTATAATAAATAAAAAATTAATTTTAATATACTTACACTTGTGTTTGGTGTGAGTTGAGTGTTTTTTATTTTAAAAACAATTGGCACAAATATAATTTTTTAAAACCTTTATACAATTAGAAAAATAGTACGGTGATTAATACTTAAAAAATAAAAATAATAAAAATATGATTGTTTAATATTGTGAATTAAAATAAAACGGGACTAAGGACATCAAATAGCCATTCAAAATATTATGCCTTAATTAGCAATATATTTAGTTTTAAATGGATGGAGCAGCAAGAAACACTATAAGATTGTGGATGTAAATTAGTCTTACCAATAAGCCTCAACAGATTTTCAAGGCTTTGGTTTTAACCCTAAATTTAATCTTCCTTAGACCATTTATCTCTCAATTTTATGTGTCTCTCCAAGAAATAAGGACCTTCTTTCCCAGACTATCTACCCATTTCTCTCTTTCATTCTTTTTCTTCATTCTTTTTCCTCTTCTTCTCCTCCTCCTCATTCTTAATCAACATTTCTCACAAACAATTCTCTGTGTCTTCTTACCTCGGACGGCAATATGGTATCCTCTTTATGTCCTTATTCATCTTTGTGTTCATAATGTCCTACTCCTGTAAATGAAAAATCAGAATTTAACCTTTACTTGTGAAACACGTAACAAAGTTTCTTTCAGAATGTTTGTTAATACAAAAGTTTAATTTTCTATTAAGTAATCTGACAGGAAACGTAGACAGCGCGTAGTTTTATACGTTTTGTATGTGTGAAAACTACTGTCCTAATATAATAAGTAACTACTATGCTAATGTATAGGCGAACGCGGCGTCTGGCATGGCTGTGGATGACGAGTGTAAGCTGATGTTTTTGGACCTGAAAGCGAAAAGGAGCTACAGATTTATCGTGTTCAAGATAGAAGGACAACAAGTAGTTGTGGAAAAAGCTGGAAGTCCTGAAGAAACCTACGAGGACTTCACATCTGCTCTTCCGGCCGAAGAGTGTCGCTATGCTGTCTTTGATTTTGATTTCACCACTATTGAGAACTGCCAGAAAAGCAAGATCTTCTTCATTGCATGGTATTTTTGTTTAATTAAACCTCACGTATATATATGATATGATGCCACTCTTACTAATCCTTCATAAGATTTTGTTCTCGTTTATACATTCAGGGCACCAGAAACCGCAAAAGTGAGAAGCAAGATGGTATATGCAAGCTCTAAAGACAGGTTCAAGAGAGAATTGGACGGAATTCAGGTCGATTTACAAGTAACAGACCCGAGTGAAATGAGCTTTGACATAATCAAAGCCAGAGCTCTTTAGATGGCGATCTCTCTTATATATCTTTCTTTCTTAAATGAACAATTTATCTTTTTTTTTTCTGAGTGAATTTAAAGTTTGTAACTTTTCTTACATTGGTGTTTTCTATACTTACACAATGTAGTTTGATGTAATATGTTTATTTTATCTTGTTTACATTGTTTCATTTGTTGTGTATATGACGACGTTCGTATTTTTTTCCATTCGAGGTTGCGTCGACATGTATACTTATACCTGCTAAAGTTTAATTTAAACAACAACCAGCGCAATCTAATTGGTCTGAAACATGATTCGTTATACGGTTGAAAAGTAAACTTGATCACACATTGCTTAGACATAGAAAATAGTAATGGAATCCATATGTACATGTTCGTAACATCCTTTCGCTCTAGATAGTTTTCTTGGAAGTGAGTAATTATAATTAGGTTCGGTAAAAATTAAAAAAAAATACTGAAATAGATACATTTAAATCGTAATATCTAATCATGTCGAGTCTGTTTCTCCAAGGATTCGACTTCAGACAAAGTTTTATATTTTTTCTGCAAAATTGTTTCAAGAGTGACAGGTTCATAAGGAGGAGGCAAAATGCAAGGATTCGTATTTGCTGGTCTCTTTACTAGAGAATCCTCCATGAACTGCCTCTCGACTCCACTTCGAGGACAAGCCATGGTCTCCGACGACACCTCAACTGCTCCGGGTGGAACCACGGGCTTGAACCGCAAGAGCTTAGCGTATTTGTTCAAGAGATGAAACATGTAGTCATACACAAAATCCATATGTAGTTCTTGTTCGACGAATTTACTTGCTTTCTTTCCAATCTCCTGTGCCTGAATTAGACAAAATAGTAATGTAGAGATTGTTAGAACCGATTACATATTCGGTCTGACATTATTAGTATAAATATTGTTTACATATACCTCTTGAATGTGGGTGTTACCCCAATCCACAGCATGCTTGATCGATCTGCACTTACCATCGGCTCTAATTGGCCAGTAATGTTGCAAAGGCATTAACCCTCGAGTGAAGAAATCGTAAAATCGAGGTTTTATAAGTAATGTCAACGAATCACAAGCTAGAATGTATTTTTCACTCACTGACCATCCTTGTCCTTCTATATAGATCTTGTACCTATGAATGCATTGTCGTGTCAAATCCGACTCCTTGAATCCTTTCTTGGTTTCCTTAAGCCAATTCTGCAAATATCGAGCAGACATATGTATGATCCAACTAGCTAGCTTGATTACACGTTTAAAGTAATCAAAAATTTAATTATCTGGATAAAGATACCTGCGCATACAACCGAGCACCCCAGTCGCGCCAATGGGAGACATTACATTTCATGAGATCTTCTCTTCCAGCCGCAACATGTGGATTTCCTTTCCAGTAAGCAAAAGGTTGTCTTTCAGTCCATTTGCTTCTTTTGTTTCCTTCTTTTAGCTCCTTCGATAGTATCTCCCATGGCTTTACGTTTACTTCTGGCCTATATAACTCACAACAACAACCAAAACATTACACTTTCAAATAATCCTCTAATTTGTGAAACTTGCATTATAACGACTTGTGCTACTTACCAACCCCAAAAGGACCAATCAGGAAACACAACGTTAAGCGTGAGATCATCTCCACAGTAGCTAAACAGCACAGGTGGTTCCTTCTTGCTATAATCAGTTGATCTGATCATTGGATGGTCACCACAATCAAACATCAACTCCAAGTCAGGAATCTTCCCTGGATACCTACGTAGTAACTGTAGAACACCCCAGACCGTATAAATATCCCTCGTTTGGAAAATATAAGCAAGCTTCTCGACATACACCTTTCCATCTACAATAACTAACCGGATGTGGGCTTTCGGTCTGGCTCGCTCGATCATGTCTCTAGTGATGCCTGTCGAGGTCCACGGGCGTAGGTCTTCGTGTAGCCAACGGAAGTATTCTGGACACGCGGGAGGTGGCTGACCTTTATCAGGATCATTGTTGAAGGTGGTCGAATAATCTTTTAGACATGTTTTGCTGTGCGAAAACACAGTTGTGTTTAGTGAGATATTGGGGTTGGCGGATGTTTCGGCCATCAAGGTTTGTTTTTCTCCTTGGAGTAAAATCTGTTTACAAATATTAAAGTTTTGGAATTAAAATAGGTAACAATAATTATATATTATATAATATATATATATTAACCAAAGTGAAAAATAAAAAA
The DNA here is from genome assembly GCA_036936605.1 of Limnanthes douglasii subsp. nivea. Taxonomy (NCBI): domain Eukaryota; kingdom Viridiplantae; phylum Streptophyta; class Magnoliopsida; order Brassicales; family Limnanthaceae; genus Limnanthes; species Limnanthes douglasii. Next base: position 89,143,168 of record JAUPFV010000003.1, read on the forward strand.
TCATTTTTGTTTAACCCAATTTATTTTATTTTATTTAAATCGTATTTCAAAATATGTTTAAAAAAACGGTTATGTAATTTTAGAAATGAACAAAACTATATCAATGGATAATAATTTTTGAACTTATTTTCTGTAAAAAAAAACTTGTGATAGTAGGTTTAAAAGACATACGAAACTGGACACAATAAATTATACGAAAACCATACGTATAAAACACATATAAAGTTAAGATACCAAACGTTATTAAATTATGCGAGACCAAATATGATAAAGTTGAAAGACCAACTATTACTAAATGATGCAAGATCAGACATGATAAAATTGAGAAACCATACATTACTAAATCATGCATAAACATCGATGATAAAATTGAGAGACCACACATCATTAAATCATGCAAGCGTAAAGAGGAGGTAGATTAGCCATAATGAATCAGAAAAGTACGAAACATGTACTACTTGATGATAAAGATGTGATACATTGATAAAGATGTAACAACTATTACTCTCGCGAAATAAAATTTTCAAAAAATATAATCAATGGATCCAGTTTGTTCGTCTTAAAAAAACGGTTTTTGGTTTCGTTAATTTTAAAAACAAAACCGACCATACTTTTAAATCTCCGATTTAAAAAATACAAATTTTAAAAAGAAACCTTTATTTAAAAAAGAAAAAGAAAAATATAATAACTTAACAAATAATAAAATAAATATATTTAGCATATTATTAAAAAATTAAATATCTAAATTGAGATGAATACATGTGATAAATACTAAATAGCTGATAGTTAAGTTTAAAGTACTAACCATCTCTCTATATTTTAGATAAATCTTATATTTTAGATAAATATGGAGATAATTTTACCTCATAATAGCTAATATTGTGGTAGTTATTTTATTTGTTAGATAAGAAAAGAAAAAAAAAAAAAAAAAAAATAACCACCTAAATAAATATAGACTACCAAATTAAAATTTATAAATATACTAACCAGGTATATTTGATTTCAACCGTGGGATACAGGGGACGCTAAAAGATCTCCTTCGCACTTTTAGTAACATTTTTCTTATAAAATAGTATATTATATATAATACTTGAAAATAGGTATCCACGTTAGTGGACCAAATTAACCGGCCAATACGAATTTAAATTTAAAACATAAAAAATAGACTGGACAGGATTCAGGCCTAACCAATCGACCAAAACCCCGTTTATGTTTTCGATAGTAAGGTTAATAACCCTTACAACAAATACCAAAAGTAGTAAATATTCTGGGCATTAAACACGAAACCTAATCAATCGATACCGATAATTGCGACTGAAAACTCAATCGACGGTAGCAAATCAAAAACTCTTTATTAATAAAAGCAGAAAGAAGAAGAAGAGCTTACAGTAGGATGGAGAAATAATGGCGATGATGAAACGAAGAGGCCAACGAGCAATAAAAGGAAGATAACACATGACTTTTGTTCCATTGATTTCGCAACGAAACTCGAGATTGATTCCTGCAGTTTTCGTGTTGCATTGTCGATCCTGTTCTTTATCATTTTTTTAGAACCAACATAAACGTGCTTTTGTTTAAGCTTGTGACAGATTAATAGAGATAGTAAATGCACATGCCTAGATTCTATTCGAATTTATGTCAATGGGAATATATAGCTACACAAAGAAATTGTATCTGCAGATTAGTACATAAAGTTTAAGAAGGTTCATATTTAGAAGAAAAAGATATTGTTTACTAAGATTACGAAATTCCCTTAAATATCAAGATTTTGTACGGTTATATAATATTATCTTTATTAGTTATCTGTTTAATTTTTTAGAAAACGGAAATTAAACGTTTTTTTTTCTTTTTAAATTAAAGCAATAATTTTTTTTATATATTTACGCAATAAAATAAACCATCGGTTGGTTGATGAATATAAAGTTAAGAAACGAAGTCTGCTAAGGGTTTGTTCGATGTGCAGCTAATTAGTTGAAAGAATTATTTTAAATAAATTACATAATTTTAATTTAAGATTGATTACTAGAGTGAAACAAAATATAATATAAAATAGAAAATTTAAAAATAATAATGAAAGAAATGGCTAAATGAATAATAATGGTCGTTTTATATGTGTATTTAAAAGGATTTGAAAAAATATAATATTATTTAAATTATTTTTTTATTTGTTAGATCTGTGAGTATTCCAAATAGCTAATATATAAATTTGGTGAATTTCCATAAATGTTTCGTAATACAACTTTTTAGATTACGAAGTAATACTACAAATCGATTATATTTAAGATAGTTTATATTATTATGTGCAAATATACATTCTTTTTTAAATTATCTATGGGTTATTGGTTCGGGATAATATTGTGTAAATATACATTCTTTTTTAAATTATCTATGCGTTATTGGTTCGGGTTTTGAATGAATCGAACCAGACTTCTAAGTTTTCTGTTCTAATTTGGAACTGGACTGAATCGTTAAATTTTTGGTTTGGTTCGGTCCGATTCGGTTCCGGTTCCGGTTCGGTCCGATTCGGTTCCGGTTCCGGTTCGGTCCGGTTCGGTTTCGGTCCGTTTTGATTCGGTTCGGTTCGTTATCGGTCCGGTTCGGTCTACTTAAAGAAATTAAATCTAATTAAATTTTTTTTTTATTGAAATAAATGATAAAATCTAAAATTTATAAGTTAATCTTTGATTTTAATAAAAAAGTGGTAATTAACTACTAATTTATGTACTATAATTTATAAAATAAATAAATAATAATAATAAATAAACTGTTCTAATGGATTATTGGTCTGATTTCCTATCGGTTCTACCAATTTACCGGTTCTATCGGTTCGATTCCGTATCGGTTCTATCGATTTTATCGGTTCGATTCCATATCGATCCAATCGGTTTATCGATTATATCGGTTCGGTTCCTAACTGGTTTTTTTATTTCGGTTTTTTATCGGTTTTCGGATTTTAGAATGGAACCGCAAACCGAACCGTTAAGGTTCAGTCTGATTCTTGATCCAGTCTTTGTCGGTTCGGTCCCGATCCGATTCTCGGTTCTGTCCCGATCCGATTCTCGATTCTGAACCGTTGACAGTATATATATATATATATATATAACTATTTACACTCAAACATATTACATTTTGGAATGTTTTTATAGTTTATCATTAATATTTTTTTTGTTAACTGTATTATGTAGACCATCTTTTTATCTATGTTTTGGTATGCAAATCTATGACTATTTTTAGTTTTAGCAAAAGTTCTGTATGACCGTTAGAGTTGGTACATCCATGAAATAAGGGTACGACTATATATATTCTAAATTGGTTTAAGTTTATCCAAAAAATTCGGTTGACTTTAGTTTGACTTTTTATGATAAAAATATCCTCGAACATCCATTTAATTACAGAATGATATTAAGAAAAAAAAATACTAAGTATATCCTAAATATACTCAAATCACAAAATAACATATTTTACTATATTTAGAAAAAACTTTGATTTAGTAGATCAAACCCATGTTACTACAATTTGGTGAAGTTCTTCGAAATGTTTTTGAACATTCAAAGTTGCCTCAAGAACATTCAAACTCACTTTAAAAAAATTAAATTTTTTCTAATAAAAACACGAGATCAAACCTGAATCAATCCGAATTAAAATAAAAAAATGTTTTTTTTTAAAAAGAATTCGTTCTCGAGCGCCTTCGCACGATGGTATTGAGGCCCAACACTATCGGTTCTGGGCGTGTGCACCGGTGGTACTGGTGGTATCTTACTATATATTTTTATTAAATTTATATGAGATTTTATTTATTAAAGTTTAAATATAGTTATATTTTAGATACTTTTAATATATATATATATATATATATTAAACTTGGTACGTTACTATATATATTTATTAAGAAAAATTATGAGTTTTTTTTTTCATTATTGTTGAGTGTATTTATTCAATTTTAATGCATGAGGATACACAAATAATTAAGTTAAAATTCAATTTAAAAAATATCACATTAATTAATTTTTAAATACATACACTGCTAATAAATAATTGAATTAAAATTATATATATATATATATATATATATATATAGAAAAAAACTGAAAAACGGTCTTGGAATGCGGAGTAGACTGTTTGATTAAATACCTAAAAAAAGTTAGTAAAAAAATTATAAAAAAAAAATTAACATAAATTATGATAACCATTAAATATATAAACCTCATTTATTTGCTTCCTCAACAGATTAATATTATTGAAAATATATAGAACATCAATCATACAAATTTGCCTTTCTGTTATCTTGGCTCTACAATTGCTATTAATACAAGAATTGTTCACTTTGAAGATTTGATTTACAAAGTTAGATCTAGAATCATGGAATGGGACAGATTACACCTTTCATTTGCTGGTCGCTTGTTGCTGATTCAGACTGTTCTCATTGCCTTTCCCAATTACAGCTTGCAGCATTCAAACTTGCATGTTGGTATTATTAGTAGGCTGGAGATCTTGTTTAGTAAGTTCCTGTGGGGAAACAAAAAAGACAAGAGAGTGATTAGTTGGGCTAGATGGGAAAGATTATGCAAGCCTATAAATGAGGGAGGTCTCAATCTGAAAAGACTTAAAGATGTGCAGAAGGTGTATGCAATGAAATTGTGGTTTAATTTCAGAAAGCAGCAATCTCTTTGGGCTAAATACATGTTATCCATCTATTGTAGGGATAACATTCATCGCACTTTAGCTATATCTCCTAACAGGAAGTCTAAACCTTGGGCTCGTATCATTATGATTAGAGAGGAAGCTGAAAACTACTTATTTTGGCTGCCTGGTCATGGAGACATGAGTTTTTGGTATGACAGATGGTGCTATGATAAACCTTTCATCAAGGTGTTTAATGATAATGATAGAAGAACTCTTTGGGACAGTGGTGATATCTCTGTCAAAGATTTATGGGTTAATAATGATTGACACTGGGATAAGCTTAACTCTATTGTCACTAGTACGGAGATTAACAAGATCAGGGAGGTTCGTCTTTCTGATAAAAATGATACTTTACTATGGTCTTTATCAAAGGATGGTTCTTTTACTAGTAAAGATACTTTGAATCACATCAGATGCAAGGGTAATGTATCTAGAATTTATGCAAAGTCATGGAACACTGTTACTCTAAAAAATGTTCCTTTCTACTATGGAGGGCTTTACATAATTGGCTACCTACGGATGCTGTGATGTAATCTAAAGGCTTTAAACTTGCCTCTAAGTCTGTCCATTGTAATAATATTGAATCAACTTACCATGCTGTTGTGCAGTGTCCTCAGGTTTGGTCTGTCTGGCTGCATTTCAGCTCTATCTTCAATGTTCAGATTCATTTTTACATGACTCTCTCCCATGTCATCATGAATTGGTATTGGGCAGCTCAAAGAAGATGTGATATCTTCACTATTCTGCCTGCAATTATTGTTTGGTCAGTGTGGTCTGCTCGAAATAAAAAGAAGCTTAACAAGGAAGATACTAATTCTACTTCAATAATCATACACATTATATATATTCTAACTAGCCTTGATCATGCGAAAATCCTGGTCAGAAAGCATTGGGGTTCTTATGACAAAGAAGCTACTAAATTTGGATGTGTTCATCAGATTAAAGCCTCGACTAAGCCACTATTTTTACAGTGGAAGAATCCTAAACAAGGAAGGTATAAAATTAACATTGATGGAGCATGTACCTTCAATCACGAATCTGGAGGTGGTGCATTACTCAGAGGCAGTAATGGTGGCATGATCATCGGCATTGGCAGGTTGTATGGAAAATCATCTCCATTAAATCCGAGTGTCGTGCTCTGTTGGATGGCTTGAGGTTGTGTAGGACTCTGGGGCTAAGCAGGGTGGATGTGGAGATCGACTCGTTGGTTCTGGTCAATCTATTACTCTATGGAAGCTCTGTTTGGTATCTTGAACCTTTGCTTAATTATTGTAGAAGGCTAATCAGATCGGAAATGGTTGTTAAGCATGTCTATAGGGAACAGAATCTAGGGGCAGATTGGATCGCTAAGGAGGTTTTGAGGGTTCAATCGAATGTGGATTATGTTGATAATGATGCTCCTCTAAAGTTAAAAGCAATTGTGTTCTTGGAAAGCCTCAATTTGGGGTATCTTCGATTTTCTAATTAGGGTTTTTCTTTTGATTTGGGGGTGAGTTCGATTTGACTCAAGGAAGAAGACGACTCTGTTTCAATTGTTGTAATATTGCCTATTAAGGCTTAAACTTTCTTTTAATATCAATATAAGCCCTTGATTAAAAAAAATAACCATTAAATATATAAAAACTAAAACAACTTTTTTGAAAAAAAATAATAAATTTAAGGACGTTAGTTTAAAAAAATTAAGGACTTAATTATATAAAAAAATATATTAAGAATTAAAAAAAAACATTTGCCTGCATTGCGTACCGATGGTGCGTTGGGCTTGCACCATCGGTACACCCAAGACCTGCACCAATGGTACAGGCCCAACGCACCGGTGGGCTGCGCCATGCACACCATCGGAGCGTAAGCCCAGTAGTGGCGACCCATTTTCTAGGTTGGAAAATGGGCAAAAACAAAAAAAGATTTTTTTTCCTAATTTAATCTTAAATCTAATTTTGAAATTAAACATAATTCTAATCTATGATTTTCACTAAAAAACTTAACAAAATCATAGCAATTAAGTCTAAACAATAAAAAATCATTACTCAAACAAAAAATCAAATCTAAAAAATACTTACTTCGCCGGAAAAATTAGAGAGAAATAAGATATATGTTAGAGAGAAGTAAGAGTGAATATGGAATGTTAGAGAAAAAATGAAGTATAAGGATTTTGTAAAAAAGAAAAGAGATTATATACCTCCAAAATGGTATTTTTATCAAAAAATGGGTATACTTATACCACTTTGGGGTAAACTCAAAATTGGGTATACTTAAACCACATTTGGGTATATATAGCTTGACCCATGAAATAGTAAGTAAAGTTTGCTGACTAGTGTGGTCTAGTCTTATAATCTTATTCATACTTAAGAAAAAGTTAAGAAAAAGAGGCTCAATCCTCTAAATCTGGCTTGATGAAGGTCACATATAATCTTTCCTCTATTAAAATGATTATATTTTTTGTTTCCTCGTTATAGTTATCTTGTTAGTTATTGTCTGTATTTTCGTGATAAAGTAACTAGGTATTTGTAAAAACCGTGAGATTTTATATTATGGTGTTCGGCCCATGCTATTTTCACTATTTTTGTATAGTAAGCTTGTGTATCTCTAGCTAAGATTTAGTTGTAAATATATGTATATATAAGATTTGAAAAAACATTGTTTTGATTTTAGGTGACTTAAAGTTTACTACGATGCTTGTTTATTATTATGAGTTGTTAATTACAGATTTAATTTTGATTTCAGTCGAATCGATCGAGTGAGAAGCTTCTTTGTTTCATCTTTGTTGGGCTTTGTTATTTGGTTTCTATATATGTCTCTTGTTAAGAGTTTTCTTTAAAGATGTGCATTGTTTAGAGACTACACGAGTTTTGATTATTTGTTTTAGTCTCAGTTCTTGGTTTGTACTACTTGTTGCTAATACAAAAATTTACAGGTACTTGTAGCTACATTGTAGTTTACTAAGGCTAACTGTCTTGGTTATTGAACTTATAGTGTATCGTATCAAAGCTCACCGTCTTGTCAGAGAATGTATCGTGGAATATCTCCCCTATTGTTGATGATCCTTTTAGAAACCCCTCTTGAATTTTCTCGCCGCTTCGCATTTTCTCGATTTTTGATGCTTCGTTCACCAGTCCAATGGGCTAAATACTACACAAAAATAGTCCAATGGCCCAAACAATTTTGAAATAAAATATTCACTAAAGTGAAAAATCTAGAAGATGAATATTAAAAAGATAAGGTTTATTATAACATAATGTAAATCTACTACATATTACACATGTATATCAAATGTAATTTGAGTGCAAAATATACACACAAAATACAATTAAATAATACTCACTTCTTCTTCATTTCATATTGTACAGAGACTTGTTTTATAGCATTATATGGCTAATATTGACTCATCCATATTGAGCGTACAATGAATGGCTTCTGGTTATGTGCCTCATAGCTTATGATCAATAAACAAGAACCTAAATATGAGTCATATCGATAATTTTAACAACATAAGATTGGATATGAGTAGTTTCTTCCTATATAAAATCATGGTCTTACTTATAATTAAGGGTAATAGACTAGGTGACTTCATAACATGTGAAAAATCATGTCCCCTTAAACTTGTTATTGATTCAACATAAAATTTGACTGAGAATTTTGACTATAAAGCGTGTTTCCATGATGAATTTATAATATTAATGTACCGTTAATTAGCAGCTCAACTAATGGAGGAAGAGACTTCTAAGGGCTTACGAGATGAAACTACTAAGGTATCTGGCTCACAAAGGCGAAACTCACTTGCTGCAAATGAGACTTTTAGAGAACTAGGAAACAAAGTTCAAGCATGGAAGAATATTAGAACAAGGAAATAAAGTTCAAGCATGAAATATTTGAGTAAAATAAAAGGTAACTGAGATAACTTAATTCTAGTTGGTTGTTCAATTTTCAATAATGATCTATTTTCACAAGTCTAGCTAGGTTTGACTATAACTATACTATAATAGTCGTAAGTTTAGCTAAAACTGACATACTAAATTAAGTAGATCTCCAAACCCCTTTCTTGAAATTTTAGAGTAGGATTTAATAATTATCTACCTTATAAAACTAAGTAGCTAGTCTAAACATAACTTCAACTAATTTTACAACTCATAAGAACGAAACCATGCCACAAAAATAATAATAATAAAAAACAAATACTATCCTAGAGGATAGGGTAGAGGCTATACATGTATGTTTAACTACTCGAATACATATTATACAAATTAGTGAAGGGGAAATTACTATAGGGGAGGTAAAGGTGGAAGATACTCACTTAATAAGCCAACCTGCCATATATGGGGCAAGTTTGGACATAATGCATAAGGTAGTTATTTTAGAGATGATCATTCTGATATGGGGTCCATTCCTAATGAATAACAAAAACGTGAATGAGATCAAATGTTCATTTCATCACTCAAGACCAAAGAAATAATAATGCACAATATGCATACTAAAAAATAATACATCATATGACTGGCAACCCAAGCTTGATGAATCAGATGAACTATTTTGTTGGTAAGTTCTCTATTAAACTTGAAAATAATCAGAAATGCATGATCACATAAACAAGTAAATCTAAATTATTAACACATGAAAATAGAGATATAACGTGAATAAATGTTTTATATGTAAAGATTACTAAGAACGTTCAGAGTGATCTCAAGGTCATAATGTTTATTTTTCCCTAATAAATGAGTGACATATGAGATTGGGCCAGCTCTCTCAGCAAATATAGTCTAGTTTTTGAGAAAATGTAATACTCCATTTGATTTAAGAAATGTTTACATTTTTACGGTTCATATCAATTGAGAAAGTCTTAGACTCTTCCTTATTCTAATTTCTCTTCTCATGCGAATAACATAGTTGATCTTATTCACACTGATCTATAACGACCTACTCTTACTAAAACTAAGTTTAGATTTATACCATATTCTTGGATGAATTTAATAGATTTACGTGGATTTATCCATTAAAATAAAACAATGAAGTATATATAAATTTTGTTCGGTTAAAAAATATTGTAGGGACTCAGTTTGAAAGAAAACTCAAAATAATTCAGGATGACGAGGAGAGGGGTAAATTTAGATCTTTTCTACCACTTATTAAATAGTATGAGATTCACATAAGAACCTCTTGTCATCAAACCTTTGCTCGGAATGGTGTGGCCGAGAGGAAGCATAAACACATTGTAGAAATTGTCATAACATTGTTGGCTCAATCAAAATTATGTATTTTTTCTATTGGTATGAATCCTTCTTTACTGCTGGTTTTTTTTATTAATAAAATCCTTACCATTGTTATTAATAACAAATTATACCCTATGAAACACTCTACCATAGAAAACTATACTATTCATTTTAAGGATCTTTGGTTATGCATGTTTTCCATACATCTGAAATTTTCAAAAACATAAGTTCCAGTTCCACTCTATCAAGTGTGTTTTCTTAGGGTGTTCAGCTACACATAAGAGGTACAAGTGTCTGCTTCTACGGGTAAATTTTATACATCTAGGAAAACGGTATTTAATAAACACGATTTTTTCTATCATACACACTTTCTAAATACTAGGTAGTCCGAGTCTCATATTTCCATTCCATATTTTAGATATTTTATACTTTTCATAGGTTTGAAGAAGATAGTCATTCAAAGCAATACAGTTCAAATTTAGGTGACTATAGTGAACAATTCACTTTACCTGGATTCAGTAATAAAGTTTTGCTTAAATATTTACCCACCATAAACCCTGTTCAAAACCTGTAAACAAACATATCAGAAAAAAAAATCCAAACTTATTCGAATTCACATACCGACTAAAACCTAAGTTACAACCTAACTTTATCCAAAATAGATAATCAAGGGACTAAACCCGGATATTTTTTAGTCGATGGACTATATGTCATGAAAATAGATAGTCAATGAACTATGATAATGAAATATAATATTGAGGCTCAAAATGTAACAAATAAGACTTTATGTGATAAGTTTTATAGTTGTGGGGGAGATATAGACTTTTGTGTAAAAGTAAAGGGCTAGAATGCAATAAGAACTTTTATGTAACAAACTCTATTGAACTTAAGTCATTGCGCCTATATATAACGGCCAGGTCGGATATTGAAATGGTCTGACTTTTTTATTAAACTACTTTCCACTTCTTGATTTTATCTCTCTAAAATTTATTTTTCATTAATTCTCTAAGAATCAGATTTTTTCCACATCAAATTGGCGACTTCGTTGGGGACCGATTTTAATTGGTGTATTGATTTTCTTGATTAAAAACCATAATCAATTTTCTTTCTTGCTACGTTTTAATTGTTTTTGTTCAATTCTCGGAAGCTATATTGATAAAAAAATGGAGCCAAGAAATGATAACGATTCTCTGGTTCGAAAGATAGTTGAAACACTAAAGCTTGATCTGTAAGAAGGGGAAGGTAAGAAAGATGAATTGGTACCAGCTCAACAGACTCAGTCAGATATTGAGATGCGAATGAACCAACTGTTAGATAAAATCACAGCTTTAAATAAAGAGTATGATAAAAAAGAGCAAGATATTCGATCGGCCAGGTTGGAATTTGAGGTGAGATAAATAGATGATAAAAATAATATTGATAGCCAGTCTGATCATTCTTGCACGGGTCGTCAGGTTCGAAGTGAATATAATAAAACACACTTAGAATCTAACAAAGAGCGTTATACTTCGCGAAAAGAGAAAAATGAGAAGCAAAGATATGTTACGTCCAGTGACGATGAGTTCAAAAGTTCAAAATCTAAGTACAAGAGCTATCGGGGTCGAAAATCACGAAGAGAATACAAAACAAGAAATGAGAATGTACCACACTATTTGAGAGAGGCAGAGTGGTGTGAAGGGAACACGTCAAATCAGTATACAAGAATGGATGATCGGAACATGTATGATGTTATGGGAACTGGGAATGATAATCAGTATGTGCAATGAGTCGATTGGAGAAACCCTCTTTTGACAGCTGAGATAAGGTCCATCCCTCTTTCAAATAGGTTTTCCATTTCAAAGCTTGAAAAGTTCGATGGGATGCAAGCACCTGATGACCACATCGAGCAGTTTAAAAATTAAATGATGAATTTCGAATTTCAGAGATTTTAGAGATTTTCATGCATCTTTCCGAAGACAAATTGTGGGAAGTAAAGAGATGCAGGCAAATGAACACACAATAATACAATGTAAAAAAATCAGTGGGAGAAAAGATGAAGGACCATATTGAGCGATTTGTGTTAACTAAAGCTGGTTTGGATAAGTGTGAGGATTTGGTAGTAATGGCAACATTTCATCAAGGATTATTTCCAGGAGATTTAGTGAATGAAACGACGAAACGAAGATCTTTGACTTTTGGAGCGTTGATGGCTCAAGTGGAGGATCAAATTAAGGTAGTAAAGTCGACTAGAGTTCGAAGGGTGGTTGGACTAGTCAAAATATTTTAAGATAAATGCCAAAAAATCAATGGCAGTCTTCAAACTCATCCCAACCAACGCATCTGAGAAACAACAATAATTTGCCGGAGTACTATGATAATTGAACTGAAAACGTGGCTGCAATTTATGAAAAGGAAAAGAGATATGTGAGTTTTAAAAAGCCCGCTCCGATAAATAGGCTAAGGGAAGAGTGTAATAACATATTTTGTAAATATCACAACGACATCGGACATGATATAACAAATTGCATTGCTTTGAAAAAAGAGGTACAATCTCTGATTGAAAAAAGCTCGCTCCTGTTGCATTGACTTCACAAGTGATGAATCCAAATTCACAGACAGAATATCTAATGATTCTGGATTCTAAGATCGGTAATTTTGATGTTGTATCGGAATATTTAGATACATATCAAGATCGACTGATTCTAATGGCAGTAGATGAGCTAGTAAACAAGGTAGAGTTTGAAGTCTATATGAATTTTTGAGTCTTTGGAAATCTTTGGAGGAGACACTATGAATGGTAATACTGATAGTTGTAAAAAAATTCATGTAGTAAGCTTAACTACTCAGATAGAATGAGGGATGTCTACTCATTTGTATGGTACGAGAGATGTTTCTTTTATTGTTTTCGATGAAGATGATTTGAGAGGTACTCATGTCCTCATGAGGATGCAGTGGTTATTGGAGTAGAGGTAACTGGTGTAGAAATTCGACGCGTGCTAATAAATATATGAAGCTCTGCACAATGTTCTTTTCAAATCAACGTAAGATAGGATGCGTAATCCTCCTCGGATTTCCCAATCAGACAGTACTATAATTAGATTCACAGGAGTGACAACTCAGGTAATTGAGGAATTTGAAGGAGAGGTATGTTTGTGAAACAGACCTTTTAGAAACAAGGTTCAGGTTTTATTTATGGTGGTAGACTGTCCGACTAGCTATAATGCCATTTTCAGGAGATCTTGATTTACGAGGATGTATGCAGTCGTATCTACAGTCCACTAGTGCTTGAAGTATATCATCAGAGATTGGTTGGGGTCGTCCGAAGTGATCAGAAAGTTGCTAGAGAATGTTATGCCAAAAAATTTCGAATTCAAGGGTCAAGTAGTGGTGACAAAATGGTTGAATAACAATCAGGGAGGTTGACCTCGGATGTCGAGGAAGGGGTTGATGATCCGAGGGAAACCCCGGAGTCTTTAACAATAAGTGAAAATATAGAAGAGTATGTTTTTTCTGATGGAAAAATACTTCAAATAGGTACCTTACTAACCCCCAACTTTACGTTAACAGTTGTTGTAATTCTTGTTTTACAATTTGGATGTTTTCTCTTGGAAAACAAAAGATATGGTAGGAGTTCCAGTCGAGGTGATATGTTATAACCTGACAATTAATCTGAAGGTTAAACCTGTTATAAAAAAAGAGGTGTTTTCTATTTTGAGAAACAAGAGGCTATTGTTGTTGAGGTGGATCGCTTGTCAAAGGTCAGACATATAAGGGAGTCACAATACCCCTTATGGACAACAAACCTAGTGGTGGTTAAAAAGAAGAATGAGAAATGGAAGATGTGCGTCGAATTTACAGATCTAAATCGAGCTTTCCCTAAAGATCCATTTCCATTTCCTTGAATAGACCAATTGATTGATTCCACTTTAGGAAATAAAGTTTTATCTTTTATGGACGCCTTTGCAGGGTATAATCAAATTTAAATAGATCCAAATGATCAAGAGAGTACCACCTTCATCACAGACCGAGGCTTCCACAGTTATAGAGTTATGCCCTTTGGATTAAAAAATGATGGAGCAGCATATCATAGGTTAATGAATAAAACCTTCGCCTCTCATATGGGAAGAAACATTGAGGTGTATATTGAATACATGTTGGTCAAAAGTATAGCAGATGAAGCGCATTTGGAGGATTTAGAGGAAAGTTTTTTGAATTTAAGGGCTATCAGATTGAATCTAAATCGTGAGAAGTGTACCTTTGGAGTTCGATTAGGAAAATTCTTGAAATATATCATTAGTGAAAAATGGGATATAGGCCGATCCAGAATAACTAAAGGTTTTGGTATTAATGAAAGTGGTTGGGTATTTATACCCTTAATTATGGGCCATATGGGCTTTCGGGTCAAACTTATAAAACCGGGTCGAATTCAAAAATCCATTAGTTTATTAAGAAGATTAGCAATTAGCTTAGTCAAAAGGTGATTAGTTATTGAGTACTTTTGTCCTGTTCTGATGGTTCAGTGGGTGATTATTTTCCGAATTACCCCTGTCCGGATTCTACAGTGAGTGGTGAAATTATCCGGACTCATCCGTAGCCCCTTTTTTTGGTTTTGTCGAAGGCCTTTGGCGAGACCTAAAAAATATTCTTTAGGCACTAGTAACATTCTCCGGACTACTTAAGTATTCAGCTCAGGATTTATCCGGACTAAAAATTTTTCAAAAGTTCAAAAGTTTTGCTATGGATTGTGGGACACGTGTCACCTTTTGATTCGCCTCACCAGCCGTTTTCCTCCTAGAACGTCTTCTTGTGTAGGTTTATGTTCACGGCGAGAAACGCATTGGTGAAAGGCGGGTGGCTTAATCTTTCAGAGTTAGAAAAAGCACAAAGGGTTGAGCGAGAAATACGTATTGCTGCGGGTCTTCCAGTTTCTCCAAACGATAAACCCAAAACACCGTCTTCAGAAGCTGATCAAGGCTCATCTTATGTTAGAAGTTCCGAACCCAGGTGTTTGTTTCAACCAAGTCTTTCGCCCATTGTATCAGGCTCCTCGGTTCAGGAGTCACGGCCCACTGTTGAACGGGAAAAATCCGTATCAAGCACAAGGAGACCCTCTCCATTTATAGCCATGGGGTCAGATGTTGAGAAATCCCCAGAAAAAATTACCCTTCACCGAACAAGCCGCTTAGTAAAGGGTCAAGCTGTTATTTCACAATCTAAGTCCCCAACATCAGGGCCTCCTAAGTCTGGGGCCAAGGAAAAAGTTACAGGATCAGGGGCATCTATCAGAGTCCCAAAGGATAAATCTTCCGGTCCAGGGGCCACTGGAACTAGCTCTCAAAATGAGCCCTTCGGACCTGAGCCCTAGCCGGACACTAGACCCTTAGGAGAGGGTAATGCTCAACCGTCCGGACAACTTACAGAGCATGCTAGCAGCACTCCCCCACCAACAACAAATGACAAACCTTCCACGGTGATGGAAGAGGTGATGGAGGACAACATAGAAGAAGCCCCATATGAGACCGACGTCTCCGGACAGACAGGGGAAGCTGTCATCGACAAAAAAGGCAAGGGTAAAGAGAAACTGTGTTTGAAACATCCAGACCTTCCGGAGTGCCTAGAAGGCAAAGTGGGACCCTGCTTCCACACAGTGAACGTGAAGTATCTGCTAGCCATGCAGAACTTCAACTATGTCTACACTCACACTACTGAGTTAGGCCGAATCCGAACGAAGTGGGGGATCCCTGAGTTTGTCAAGGTGAGGATACCGGTCACCCCGGAGACCCCAATGGACTGTAAGCTGAGTGAGATAGTCATTTATACGGAGCTGTTTAATTGGGGGCTCAGATTTCCCTTGGACCCGGAGATCGTTAGATACTTTCATCTGATAAAGCTCTGTCCAAGCCAGTTGAGTCCCAATGCTTGGTACACCCTCATGGCCTGCATTATGGCCTCTAGGCTCTCCGGAATATCACTTCCAATGGAGCAATTTGCTGCTGTGGCCAGCCTCTGCAAGAACCACGTCATCACTTTCTACCACTACAACATGGGAGATAACTTTAAGGTGGTGGATGATTTGCTTGAATCAGAAAGGAATTGGAAGACCCAATTCTTGTTCATTAGTGGGACTTGGGAAAACGAGAGGAAAATCAAGGCCGGTGTCAACCCTAGCATGCTCACCAGCAGATGGAAAAGCTCATGTGAAAATTCCATCATGTTTGTTTTTCTTTCATTATAAAAAATCTGTTACTAAACTGTTCTTCTTTTTCTTTGTGTAGTGCTGCCAAAGGAGTTCTCCAACTATTTGGAGGAGGGGCAGACAACTTGTGCCAAAATGAATGCTTGGACTGCTAACAAATGGGGGAGACGGATGGAAAGCTGGCTTTGACTGCCAGAGTAAAAGCCCCAAGTAAGATAAAGGGTAAGAAGGGTAAGAAGAAACAAGCTGCAACTAAAACAGGCTCCTAGAGCATAGTACGCAAGACTTACATATGTTCTACTTCATTAGGGTTTTCAGAACTCAAAATCAGATTGTTTCATGTTTTTCTATGTATCTACACATGTAATCCTACTTATCTTTGTGTACATTGATGATACAATCGTTAAAGGAATCAATCAAATTATCTTTATACATTTATTAAGGGACTACATTCTACTTTTGCATTGAAAAATATAGGGGTACTACATTTATTTTTTGGAATGGAAGTTTTTAAAGATACTACGAGTTTCTATGTTACTCAAAAGTATATAAAGAAATTATTTGTTTCTGATAAACTATCATCTTTCAAACCACGTGACACCCCAATGGTAGTTGACCAACCTCATTCTTTTGATGATCGTGCCCTCCTGTCTGATCCTACAACATATAGAAGCTTGTTAGGATCCCTTGAATATCTACTGAACACCAAACCCGACATAGATTTTATGGTAAACAAATTAAATCAGTCATTACCAGCTCCCACCACTACACATTTGAGATTTGTGAAAAGAGTTTTGTAGTACTTATCTAAGATGTGTTGTCTTGGTCTCCATATCATGACATCTCCTCAGCTCTATCTCATTGGATTCTCAGATGCTGATTAAGAAAGTTCTCCCGATGACCGCAAGTTTGTTGGCGGATATTACGTATTCTTTAGGGATTTTTTAAATTTTCTGGCCTTAAAAAAATCAACAAGTAGTCGTACGGTCAAGTACATAACCAGAATATCATACTTTTGAAAATCTATCCTCTAACTAATTTGGCTTCAATCTGTACTTCAAGAGCTTCATTTTCCACTTCTTCGAGCACATATTATCTGGTGTGACAATCTTGGAGTTGTGTCATTTGCCTTTAATTCGGTCTTCGACACTCGTACTAAATATGTTGAAATTGATGTGCATATCATCCAACATTAGGTCTTGTATTGTGCTCTTGAAATCTGTTATGTTCCTTCCCACGACCAGTCAATTGATTCCTTCACAAAATCGTTGTCTCACGCTCATTTTATTTTCTTTCATGACAAATATGGTCTTCAATAATCTCTGCTTCGTTTGAGGGAGATGTCAGGATAAGTAATCTGAAATGATTGTAAAATTTGGCGGGTAAATAAGATGCTTATTGTAGTGTTGGTGATAGTATAGAGAAAAAAAACAATATTGTGCTGAAAAACTCAAAAACAATGTTTTGAAATATTGAAATAAAACTGAAACAATAGTTCAGGTCTAGTCCTCTGCTGCCACCTAAATGGTTGCGTTTTCTTTAGTGAAACAAATGAAAGGATTAAGCTTTAAACACTCATATGTACTAGTTT
Organism: Limnanthes douglasii subsp. nivea; assembly: GCA_036936605.1. Taxonomy (NCBI): domain Eukaryota; kingdom Viridiplantae; phylum Streptophyta; class Magnoliopsida; order Brassicales; family Limnanthaceae; genus Limnanthes; species Limnanthes douglasii. The sequence continues at coordinate 89,160,821 of JAUPFV010000003.1, forward strand.
GGGACCTTGGGTGATGGATCATGGACCCAAAAGAGTTTAATAAGCCCAAACAATTATGAAATAAAAGGTTCACTAGTGTGAACAATCTAGAAAATAGATATTAAAGAAATAAGGTTTGTTATAAGAATAGTAATAAGCCTGGTTCGAATCGGATCCAGATTGGTCCGTGTGTGTCTGCTATTTTTTTACTTGAATCTGAATCTGACTCGATCCGCTGTGGATTTAATATTTTTCTAGTCTGAACCATTCATGTGAGAGGATTAGGCCGACTCGACTCACAAACGCTATTTTTACTATTCAGATTGTCCGGTCCGACCTCATCCGAACCAAACTCGAACTTAACTTATATTTTAAATTAAACCAAAATTAAGATATAAATTTTTAAAACTAAATCAAACATAACTAAATAAATAATTAGATTTTACTTAAAAATAAACATAAATTTTTAACAAAACAAATAATCTAAAATATGTTCTAAATAATGTGAAATAAAATATTAAAACAAACATAAAATATTTCTTAATTGTTTTTCTAGTTACCGATATCATAATCAATCGAACCCCACCATTTATCACAATACTTTCCTCTTCATCTTCATTATCAAAATTATCAAAAAAAAAAAATTGAAATGTCAATTCCAAATACATCATAACTTCATGAGGAACATAACAAACACCTTGATGCTATATTAAATAATAAAGACGAATTGTCATTTTATATTTTAAAAAGTCAATAACAATATATATATATATATATATATATATATATATATATATATTTGAAATTCACTTTATTAACTAAATAAATATATTATTCGAAAAGATATTTGACAAAAAAGAAAAATTAGTAATTATTCGGAAACAGATACTAATGAACAACATTTTTTTTAGTAATTATTAATTTTTTTATATATTATTATTATTATATATATATTATTTTATTTTATAATATATGTATAATTTATATTTTCGAACCGGGTTATGTTTGACAAATTAAAAATACATATTCAGCTCAACCTATCCGTATACGGTCGGTTATTAAGACAAAATGAGACCGGAACGAGCAGGCTCTGACCAACATGTTATAAGGCAATGTGAATCTAACTAAGTAGGCATTGCGCGTCTATCAAATGTAATTTGAGTGCAAAATGTACACAGAAAATTACAATTAACCAATACTCTATTCTTCTTGATTTCATACTGCATTTCGAACGAATAAGCCTTTAGATTTAACTTCTATGAGAAAACGGAAACCTCGGTTATAATCAAATGGTCCATTTACACAGCAAATTTACTTAGTGTAAATCTCCAAAACTCAATTATTGGACCTTCAGTCTCTATACACATGCAGGAATAAAAGAAACTTCTAATCATGTCGGGTTTGGTTCTCCAAGCACTCCACCTCAAACAATTTAGTTTGTTTGCCCAACAATAACGCATGAAGGGAGGGAGGGTCATAAGGAGGAGGTAAAATGCATGGATTTCTATTTGCCGGAGTCTTCACTAGAGTTTCCTCCATGAACTGCCTCTCGAGTCCGCCTCTTGAACAAGCCATTGCCTCCGAACACATCTCAACCGCCCCAGGTGAAATCACTGGTTTAAATTGCAAGAGCTTTGAATATTGGTTCAACATATGGAACATGTAGTCATACACAAAATCTATGTCTAGTTCTTCTTGGATGAATTTGCTTGCTCTTTTACCAATCTCCTGTGCCTAAAAAGTAACAAAAGTATGTGATTCAATCGAAATCTATCGGTTGACATACTGTCGAAATAAACCTCATACTGACATACAGACAGAAGTGATCATGCTACTATCGATTATTGCATACCTCATGAATGTGGTCGTTACCCCAATCCACAGCATGCTTGATAGAGCGGCACTTATCATTGTCTCTAATTGGCCAGTAATGTTGCAAAGGCATTAACCCTCGAGTGAAGAAATCATAATACTGAGGTTTTACCAGTAATGCTAAAGAATCACATGCTAGAATGTATTTTTCACTCACTGACCATCCTTGTCCTTCTATATAAATCTTGTACCTGCCTTTCAATGTTTTTCGTTAAAATATAGCTACTTGATCTAAGATGCGAAACATGACCGGAAAATGTGAAAAAGACAAAAAAGGCTTCTGACTCGTATATATTTACCTATGGATGCACTGACTTGCCAGGTTTGATTGCTGAAATCCTTCCTCCACTTCTTTAACCCAATTCTGCAACATATTAACATAAGTGAACCACCATGATCTCAGCTAACAGTATTTAATAGCTAACTTATGAGCATCGTCACTTAAGACTTAAGAATCATCGCTGACTCAAAGCAACAAATTCTGATTTTTTTGTACCTGAACATATAAACGAGCACCCCAGTCATGTTGATCAGAGACATTACATGTCATGAGATCACGTCTTCCGACACCAACTCTTGGATTTCCCTTCCAGTAAGCAAAAGCTTGTCTTTCTATCCATTTGCTTCTTCTGTTTCCTTCGTTTAGCTCCTCCAACAATTTTGCCCATGGCTTTACATTTAACTCTGGCCTGTATTCAAATCAAATCAGTTTTTCCCATTCAAATCAAATGAAAACCAACACCTGAGGCCATATAAAGGGAATAAAGTTTGATGAGGTAAGGGAGAAGTACATTACCAACCCCAAAAGGACCAATCAGGAAACACCACGTTAAGCGTATGATCATCTCCACAGTAACTAAACAACACAGGTGGATCCTCCTTGTTGTTGGGACCACTATAATCACTCGATCGAATCATTGGCCTGTCATTACAATCGAACATCAGCTCCAAATCAGGAAGTTTTCCAGGATACCTACGGAGTAACTGTACAATCCCCCACACTGTATAAACATCTCTTGTCTGAAATACTTTCCCAAGCTTCTCCATGTAAACCCTACCGTCTACAACAATCAACCGGAAAGTCGCTCTAGCTCTTTCGACCATGTCTCTGGTGATACCAGTGTGAGCCCATGGACGTAAGTCTTCGTGGATCCAACGGAAGTATTCTGGACACGTGGGAGGAGGCGGACTGCCAGGATCGTTGGTTGAGGCTGTCGGGTAATTTTTTGGACATGTTTTAGTGTTGGTGAATGCAGTGCAGTTTAGCGGGATTTCAACGCTTATGGGAGTCGATGGTGTCTTTTGCATTATTGTTATTTTGCCGCCTTGAAGTAGAATCTGGTATAGCATTGTGCAATGGTAAATATGTTAATGAATGAGCTACATCCACTGAACTAATTGGAATTCGTATTAAATTTTGAACACAATCTTTTTTATCAAATTGTCAAAACCAGTTTTGAAGGTAGTTTAATAACTTAAACCTTTTAACTTTAATACATTACATGATTATTCATGGGTGATGAGTTTCATAATAAATGTAGTTCTGAAATTTGATAAAGCGGCAACAAATGAAGCTTTGAAATGATAGAATATATATATAAATGAGCACCTAGCTTTAAAATCTGAAAACAACAACTAATAATTTGAGGAGCCAAGTTCATTTAGATAATAATCACTAAGGTAATTATTTTAATAGAATTGTTACCTCAAATACCTAAAGGCACGACTCATATAGTTCTTTGTTGATTACTTTCTAAAGTAATTAAGTATTAGTGTTAAAATTAAATCAAAATTTTACATCGGTTTAGTATAAGAAAGATCATTTATATATACATATAAAAATATTTGTATAGGTACGAGACAATTTATAAGTGGATAAAAAACGATGTCGTTGAGACATTTACGCGTATAAGAGCAAAGTTTGTAATGAATTTGGGAAAATAGATAAGAGCAGAAGGTGACAAAATGATACGGTAATCGGAAAGTTAGATGGATTAGATATATTTTCAGTTTCCTGTTGGATAAATTTGCAGCAATATTAGATTCAACGAATCTGCATCAGATATCCGAAGTTTATTAGAAACCTTTAGATCAATATGTTTTAGTGTTTATTCGATCAATCCTAGCTGACTGCCAAGTCAGCTGCACACAATATTATGAAGTAAAAATCATTAATGGTCTGGTCGCAATTTTGACGAGTAATATATAAATAACCATTGGTAAATAACAAAGTGTATATAATAAAAAAATTGTTTAAAATGAATATGTCATAGGGCGTTTCAGTTGCAAAACACTTAAATGAGTTAAGTGAATTGTGAGGTCTCTATAATTTTGTTGAAATCAAATTTTCGATGAATTTTGTGTCTAATTCTTTTGGGTTCTCTACCCGATTGTTGGGAGGTTGTGAAAAAACTATTGTAAGTACTTCGACTGACAAATATAAGCTAAATTATAAAGACAAACACGTTGTGAATATAGGTGAAGAAGCTAAAAAAAGTCTATTCGCTTAAAGTGGTATGCTATGAAGCTCTTGAGTCGAGAACTCAAGAGTTATGTTCAAAATAAGTAATGCATATTGTGTTGGGAATATGGGGTCCGGTCCGCATATTCCTCCTCCGTATATAAGTAAAAACACAACCGATCTCAACACTAGTATGATATTGTCCGCTTTGGCACCCGAAGGCCCTCACGGCTTTGCATTTGGTCCACTACCAAAAGGCCTCATACTAGTTGAGATACGTTCTCACTTATATACCATTGATCCTTCCCATGTTTTACCGATGTGGGATGTGGAACTTTGGTCGCTACCCTAACAAATCCTCCTCTCGAACAAAGTACCACTTTAGCCTCCTCTCAATTGACATCCATCCGCTCACTCTAATCAAGTTGGGGCTGCTTGATCTCTAGAGCCTTTACAGCGGATCTATCTGATCTCGACCATCCTGCCTTGTTCCTTAGCACCACTCCAAACAAGTACCACCGTCTTGATACACTCCAATCAAGCCACACTGCTTGATGAGCAACGGGCACTCCAAACGAGGATCTCTCCAATCAAGCCACAATGCTTGATGAGCCTCAAATCAAGCCACACTGCTTGATAAGCCACGGGCACTCCAAACAAGGATCTTGAGCATGACTACTAATTCATCATGTTCGACTAATGAGAATTTCACCCACATCACCCACCACATCGTGTACTGTCTGGGCCTGGAGCTCTGATACCACATGTTGAGAATATGGGGTCCGGTCCGCATATTCCTCCTTCGTATATAAGTAAGAACACAACCGATCTCAACACTAGTATGATATTATCCGCTTTGGCACCCGAAGGCCCTCACGGCTTTGCATTTGGTCCACTACCAAAAGGCCTCATACTAGTTGAGATACGTTCTTACTTATATACCATTGATCCTTCCCATGTTTTACCGATGTGGGAATTCATTTGTAGGGAATATTGGGTCAGTATATTCCGCTTTTGTATATAAGTAAGAATACTCCGATCTCCACAATAGTGTGATATTCTCCGCTTTGAGCCCACTGGCCCGCACGGCTTTGCTTTTGGTCCACTTCCAAAAGGCCTCACACTAATGGAGATGTATTCTTAACTTATATACTGATCTTTCTTCCCATGTTTAACCGATGTGGGATGTGAGACTTTGGTCGCACCTAACATATTGAATGACCTCTTTAACAATATTTTCACTTTCGTGCTCGTTTTTCTTAGGTTCTTTGCACCACCTATGTATGTGGCCCATATGACCATAGTTCCAGCATCCATGAGGACTTTTTGGGCTTTAAGATTGGATCATGTTTTGCCATCTTCTTGATTTAGATCTTCATATGTTCAGATTTTTATATGATGGTTTACCTCTCGAGTCGACGTAAAATGCAACATTATTATTCGAATACTCGTCATAATCTTTCTTCCGGACTTATTCATTCGAAATCATACTGTGTATGTCATTATACTTTACTTTTTTTTATAGTCAAAATTATTTACAGCTATTAGGTAAAGAAGCAAAAAAATTCAAGGTATGAACTTCATCCTCAAATTTGATCTTGATAAATGATAAAGTATTCATGATATTATTGAACTCATTCAAGTACTTTCTAATTAAAGAACCCCCTATCATGTTCATTTGAAACAACTTCTTCCTCATATTCATTTTGTTGTTTGTTGAAAACTTTTCATACATACTCGGTACGTATGCCATCAGACCAACAATTATCTTTTCTTTCCCAACTCTCAATACCAGTAACTTAGTTAGGTTTAGTCGAATAAACCCTGGAACCTATTGATCCAAAATTTTCCAATATGTCCGAGACATCCCAATTAGCTTCACCTAATGTGATAGAGGTCCAAAACTACAAAAACTATAGTTGGTTCATACTGGTTTGTATGGATAATTTCCAAATCGATTACTTGATTACTCATTATACTACATCGTATTTACTGATCACTCAACTAGAAATGTATGAGTTCATTTTCCAAAATATAAAAGTGATATAACTAATATAGTTAAGAAATGGAATCATTGGTACAAAATATGACATGTTTGAAATCAAAGTGCATAAGATTAATAATATGAGTATAATTATGTTGATGGTGGGCTCAAAGAGTATAGTGTTATAGACTAAATCATAAGAAAAAAAGCATTCGATAGAAGCATGAGTTAGCATGTTGATTTGTGAAAGGTTTTTAAGCTGATCCAATCGATACTATATCTTATATTATGAATAAATGACCATGAAAAATTCCAAACTGCAAGAGGAGGTATAATGTGGTAGAAAGGTAAATATTTCATTTTTGAAAGTATTTGGTTGTTTTTTCGTATGTATGTGTTGATGCAAATGCTAGAAAAAACTTAATCCTAAATCTAAAAATTATTTATTTATTGGCTATGAAACTTTTGATTTTGGTTATAGATTTTAGGATGCGTAAAATCGAGAATTATAAGAAATATGAATGTCATCTTCAATGAGATGTTTATGATGCAGCGGAATTAGAAGAAGAATAAACGGATGAATGAACCCTAGGGTTTCAAGAACACACCGGTTCTGTTAGACTCAAATTCTGAAATTTTATTCACTAAAAAGAACTAACTTAACATTAGTGTATCAGATGTTTTATATATAAGACATTCAAAACCCTAATCAAATATTCTAAAAAATAGAATAAAGATATAAATAAAATTTAAATCAAATCTGAATAAAGTAGTTAGATTTGATTCACTAATTAAAATATTTTCCTAACAAAAATTAATAAAAATACAATAAAATAAGCTTCTCGGACTCTAAACAGTATAATTTGATGTCCGAATTTCGTAATAGACACTGTCACACTTTTGAAATTATTGGGCTCGTCGAGATGTTCAATTTGAGTACCAATTTCACCCAGTTTTGATACCCGAGTGACAAATATGGATTATTTAAGTATGTCCAAAACAGCTACATAGCTGTGGGTCGTCTGACCTACATCATCGTCTCTCGGTTGGGGAGAATTCGCTATCGAATTCCCAATTTTAACTTCATTAGCCAGCTCTTCAACTTCTTCACTAAATGTTTATTTTGTTTGTCTATCAATTTCTTGTGGTAGACGTAGCCAAACATAGTAAACAACTGATTCTTTTACATTGATCAGCGGTGAATGTATATCAAACTTCCATGACGATATGGGTGGCGGTGGTTTTAGAGGCTTCAAACCATGAATAACAAGAACTTCTAATCCACTCATTCTCAATTCAAAATCACACATCTTTGGGACCATCTCCTCTTGAGAATATATTTATGCCAACAAATTAAAAAGACTGCAATTTTCCGCTTTTAATTTTTTTTCCTCGTTTTCTTTCCCCAACTATCACCCAAAACTCCTCCATGTTCTATTTCAAAACCTAACCTTTTATCCGTTAAAACACTACTATTTTATTCTATCAATCTTTTGATAATCTCAAACACAAAAATATCATCTTCAATTTTCCCAACACGACAACATAGAATACCTAAATGACACATTTGCACGATAAAAGCTAATACTTTGCAGTCGTTCTCCAGTAAAACCTTTGGAACGATGCAATCCTTCTTCAATATGAACCTCTATTGTCTGCAAATTATCTATATTCGCATCAATTTCATCTTCTTCTTTATCGATTTATTTATCCTCACTAGTTCTTTCTTTCTTTTATATCAATAGTTGATGAAAAAATTGGTTTTGAACTCTCTAAATTTTTTGGCATTGTCAATTCTTTTAGATCAATGTTTTTCTCCTCGAACTCATCATCATACTCAGCATACACTGCTTTATCAAATACCGGCCATATGCATCTTCAAAGATATCCTTATCATAGATTAACTTGTCAAACATATGCTCATATACAGCTTTAGGGTCAAAACTAAGATCGGTAACTGGTGCAGTATGAGCATGAAACTCCTTAACCGATGGTGGTTTTTGAGACACTACTATAGATGGAACTAGTGTAATCTTGCAGCCATCCTACACAAAACCGTATCGATTTATTTCACCGTCATAAGTACAATTCCTCTGTAAAATCCATGGACATCCTAATACTAGATGGCAAACATCCATAGTAATTACATCACACCATGTTGTATATTTGTAATTACCAACTGAAAATGCTATTAGATAACTTATATAAATCGTTACCTCGTTGGACCCTATCAGTACCGATAGTATGTAAGGGTTTAGAAGAGCTCCAGTCTTCATTTCCAGTTTCTGAGCAACCTCTTCAGAAATCAGATTCTCGTAATTATTTGAATTGACTAGTAACTTGAAAATTCTTCCCCCCAATTATGCAGGTATACTGGAAGATATTGTTCTCTATTCAACTCCTCAAATAAACAAAAATCAGGTTCTGAGAATATGATTCATTTATCTGCGTAACAGAAATTGCTGGAGTTGTGATACCAAATTGAGGCAACAAAATTAGAAAAAGATCAAACGGATAAACGAAAATCAGGTTCTGACATTATGATTCATTTATCTGCGTAACATAAATTGCTGGAGTTGTGATACCAAATTGAGGCAACAAAATTAGAAAAAGATCAAACGGATAAACGAAACCCTAGGGTTTCAAGAACAAACTCGTTTTATTTGACTCAAAGTGTGAAATTTTATTCACTAAAAAACAACTAACTTAAAATTAGGCTATCAGATGCTTTATATAAGAGACTTCCAAAACCCTAATCAAATATTCTAATGTATATATATAGTAAAATAAGCGTGTAGGTATTGTCATATTTTTTATAATTGTTGGGGGCTCACAAAGTTTTACAAATACGACCCATTTGATGAAGCGGGAGTTAGTTATGAAATATGAGACTAACTCTTTTTTATAATTGTTGGGAGTTATTTAAAGTTCATTAATTCTTTTCAAAATATATAAACTATTATATATTAGTTGGTTCACTACCAAACGGCTTCATACTAGTTGAGATATGTTCTTACTTATATACCAGTGATCCTTCTCATATTTAACCGATGTGGGATGTGGGACTTTGGTCGCCACCCTAACAAATCATCCTTTCGAACAAAGTACCACCTTAGCCTCCTCTCAATTGACTTTCATCCGTCCACCCTAATCAGGTTGGAAGACTACCTGACCATAGAGGCTCTACGGATGTTACTGCTCACCTCCTATTAGACCACTTTGTCTTGTTCCTTAGAACCACTCCAATCAAGCCACACTGCTTGATGAGCACATGCACTCCGAGAATTTCACCACCATCGCGTTCCATCTGGGTCTGACGCTCTTCTCAATACTAGTATGATATTGTTCGCTTTGGCACCCGGCTTCGCATTTGGTCCACTACCAAAAAGCCTCATACTAGTTGAGATATATTCTTACTTATATACTACTGATCATTCCTATGTTTAACCGATGTGGGATGTGAGACTTTAGTCGCCATCCTAACATATACTAATTAGATAAAATATGCTCTTAAAAAATAACCAAACTGCTGGAACTATTTCAAAATGATTATAGGTATATTCATCTTGATAATTTGATACACTAATAATTTGTAGAACCAAACCGCTAAAACTCTTTCAAAAGGATTATATTCATCTTGATAATCTGATTTACTATTCATACAGAATTAGTATTGGATTGAGAATTTCATCATTCATCAAAAGTTTGATTTAATATAAAACTGCATTCAAATACAAACCATTTACTTGTTGAGTATTCGTGTACTATTTTACTGTATATTACAAACTATTTTTAAAACATATGAAATATGTCAAATTTGATTTTTAAAACAACCACCACAACATCGAATCTAATTATAAACTAACAGTAGTTGACCCGAATTCTATAAATTAATTCGAATGACAATAGTTTGCCAGGAATCAAGCTTAGATATTTAAGTGTCGAATCCAACTCTACCTACTAAGTACTAACCATCGAAAGTCTAAAAGCTTTTAGTAAAGTCTTAGTGTTTAACATATTTTGTTAATACTAAGCTTACACGTTTTATCCAAAACCTCACAAAAAGTCTTAGGAGTATGGTTTAAATCACATTGAAGTCTGTGAGAAGTATAGTGAAAAACACGATTTCCCCAACTTCAGAACAACAATATGCATGACTTAGGGAGCACACCATCTTCACACTGAGAGATCTACTTCATACTTAACTAAAGATTATCTACATATCAAACTTTATAACTATGGACTATAATATCCAAGTCATTACGTCTTTAACATATGTTATATAAATTATATAAGACTTACAACAATTCAGCTCCAAAATCTCAAAAATGCTTTATTATTTATATTAAGACAGAACGATTAGAAACTAAAAAGGCAAATATCAAAGCAGGTGGTTGTAAGCTTTAACGAACTGAACATAGTTAGTTAATGAGAAAGAGTGTTTAGTTATGGAGATATTGGTAGGTCAATCAAATTCTACTAATCATATATAAATAACCAAACAATCAAGTAGAAAAGAAAAGCTTACGTTAGTAGGATCGAAGAAGACAAACCCTCCGACGAGTAACAGGAGGAAGACGGCGGAGGAGACCCATGGCTTTTGTTCGGTTAGCTTAACAATCGGAATCCACATGGTATCTGTAAATTTAGCAGATCCATTGACGGAAGTTGTCTGCATGGTGTAACTAAATTTATATATCAGAAAGGCTTTTAAGAATTTGAGGTTGAGGAGTTGGACCATGGGAGGCATTATTCTAGAATGGCAAATTAATTATATACAAGAAAAGTTTCTTGCACGGTCTATAAATAACCACATAGTTATTATAAACTTCCCTGTTCTCGATAAAATAATAAACTAAAGTAACGTGTATAAATAAAATCAAAACAAATGGAACAAAATTTAACGTGGTTTTGATGGTAGAAATTTTTTCTACTTACTTAAGAGAAGTTATTTTGAAAAATAAATAAAAAGATTACAAATAAAAATTTCAAACACAAAGAAGATATATTATTTTTCTATTTAAAACTCTCACAATTTACAAGAATTATTTGATTCACATGATTTCTTATTTAGTTTTAGACTCACATCTCATTTCTTTCTCTAAAAGATCAAAAAAAGAAATTACCGAAAAAAATACAACTTGTCTCGCCACCAATCCTAATATTGTGTTTATTGTTCTATTTGTAAATACACATATGCCTTGAGAAAATATAATAGTTCTTTCGTATATATGTATACGGTTGATCTATTTTTGGCCTATATAATCCTTAGGTAACACATTTGTTGACGAGTTGCTTCTAACCTACATCTAATATTATGAAGCATCCATATTTATTTTTTTTCGTATATTTCAATAACATTTGATGCAATGGGCATACGTAATGGATTTTGTTATTAATGTCAATAAACCATATTTGATAGTTTTGAAATGCGTTGAATTAATAAAATATAATGGATTTAATACAAATACACAGGACATTCTCTCGTACAAAGCATGTGTGTCTGAAACCAAATTGTTTAAACATAAAATAAATAGTTATTTATTATAAAAACAAACAAGAGACTAGTTGAACTGATTGATCATAACAGTAGCCTTATAGAGTGTTTTGATCAAGCTTTGATGGGTTGGGTTCTACGATGCAGAAAAAAATAATTAGAAATTTGAGAAGGTAGGTCGTTTACAAAACAAATAAAATATTAAATACGTTTTATGGTTTAGGTTGGCTATGATACCTCTGGACTATGGAATTCTTAGCGGATGTTAGAAATAAGATAGTGAAGTAATTCTAATGCAAGAAAAGTCGGGATGCGGAAAATTATTGCATTTCTCTATTTTCAAATCTGGTAGATCACAATATAGAAACGGTGGTCGAATGTGGATTAGCCATGTTTTGGTGGTCTCCATGCACTGACAGTTTTTAGCCAGATTGGTCAATCTGGTTAGAGAAAAGAGTCCAATTTTATATCTTGAAGCTTTCTTAATAATGCGTAAGAAGGCACATTCAAAGACGATGTAATTTATAAATTCCAACAAATTATTGCATAAAATACAATTAGGATAGTATATAGACCTCATATAATGATTTTATCTCGTGCAGATAGCTTGTTTAATATGTCTAAGCATGCAATGAATGCGCATCTTAGTATATTTTACTTGATCTAGATTAGCAAATCTCATCCGACTAAAGGGGCGTTCATCAGATGGCCTGGTAAGTGCTATTAATGGTAAATATTTTTCTTCTTACAACATATTACATATTATCTTTTCATTAAGGAAAAAAATGAGAAGTGGGCTTGCCTCCTTGTACTATATGATCTTATGCGAGTTAGACAGTTCCAACATCCATTAGTAATTATATATGATATCTTTAAATTAATTTTAAGTCTCGAGTCACGAGTTATATTATTAGTATAGTCGTTGACGAGATAGGTATGAAGAAGCTCATACGTGAGCTAGATGGATTCACCATTTCCGACATTTAATTTTTAAATGTTAGATGTAAGTGATATGAGTTAGAGTATTTTCCCCATCCTTAAGTGAGTGATGATCCCGAGAAGAGGGTCCAAAGGTTTTCATTTTTTATTTTTTCAAATTTCATCTAACCGCACCAAATTGAAGTTTTATACTCATCGTAAACCATAGATGTTTAAGAGCGATCACCTGATTCCAACCCTTTAAGTCTAGAATCCCAAAGCCACCCTCCAATGTGAACAATATCACTTTTGACCATGCTACCTTGGCACTGTTGATTTTTATCTCATGGTCGAACCAAAAGAAACATATATATTAGGCTAGTTTGATAAAACTCTGGTAGGATGGATAAATATCGATGACTAGTAGACTTGTCTTGCAAAGAGCACTGACTTGATAAGCTAGAGTCTAGCAACGTAACGAAGGTGTTTTGACGTCCAAGATCTGATTCTAATAAAGGTATATTCCGCTAAGATCTTTAATTTTGTATACAAGGTATGGTTGAATGCATGAATACGAGTTAATATTAAGTAATATACAAGAATGTGTTACTTATAACATATATGTATAATATATATGACGAGCTAAATGATAATATGTAAAAAGTGAATAGTTAAGGTTGTACAAAATGTGTTATAATTGTTATATATTTAAGATGAATTTAAAAATGATATATTACCATAAAATCTGAATAAGAAGAAGAAGATGAGATAACTAAGGACAATACAAGTTATTTAGATAAAAAAGAGTAGAAAAAAAGATTATGGCCTAAAATTAATACAATCAAAAAAGAATAATAAGTATAAATACAAGAGGAAGCAAAGTTACATGTAAAATGAGATAATTTTGAAGTTTTAAGAGAAAAGTTAGGAAAGACTATGGAGGTAGAAGGTTATTCAAGAAACTTATAGTATGTTACTTTGTATTAAATAAATACCCTAAACAACTAGAGGATAAATTAGTCATATTTTTAACAACTATTATTATTATCAATGAATGCAACGTGCATCTATAAACACGTATCACATATCCTTTTATTTTAAGATTTTATAAACCCTATAAATAAGGGTGTAAACCTTTATCTGAAGCTGGATTAAATTATGTGTGATAAAAATATCATTTTCCTTTTCAAAATTTTAATTTGTTTATTTTTTTTCATTATTGACATTTATTTTGACGAGTTTTTAAGTCACATTCTACCAATTAATGGATAATATTCATTAAAGTTGATCATGCATGTATATAGGAGAACTCCAAGTTAGCATACAGAGAGATATACAATCTAAAAACCAAGTATGCTAGGCAGAAAGTCATTATGGTTGTTATTATAACCAAAAAGATATATATATATATATATATATATATATATGGGTTCTTAGGGGTTTACCTGGAGACCAAAAAGGAAGTATAATTCATTTAGAACATCTTTGATGAGCCTAAAAGATAGTGCGTCTACACGATTGAAGATCATAAGGGCATCCATAAAGTAGAGGCTTATTGTTTTAAGTTTATATCATTTCGAGTGGAGTTAGAAATTGATGTTTATGATTTTTTCCTTAGGTATACTTGAAATTAATTTCATTATAACTACGAATATAAATAAAGATAAAATATATTCTTATCGAAGACCTCTCATATTTTTCAAGGTGACTAGGGCATATTAGTCGAATAATGTTTTAAGTTTATATCATTTCGAGTGGAATTAGAAATTGATGTTTAGGATTTTTTCCTTAAGCATACTTGAAATTACTTTAATTATAAGTACGAATATAAACAAAGATCAAGGATATCCTTGTCAAAGACCTCTCATATTCTTCAAGGTGATTAGGGCATAATAGTCGAATAATGTTATCGAAATAAGGCATATATGTATCTAAATATATGAATACATTTAGCTTTTATAAAGAGAAAATATATCATAGAAATAAAGGTATATTAGATATTTATAATTTTAACATTTGAGATTTAATATAAATAAAATGGGCATCTGGGGAAATGGAGACACTATCATTTGTGGCTAATATATTCTCTTTCTTACTTTTTTTAACCTTTTTTTATTTCTATATTAAATAATTGAATCTTGTACATCTTTGCATATTATTTTGACGAGGATTCTTTCTCATCTAATGGAGACTTCCATGTTAATGATTATTGTATCTTGTATAAAAACGGAAAAAATGAAACTTATTTATTGATTATTTTTTGTTTAAGGTAAAACCAGACGTGAATTCGAAAGAGTTACTAGCAAAAGTCTAAATTTCATAGTTATCAATTAAGGTTATGATATGTGATCCTTAATGTGTTGATTGATTCTCGATTGAGTTATCTACAATATAATTTTGGTGATAAAATTAACAAAAGTTTTTAATTGAACAAATGTTCCAGGTTTTAATTTTTTAATTATGCATATTTTGATTAATTGTTTCTTACATGGTTGTTTCTAATAAGTTTGTTTTTTAAATTTAAATATTGATGATTATTCTTTGGTTCTCGATTGAGGATTTGTTCTTATTTTTTTTTCGATTTACACTTGTAATTGTTCTTTAATTCCAATTTGAATGAATAATATTGGTCCTGATTCAGGTTTTAATCATTTCCTCTTCATTCATTCATTGATATGTTTTAAAAAATTAAATAAGTTTTGTTGTTCTAATCTGGATATTTATGATTGTTCTTCTTTTCTTTAGCTTCATATTGTCCTTCTATTTGGTTATACTATGTATTGGTTAAAAGAATATTTGGATGTACCTTTTATGGTTGATCTATTATATATTTACAATAATGGCTTACCGGCAACAATAACAACATGGATATATGTTTGCTAATAAGAGTTAGATTGTGAATAATGTTTTGACGTGTTGATAATATAATTTCCAGGTTTTTTATGATAAAATTATGATTTGTTGTTAATGTTCGATCGATACTATTATATATAATTGGTATGAGTTATTTGAAAATATCAACATGAAAAGTTAATCTTGAGATACTAGGGTTAATCTACAAGTATGCTACTTCAGATACAATCAAGGGTAACTCATTGTTCAATAGTATGTGTTTAAATTTAGTTCTCCCAGTAGTTTTATTTAGAATCTAAACATAAAATTAAATTTTTTATTCACAACATCTAGTTGGATTTAATTTGTTAATATGATTTGAAAGTAAATATAGATTGTAGAAGAAGTCTCAAGTTCATCATACTGAAAATAAGGCCTTACATTATTGAGATTATGTAGATTCCAGATTGATTATTGTTATTAGCAATTGGGTTTTAGAAAACTATGTTGAAAGAAATATAGAAGTAATGACACAAACAATGATCCTTAAATGAGCATTTAAATTTGATAAAAAGTTTATTTTATGTTATGGTTTTTGTGAAAATGCCTTGGAACCTCGTGTGGAGCCTAGTATTACGGATGTAACTGATGAGCATAAAGTGAAGCAACAATTTATACCTACTCAGGAATAAATAAAATAAAACAAAAGTCATGGATTCCATAGTTGATCCAAGTACGAATATACAAAATCGTTTGTGAAACCAATAAAATCTATTGTCTTTAATTTGGGTTCAACATTTTTTAGTGTATCCTAAGCATTTTGTGCTTTTACATGGATGGAAGTTCAACCCAAGTGATTGTAAATTGTAGTTTTGGTGTAATACAATACAATATATGATTTTAAAGTTTGAGTCGGAAAATGATAAAAAAAAGGTATGGTATACGAAATTAATGTTAATAGTTGGTACATTTGAGAAATTATGTAGAAGTTTTATGATGGTAAATTAATATAGATATTATTCACGTAAATATTATGAAACAACAAATAGCAGGAAAAAAAAGTTTTATAGAAAGTCATTGTGGTGTGTTAGTTAGTAAGGAATAAATATAGAAGGTTATATAGTATATAATTTCATTGGTAAGAAAATAATAATGAATGTATATGTTTTATTTCAATGGAAACATGTTATATAAAAACTAAAATGAGAGAGACATAAATTATTGTTTGAATAAATTGGTGTGAGTATTAAAAAAAATGTTCACTAATCTTAGAAATGAAACAAATAAACACAATCGTGTTGAATCAAAAATAAAATGAAAAATATCATGATTCTTAGTAACATATATATGACTCTTGCAATTTTGTTACCGAAGATTATAGAAATGAAGAAGAAACTCTTGAAAAATTACAAATTGAAACAAAAAGAAGTTGACGTCCGTGAATAATTAAAAGGTAATCATGTGTAATTAAATATTAGCAATTTCACATTGAAAAGAATTTTAGATTCTTTACAAATTTCAAACAAAAGTTTATTAATGCTTAATTTATTCTTTTTTTTCCTACTTTAGGCATGTTTTAAAGCTAAAAATAAATAAAAATGATTTACCGTATTTCAAACCCATTGATTCTGGACGAGGTCACTTACTTGACGATGTTATTTATTTGAAGTGAATACGAGACTTCAAAAGTAAAAAAAAAAGATTAAGAAGGTATGTTTGATTTTATTTTCGTTATATTTTACAAATGGTAGTAGCTGATGATATACTTTATCATGTGAAAAACATATTTTGACTAGTTGAAATACTATTTGTTGTTTGATTCGTCAATGAGTTTTAAATCGAATATTTTAATTTACAATCCAATAAGTTGTTCAACCTAGAATTAATGATAAAAGCAATGAATAACAAAGTTAAATAAATATTTAACCGATTTATGAGTGATAACTAAAATGTATTGACTTAGACTAATACAAATTCAAGAGAAAATCAGAAATTAAATATTCATAGAGAAATTAATTCGTTATTATTTTAAGAAAATGTATATTTGAAGAAAAACATTCTTCTAATAAAATTACTACTTCGATATTATTTGAAGAGAAACACTCTCGTCGTTATTTTAATAATATTATTAGTTAACAATATTGATCATAAGTGACATTCGTCAATAATTTTATCAACACTGTCAACAATACCGATAACAACTTGAGTTTTTGAAAGAAAAAAACCTCAACAATGGATATCTCATATTATGACTTTGTCAATAATACTTCAAACATAAGATATTTCTAATACCATAACTCAATTATCATAATATATTTTTATTAATTTGCATATATATAAGGAAGTGTAATATTTTTTACATACAAATGTTTTGTATTACTTTTTCATACATGGTTGTATGGATTTATTCTAAGGCTATACGTCAAAATTCTTAAATAACAAATATAAATCCGTGCAAAAAACCTTCGAAAATGAAATCATTAAGCCATGAGTTTAATAAAAAAAATTATCATAAAAAACGAGTCTAAAGGCTAAAGCGAAGGTACATAAAGGTTATATATAAACAATGGCAAATTTCAAAAACGACAAATACATTTATTACTCATAAAGGCCATAGGTCAAACGACATTAAAGTTATAAGAAAATGAGGTATTTCAAATGCGATATATGTTAGTTAGAAAGGTTGTACGAGGTTGTACGGGGAAATAAATGTTAAACAAACCTGACAATTATTTATTATCCTACAAGTTATTTCTATGAAGATTATGGCTCTCTGGTATCAAATTAATTAATCCCTCAAACCATAGGAAATTAAGCGAAAAAAGGAAGATTAGATAAGTAAATAGAATGAGGGATGAGAGCTAAGAACTTTAGAGGCTTTACTTCATCATTCGAACGTTCGTTTAGTAGCCAACAAGTAAAAGTGCATAAACTGTTTTAGATAAGATAAGAGTGATCAATGTATGAGCTCGACAATCATGTATGGAACGATATTTTTTTATTTATGGAGCTGCGCGACCTCTTCTCAAATAATCTTTAAACAAAAAAATCCAATTAGAAGACGAGATAAAAAGATTATAAGCCAAATAATTTCTGAAAATTGCCAAAATAACACAAGCCCATGGTATTTTAAGATCATGACTATAATACAAGCAACGAACATGACTATAATACAAGCCAATCATCTTTAGAAATCAATTATATTTCATATCTACTTTTATAACTGAAGTAACTAACAAACCATTGATCTACCTTTGATCTAACAACTTAGATAAATTCTTAGTATAGAGTTGAATTTGATTTTAATAACTCTTTTTCATATTTTTAACTTACTAACACTCTCTCTCTATAATACATTCTCTCTCTAGTATTGTTGGAAGATAATACCCTCATTTCATTAAGTCTCCCTAACGTCCCGTCTATCAATTTTCAAATATCTAAAAAATGTATCTTACTTATCTTCCAAACACTTAATTTTAGTATTTAGTATGTTCATATATTATATATATAATTGTGTGGAAATTTATGTAGTAAATCAAGAAGTTCATCTAATAGTAACTTTGACTCCTCATCCTCTTCCCAAAAAACTTCTATTAAAAAATGTTTTGTTTTCCTTAAACTAACCCATAGCAAGAAAAAATATGTTGCTCTTGACAAATCTGTATAAATCAGAAAATATTCATTGGATGTCTATCATCTTCAAATATTAAAGTTGAAAATTATTTCCTCATCCAACTAAAATGATATTATATGTTTGTCACGTGTTATTCTCGAGGCACCCTTGCGTTCTTGAATCATTTTTTATGAAACAAATTAAGTCGTATACGTATGTTGAAAATTCTAAACAAAATTTCATAAAATATAGGTGGAAATGTCATGTCGATGTAGCTATTTAGTTACCTAAAAAAAGAACTTCACATGCTGTTTTAAACGGTGAATTTTGCATCTTTGATAATTTATTCAAGTGAGAAATTATATTTTCTTTTTATCTCATGATAACTGAATTCTTTCAGTTCATCTAAATTTTTTCGTCACAACCGACTCTTAAATGATGAAAAACCTTAATAAGTTGATTAATTTTTGTAGTATACTTAAAATCCCTATTACTATTCCATATACATTTAACCAATAAAAAATCACAAAAGAAATTAAAGCCACTTTTATTATATTGGGCTTGGGGGAAAGTAAAGTGTCACGACAACTTTGGAAGACAATTTTTTTATATAAATGGTGATTGGGAAACTACCTCGTCAAAAGTATATGATCATGTCTAAAGATAATGTATGAAAGACATAATTGATATGATTTATTTCTTTATGATTATTTATTTCTTTGCAATTTTTGTTGGTATTTCCATGATTTTGTTTTAGCTTGATTATGATGACCTTTCTCTAAAATGATTATCGTATGATGTCGTTGAAATGTGAAAAACTGAATAATATCACTTATTATAATAGAAAATTTCATTTTTGAAGGGTTTTAAACTATTGACTAACTAAATATATCCACGGAATGTCGTTCCTGCTACCCAAGAGGATATGAAAACCTTACATCTCACTCGTGCATAATCTAATAATTGATTCAATATGGAACTAACAATTCATGTTTAAAATAAATATACTAAGAAGCGACATGCTGATGATAACAATGAATGCTCGTTCATAAGGGTAAGGAAACAATTTTTTAAAAAATCACTCGTACTGCTAAAAGTCTGATCAAAGAACCTAACTTTATTGTTTCTCCTACCACTACTATTGTTAATGTTTCTCATAACAAGAACTCAATAATTTTGTCTTAAAATGGCATTAACAAAATAAATATGTTGAAGTTGTCAAACCAAAAGCTGGTGTAATAATGAATTCTCCACCTATAATAGACTAGGTTGGGTCACCCACCTTTTTAGATCTATTTTTTACTCAATCCTCATTTACCCTAATGTCTAGATGGGTCTTACACTTCTCCTTATACAGTTAACAAGATCCTAAAAAGGTGAAGCTCAATTAATATTAAGGTATTTTTATATTATCGATTGTAATGTTTACATTTATATCTTATTACTGTCATACTTGAACATATTTTTCTTTCAAATAGATTACAATTCTGTCATTTTTATTGGTCAAACTATGTTTTCCTCTGATGCAGAGCTCTTTCATTCTCACATTATCTCACCAATTAAATTTATTGAAGGATTTAGTTCACCAAAATATGAACTTAATGAAGTAAAAAATAAATACTCGTCTTTATAGAATAATTACAAAAAACTTGCAAAAGATAAGTCTGAAGTTGACATTTTCTTATCTTCTTACCATAAAACTTTTACTAAATTTTTGAATATCGTACGTGTCATTGTCGCTCAGTTTGTTAGACTCTTATGATTTTTTTTACTTTCAATACTATTGAAAACTATCTTTAATATGTCTACCACCCAGCAAATTACATAAACAGAAAAATAACTTGTACTAAAAATGGCCTCATTTGATGTCTCATTAAAAAACAACACGCGCCTTCAAATGTGGAAAATGAGTACATCAGCTGGTTTACCTAGATTTTTATATAATTTTGAATGTTGAATATTTCAAGAATGTCTCAATGTATTCCATCCATATCAACTAATTTATATACACAATTATGTTATTTAGATACAATATTAAATTGATCACCCCAATTATGAGCTAGCTTATGAGTATTTTTATCTTTTTATTCTTGAAAAAGATCATTAACATTAAATTTCATTCCTTGAAACTTATTGTCTTTAATTTTGAATCATAAATACTAAAAAATAACCTATGGTAATGTGCTATTTTATGGTGTCTAAATTCAACGCTACTTTATCACACCAACAACTATTTATCTTTCTTCATAATTTATTTCTCATGAATAAATCTAAATTTTATGACTTGGAATTTAGCATTATTGGAATGGCTTCCTACATCCCATAAACTAAAGGAAACAGAGTCTTATTAGTATTTTATTTGGGGGTCGTCTTATATGCCCATAACATCTCTTGTAAAAAAATGGCAACTTGTGCTTATAAAAGTGAAGTTTCATTTTAATTCCATTTAGTATGGTCATATAAATAACTTTTACTTATCCATTGATCTATGGATAGTACAGTCTAGGAATTTCTTTGTTGAACTCTATATTTTCTATAAAAAAATTGTGATCATATCATTTTGAAACTTAGTTATATTATCAGTCATTACTATTCTAGGAACTCCAGACTGTTTTAAAATATATTATGCAAGAATTCATAAACTTATTATGCATGTGTTCTTTCTAAAGGATTTGCATCCACCCACTTGATGAAATAAATAAATGCCAGTATAAAAAAATTATTTTCTCGTTGTCCATACTAGTGGTCATACTGAATCAATCCCATATTTTTCAAATTGACATGGAGAATGATTTGTTGCCATAGCTTCACTTGGTCAATGACTTATATATGATATTAATTTACAAATGTCACAACTCTGAAATATTATCAACTACTAACAAATGCTAATAATACTCTGCCAATAGAAAACACTGTATTAATCCTTTATATCCAAAACAAAGCTCCAATAAATCCTTTAGGAAAGTCCTTTAAAAATAATAAGCACCCATCTCAACTACTTTTCATGTAAAGCACTTCATTAAGAACTGTACATTTTTTTGCGCTTATTTTTAATAACTCGGGTAGAGATTTAGCATCTAGTAATACATGATCTTTTGAAAATCATTAATATTCTTGAAAATGAATAATTTTAAACTTGAAACACATATTTCACTTGAAAGGATTTCTTAAACTATCACCAAATGACTTTCTTCCAAACAACCAAGCTTAGTTAGTAAGTCTACATTAGCATTTTGTTGATGGAGCACTTTGTATACTACATTATCATATTATTTTTCTAATTTTTAGCACCTATGAAATATCCCCTCATATTTTCTTCTTTTCGATCGTATAAAACTGTAGCTTGGTTAATTACCAATTGAGAGTTGGATATTAATCAAATGCTTTCATGCACCACAAATACAAGTTAAGTTTATTCCCGCCAACTGCAAATCAAAATTTAATAGATTGTCGAAGTTCATCTTCACATGGAGATTTTAAAATAATTCAAACTCTACCACCATTTTATCTATATGCCTCATTTTCTCGTATAACCTCTAGGTCTTTTGGTGATATATCTATCAAAGTTTCATCTTTGTCATTTGACCTCTCTTTGCAAAACTAATTAATATAATGCATCACCGCTTGTGCTTTTATTTTTATATGGGGTTCATACTAAATTCCATACTACCCAAGTTTTATTGGAAAACGTGTTAGGCGACCTTAACATTTGGTCTTTATAAAACATTTTTAAAAATAAAAAATGTACACAATATGATACATGATTTTAAGAATATGGACTTAAGATTTTACTCACATATTAAATTGGTTTTTGGTTGCCGTTATCCTATCCAACTAACACAACACAGATATGAAATATATATACAAAGTCTTTGTCTTTACTTGTGTAAACAAAAGTTATGTTAAAGTTGAATACTCGACAAAATATTTAACATGTTCATTTTTAAAACTGAACATCTTCGCACCTTTTAAATTTTTAAAGAAACCATGACCTATATATGAGAATTTAGATATAAACATTGATAAAACTATCAGAGGAACTGTTAATTTTTATATTTTTTTAATATATTTAAGTGAAATCATAGTTAAGAATGTTTTTAACTTCATAAGGTCTTATTCAATACACCTTTTACTAATCATATAGCCCAAAAACTTCCCAGTTTGAACAAGTAAATAACACTTAAGAGGGTTGCCCAATTCATTTTCTTATAACCACTTTAGTATAAAAACAAATTAGCCGATAACTCTCTATCTAATATAACTCTTTTAATAATAACCTCGAAAATATCCAAAGTAATCAACAAAGGATCTTCATAAGGGGTGACTATGCCTCTTAGGTCATCAACATTATAGACTAACAATGGTATAAGAAACTTGTTTATATACGATGTTGATTCATCTATAAGATGCACCCTTAAATATTTCATTTAATATTTTATGATTGAGAAGTTGTGGCTAAATTATCTCCTCCCGATATATTTCAAAATATTTGTGTGTGAGCTTTATGTTTTTCAGAGTATTACTTTTATTTCTTTCATCTCTCTTTTAAACCTTTTATTTTTTACTAACTTAACTAAATATTCATAATCTATCAATCTCTGAATTTCATATCTTAAATGAAAACAATCCTCAGTTTTATGACCATGATCATTATGGTAAGCACATACATATCTTCTAGATATTTTATTATTTTGAGCAAACATCCCATGCACAAGTTGATAATTCGTTATATCTAATATTTTGTCACAAATTATTGTAAAATACTTAGAAAGTGATGTAAACCTCATGTTTCAATCACTATAGGAAAAAAATCAAGATCGTTTAGGTTTCACTTTCACAACCTCGTCATTTCTTTATTCATCATCTCGTACATCATTATTGTTTAATTTTGTGCTTTCAATGGTAGAACTCTACTATGTCTCGTTTCTTTAACTTTAATAAACATTTTGTATTGACTTTATTAGAAATTAAGTAATAAATAAGAAAAATGATTATATCATAAGCAGGTTGAGTCATTAAGAACTTATGTTCACAAATTTGTAATATATGTTAATAATTCTTTAAAGAAGAATGGGTTTCCTTGGAACCTTTTAAGAAATATTTCTGAATGAAAGTTAATTTTAGACCTGATTAAATTTACAGTTGATAGTATATAGATTTGTTCTTTTTGATTGGCTTCTAAACGCACTTTGTAATCCTTTAAACGATATATTGATCATGATAGAAGATTATTGAACCATACCAAAGCATTATCCTTAAACGGCATAGAAAAATCTATATACAAAAGAGTATTATCAAGATTAAAGCCTACAATAATATCACAAAACTACTGCAAAAGATGTTTTGGATCTCATGTTCCGTCATATTTATCTATCATATTGGATCATAAATTCTAGACAACTCTTCTTCTATAAATTTTTGAAATAATGAAGATTGTACCAAAGTATACAAATATAGCTTTGGTCTTTTAATTGTTCATCAACACATATCAATTATCTCTTCTTTTTCCTTATTAAATTTATCATTTGACGCCATTTCATTGCAAGAATGATTTTCGTCATCATTATTATCATGTATTTTTACTTTATTTCTTAACTATGAACAATATTATAATATAATTAGATTGAATCAAATTATCTTTAGATATTATTCAGTTACAAGTTCTAATACTTTAGATATTTGATTTATGTCAGCTCTTCATTCTTCATTTATCTAAATTCACAAAAAATTAGAGTTATGTTGTTATTGTTGTAATTAATCATTTGTATATTAATTTGAACTAGTTATGCCATTCCAAGTTGACATCTTATGAATATTGGGGGACTTCATCGTATTTTATTATTCTCACAAG
This sequence comes from Limnanthes douglasii subsp. nivea, assembly GCA_036936605.1. Taxonomy (NCBI): domain Eukaryota; kingdom Viridiplantae; phylum Streptophyta; class Magnoliopsida; order Brassicales; family Limnanthaceae; genus Limnanthes; species Limnanthes douglasii. Next base: position 89,185,828 of record JAUPFV010000003.1, read on the forward strand.
CCCGTAAAACAATGTTTGAATTTCATGGAACATCCACTAGAGATATATAAATAGGCTTTCCTCGATAATGATCCCTCTTAACTCATCAACGAGTCATTACTATTGGTATAAATTTATACTCTATACATATATCTCATATATTGTACCAAATGTAATCAAGAAAAGTCTCATCATAGGTAATGCCAAGGACCGAACTATTTAGGATTTAAAGAAAATGAATCAATATTATTATTTATCTTACTAGAAATCATTAAAACTTAAAATTAAGGATTACATATCTATTTGTAAAGTTTATTAGGTCTAAAATCAATGAATGAATAACATATATTTATATGGGAAACTTAATTTTATCCATTACAATTGTTAAAAATGTTACTGAATTACCCTTTAAACATTTATAAGTAATATTAAATAATACACTAAAATCTTATCAAATAATCCTACACCCATGTAAAATTTCCTCATTCCTTTATTTAAATTAGCATGTCTCGTCTCATTTTATCATTTTCACATCTTATTATGTTGTGTTTTGCCATATTGGTTATTTTTTCTCATTTTCCTCATCATGATTATTTACATTTCCTCCTTGTTAACTTTAGTTCGACATACTTACTTTTATTCTTTTAGCATATCTAACTTTTGTATGTGAATTATCATCTAATTTTTAATCATTTTGAAATTGTTTTCTTTTATCTCACCATGTATAACTCATTATCTCATAAAAATAATATGCAGTATGTCATATATCTTTCATTATTCGTATACAGATCGTGCTTGTCATAAAAATAACATCATATCTATACTATTACCTTATATATAATAGCATAAATTCTAGCGAGATATAATATTATTGCCATCAAACTTTAAAAAAATAGAATAAGTCACATTTGTCTTCGGGCGTACGGTCCGGATATGATAAGGCCTATAAAGAGCTTTCCAATCTCAACTACTGATATTTTTATCCAAAATATGAATATATTTGGTTTATTAGTGTGGAAAGTCACATGGGTCCCAGATTCAATAGTCTTCCATAAGTTATCAATCATTGGTAGATGTCGGCCAATTAAGTAAATGCCTTGTGGTTCTCTTATGATAAAGTCGAGGAAATCGTTGTTGAGGTTGAGCGATTAAGCCAAGTTAGCCATATTAGGGAAGTTTTATACCCTATATGAGTCGTTAATCCACTCGTCATAAAAAATAAAAACTAAAAATGGAAGATACGTGTGAACTTAACCGACCTTATTCGAGCATGCTTGAAGGATCCATTCTTGGTCCTGTAAATTAACCAACTATTTATATGCTACATCCTGAAGCAAGATATTGTCTTTTATGGATTCTTATTTGGGTCAAATCTCCATACACTTTGGTAATAATTAGAATACGACATTCATGGTCGAGTAAAGTCTTTACTATTATAAAGTAAAAAAAATGCTTCTAAAGTTAGGTGTAACTTATTAGCGTTTAGTCAACAAAGCCTTCTTCGTCTGAGTATGATGAAACATTTAGACATATATCAATGACAAGTTAGTCACTAGTCGAGAAGAGATAAAGCACCATGCCGACCTCAAAAATAGTTTTGGTAACCTTCGAGCAGTAAATCTCAAGATTAATCCAAACAAACGTATATTAGGAGTACTCCTCATGAAATTCTTTGGGTAATTATTCAAGAAAAAAATATCGATGCAGAACCAATTTAGCTGGCAAATAGTGGAAATTAAGCCATTATAATTCATCAAAGAAGTGCAAATCTTGACCAGCAAGTTGGTTGCCATGAACCGGTTCATTTCTTAATCCTCTAAAAATGTAGTGTGTTTTTGGTTTCCCGTAAGGTCCTAATTATGTAGTAAGTGTATTTTTTGTCAATAAATAAGCAAATATATGCTGAACTATCTATGATGTTAGGAACGCATTAGTTATTTCCGAGACTAGATATTTGTAGTTAGAAAAACTCACCCTAGCTTTAGTAGAGGCAGCTAGAAAATAAGTTAATATTTCCATGGTCGAACCATTAACGTCTGAACAAACGTCCTTTAGAATCCTGAAATCTTGGACAGACTAATGAGATGGTTTATGGAACTATGGTATTTCAACTTCAAGTTCAAGCCGCGAAGATCCCTCAAATCTCATACTCTAGTTGATTATCTCACAACAGTCTGCCTCATTGAAATCTAGTCACAAACCAATGTGGAGAGTCCAAAACAGATGGAGGATCAAACAACCAAGTTGATAGCGTTGGTGCTAGTATATAACGTATTTATCTTATGAGAGACTTTCTTCATCTATGCATCAAATATGGATTCTCCGCTTCCAACAATAAGGATGAGTACAAAACAAAAATAGTTGGGCTCTGGTTGGCCCAAACCTACGGGAAACGACGTGAAAGGCTCAAAAATGACTCTTAATTGGTGGTAAATCATACTTTGGGGCAAGCCAAAGCCAAAAATAATATTAATGTTCTCTATCTAGAGTTTTTACGATCCGAAGCCTCCAAAATCAAGCAAGTATAGTACGTAGAAGTACCACATGTCCAAAATAAAATATTTGTTACACTAGCTTTTGCATGAAGTATTAAGTAAGAATTGTGGATCATTACCCATGAATCATTGGCTATCTACAGGATGACAATGGTTGAGCCATCCAAAACTGATTTTGAGGCCATGACCATCGATGAGAAATATGATTAACAACTCTAATCCAAGCTTACCTCCCTCAAGATATGCTCCTCACTAAAAAATTTGAAGCAAGAAATGTCAAAATATAATTATATATATATATATTATTTGAAAATGCTCTATACCGATAATGCTTCTCATGGATCATTTTGATAAGGTTATATGCTACTTGGACATCATTCCTTTTTACTAGAAAAGGTAAAGATTCATATTACAATAGCTAAAATATTTTTGGGGTGTTATATGTCTTTATTAAAGATAGATACAGTTGTTATCATCAAATTAATAACATCGGTAAAAATTATGTTGAAGATATTGAAGATGATATCAGCAAATGAAGTTAAGAGTGTCTGCAAAAGAACAAAGTAATGTAATAAGATGAGAGTATCAGCAAATTATATACTAATAGATGACACACACCAAATGATATCCAATCAAAACCATAGAAAACTTAGAAATATTAGAATATTCGAGAAAAATATAATATATTAAAATACCCATGACAGTTAAGTGGTAAAATATGAATATTTTGTATATTTTGTAATAGATGGTTGATATATGTCATATGATACATGTGTTATGTATCCCTATAATTTAGGATTAAAGTAGCTATAAATATGAGATCCAATCATTATATAAAAAAAGGTCACTGATTAATAATATTACTCTTGATCATTCTAGTCTTATCTCCTAGAAAATATCTTAATGAAGAAAACTCCCTCATCATTTTTTGGCTCCATCCGTGGTAGTGTTTTATTGAAATAAATTTATATTTTTCCAAATGGTGAAAACTAGAGCGGGAGTGGATAAAAGATCAGTTAAGGGAAATATACATGAATTTCCAACAGTAAATTATCGGAATGTTACGTCGCGAGCTTGTGGGAACAATAATATACAAAAGGCTACAACCATTATACCAGTAACAACGGTGGCAACAATTCTAATTCAAGAAGAAAATATAATCCAAGAAAGATTAGGAAATAAAATGATAAGTCCAGCAACAACGATAGTACCTCGACAAGGTTTACTAAAAGAGCACGAGGATAACAATTTTAGATGAAGAAATTTAAATCAAATTGAGTTTCTAACTAAAACTCTGAAACTTATATCTTGAAAAAGTAATTTGCCAGATAATGTGAATCTAGTTGAAAGATTATATAAGGATTAAATGACTCATGAAAATAAGGTTATTTTTAAAGAAATGAATATGGGAATAAAATTATTGAATGAAGTAATGAAGCATCGTTAAAAAATAATATGGACAGAGAAAACGAAAAACATATTAGAAGAAAATTTAAAGAATGATGTAAGACCAAAAGTGGTTGTGTACACTCTAGCAAAGTCTCCACTGACACATAGGATTTTAAAAGGAAAATTACAAAATAAATTTGATTCCTACATGATGAAAAAATACAACAGGACAACAGGTCTGAAGCATCACATTGAGAAATTATGGAATATTATGCTAGGGATTTAATTTGGATGATACCTCACTTTGTTGATTTTTTCAATAACTTTCAAATGGAATAGTGTTTGCATGATTAACAATTTATTTTCGAGATCAATCGGCAGTTTTTAGGAATTATGAACAACATTTCGGCATTAGTTTATTGCTTATAAGGCGTTAACACATAAAGTGGGACATATCATGAATTTGTTCCAAAAAGGTGAAGAATTTATAAGGTATTATGTTCAAAGGTTTATAAATGAAATAAGTATACCAGAATGTTGTAATGAGAATATAGCTTTAACGATATTTAAAAAGGGTTTGCCTTATGATAGTAGTTTGTTAAAAGATTTTATCAAATTTCACGTATAATGTATGTGAGATCTTTTAGCAAGAACAAATATGTATATTAAATTAGATGATACAAATAAATGAGGAACATTGCAAATTAAAGTGATGACGTAAAATGGGGGTTCTTTGAAGAATTTTTTTAGAAGTCATAAAGGAGCTTATAAACAAAACAGTTTTTTTATATTATGATATCCCAAATCGATGGTTTACTCAGTTAAATGTACTCATAGTAGTTTTTTATGACAATCAAGGGATCAATTAAACTACCAAACTCCTAAAGTCATGTTAAAACTAGTTACTGAAAGAATTCACGAGTATTATTATGCATATCACTATAATCGTGAGAATTCAATAGGGGATTGCTTTTAATTAAAAGATGAAATTCAAATTTGGATTGATAACAGGGAATTGGTAGAGTTCATTAAAGGAAGATAATGAGAGAAAATAGAATGAATTATGAAGGAAATAAGTCCAAAAATATAACAAAAAGATAGAAACATGAATTATGTACTATCGTTGGAGGAGATACAATATCAGGGATTAAAAATTCATCATAGAAAAAAGATATAGAAAAGATTTGAAGGTTCATTTAGTTGATGATTTGTTTTTGCATTTGTACCAAAAACAATTTCAACTTTGTATTTTACTAATGATGATTTAAGAGGATTGATATCTTATGAGGATATTTGGTTAATGGCCCTCATAATAGCTTGAGTAATAGTGAGAAGGGTAATGGTAGATACGTGAAGCTCAACTAATTTATTTTACAAAGAAAACTATTATCAGATGATTGTAATTGCGTATTTTAAAAATACTAAGAGGAATTTAGTTAGTTTTGTTAGTTGATCAACTAATTACGTCAGTGAAATGAATTTGGTTATATTCGCTAGGAAACGGGAAAAAAAGTATGACTATGTTGTTTATGATCTTTAATGCTCCAAGTTCTTATAATTATGTTTTAGGGAGACCTTGATTACACATAATGAAAGCAATGTCATTGTTATATCATCAGTGTATCAAATATATGATTACCAGGAAAATATGAGTAATCAGAAGGAGTCAACAGACAACTACAGATTGTTATTATTTTTTATTGGCTCGAAACATTATAGTATCATAGTGATGGAAGTAATTTTCAAGGGGTGTGTCAACGGAAAATATTGTAAATCCCTTATATTGGTAAAAGAGAGTAAGGTTGTAAATAGTAAATTGAAGAAAATTTATGTTTCAAAAAATAGTTAAGAATATAGTAATTAATTGGTCGAGTAAATGTGAAAATAAGCTGACGAAGTACTTTGAGTTTATGAAAATTGATTTAAATAAACAAGGCTTCAAACATTCAAACATATAAGTGAAATGCGTAGTCACATTAAAGTTGTATAAGACATGCTGTAAATGCCATAAATTGTGATTATAGTTCTAAGCTAACTCTAGCTATTGAAGCATAAATGACCACACATCCCAATTAAAGCTAATATGGTTATAAGCCAAATCCGTCTTAAAATACTAAGGTAAGAGGTCATGTTAGTTTTCTAATATTTATAATGATATTTACAATGAAGGTTCTTAATGTTTTGAAAATAAAATAATGGTCAATATGTTGTTTGTACAAATTTTAAAATATTGAGTCCCATATGATATTTATATGATGGATATAAGATAAAAAATATATATTATAAATGAAAAACATTGGTTAAATGAAAAACAAGAATGGAAAGCGAAAAGAGAGCATCTTCAAAATATATTATAATATTGTCGACAAATTTAGTTATATTTTTTAACATTTAAAGAAAATAAGATATGTGAACGAAATATAATAAACATATATAAGTTGATAATCATATAAGAGACATGAACGTTAGATTGTAGATTTGGTCATAAAGTTCAAAAGATATATGATGTAAGTTAATTTGTAATGATAGAAAATTAAAATTTTAAAATACAATATGTATAAACATTCAAAACGCTTTGTTTCATCCGGCGCGAATCCCCTCCAATTCCATCAAAGTTTTTGGGTGGGACAAATGTGGTCACGACGGCTATTAGCTGATTGCAGTGAAAATCTCATCGATGTAGTGGCACAATTTGAATATATTTTGGAAAAAATTAAGTTTTTAACTTTAAAAAAAAATTATTTATAAAGTTTTGAGGTAATCCTTCAATTTTATGACATGTGACCACATGAATTTTGTTTGAACATGTTATATTTTGTATGTATATGTGGTTGTTGTGTTTGAATATGTATGTGGATATTCATGACTAAATTTCAGATTCTAATAGGTGAATCATAAAATCAATCAATCAACATTAACTGGAAGAAACCTACAAAAAAATTATCATTACATTTAAAAAAAAAATTTAACTACGCGGGATCAATCTAAAAAGGGTTGATAAATTAAAATAATAAATTAATGGTGATTGTTTTAAACTCATAAATACTTTTAAGTACATTTGTCCAAAGGTATCTTAATATAATTATATGTTTTATTTTACATGTATAACTTTTAAGTAGTGTGGGCCAATGAAGTATGTATCTGTCGTTTGTTCTATGTAAAGTTGGTTTTAAATACCTATAACTCAGGCTAAAAATCATGACTAGTCCCTCATGTTTTTCATTTGTCGCCTATGTTCACTTATGTAACAAACAAGTCCATCATATTTCTAAAACTGTTACAAATATAATCATTTATGACGTCATCCTATTTTTCTAACCAGTTATACTCTTGTGCTCTCCACATCAGCTTTAACCTAGGATGATGACATGGACACTGTAAGTAATAAAAAATAAATGATTTAATATTTATCTTACTTATTTACCTAGATTATAATCCATTACTCAACCCAACCTATCACAATCTAACCTATTAAAACTCAACATATTAACTTAATAATCTAATAATACAACCCATTAAACTTAAACCCTAATTACTAACTCAGAGAGCACAATCAAGTCATTTAATTTCTTCAAATCGATGTTAGAGAACCATCAAACCTAAATCAAATTCAAATATTTCTTAATCGGTGTTGGACGAAGGTTTTCGGGGATGTATTCCCAGTTAGGTCTTACGTCCATGGTTGGATTACTTAGAAGTCGAAGAAGAAACTTTGTATGTGTTTGTTCAAATAATTAGCTTTACTTCATCTAGTATTTCTGAAAAAAATTCTTCTTTAGGAGTTCCTTTGTTTTTGGATTTCGATTTCTTTTGTTTTGGTGGTAGTTTCTTTATCTTGTGTAAATTTTAGATTGACTTTTTATAAGATTTTGATTTCTTGATTCTGTTCGTCAATCAATTTTTTTTTATCTTTGATTTTTTTGTTCAATTTTAGTTTATCATCTTTCCAGTATATGTATAATAATTTGAAAGAAGAAAGTTCATTTTCTAATTGAAAGTTTCTTTTTTTTAAAGATGCTGATAATTCACCAAAATCAATGGTAGGATTCTGGTATTTTTTCAGTGTGATGACATTGTCTGAAAAAAAATATGACTTGGATTGGAGTGGTTTATTTTGGGCTGGGGGTACTTTGGTAAAGTGTTTTGGTAAGTTTGAAGTATTTTGTGTTTAGTGTGAGGAGCACTGAGATAATTAAGTAGCCTGCTAGTATTAAATGTTGATAATCCTTATTAATAAGAGTGGTTGAGGTATTTATACTCTTAATTTAATGACCCGTGGGCTTACCGGGTGAAGTTGTGAAACCACTTCAAGTTTAAGGGCACATTAGTCTTTTAAGTAAATTACCAAATAGCTTAGTCAAAAGGTGTTTTACATTTGTTGTGTTCGGATTTTTCAGTAAAGTGTTTTGGTCTGAATTACCCCTGTCTGGATTAAGCAGTGGGTTGTGTCTGAACTCATCAGTAGCCCCTTTTTTAGGCCTCACTAAATATTTTTGGTAGGACTAAAAAATCTACCAATCTAGTACCAACTTCATCCGATCTGCTCGTGTCGCCCGGACTAAGAAGTTCATTTTCAACACTAACCCACTTCGAAATTTATTAGGACTGGTTTCTCTTCTCAGAATTCTAAGAGTTTTCTTCTTGATCGTGGGACATGTGTTGATATTTGGACCTACCAGCCGTTATTTTTCCTAGACAGGTGCACCCACTAAGTCTAGAAAGTTACCTAGGCATTTGATTCTTCAAATGTTTGCGCATCCTTTAATCATTGCAAAAACCCTCTTCAACTTCTCCTAGGTAATTGTTATTTTTTTACTATTATATAAATACTCTTTTACTATTTCATTGTCTTCCACACTTAAAGATTTTCTAGAGAGATATTTATCTTTTCCTCCAAATCGTTCTTGAGAGATTTTATGTTCACAGCCAGAAATGCTTTAGTGAAAGGTGGCTGGTTAAATTTTTCAGAGTTAGATAGAGCGAGGAAGGTAGAAAGAGAGAACTATATCGTCGTCGGCCTCCCAGTTTATCCAGGTGAGAAAACCAGTGAATCGACTCAGGACGCCGATCAAGGGTCATCCTCTTCCAAAAACTCTAGACCCGCACAACTTTCATTCAAACCAAGCCTTTCACCCCTTCCCTCAGGTTCTTTTGTTCAAGATTCCCAACCTTTTGTGCCTAGAGAAAAAATTGTTTTAAGTATCAGAAAACCCTCTCCCTTTATTGTTATGGGTTCTGGTACTGAGAAGTCTCCGGAGAAGATAACCCCTCGACGGATGACCCGCAAAACTAAAACTCAATCCACACCTTCACTGCCAAAACCCTCCGGGTTGGAGGTATCTAAAGCAGCTCCATGAGCCAAGCCCTCCGGTTCTCAGCCTCAACCAGACACTAGGCCTTCAGAGGCAACAAGAGCTCAACCATCCGAATAGCCTTATGTGCAAGAAACTAACCCCCTCCCTTCTTCTTTAAAGGCAACTGACAAACCTTCCACAATGATGGAAAAGATAATAGAAGACAACATCGAGGATGCTCCCTTCAAAACCGAGGGATCAGGTGAAACGGGAGATGATGCTTATGATAAGAAGGGCAAGGAGCAAGGTAAAAATTTGTATGATACATCCAGACTCGATTCCGGAGTGCTTAGAGGGAAGTGCTAAACTGGGGACTCCGGTTCCCCTTGGACCCATAAAATGTTAGGTACTTTCACTTGGTCAAACTTTTCCCTAGCCAATTAAGTCCTAATACCTGGTACTCTCTCCTTTCTTGTATCATGGTATCAAGGTTGTCAAAAGTCCCACTTCCGATAGAGCAGTTTGTTGCTATAGCAAGCTTGTGCAGCAACCATCAGATTTCATTCTACCATCACAACATGGGGAATGACTTTAAAGTTGTGGACGACTTGTTGGAGCCCAAAAAAACTGGAGAACACAGTTCCTGTTTGTCAGTGGAACGTTGGAGAATGGCACGAAGATTAAGGCCAACACCAACCCTAGCATGCTGACTAACAGGTGGAAAAGCACCAGTAATTTCCTATCTTCTTTTTGTCTTTCAAGTCTTTTTCTTCTTAAATTATAAGTGTTCCTATTCTGATTGGCTTGTTACTCATTTTCAGTTCTACTGAAGGAGTTCACCGGACATTTGGAGGAGGGGCAAAAGACTTGTGCAAAACTCAATGCATGGGTTGTGGAGCACTAGGGGAATGCCTTCCAACTGCTTCACATCGGGTAATTTAGTGAGGTCCCATCTGTGGAACACCACATGCCGAAGCTCAAATTAGTAAATGTTTCTTGAAGATCAACTATATGCAAATCCTCCTCCAAGATTTTAACCATCATGTTATCTATGTATACCTCCATATTTCTGCCAATCTAACTAGCGGATGTTTTGTTTACCAACTTCTGATAAGTAGCCCCAGCATTCTTTAACCCAAAATGCATCACCTTAAGACCTTTGTATGTTATAAAGGTAGTATGATCTTGATCCTTCGGATCCACCTGTATCTGGTTGTACCTAGAGAAGGCATCCATGAAGGACATCAACTTGTTTCCAGACGTTGAGTCTACCAGCTGATCTATCCGGAGGACTGAATAAAGATCTTTTGGGCAAGCTCTGTTAAGGTCAGTGAAATCAATACATATACACCATCTCCTATTCTTTTTCTTGACTAATACCGGATTGGAAATCCATAAAGGATACTGGGATTCCTTTATGTGTCCCATCTTGGTAAGCCGGTCAACTTTTTAGACTATCACATCAGCTTTTTCCTTGGAAAAAGCTCTCCTATACTGCACAACTGGTGCAACATCACTCCGGATTGACAACTTGTATGAGATAACGCTTGCGGGCACTCCGGTTACATCACTATTGCACCAAGCGAAGACATACTGATTGTTTAGTAAAAAGGACAACAATTTATTTTTCAAATCTTACAAGCGATCCCTGTCAAACAGTCTCCTCAACACTCAGCAAAGTATAGAGGAACTGAAAAAAAAAGATGAAGGCACTGAAGAAGGACAAAGAGGATTCGGCAACCAAGTTAGCCACATCAGAAGCAGCCAAAACTGAGCTCCAGACTAAGTATTCTAACTTAGAAAAAGACTTCACAACGCTGAAGGAGGAAGTGCAGACCAAGGATGGTGCCATTCAAACCTTAACCCGATGAGAAGACTAAACTAGAGAACTTTGTTTCAGAGATGTCAAGGAGAAGGAGGATTTAAAGATCCAGCAAGAGCAAGCTATTCAGACGTGTATTGATAAGTATACCAATAAAGTGATAGACTCCTTAGAGAAAAGAGATGATAGAGTCAAATCTGACATGGTGCTGCTGTTCCATGAGACTTTTCCGAAGAGGACTCTTGGTCCCTTATCGAAATATGTGGAATACGAAGACCTCCCATTTCATACTATGACAGATGGGGATAAGCACAACTACTCAAGTGGAATAGATTCCACTACTGATGATAAAGACGGAACTGGTGAGAGTTCAAGCACCAAACTCAAAAGTCCTAAAAATGGTGATGGTGGTGAGGGAATGTCCGAAGGGAACAAGCCCTAAGGTCTTATACTATTTTTTTTCTTTCCAAACAGTTAAAGTCCTTGGATGGCCAAGGCATATTTTGTACTATTATTCGGTTAAAGTCCGAATAAGTCATTTGAACACCTAAAGTCCTTGGATGGCTAATGCATGTTTTGTTCTCCTGTTCGGTCCAGGTTTGAATATGTTTAATTTATCAAACTTTCCTTTGCTTAATACTTTTCTTTAATTTTTCATGGTTAATGTTTAAGTAGCCCCTAGCATTTCAGGATTATTAAAGTGAGAGTGTTTAACATCTCCGATGACATGTATTTAATAATCATCACCTCACCAAGTTTATCTGATCTACTAAAGACCCAAAGTGTTGAACAAGTGATTTATACTTGAATTGAATTGTAGTAAAACCACTCTGAATGTTTTAGGAATGCATCATATATTATAAAAATCGGACACCTCATTAAGACCTCCACGCGCCACCAGGGTAGGAAAGAGTATGCCCCCTAATATTTACATTGATATCTAACAAGCAAATATTTACACAAAAAATTTAATCTAAGTATAACCTGAGATGTTTAATATTTAATGGGTGCTTCAAAAATTTCCTTTCTTTGTACTGAAGTCTATATGTCCTAGGTTTAAGCTTTTGACAAATCTCATAGGGGCCTTCCCAGTTCGGAGCCAATTTACTGGACTGCTTCTCCTTGGTGTGTAAGAAAACTTTTCTTAACACCTTATCTCCCGGTTGAAAATCTCTTCTTTTGACCTTGGAAGAAAATTTTCTCCTCATCAAACCTTGGTATTGAGATGTTCTTAAGTGAGCTTTAACCCTTCTTTCTTCTATTAAGTCCAACTGATTCCTCATTGATATCTCGTTAACTTGTTCGTAATAGTTGTGGACTATGTATGATAGTAGGGTAGCTTCCATGGGGGTAATTGCATCCATCTCATACACCAAGGAAAAAGGAGATTCTTGCGTAGCAGCCTGGGGAGTAGTTCGGTATGCCCACAACACTTCTTGTAAATAGCTTGGCCATTTTCCCGCAACTCCTTCTAGATTCGTTTTTAATCCAAACAAAATAATCTTGTTGGAAAATTCAACCTGGTTATTTGCTTGTGGATGGAAATGAGAAAAAAACAATGTTGAATACCTCTAGAAACCCAAAAAAAAATTCTATATATTTGTTATCAAACTGTGGCCCATTGTCTGTAGTAATCTTTTGGGGCACCCCAAATCTGCAACATATATTGGATAGGATAAAATTTATGACAGCCTCCAAAATGGTTCGTGCCAAAAGAGCTGCCTCTATCCATTTCGAGAAGTAATTAATAGCAACTATAATAGTTCTGCACCCCTTGGAAGTCATTGGCAGAGGTCCAACTAAGTCCATTCCCCATCGGGCAAAAGGCACTGCTCATAAATAGACTTCATAGGCACTGCTGGCACATGAATTCTATTGCCATACCTTTGAAATGGATCACACTTCTTTACCATTTCTTTAGCATCGGCCATTATGGATGGCCAATAGTACCCAACTAACAACAATCTCCGGGTTAGTGCCATGTATCCACAATGTGCTGAGCCTTCTCCATCGTGTAGTTCGGATAAAACAACTTGAGATTCTTCAACCCCTAAACAACGCAAGAGAGGTCTACTGAAAGGTTTTTTTTATAGAGAACTCCCCTTATGATAAAAAAAACCATGTGCCTTGTGTTTAATCTTTCTTGCCAGCTTTATCCGAAGGCAAAACCCCATCAGAAATATATTGTAGAAGGGAAAACCTCAAGTCTTTAGGTTGAATCACCTGTATGCTCATGCTTTCCCCATATTCCTTGTAAGACTTGGTTGTATAGACGGGCATTCCTGTATGTGAATCCATGGGTAGGACTCAGAATACGCTATGATTGCCAAAGAATCTTCCATTGTGCTCTCCAATCTCGGAATATGCTCATAACAAACACTTTTGAAGTTTGTTGCCACTTCTTTCAAGATGAGTAAGTACTTAACCAGTTGCTCCTTCTTGGCCTCAAACTGAACTTAAGCGTGATGGATGAGAAGTTGAGACTCACTCATCAACCGAACCCTCTTAGTCCCACATGGAAATTCCAGTTTAAGACCAACTATAGCTGCTTCATATTCGGACTCATTATTGGAGGCCCTGAATCCAAAACATATAGCTTGGTACATCATATCACCATACATAGATGTTAGGTAAATTATAGCTTCACAACCCATTGTACTTGAACCACCATCAGTTCGGACTACCCATTCTTTCTTGGTTTTATTTTCTGAAGTTTGTTTAGAGTTTCTGTCCAAATGGAATTCTACCAGGAAATCAACCACTAATTGAGCTTTGATAGCTGTTCGGGGGGGGGGGAAATCAATGTCGTAATTTCCCAATTCTAATAACCACTTGGTCATCATGCTTGATATGTCTGGCTTCTGAATAATATTATTTAATGGGAAAGATATCCGGACAATGATGGAATGAGATTGAAAATACGGCCTCATCTTTTTTACCACAATCACTAAGGCTAATGCCATCTTTTGAAGCTTCAAATACCTCTTCTCAGCATCTATTAAACATTTGCTGATGTAATATACCGGACGAGGGTAATTGTCTACTTCCCTTACTAATACTGCACTAATAGGCACTCTAACACAACTATGTATACATAGAGTGTTTCTCCTTGAACAAGTTTGAAAAGAGTCTTTGGTGAGGACAAGTGTCTCTTTATTTCAACAAAAACTTGATTGCACTATGGAGACCACACAAAATCTTTAGCATTCTTCAAAGTTAGGAAAAAAGGATCGCATTTATCCAAAGACCTTGAAATAAAACGGTTTAGGGCAGCCAGCCTTCCAGTGAGTGGATTTCAATTTCTTCAATCGGTATTATAACACTATGAGCCTCTCTAGGGTCATCAATCTCACTCTCTCCCTCAGAAGGCTCCAGTAATTGCTAATCTTCATTAATCTAAACTGCTCCCAAAGTTTTAGGAGAAAGAGCAGTTGCATAACACTCTCTGGCTATCTTCTGACTACTTCGGACAACACCTATGGACTATTGAGGCCACAACATGCATTCTGGAAATCCAAGACATCCCAAAAATTGCATTGTAAGATGATGGGCAATATACCACACCGAATAGCACCCTCACCATCTTTCTAAAGGGCCCATTGCCCAACACACTTCTTCCTCAAGTTCCATAATTACATCCACAGAGCTCCCTGTAAAGCCCACAATGGTTATGTTTGAGTGTTGATTGACGGACGGATTCCTCATCTTCTTATAGAAGCTTATAGGAGCTTAAGAAAAGGATGTTCTCCGAACTTCATGTATCTATCAAAATCCGACATATATCATTGCCCCTAATGGATACTCCTATCACCACCGCATCCTCCTGAGGCTCAGTAATATTTCTCAAATCATCCTCATCAAAAACTATGAATGTAAAAGGGGTTTGGTACTGATGGAAGACATCCCCCCTTCCAACTGAGTGGTTAAACTGTGCACATGCCTTTTCCTTAATGAAGAAGTGGGTGCTGTCACAGTTTCTTCTCTAAAAATGTTATGTGACTCAAAGCAGCTGATGAGTCCGGACACCGTCCTAATTTGTTCTGTTATGACCCCCACTTTATTCCGCGTTGGATCAGGATCTAGGTACTCAAAATTAACATCAAATCTTTCAAGAATCACCATTGCCTCTTCTTGAGCAGATGTTCCTGCATTGTTTGTAGGGTCCGTTTGAGGAGCATTGTCAAGCCTGTTTTCACTTCTTCTTTTGACATAAGCTCTCAGCTTGCCTCTTTCAATAAGTTTCTGCACTTCTTGTTTTAATACTATGTAGTCTTGAGTATTATGGCCTGTATCATTATGATATTGGCAAAAACAAGTATTTCGGCTTTCTCTGGGAGACTCTAATGTCGTCGGTTTCCGGAAATGGACTTCATCCTTGGTTTTGTCATATATTGTGGCCACGTTCTCTCTTAACTCTACAAACCACTCTGGTTAAACTCAATGAACTCTTTTACCTCTTGACTGCTGGCTCTGAGACTGATTCTGGTTGGACTGAGTTTGTTTAGCCCGGTTGGACCCTTGTCCGGTCTCATTAGCCTTATATCCGGACTGGTTCTGATTTGTTGTGGTGGATCTCACTTGACGGTGCACCCTAACTTTCTATGTTTCTTCCACATTAATATATTTTCCCACCTGATTCAATAGACCACCTAGGTCATGGCTTTCTTTCTGGTCACTGAATCAGCCAAGTTCCTAGGATTCAATCATTGTCTTAGAGAAGCAATTGTCACATGTTTGAAGCAATCTACTAATCTATTCTTTGTATTCACGAATCAACTTATATAATTCTTTAAGGACCCGTTTGATTCTTGGGCACAATGGATTATAATATCTTCACTTCCCTTCACCTATTTACTCCCAACAAATTACCTTCGGAAGGCAACCCATAATGTATAAAAGTTCCTAATACACCCCTGGAGTAAGTTGTTATACCACTTAAGAGCACTTCTCGTAAATGTTTGAGAGAATGCTCAACACAAAATTTTGTCATCATCATCAAAATTCATCATGAAGTTTTTGAATTGCTCCATATGGTTGTCCGGATCTTTACTTCCATCGTAATTTTCCATTTTGGAGCTGTTGAATCTTTTGGGTAGGTTTCCGAACAGTATTTTGGCAGACAAGGGTGACTATCTCCAGTTCTTAGTAGTAATAAAGATTGTGTCTTTGTTAGGTGTTGTGAAAATACTTGGTTTGGTCTGAAAATCAAAAGGATCAATCAACAACTGATCAGCTTGCTTGTTGGATGACCATTTACCCATATGCCTTTTAAGCCTACCATGCCTATCCCTCTTTCTTGAATATTTTTTTATTAGCTTCATCTTTTTCTGGATCTATATTCATCACTACTTGAGGATAAATATTCCTCAAGCTCAGCCGCAATCAAAGAGCTATTGGAGGACTCTGAATCTGAACTTTCAGCAGGTCTGGACCGATGTGTCTTCTTAGAGCTCATGTGAGTCTTTTTTTAACTCAAATGAGTCTTTATTTATGGATCATTCTCCCTAGGGGTGTCAGTATGTTGAATAGCTGACGCCCCTGATTTCTCCTTTATACCCTTCTCTGCTTGGTTTATGGCCCTTAGCTCCTCTATTTCTGCTCTCAACTTGTCTCGTTCTTTAATGGTGTATTCTTTGTTTTCCCGAACCATTTCCACCACAGGTGGTGGAGTTCCTTGCTCGTTCGGATCCATCCGAACTGGTTTTTTCTACTGGTTTTAAATGCAAGATTCAGGCATCTTCGTGCTCCCACTGTGGTTGCCATTTTGGAGTGGTTTATTTTGGGCTGGGGGTAGTTTGGTAAAGTGTTTTGGTAAGTTTGAAGTATTTTGTGTTTAGTTTGAGGAGTAGTGAGATAATTAAGTAGCCTGCTTGTATTAAATGTTGATCACCCTTATTAGTGAGAGTGGTTAGGGTATTTATACTCTTAATTTAATGACCCATGGGCTTACCGGGTCAAGTTGTGAAACTGCGTCAAGTTTAAGGACCCATTAGTCTTTTAAGTAGATTACCAAATAGCTTAGTCAAAAGATGTTTTACATTTGTCATGTTCGGATTTTTCAGTGGAGTGTTTTGGTCCGAATTACCCCTGTCCGGATCAAGCACTGGGCTGTGTCTGAAGTATCTGAACTCGTCATGGATGAAACACGAAATTAAATAATTTCTAAAAATACAAGTAGAAAAATATTACAATGAGTTGTATCAAAACATGAGCTCAAAAAGAGAATAAGGAGTGAACAATTTGCAAACTGGGTTGTCATGCTACTTAAGAGGAGGAGATGGTGAAACAAGAACATCGTAAGATGTATAAGGTGGCTCTTAATAGATAAATCGCAAAAGATAAAGTCTAATAGAGCACTTGATAAGGGTTTCGGTTTAGGAGAAAAGAAATATAAGGAATAACCTGCTACATGTTGATTTTTCTTTTGAAAAAGAAATGGGTATCTAAAAAGAGAGTGTAAAATGTACCAATTTTAAATAAAAGCCAACGGTAGTCTCATAACTGGGGTATATCCAAAAAAAAAAATTAGTTTCAGTTGTAGGAAACACGTGGTGGGTTGGTACGGTAATGACCATATATGTTTACATTTCTCACAAATATATTATAAGAATCAGAATCCTCGCTGATAATGAAAAATACACTAATCAAGTAAAGGGAAATTTATTCTTAGTGTATATCATTTGTGATTTTCAAATGTTGTTTTCTAGTGAACACATATTATGTTTGAAAGATGTCAATTTAAATTTGATTTTTTCTTATAAGTGACACCTTAAAAATATGTCTATGAATAATTAAATGATTCGTTATTTACATGATAATGTGATATGGAGTAGATATTGAACAATGAATAATAAGTTGTGTCTATAAAATACTATTAAGCATTGAAAAGAAGTAATGAACATACAAGCATTTAACAAACTAAATTGAAAATTAGGTAAACTTTGACATAAGCGTATAAGTAATATCCAAAAAGGAAAAATGGATAAGTCATTGTTAAAATTTTGATTAAGATCAATTGATTATTAAGACTTTAGTACTTGTACCAAATATATCAAAGATGAAAATAAACAAAAATGAAAAGTTTAGGGGTACATACACCAGAAAAGTCTTATAATTGATCTATACCGATTTTTTTTTATCGTTCTATAAGGAATTATTGAACGGCTAGCGGTAATTCATATCATTCATAGGTGGCTTCACTCATTACGAGTACCTCTAACTTCTTCTTGAGAAATAAGAACCCATAGAAAAATGCATAACTTTTAAGACCTAAGTTGAAAACTAACTGGGTAAAATCATTACGTACGATAAATCTAACCGTGATGGTGAATATTATGACATATATGATAGGTCAAGTGAACAACTTCAATGACCATTTGCTATATACCTAAAAGAATACGACATATATCTTCACTGTACAATGTAGGGATCATCCAACATGAATAGTATATCTGAGAGGTGGAATCGAACACTAAAGGATATTGTTAGAAGCATGATAAGTAACTCAACTGCACCATTATCACTCTAGGATGAAACCATCAAATATGTAAATTATATTCTTAATAGATTTCTCACTAAGGGAACCGTTATGACCCTAGATGAGCTTTGAATTGGGTGCAAACCCACTTTAAAGCATCTTCATATACGAGGTGTCCATTTGAAACAAAGGCGTATAGGTCTCGGGAAAAACAAAATTGGATAATAAGAGGGTTATCCATTATTTCATTAAATATTTTAATCATTGAAAGGGTTATAAGTGTTATGGTCCTTCCACTGGTAGTATTTTTTTAGACGGGAACAGTAAAATTTCTTATAGATTTTAAGTTAGAGTGGGAGAATTCAAAAACAATTTTTCATTTTGAAGAAAAATCTATAAAAATATTCATAAGGTTATAACAAGAATAAGTAAGTCATTAAGACAACATATCAACCCAAAGGAAAGTTTTTGGTGGATTTATGATCAAAGATACAATGGTCATAAAGCCAACATATCGACCTAGAACACATTTGTTGGTAGATTGATACTCATGTATCAAATGATTTGTTTTAATATCGGTCATTGAAGCTTTGTTAGAGTATTAAGTCACTCAAGATGAATATTATCTTCAACACGGGGAATAAAATTAAATCATGTAAAGAACTTCAAACTATACCTCCTCAAGAAATTGAAAAGTTAAGAAATAATTTCTTAACTAGATCCACTATAAATAGGAAGAACATTATATTTTTGGCTAATATAGTGAATTTTCAACAACAAAAAGATTCATGTGGGAAACAGAAAACAATTATATCATGTTTTCATATTTTTTATTCTTACTTATGCATCAACACTATAAAACAAAAGTATAAATCAATGCAAGACAACACGATATAGGAGTGTCCCATCACTTGAAGGGAAAAAATCGATTGGTTGTAAGTCTATTTACAAAACCAAAATATATTATTGGGTAATCTGGAAATGCATAAATCGCTCTTTAGCGTGAAGAGGTTGATTTTAAAGAGATCTTCTCCCTATTATCTACGAAGAATTCTTAATCAGAATTTTAGTATGTTGTGTGGATATATCTGGTATCATAATAGGAAGCATATTCCTATTAGTTAGAGATACAACATTAATGTAAAGTAACATTAATTTCATTCTTTTTATGGCAGCAGAATTCGTTGAATATTTTAATGCATCCAACCAGTCATTATGGTTAAATAATTAAATCCTTGTAGAAGGGAAATAAATTACTTGTAGGCTATGATGTGACAATAATTTTACAGTTAAATAGCATGAGCTTATTTAAGTCTAAAACATAATATGAAGTTCTTGTCAACTAAAGAGAGTTCATATTGTCAAATCAGTAAATAATATTTTGGTACACACTTTATAAAATCCGATCATGTTACTAAAGTAGTGTTACCTACGGTTTTTAGAAAATACACTAATAGGATAGATGTTGTTGTTAGAGGATTGTTGATTTTAGTGGGAGTTCTATTTGCAATATTATTGTATACATTTTGGTTAATTTCAATATATGGATCAGTTAAAATTTATCGACTTCTGTAGCTCATTAAGTAGATATCCATTAAAATATGACTAGTTAAGAATAGATGTGTGTGATTACACTTCATAGTATTCTTATGTGACACACCACAATTGATCCACGTAATTGATTGATGATTGATCATGATAACATGATTACTGTTGTATCCAGTTGTTCATATTATGAAAAAATGTATTTATTCTTTTGTCTTTCATTGATCACAGACGAGGTAGTTCAGTTCGCCCGCTAAATTAAATATATCATTGAGTAGTATATGACGATTCAATCAAAAAAATTTGAAAAATTATGAATTTGTATGTTAATGATAAATTTAGGCATTATCATAAGACGATCCAATTAATAATTAGTGAGATTAATTATATTGATATATAATTAAATAGTAATTAGACTTCTAAAGGAAACTTATCGAGATAAAAGTGTATAAATCATGTTGAATTTGGGCTCTAAAAATGATTGTCTCCAAGCATGAACACTTGAGAGTAAACTGATAAGTTTATGAACTAAATTGATAAAACTCGATGGAGTGAATTATGGTTCATAATCATAAAACGGTATATTTGGATATAATGTAAGTGAGACTTTAATTGTAATTGTATTGTTTATTTAACAAGGACATAAATTTTAGATGCATTTACCATTTTTACAAAATTGTATATCATTTTTTTTTGTTAAATTGACCACAAAACCAAAACTCTAATATAAATTTGTATCTTTGTCTTCTATCTTTATCCAGATTTGTTTTTGTTTACGTCATTTTTAGAATATCATAAAGTTTTTACGAGATCCCAAAAATTAATAAATAAAAAAGTTACAAATATTCAAGAAGAAAACAGGATCTACCCTATTACTGCAATCCCTAATTACTGAGATGAATAATTTTACAAATAAGTAATTTCATTTTTACTCAGAACCGAAACACAAATAAAACAAGTGAGTGTTTTGATAGGCTTTGTCACGTCCTTCGAGCATTATTGGCCTGAGGCGTCATCTCGTCTCTCAATCCCATGTATAAAACAATTAATGCACGGATGGTAAAACTAAAAAGCATTATTTTTACTAAGTTTGGAGGGTAAAAAACACTGTTAGTCCCCCATATTTATACATTTTATCAACATAGTCATCTTTCTTCACTTTTGCATAAAACTCACCCCTTTTATTTTAATAATTTTTAAATATAGTTCGCCCGCACATGTGAAGCCTGAGAGATTAACACATATGATCAGGTTTTGTTGCAAGATTGATTCCCAAATATTTGGCCAAAAATACCCCTGCCCATGCCAAGTAGAATGCCAAGTCATATTTACTATTTACCAAAAAAAGTTACCATTTACCCACCATCATTATAAACGGACCGGGTCAAACCCAATTTGAACTAACCTAACTCGAAAACCCAATATATTCCAACCCAAACCCGAAAATCCAATTACTCCAACCCAAACCCTTAATTAAATCAATTTATCATATTAATATAATAATATAACTTAGACTTTATATAAACCGGACTCGCATTTCATTTTAAATTCTAAATTCTATATTCAGCTCTATGTAATATTTGAAGATAGACACGAACATTCAAAACTTATCTTATTCGAAACGTAGTGACTTAGTTTGTCTTTCTTTCCAATTTTCCTAATCAGACGTCTAATTTTTCTTTTAAATCCCTTAATCACCCTCAAACCTTTTCGATATCAAAATTCTACATCTTCTCATAATCTAGGGTCAACCAAATTAGAGTTTTCTTATCAACCAATGAGAAACAAGTTGTGACCTAAAAAGTCTAGGTTTTGGGCTGTGACTTTATCTTTTTCGTTTCGTCCTGGTTTTCTCTTGCGTTGTGTCCAAGCAAATTTCGTGATACAGAGAACATATACGCTGACTTAGTTATACCGTTCAAGCTGTGTATATATAGCATATCTCGTCGGTTTATTTCTCTCTCTCTATCACCGCTCCTGAGCTAGGGTTGTTTCTCTCTCTAGATTGAAAACCCTTTCTCTAAAACCGATAGCCAGGCACAAATGGCCATTTTTGTGGTTCTGAAAGGTGGTTTTTCATTTTCTTTTGGTTTTGTTTCTCTTGTAAGATCATTGGGGTTTCTATCTCGTTGTTTATAAACTTGATTTATGTATTTCTATTAGTTTCTGGGTTTTATATTTTGGTTTCTAGATCGGCGAGAGGTATGGTAATACTAAGTTGTTGTTGGTGGAAGGAAGAAGATAAAACTCTATCTGCGAATGAAATTAGGGTTTTATATCAAACTAATATAATTAAGGGTTTGGGTTAGAGTAATTGGGTTTTCGGGTTTGGGTTAGAATAGATTGGGTTTCGGGTTGGGTTAGTTTAAATTGGGTTCGACCCGGTCCGTTTATAATTATGGTGGATAAATGGTAATTTGAAATGGTAAATGGTAAGAGGTATGTCTGAGTTAGAGAGAGTGCAAAAAAAGGAACAACTTCTCTCTCAAGAAAAGCTCCAAGAAAAGAGTTAATTTCTTGATCTCCAAGAAATCTCTTCTCTTCCTTGTTTCTTCTGCTTTTAGTCCTCTCTTTGTGTTAAGGTCTTATTGAGGAGCTGTTTTTTTTTGGCTTGGAGTTGCTGTATTGGTTTGGCCTGTAGGCTCTGCCTTTGCAGGCTGGGTCTCTATTGGTGGTTAATGGCAGCCCTAAACAGCGTTAGTGACTTTCCTCCATTAAGAAACAATGGTGACAGTGTCTCGCAGGATTTGAACGTTGACAGAAAGAATAAGTTGTTTTCTGAAGTGGTAAGAAATAAGGATGATCGTGCTGGGCCTCGTCCTGAATGTGTAACGACGAAGGATGACCACAATGTGATTAAATTCTCTGATCAGGTGATGGCTGATTTGAAATCGGATTCTAGTTTTACTCTTATCGTCAAATTTGGAGAGGGAATTCCCAAGAGACAGTCTTTCCAAGCCTTTCTTGAGGCTTTCAAATTTAAGGGAGCCTTTTCTTATGTAACCATTGACTCAAGACAGATTCTGGTGGAATTCTCGGTCTTGGAAGACGCTAGTAGACTGTGGGTGAGAAGATTTTGGAAGGTAGAAGGCAAGATTATGAGAATTATCAAGTGGAGCCCTCAAAGTAGTAGGTATTTTGAGTATCCTGTGACTTTGCTGTGGGTTAGATTTGAGAGGTTACAGGAATTTATGTATAACAGATCCTTTATTCATGAACTGGCTTCTACTCTTGGGCTGGTTCACAAAGTGGAGGTTCCTGAGGTTAACAGAGCAAATGCAAATGCTTGCTATGCGTTAATTGAAGTTGATGTATCAAGATTCTTAAAAAGAAAACTTAGGGTTGAGTTTGGGGAAGGAACGGGGTTCTGGGTAGGAGTCAGTTATAAAAATGCTCCCAGTTATTGTCAGTCTTGTTATCACCTTGGACATGACTCAGAGAAATGTAAAAACAATAAAGCAAAGGACTCAAAGAATGATCAAAGGAGTACTGATATTATTGCTAAAAAGGATTCTCAATTGTTACAGGCCAAATTTCTTGCTCCTATATCTACCAAGGTTCAATCCTTTACTCAGGTGTATAGAAGGAAATTAAAATCCATAGTTACTACTAAAGACAAGCAAATTGCTTCCTGCCCTACAACTAGTGTGGCTAGTCCTACAAAAGAGATGAACGTCTCCAAAGATTATCCTGACCTTATAAGTGCCCTTCAGAACTTGGAAGAGGAGGAAACTTCTAATGAAAAGAATTTGATTGCTTCCCCTCGTGGTGCTAATGCAGGCAGCTACAACCCATCTCCAAGGGGGAGTTCAAATGAACCTGAAAATGATTTCGAGACTGTTATATCAAGGAAACTTAAATCTGCTATCAAACATGGAAATTCAAAGAGGTTGTCTGTAAACTCTCTTAATAAGAGAGAAAAGGTGCACAAGAGTTCTTATTCTGATAATGATTAATGTTTTAAGTTGGAATGTTCGTGGGATAAATAATCAGCCTACTATTGCTAGGCTCAAATTTATTATAAAGAATGAAAATATAAAGTTAGTAACTATTCAGGAGCCTATGGTTAGTAAAGATAAAGTTGAGTTAATAGCTAAGAAGATTGGTTTCGATAACTGTATGGTTAATTCCTCTAATAAAGTGTGGCTGTTTTGGCCAAATGATATTAATGTAACTATTATTGATGATTTGGATCAGTGTTTACATGTTAAAATAAACTATGTTTCTTTTAATTGCTACTTAACATCTGTCTATTCCAGCTAAAGTTAATACTTTTTGGAAAGATGGGGGTTGGGACTCTACTATCACTTCCTTCATTTCTCATGACAGATTTCAGCATATAAACTGTATCAAAGTCAATCATGAGATTGAAGATAGTATTGAGTGGAGTTTTTCAAAAGACAAAAAATTTAGTATTAAAAAAACTTGTGAAAATATCAGACAGAAAAGTAACAGATCTTTCTTTTATAAAAAAATTTGGCACACTTTCATTCCTACAAAATTTTCATTTTTAAGCTAGAAGATTTTAAAAAGTTTTGTTCCTGTGGACAGTGTTCTCTCCAAAAAGCATATGTTTATAGTCTCTAAATGCCAGTTCTGCTGCAATTGTGAAGATATAACCCATCTCTTCATCAATTGCAGCTATGCTTGGGCATTATGGAATTACTACGGGATTATGTTCAGGGTGCCTGTTAAGAGGATCTAAAATTGGAGCCCTATCTATATGCAAGAGGAAGATTTCGTACCTGAAATGGAGATTGCCAGTCACTGGTAGACTAAAAATCAACTCCGATGGAGCTTGCAGCTACAATGGCGAGGCGTCTGGTGGATTCATCGTTCGAGATGACCAGGGAAATTGCATTGTTGGAGCTGGATTCTTGTTCGGTAAGATTGGAGCTCTCCAAGCAGAGAGGAGAGCTTTAATAGAGGCTCTCCTGTACTGTAAAAGACGGGGGTGGAGAGAGGTAGACTTGGAATCGGATTGTTTGACGTTGGTAACCAGTCTAGTTTCTGGTGGTTCTGATGAGAGCTCTGTGGAGAAGATCTGTAGATCGTTGTTACTTCCTTCTATGAGCCTTAGCCACATTTCCAGATCGGAAAATATGGCGGCTGATTGGATCTCCAGGTGGGTCATGAATGAAAGAAGGAACAGATCTTTTGAAGGTCATGATATCCCAAACCCTCTCCTGGCTATCGTAGTTCTCAAAAGCCTAGGAGTTGGGTATATCGACCCGGGCTAGTTTAATTGGCTCTGATTTGGCTATTGGTGTTTCGGTGATTTGTGCGGTTCGTGTTTTGGAGCTTGAAGTTTTGCTTGAGCTTTAATGGAGGTTAGGGTTTTGGTGTTATTTGCAAATTAGGGATGTCGACTGTGTTGGTGAAAGAGAGAAGTTGAAGCTGTTAGTGGAAATTAGGGTTTCTACTTTCACGTTGCTTAGGTTTTGTTATTGGGCCGGTTATTTCGCCTTTGAGTTTTGTTTTTTGGCGAATTGGGCCAGATTTATTTGTGTTAAAGGCCGTGTATTGAGTGGTCTCTTGTAACATTTGGATCTGGGTTTTCATACCTTTTAATATATAGGATTATTTTGCAAAAAAAAAATGGTAAATGGTAACTTTTTAAGGTAAATCGTAAATCTGAGTTGACATCCTACTTGGCATGGGCAGGGGTATTTTTGGCCAAAAAATTGGAGGACCAGTCTTGCACCAAAACTTGATGACACGTGTCAATCTTTCAGGCTTCACATGTGCATGAGACTATATTTACAAAATTATTAAAACAAAATGGATGAATTTTATGCCGAAGTGAAGGAAATGGACTATGTTGATACAAGTGACAAACACGAAGACTAACAATATTTTTAGCCAAATTTGAATCTTTGAAGTCTAGCTATTTATCACTCATTTTAATATTAAAAAATACTCTTTATGCTTCATAATAGTAGTCCGGCTAAGCTATAGTTAATTAATGTTGCATTAAAAAATATGACCGATATATATTATGGAGTAAATAGGATATTATTTTATCATTTTCTCCTCTTTAACTTCCCTAACATTATTTTATTTTTGGTATAAAAAGCTGTAAATTGCATTAAATGAAAAAATTTGCAATACGTTCAAGCGGCACTTTGCCAACATACAAAGAAGTAGGCATAGTACAAAAAGGCCAAATGGCAATAAGAAAAATTACAGCGGGAAAGTAATCTTAGTTCCATGAAAACGGTATCGGAGGTCCGAGAGGATACGGTGGCTGATACTCGAGCTAAGAGTGAAACTATTATTGAAAATCCGGGTATTCCTCTCCAGCCAGATATGATAGATGATGGCGCTGAAAGCGACGCGCCAAATATAGGAGCAGTTGCTAGAGGAGTTCGACCAGCCGCAGGCTACCTCAATCCAAGAAGTCCAGTCCACGGAGGTTGAAGGGATAAGAAGCCGCCTGCAAATGTTGTCCTAAATGGTGGTGGAAAAAAAGAAAATGATGATAATGTGCTCAAGAGTTTCCGGGGTCGAGGAGCAAAGGACACAGTCAGGAGGGGTGTCCAGGCCCCAGCTGATGAGCGTGTCACGCGTAGTGAGTTTATTTTGGATTGAAAACCAAGAGATAAAAGAGTGCCTTGGGATAGAATACTTGTTCCAAATAAGGGAGGCCCAATGGACCTTGGTACTTGAAGTACGAATAGCGGAGTAAGTGCTACTGATAGTGAAATGGGGCTTGGAATTGTTAGGAATCCATAAGAAGACGTCTTCTGAGCTGTTCGGGGGAGGGAAATTGGACAGGGAGTTTGTGATTTCCGAGATATGAGAGCGCATGTGGCGGTTCTGGGCCCTGGCATGGTGAGGCCAGCTCTAGGAGCTGTCGCGGATGAGGTCAGAAACAAGGGAGACATTATGCAGGCGGGTGAGAGAGGCAATCCCATTGTCGAAGTATCGGATGAGGGATGATGAGAATAACCAGGGGTCATGCCAGATGGAGGTATTAGTACCATTGCCCACCTTGACCTTATAAAGATCCGAAGCGCGGGATCTGAGCTTGAGGATTTTGCGCCAACCCCAGCTGACGGAGGAAGGGATGTGGATAGTCCAAAAGTTTTTGTTTTTAATCTTCTCATCAATAGTCCACCGGGTCCATATTGAACTGTGGTTCCTAGTTAATATGGACCAAAAATGTTTTAAGGCGGCCGCCTGATTCCAAATATTTAGGTTTGGGATCCAAGGCCGCCCTCCTCTTTGGGCAAGATGAGCCTGTCCCAAGCTACTTTGGCACCCAAGATCTTCATTTCATAGCCCGACCAGAGGAATCTACGGAGAAGTTGGGAAAGCTCCTTAAGAACACTGACCGGGAGAATGAAAATAGAGGATCAGTACAACTTGGCAAGCAAAGAGGACAGACTTGATGAGTTGAAGGCGTCTAGCGTACGAGAGATGCTTAGAAGTCCAGGAGTTGATGCGTTTAGTGATCCTAGAGAAGAGGGGGCGATAGTCATTGTACGTGAGTCTTGAAATAATAAGAGGGACCCCCAAGTAGCGAACAGGGAGGGTCCCCTCGCGGAAGCCAAGGACGTTGAGGATCTCGTGCTTCATATCCGGAGAAGTTCCCGAGAGGAAAATCTGGCTTTTAGTAGGATTGAGGCGGAGACCAGAAAGAGAGGCAAACTCTAATAAGCCCTCATGGATGAGATTGACCGAGCTGGTGTTAGCACGATAAAAAATCATAAGGTCATCGGCAAAGCAAAGGTTGCTGATCTTGAGCGAGTGGCATTTCCAATGGAACCCGGAGCGGGGGTCTAAGCTTTTTTCCTGGAGGATGCGGGAGAGAACCTGCATGATAATGACAAAAATATAAGGGGAGAGGGGGTCTCCTTGTCGGAGACCTCTCTTCCCCTGGAAGAAGCTAGTAGGGCTTCCGTTAATACAAACGGCAAACGAGGGGGTGGTTATACAGTGAATTATCCACCCAATCATCTGGATGAGAAAATCCATCGCAAGGAGAGCGTCAAGAACGAGCTCCCAACGGACGTTATCAAAGGCTTTCATAAGGTCTATCTTAAGGGAACATCTAGGGCCTTTCATGTTAGTCTGGTATCCGTGCATGAGGTCTTGGGTAAGGAGGATGGTATCCGGAATAGAGCGGCCTGGGACAAAAGCCGATTGGGAAGGGTCAATGAGGTATGTAAGGGAGGGTTTGATTCCGTTCACAAGGATCTTTGAGATAATCTTATAGATGACATTGCAGCAAGAGATGGGTCTCTAATCCGAGGGAGAAGAAGGGTTATCGACTTTAGGGATTAGGGAAATGAGGTTTTTGTTGCAATCTGGGTCCAATAGGCCCTAATGAAAGAAGTGTTTAACGGCCGTGCAGATATCAGGGCCAACGATAGTCCAGCAGGTTTTGAAGAACCCTGCACTAAAACCATCTGGCCCAGGGGCTTTGTCACTGTCGATGTCAAAGAGGGCAGTTTTGATCTCGTCATCCATGATGGGTTTAACCATGGAGATCGTGTCTGGGGGGGAGACGACTTTATTAATAAGGGATCTGACCCTATGGAGCCCCGGGTAGCCATCGGGGCTAGGAAATCCTAAGTGGCTCATAAAGTAGGAGAGATAGGTAGTCGATATAATTCTGGGGTTCGAGCTGGTCCGACCATCACTGGTAGTGACAGAGAGAATTTTGGCTATCCGGGATTTTATGCTGTTATGGAAGAACTTGGTGTTTTTGTCACCAAAATTAAGCCAGGTCTCTCTCGATTTTTGCTTGAGGAAAGATTCCTCAACACGACCGAAGAAGATGTAATTATTTGCAGCATCTCTCTCAAACCTTAAAAGCGAGGGATCTGTCGGGTTATTCGCTAGGGAAAGCTGGGCATGGGCGAGAGTGGATTGGGCTTTGTCCACTCTCAGGCTGATCTCATTGAACTCTCTTTTGTTAAGGTTGTCAAGGGTGGGGGCAAGGTGCGCGAGTTTGATAACAATAGATTTAAGCGAATTTTCATGGCCGGGGGAAGACCAAATGAAGGTGACAATATCTCGAAAGCTCGGATGAAGCTTCCACATGTTAAAGTGCTTGAAAGGCTTGGGCTTAGGAATGCGGGGATAGGTGAGATGGAGGATGATCGGGGTGTGATCAGAATTGCGAGGAGGGTCAAGGTGGGCAAAAGAGTTTGGGAAGACGTCGTCCCAATGGTCATTAACGAGGTCCCTGTCAATGCAGGAGGAGATATGGTTATCAATTTGGTGGTTGAACCACGAAAATTGAAAAACCGAGGTGCGAAGGTCATCTAAATTGCAGTCACGGCAACAGTCGTTAAAATCAGTTATAGAATTGTTCCAACGGGTATGATTATTGGTTCTCTCAAGGGGGTTACAGATTGCATTGAAATCCCCGATGACAATCCAAGGAGAGGAAGAGAGGGTTTCAGATATGGAGGATAAATCCTTCGAAAGCGGGATCGCTCAGAGGGATCATTGAACCCATAGATAACGGTCGCAAAAAAGCTAGCATTCGCGGAGGTTCAGGTAATATTGCAATGAATAAGTTGGGGAGAGTAATAGATAGGGATAATGTTAAAAATACTTAGATTCCAAGCGATCCAAATACGGCCGTAATGGTGGCAAACATGATTGGTGAGGTATTTCCACCAGAGGAGCGTGGTATTCATAATATAACTAATGTTATTTATACTAACCTTGGTTTCAAGGAGGCAGATAATGTTGATACCGTTAGAGAAAACAAAATCCCTAACGTCTTTTGGACGGACAGGATTATTAAGACCACGCACATTCCAACAAGATAATTTCATATTAAAGATAAAAGTTCAAAGGAAAGGATGATAAATTGAACATTAAAGGTTTAAACCTCATACATACTAACTGAAACAGTGGATGGTCCTTAAAGGGTTCTAGGTTAGGTGACATCACATTATCACTAATGTAGTCTTTAGAGATTAATGGTCGCGAAATTATTTTCTTAAAAATTAAAAAAAAAAACATCCAAACAAATTAAAAGAATTATCAATTCAATTAATAAAAAAGAATTAAAAGTTATAATAAATAGTAAAAGTGAGGGGACCTTTATAATAAATACTAAAAATAGTGGGACCTTAGTGAAAAATTGGATAAGACTTATCTTATCCACTTTCCTCAGCCATACAAAATGACTTTCTCTTACCGCTGATCTGAGAAAAATGGCGCTCATCAGCTCCCGACATGATGCAACGACTCAGGAAATGGAGGCGGGCTGCAAGGTATCCTACCGAGAGAGGGTAGCGATGGTCGGAGGAGACTGTATCCGGCGGTGGTAGCATGAAAACGACCACTGCGAGGAGTTTAACGAATCCTATGATGCATCCAAGGCTTCCGACACCGCTACGATTCACCAAAGACGGGATCCCAGCTAAGTTCGTTGAATGCGTCGTCATGAAGAATTTGGATGACGGAGACTGTCTGACGAGAGACACCATGAAGCAGATCGGGTATTGAATAAACTGGTAGGTTAGAATCGGCAAGCTAATATGTGAAGGTCTAGGCAGAATTGGTATCTACAAGGGAGCCTAACGAGCATTTGTTTTTCAGAAAAACACTGTCTTGAACTATATAGCTTACAGTTGAATCATTACTGAACTCTTGCGCATTCTTAAGCCATTTATGTATACAATGGTGGCTCACATCCTTACTTGGCTTGACGGTGCAGGATCTGAAGCGCAAAACCATCCAGCCCATCTGCTTCATCGCAATCCGGATCTCGATGCTCGCAAAGCAACACATTTCCGGCGTTGATCCTCCTTCAGTCGAAAACCATTGCATTGATGGGTACGGCAACCGAGTCCAATATACAGACAAAGACGGTACCGAAAACGTCGACCAAATGACATCGTCACTGACATACATGCTCTGCCGGAAGAAAAATACAGGCCGGATCTTCGTGTGCAAAATTAACAGAACACACTATTCCGCAAAGAAAACAAAGGTCTGGCAGATAGCTGCTTGAAGAGAAAAATATATACAAGTGAAGAAATTTACTCCTCCTTCAAACCATAAAGTCGAAGGAGGAAGTTCAAAAAAACAAGAGGTTAAAAATAGTGGAGCTTTTGGGAAGAAAGGAAATTTACAGCGACGGATTGAAAGATTTGAAATTTTAGAAAGAGAGAGGAGAGTTTCTCTAAAGAGCCGTTTAATTCAACTTCCCTAACATTATTAGAGAAGACTTTTGTATTTTATCTTCCCTATTTGTTTTACTGTTTATGAAACTTGTCAAATAAAAGTTATTCGAGTTTAATATTGATTCGAATGTATACTTAAACTAAGTGAACTAAAAAATAGATGTAATTATTCATAATAAATAGTGTGTAAATGCACGATTTATGTAC
Source organism: Limnanthes douglasii subsp. nivea (assembly GCA_036936605.1). Taxonomy (NCBI): domain Eukaryota; kingdom Viridiplantae; phylum Streptophyta; class Magnoliopsida; order Brassicales; family Limnanthaceae; genus Limnanthes; species Limnanthes douglasii. Next base: position 89,217,192 of record JAUPFV010000003.1, read on the forward strand.
GATATTGTTGGAGTGAAACAGAAGATTTAAAGAATAGGAGAGGCTCAACTATACTAAGTAACAAGTAAACTTTTGGCGTGTGAAAATCTTGATATATTTTTGGAATTAAAGATGAATCACAAGGATTGATTGAGAATATTAACCGGTTTAGACGCAGGATCGAACAGCTAAACTTATCTGTTCGGATCGTATTTGATCACTATGTTTTTTGTGTTATTTTTCAGAACCGGACTAGACTGTCAAATTTTTTGTTTGGTTCGGTTAAAATACGGTTTGATTTGATCTGATTTAATCGGTTTTGGTTCGGTTTGGCTTAGATTCATTTAAAAAAATCTAATTATCAATTAATTTTTTTATTTGTTATATAAATAAATAATATAAAAATTAAATAGTAAAAGCTAAATTAGTCTTTGATTTTTATAAAAGAAAATTGGTAATTAAGTGTTAATTTTAGCTATAATAATATGTTAAAAATTAATAATAATAATAATAATAATAATAATAATAATAATAATAATAATAATAATAATAATAATAATAATAATAATAATAATAATAATAATCATCATCATCATCGAGGACTTATAGTGGAGGGCCTCTAGCCTAAAGGAGAGTCGCTCCAAGATTTCGCTCCATGAATCTTGATTGATTCTCGACAGTCTTCCTTCTTCACTTAATTCTCTGGGCTTTCTCTTGCTTCTTCTCTTCTCTGGTTTTGCTCGGTAGGCGTTGGCCGAGTTTTTGAGTCTTTAATACTCTGTTCTTCAGAGTTGGTTTTTCGAGTTTCTTGGTTTTACTCGGAAGTTATCTTATTGGATTGGAATTCTGTGTTGATTTAGAGTATTTGTGTTTGCTTCTGGGGATTGGTGTTAAAGTCTGGATTGATTTGTTTCGGGATTTCTGGCTAATGGTTTTTTCTGAGCTCTGTTTCGATCTTTGAAACAGAGCTTTGAGTTTCTCTGATGGCGTTTAATATTCTTGATAGGGAAGAGTTTCCTACTCTTCACAATGATTGTAGTAAAGAAAACCCTAGCTTAAAGAAGTCGTTCGCTGATGTTGTTTCCTCTGTTCAAGAACGTTCGGTTCCAAAACCTCTGTTTACCAAACAAGCTTCTGATCACAATATTATTCAGTTCGATATGCAGACGCAGGATATGTTACGTAAACAATCGAAGACTACTTTAATTGGCAAATTCAGTCAGGGGATTCCAAAAAGATTAGCTTTTCAATCTTTTATGGATTCGTTTAAATTTAAGGGTCAGTTTTCGTTTATAACGATTGATTCTAGACAGATTTTGATAGAGTTTAACTTGTTAGAAGACGTTACTAAACTGTGGTCGAAATCGGTCTGGTTTGTCGATGGGAAAATGATGAGGATTTTGAAGTGCTCTCCTGAAGCTAACAAGAACAAGGAGAGTCCGATTGTATTGCTCTGGGTGCATTTCGAAAACATGCCGGAATATCTTTATAACGACTGGATAGTGGGTGATTTGGCTGCTTCGCTGGGAAATGTTCACAAAATCTCTGTGCCTAAATTTAATTGTGTTAGTGCTAATGCTTCGTACGCTCTTATTGAGATAGATGTTTCCAAAATTTTAAAAATAAAGTTATGGGTTGGTTTTGGTGACAACGAAGGGTGTTGGGTGGGTGTGAGTTACAGGAAGGTTCGTGATTATTGCTTCTCCTGTTATCATTTGGGGCATAAGGATTCAAACTGCAAAAAGAATGGTATGAAAAGCATTGGTAAAACACAAGAAGAAAGTAAATCTGGTATTGCCTTAAAATAGAATATACATTCTGAATCTGTTCAAGTTACAATAGAGGAGAATGCTAAACCTAAAGACCCTAAGGATCAATTTTTAAAGGTTTACAAAAGGAAGTTGAAATCAATAATAACTGCTAAAGACGTGATTCCGGTTGAAAGTCAGTCTACAAATGTTTGTAGTCCTAAAGCTGATGTTGTCTTCAAATCCATTGAAGATGTTGCTGTGGTTTCCAGCAAAGAGCCGGAAATCATCGAGGCCCTTCAGAACTGGGATCAGGATGCTAATCCTTCTCAAAGCTTGATGCAAGATTCTTCTGCTATAAATCCAGGCAGCTACAATTCTTCTCCTAAGGATAGTGATTCTGACCATGGCTTTGAGGCTGTCATTAACAGGAAAGTCTCTTCTGCAATGAAAAACAAAAATGTTAAAAAGTTGACGATTAACTCTCTAAGTAAGAGAGAGAAATCCCACAATAGATCATTATCTGAATGATTAGAGTTCTTAGTTGGAATGCTCGTGGCATTAGTAATAATGCTACAATTGCTAGAATTAAGTTCATAATCAAAAATGATAATGCTAAAGTGATTGCTATTCAAGAACCCATGGTTAGATATGATAAAATTGATCGTATTGCTAATAAGATTGGCTTAACTAATTATACTGCTAATGTCTCGAATAAAGTTTGGATATTTTGGACTGATGATATTAATGTTTCGGTTCTTTTAAATCATGAGCAGTTTCTTCACTTAGAAATAAATTATGCTGATTTTACCTATTTACTTACCTCTGTGTATGCTAAGAACCAAAGAGGGCTGAGGAGGTTGCTTTGGAGTCAAATTAAGCTGCTAGCTGGTACTGATAGAGCTTGGATGGTGGCTGGTGATTTCAACACCATTTCATGTCCTGATGATCAGTTCTGCTGCTCTTCTTTTGATGAGGGTGGAGTTGAGGATTTTAATGATTTCATAAGGCAGTGTTGTCTTGAAGATCCGGGCTACGTTGGATCAAGATACACCTGGAGTAACAATAAGATTTGGAAAAGATTAGACAGGGTTTTAGTTAACAAATTTTTTTGTGATATTTGGAATGTCCAGGTTTGTCACATGATCAGAACATGTTCTGATCATGCTCCCCTTTTGATTACTATCTCTAATACTAATAACAGAAGTGGTGCTTATAATAAAGGCTTTTTCAAATTCATAAATGCTTGGACTAATCACCCTGACTTTATGAGTTGTGTTAAGCAGAATTGGGATAAGAACTGTGCTGGAAATCCTAATGTCCTATTCTGGTATAAGTTAAAGCGTTTGAGAAAGTGTCTTAAGGTGTAGAATGCTGCTGTCTTTGGTAACATTTTCAACAAAGTAAAGGAGGCTTCTAAAGAGGTGGAATACTGTGAGAACATTCATCTCCAGGATAACAGTAATGTCTCTAAGGCCGATCTCTCTAAGGCTAATAGCTTGCTTATTCTAGCTTTAAAAAATGAAGAATGTTATTGGCGTCAAAAATGTTATAATAACTGGCTTAATGATAGTGACGGTAGTACTAAACTATATTATAGCTATGTTAATAAGAAGAGGAAGAAGAATATGATAAATAGTATTAAAGTTGATGGTTCTTGGCTTACTGCTCAGGATGATATTGCTAACTCTGCTGTTGTTTATTTTAAAGGGATTTTATCTGATGATTCTATTAGTAGTGATGATGTTATTTCTCAGGATTCTATTCTTCATAATATTCCTAAGCTAATAGGGGATGGAGACAATGCTGAGCTCCTAAAGATAGCTAGTAAAGATGAGGTTTGGGCTATTGTCAATGGCATGAAAAGTGAGAGTGCCCCTGGTACTGATGGATTTAACTGTTGTTTCCTGAAGACTTGTTGGGACATTATCAGTAATGATCTCTGTGCTGCTCTAAATTCCTATCTTAAAGGCAGTAATATCCCTGGTGGAGTATTTGCCACAGGGATTTGTCTTATTCCTAAGTGCCCTAACCCTATAAATTGGAATAACTTTCGTCCTATTAGTCTATGCACCATATTCAATAAGCTTATTTCTGGTCTTATCATGAAGAGGCTTTCCTATATTTTGCCTAACATTATCTCAAGTGGTCAGAGTGCTTTTGTCAAAAATAGAGTTATTCATGATAATATAATGATTTATAAAGAAATGTTGCACAACATTAAACGAATGCCTTCTAAAGGCAATATGATTCTTCAGTTGGACATGACAAAAGCATTTTACAGACTGTCTCATGCTTTTGTCATCAATTCTTTAAAGTCCTTTGGTTTTTCGGATGGTTTTCTTATGTTAATAAACAAGCTTATTTCTAATGTCATGGTCTCTGTTTTGGTCAATGGTAGTAGCATTGGCTATTTTCACCAGAAGAATGGTTTAAGACAAGGAGATCCTTTGTCTCCTTGTCTATTCATTCTGGCTGAGGAAGCTTTAATCAGAGGCTTGTCTAATTTGTTTCACAGTAATAATAGTTTGAGATATTATTTAAAGTCTGGATTTATCTTACCTTGCTTGGCTTTTGCAGATGATTTAGTCATCTTTTCTAATAGCTCTATTGCCTCTATTGCCTGCATTAGTAACCTGCTTGAGAAGTATCAAAAGGAATCTGGTCAGTTCATTAATAAAGAAAAGTCTAAGATTATTATTGCTTCTAATTGCTCTTATGATAGAACTGCCAGGATTAAATCTACTTTGGGGTTTAATACAAACACTGCTCCTTTCACTTACTTGGGTGTTACCATTGCTCCTAATAATAAAGGAAAGCATTTCTTTCCTCTTATTACTAAAATTCATAATAAAATTTTCGAGTGGGATATGAAGAACCTATCATTTGGAGGAAGATTATCTCTCATTAAGAATGTGCTTTACCCTATTGTTTTCTTTTGGATGCAGAGTAGCCTTATTCCTAACAATGTTATTAGCAGAATAGAGCACTGTTTTAATCAGTTCCTTTGGAGATCTAAGTACAACGAGAAGGCCATTCACTGGTCTGCCTGGCATAAGTTGTGCAAACCTTACAATGAGGGGGGTCTAAATGCTAAGCTTCTTTCTGAAGTTCAATTAGTTTTTTCCTATAAACTTTGGTTTCTTTTGAGGAAAATGAAGTCTTTATGGGCTGATCTTACCTATAATTCTTATTGATGTGATGCTCATCCTTCTATTGCTAAGTGTACTATCTCTAATTCTATTAATTGGAAGAGGCTTTGTTCTGTGAGAGATCAGGCTGACAAATTTATTCACTGGAGCCTAGGTTGTGGTAATATCGACTTTTGGAGGGACTCTTGGCATGGATTAGATCCTATTGCTAATGAGTCTGGTCTTAACAGTTGGTTACTTCCTGCTAAAGTTAACACTTTTTGGAAGAATGATAACTGGGACATTCCTATTCTAAGCACTTTTCTTTCTCATGAAAGACTAAACCATATTTATCGAGTTAAAAAATTTCATGAGCAGGAAGATGTTATAAATTGGAAGGGCTCTCATAATAACCAGTTTAACACTAAGGATACTTGGCAAAGAATCAGGGTTTGCTATCCTAATCTTTCTATTTTTAAGAAGATCTGGCATCAGTTTATTCCCTCTAAATTTTCTTTTTTAACCTCGAAATTACTTAAAAATTTTGCTCCTATTGATGGTGTTCTCTCCAAAAGGCATATGGTTCTAGTGTCTAAATGTCAATTCTGCTGCAACTGTGAGGATAAAAATCACCTCTTTATTAGTTGCAGCTTTGCCTGGTCCTTATGGAATTTTTTTGGTCTCTTATTTAAGGTGCCTGTGAGGCGTTTTATGTCTCTTAGTCATATGCTCTTTTGCTGGTTTTGGTCGAATAAGAGTAAATTTCACATTACTCATTTGGTTCCTCAGGTCATTCTTTGGACCATTTGGTCTAATCGTAATCATAGCAAGTTTAATAACTCCTATGATTCTTTCCCTACTGTTATTTCTAAAATACAGAAGGTTATTCTTGGGATTGATTCTAAGCTTAGAGCTAAGCACTAGACTGGTACTTTTAATGTAGGTGCCTATTTGGGATGCATGTCTATAAGTAAAGTCAAGCCTAAGTACCTGGAATGGAGCCCTCCGACTGCTGGTAGGCTGAAGGTGAACGTGGATGGAGCCTGTAGCTGTGTGGGTGAGGCCTCTGGAGGACTGGTGGTCAGGAATTCGCTAGGCAATATGGTTGTTGGAGCTGGCTTCGTCTTTGGCAAGGTGAACTCTCTTCAGGCTGAGAGCAGGATCTTGCTTGAAGCTCTCCTTCTTTGTAGAGCTAACGACTGGAGGGAAGTTAATGTCGAGACGGATTGTTTAACTCTGGTGGACTCCATTGCTTCTGGTTCGTTGAGTAACCCTATTGCTTCGATTTGTCGAAGTCTGATTCTTCCCTCTATGACAATTCGTCATATTTCTCGTACCCATAATTCAGGAGCTGACTGGGTTGCAAGTTGGGTCTTGGAGGAGCGATCTGACAAGAAGTTCACCAAATCCGGAATCCCTAACCCTCTGTTGGCGATTTTGACGCTTGAGAGTCTGGGTGTGGGTTATATAGATCCAGGTTAGGGGTTGTGAAAGTGGTTTTAGGTTGGGTTCACTCGATTGGTCTGAGCATTTGGTTCTGATTGGGGCTGTGAGGGAAGCTAGGGTTTCGATTGGACAGAGCTTTGGTCGATTGAACTGAGTTTAGGTTCGATTGGGGTTGGATTCTTGTGAATGCTATTGGTCTGAGATTTGGTTTTGATTGGAGCTGTGAGAGAAGCTAGGGTTTCGTTTATCTGAGCTATGGTTCGATTGGGGATGTTAAAGCAGAGAAGAAATGTTTGTTTTGTGTTGAGTGAAGGGAAGATGAAGGAGAATTTTTGAAGTTTTTGGAGATTAAGCTTCAGTGAAGCTTTTGTGACTTTGGGGAAGAAAGCTGTTCAATGGAGGCAGCTTGTGTTTTCTGTTTTGGTTTGTTTCGTTTAGGGTTTGATTGACTATTTGTGTCAATTTTGACCCGTTTTGTTTGGTCTTATTTCTTTAAGGCCTTTTGTTTGTAAAACTTTTCGATTGGTTAATATAGAATACTTTTTGCTTAAAAAAATAAAAATAAATAATAATAATAATAATAATAATAATAATAATAATACAATCGGGTTTAACACAGTTCTATCTGTCGATTCTTTATCAGTTCTATTGGTTTATCAAGTTCGATTTATTAATTTTATCAATTCGGTTCGGTATCGGATCTATCGGTTTATTAATTTTATCGTTTCAGTTCCAAATTTATTCTATATTAAGTTTATCGGGTTGGAATCGATTCCAAACTCATTTTATTTTATTGTTTCGACTTTTTTATGGTATTCAGATTTAAAATAAAATCGCGAACCAAATCGAATTCGCTCCCATTCTCAATTCCTATTCAGTATGAGTTCTCTTTTAGACAAGCGAAACATCTTTTTCCATTGGCACTTTCTCTCCTACAAAATCTCCCTAGTCATCGAGCAAAATGATTTCTCCTACTCACAATGTGGATCCCGTTCGCGTGTTCAGCCCTACTTCTTCGCACGACATACCTTCAACTGAGAGAGTCCCAATGTTTTTATCGACACTGCTTCCTACCCGCTTTTGCTCCGCTATGGATGTGTTGTTTGGCATGACGCGTGAAGCGGATATCAACATTGCTTCGCCTGGGGAAAATCACTTACCGCAGACCATTAGCTGCTTCTGATGGTCATTCATACAATTCTTCGTTTTTTAATGACTCACGCGGAATATTTCATCTACGTGGAGTTTTTTCCCTTACTTGCTCGTTTGGGCCTCTTAGTAACCCAACCTCAAGTAATTTTCAATTGGGCCTCTCTACTAAATTCTCACTTCCTATATAAACACAGTCCTAAAAAATCAAGCCTACCATCGTCAACAATCCAAACACTTACTAATGAATCTTCTATTAGACCTCTCTCTCTCTCTCGTATGGGCCTCATCTAGTTAATACAAACCTAAAGTTAAGCCAACCTCAATTGTCTCAACTAGACATCACCTTCCTCTAAGGGAAACTCATCCATTATGGACATGGAAAATAAAAAAACATGTCGGATCGGGTAAAGGTCATGGCCGCAACTTGGATACCGCATAAGGAAATGGTACTACAACTACTTTAGTCATCCAATCATGTCGTATTCATCTTTTATATCCCTATTTCTCTGACAATTATAGTTCCGACAAAAAGTTTTCTCAACCAGCCACATTTGCACTACCTTTTCAATTCGCTTAAGTATGGGTATTCGGTTCTGAAACTGAGAAATCAAGTCGAAGCAAATCGAAATAAAAAATTCTGTTCGATTTTGATTTCTCCTTGTACAGGAACAGGATTCGGATTTTAGTTATATATCATTGATCATTTTCATGTCTAACCGATGTGGGATGTGGTACTTTGGTCGTCACCCTAATAAATCCTCCTCTCGAATAAAGTACCACTTTATCATTCTCTCAATTGACTTTCATCCAGCAACTATAATCAGGTTGGCAGTCTACCTGACGAGACACTACGGATGTTACTGCTCAACTCCTATTAGACCATTCTGTCTTGTTCCTTAGCGCCACTCCCCACTCCAATCAAGTAACACTGGTTGATGAGCAATCCGAACTAGGATCTCTAGAGCAGATCACATTGAGCATGACGTCTAACTTCTTCATATTCCACTTCCGAGAATTTCACCACCATTGCGTTCCGTCTGGGTCTGGCACTCTGATACCACGTGTTGGGAATATGAAGGCTCGGTCCGTATATTCTGTCTCCGTATATAAGTAAAAACAACACGATCTCAACACTAGTATGATATTGTCCGCCTCGGCTCCCGAAGTCCTGCACGGCTTTGGTTTTGGTCCACTTCTGAAAGGCCTTATACTAGTTCAGATATGTTCTTACTTATATACCACTGATCCTTCCAATTAAAACCGACGTGGGATGTGGTATTTTGGTCCGTTATAATAGATAAAAAAACTGATTGAGTCTTATAAAATTTTGGTCAGTTTTAATTTCTCGGGAACTATTTTGATATTATTTAAAACACTATTCAGTCTTAACAGTTACCACTATTTAGTCTCAACAGTTAGCACGTAAAACAATGGAAATTTTAGTGAAAATTTTGGTTCGATTTTGGTTCCTACTAGGGCTGTTATCGGTTCGGTTCGATCCGGGTTTTGATGGAACCGGACCGGACCGCTAAGCATATCGGTTCGGACGCACCGGACCGCTAAGCTTTCGGTTCTAATTTTTGGAACCAAACCGAACCGCTAAGTTTTCGGTTCAGTTTGGTCTGATTCGGTTTCGGTCCCGTTTCGGTCCGTTTCGATTTGGTCCGGTTTCGGTTCGGTTTGTTATCGGTCCAGTTCGCTCAACTTAAAAAAATTAATTCCAATCAAAATTTAATTTTTTTCTTTTTTAAATAAATGATATAAAAACTAAAGTTTATATTTGAGTTTGGTAAAAAATTGGTAATTAACTATTAATTTTGGTACTATAATTTTTAAAAGAATAAATAATAATAATAAATAATCGTTTCTAACGGTTTTATTGGTCCGATCTTATCGGTTCTACCGGTTTATCGTTTCTATCGGTTCGATTCTGTACCGGTTCTATCGTTTATCGGTTCGATTCCATATCGGTCGTATCGGTTTATCGGTTCAGTTTCTAACCGGTTTCTTTGTTTCTGTTCCTTATCGGTTTTCGGTTTTTAGAATGGAACCGCGAACCGAACCGTTAAGGTTCGGTCCGATTCTCGGTCTGGTTCTCGGTCCGGTTTTCGATCCGGTCCTTATCGGTTCAGTCCCGCCCCGCTTCTCGATTCTGGAGAAATGTTGACAGCCCTAGTTCATAACTATTACATGAATACGATTTGGATTTTAATTACGCACGGTTCTGTGTACCTAACCGGATTAAGTTTATAATAGACAAAAAAACTGATTAAGTATTATAAAATTTTGGTTAGTTTTAATTTATAGCGTAAACTATTTTGATATTATTTAAAACAATATATAGTCAAACAATCGTCACCACGTAAAACAATGGAAATTTTAGTGAACCAAGCGTTATCTTAAACATGAGTATATAAACACAGATGAATAAATATTTTTGAAAAAACTTAAAACAAGCTTTCTAAACCGAAAATAAATATTTTGAGTAAATAAAAACTAAGAGCAGAATGAGATAATCCAAATGTATTCATTTACAAAATGCGCGTAAAAACAACATATATAATAGAGTTGCTTAAGTGGGTTGTAATGATGAATTAAATAAGGCTTTAACTTCAATTGTAAAAGCCCAAAACAATTTTAATTATAAAAAAATACAGAATCTCTCTTGAATGGAGAAACACACTGATTACATACGAATACCATACTTTTTACTAAAAATCGATGAAATACATAAGTAAGAAACAATCCTAATGTATTAATTTACTAATTGCGTGTAAAAACAACATAGTAATAGAGTTTCTTAAGTGGGTTGTATATGATGAATTAAATAAGGGTTCAACTTCAATTGTAAAAGCCCAAAACAACTTTAATTATCCAAAAAAACCTAGAGGACCTCTCTAGAACGGAGAAACACACTAATTACCTACGGGTACCATACTTCTTACTAAAAATCGATGAAACACATAACTAAGACAAAAAATATTTTAATATACATATATTGAACCCAACTAAATCCAGAAGAACTGCACTCGACTGAACCAAATGTTATTTGGTTCCTAAATGGTTACTATTTTTTAAGAACAAAACTAACCAAAAATAAAAAAAAACCCAAGCCAAAACGATCAAAATTTTATTCAGTTCCCAAATGGTTACTAGTTTATAAAAACTAAGAACTAAAAGAACTTATTTGAACTGAGCTTAAGAACCGAATTCTCATGCCTATGTTTCATCCCTCGTTCACCTTTCAGAGCGTGTGAATGGTTCTCGTTTTTCTAACCTCAACTTTGAGTATAACCATCTCCAACAACCCCAAAATGTTCTCCCTAACCTTTTACATCATCCATCATCTTCTTAGGTTGTATCGTGGATCATGGAAAACCATTTCTCTATGTCCATTACAACTGTCATTAATATTAAATTTGCTGACAATGAACTTCTTGTTTTGATGGATATTATCTAAGGTACTTATGAGTCTTGGAGTAAGTGTTTAATCGGTTCTTTTCTCGGATATCACCCTTATGTTTCTAAATCAAAACCAATCTTGAAAGCCTTTGGTATAAGTACGGGCTTGAAGAATGTTTGATCAACCGTCAATGTCACTTATTTTTCTATTTTCGGTCAGGAGAGCAGGCATGGCTGTACTTTAGAAAGGCACATTGACATTTTAGAGGTTATTCTATGGTTTCAAAAACGATAGTCGATGACTATGTTTTACAAAGACTCGTTAAAATTAATTTTCATTTAAATTAAGATTCTAGAAATTACCTTGTGAGCTTTGGACTTCCAAATGTTAAAGTTACATTGATTCAGTTTTGGGAACCTCTATGTACGTTGAGAAGCATATTAAAGCCATTGTCGGCTTAGTTTTGTGAGGTTATGTGTTGTCATATGGACAAGAACCAAAATGTTTAAAGAGCTAATCATTCGTTGATTAGAAAACTATAACATCCTAAAATTTGATTACTAGGGATTGCTTCTGTCCTATATCTATTGTGACATTTAGGTCACACATCCATTCTCTGTAATGCTCGCAACTACCATAACCAAGCCCCAACTATTATTTTATTGACAAGACAAATTTTCCCCTCACCTCCTAGATGATACCTCTCTATCTCTCAACCCTCTCATAAGCTCTATGGTTAAAAATTCCCAACATTACACTAGTCTCGTTAATGGCATAAGAATTTATAATACCCCTAGTAAAGGCAAACAATACCTAATAATAAACTATTTTCTTATCCCCATCACTATTGTGAAGATTGATTTGTTTAATGGTATTTAAGAAAAAATTCATCTTTCGACTTTATAGGGAGCTTGAATGATGTAATGTCAAATATGGGATGTACTGAGGAGAATATGGATCTTGACCATACATAATCACAATAAGGTTTCCAAATGATTATCGTATTTGGAACGCCCCTGAACTAAATAACCTTATACAGAAAATTAATGTTGTTAACTTTATTTTTAGGAATAATATTTATGTTATTTGTACGCTTGAAACTAGAGTCTAAGAGTGTAGAGTAACTCTTGTTATCAATGTTCTTGTCCATTTCTAGAACTTCAATACAAAATCCAACTCTCACATTTTTAGATATTTTTTATTGTTTGGAACTCAAGCGTCTTTGCAATCTATATTCTCTCAACCTCACTTCAATCATTTTTTATAAAATCACCCACATATCCTGCTATGTTTCATGTTGTCTCATTATAGTCTATATCTTTAACATAATCTTATAAAGACCCCCTCCCTCTTCTATAACTTAAGTATAATGGCGGACTCCTTCCCTTGTAATACATGGCTTGTTAGAAAAAATATTATTATGTGCATTTTAATATATCTAAAATCCACTCTTAAAAAAAAAATTTGTTCGAAAAATATAAGTTGTCAAAATATGGGCGTACATGGTGAGGGACTAGATAAACTTTAGAGTATTCTACATTTATATGTGGTAATCTCGGTAGAAGGAGAAGTATAAAACAAAATGTTATTAATGTTATTGCATGTGTAAGCGTCAAAACTGAATTCAGAGGTATAACACCTCACATATGTAAAACATTTTTGCTAAGATTTTTTTTGAAGCATTTGGGTACATCGGTGATCAATTCAATTTCATTATGATAATTAACCGCATGTAATACCACTAATAATAATTTGTTACAATATCATATGTTAAATATATAAAAATAAATATTTTTTTATTAAAAAATTATATGAAAAGTTGTTGAATTGTTTAGAATTAATTTTAAAATTAATGTCTTTTGACAACTTGGTAAAGACGGTTGATATATTGAATTTATAATTAAAAAAATATAACTAAGGATTGATAGCAAAAGAGAAAATGACTTTTAACTCTAATTAATTGTAAAATTATTAATAATAAGTTATAAAAAAAGTATTTTCCTATAATTAATTATATCATTAAAAATTTATTCATCCCAATATATACATTTATATGTAATTAAAATGAGTAAGTAAGAACAAAAATTTCAATTATGGGACCTTCGGTCTCTACACACGTTGATGTATAAAAATAGGAACTTCTAATCATGTGAGGTTTGGTTCTTCTCCATGGACTCCACCTCAACCAATTTAGTTTGTTTCTCCAACAATAACGCATGAAGGGAGGGAGGGTCATAAGGAGGAGGTAAGATACATGGATTTCTATTTGCCGGAGTCTTCACTTCAGTATCCTCCATGAACTGCCTCTCGATTCCGCCTCTTGAGCAAATCAGTGCCTCCGAACATATCTCAACTGCCCGAGGTGAAATCACTGGTTTGAATTGCATGAGCTTTGCGTATTGGTTCAAAATATGGAACATGTAGTCGTACACAAAATCTATGTCTAGTTCATCTTGTATGAACTTGCTCGCTCTTTTACCGATCTCTTGTGCCTAAAAAATTATTGATGGAAAACAAACCTGAGCTTTAATCGAAAACTTGCTGTCGCATTGTACCAAAATAAACCTCACACACTGACTGGCCTAGTTGGTGAAGGAATAAATTTCCTTTGTTCTAAGGTTTACGTACCTCTTGAATGTGGGTGTTACCCCAATCCACAGCATGTTTGATCGATCTGCACTTATGGTCGTCTCTAATTGGCCAGTAATGTTTCAGAGGCATTAACCCTCGAGAGAAGAAATCATAATACTGGGGTTTTACCAGTAATACTACGGAATCACATGCTAGAATGTATTTTTCACTCACTGACCATCCGTTTCCTTCAATATAAATCTTGTACCTGCCTTTCAATGTTTTCTTAAGATATAGCTACTAGAAATATGAAAAAGTAGTAAGCCTTATGACTCATATTCACCTATGGGTGCATTGACTTGCCAAGTTTGAATGCCGGTATCCTTCCCTGAATTCTGTAGCCCAATCCTGCAACATATTAACAAAAGTAAAACTATTGGTTTGCCTCACTCTTTCTGACCAAGAACTTCGTTACATAAAAAATACTTTTTTGTTTTTGGGTAAGTTCGAACTCGAATTGTGTTAGATATTTTAGAGTAGTTTGATTGACTAGTCCACCAATGTATTCATAATATAGTCATACTGTATTATCGAGCAAATTGGCAATGCACGCATCTTAAAATATATTGCGAATAGCGAGCATAGCGAGCTAGAACAATGGGATAGCCTCTTGCGGGGTCCAAAGTTTGAAACACCTGGCTGAGGTCCAACTGACCTGTAAGATCAGATCAGGTTTTGGACATGCATCCAAACAGTTTGGAAGTTGGTCGAAATACAAAACTATGTTTTTAGAGTAAAACTACGAATTTTCATTCTCTTGTTCCGGTTAAATTTTGGATAACCATCAAAATAACAATCTGAAATTATTTTTGTACAAAACTCCAAAATTTATCCCGTGGTACAAATTATTTTTATCTCCTCGAAATTGGACAGAGAGACAAAGAACAAATCTGCATATTTTTGTACCTGGACATACAAACGAGCACCCCAGTCATGTTGATCAGAGACATTACATGTCATGAGATCGCGTCTTCCGTCACCAACATCTGGATTTCCCTTCCAGTAAGCAAAAGCCTGTCTTTCAGTCCAGTTGCTTCTTTTGTTCTCTTCTTTTAGCTCCTCCAACAATTTTGTCCATGGCTTTATATTTACCTCTGGCCTGTATTCCATCAAACCAGAGTTTTTTCATTAAAATAAAATCAAAATAAAAAAAATTCACGAGGTAAAGGAGCTTTATTTAATTTTAACAAGAAAAGTGAAAAGGAAAGTATACATTACCAACCCCAAAAGGACCAATCAGGAAAGACCACATCAAGCTTATGATCATTTCCACAGTACTTAAACAACACCGGTGGGTCCTTCTCGCCGCGACCACCATAATCACTCGATCGAACCATTGGTCTGTCATTACAATCGAACATCAACTCCAGATCAGGAAGTTTTCCTGGATACCTACGTAGTAACTGTAAAATCCCCCACACCGTATAAATATCCCTGGTCTGATATGCTCTCCGGAACTGCTCTACGTAAACCCTACCGTCTACAATAATCAACCGGAAATGCGCATTCGTAAGCGCTCTCGCTCTTTCCACCATGTCTCTGGTGATACCGGTGTGAGCCCATGGACGTAAGTCTTCGTGGATCCAACTGAAGTATTCTGGACACGTGGGAGGAGCTGGACGGCCAGGATCGTTGGTTGAGGCTGTCGTATGATTTTTTGGACATAATTCACTGCAGCTTAGCGGGATGTCAAGGCTTATGGGAGGGCCGGGACCGGGAGGCGGTGGTGTATATCCGAATTGAGGTAGAATCTGGTATGGCATTGTGCGATAATGTATGTTAATGAAATACATCCACTAAATTTATTGGTATTCATATTAAATTCTGAAGTGAACGCGGTCTTTTATGTCAAGGTAGTTAATTCATCAACTATAAGAAGTTTAATAATTTAATTTTATAATTTAACTATTTTACTCTTAAATATTAAATCATTGGTGGTACATTTACATGTTACATATTATTGGAAGTTTAAGATTATTTAAAATAATTGATAATAAAAATTATAATAGGAGAAGAATTCTTATCTCACCTTCTTAAAAACGTGATTTATTTAGTTTTCTTTTACTATTAACATTTTAGATTATCTGTTGATATAAAGCATCTCCAGTATGGGAGTTCAGTTTCATAAAATGATTATATAAATTAAGATTCGAGTAGAAGAATATAAAGATATTTAGTATTACATCTATTTTATATTTACAGTATCGATTCATTGATCCTAATAAAAAAAATTAGTCTATATCTACCGTAAAAATATATATTCAAAAAATTTAAAAACTCGAATGGTTAAAAAGTGTGTGAGCTTTTTATGAATAAATTTTTGAATATAAAAAATATTTAATATTAAAAAAGTTAATTAAATAAAACAATTATAATCTATCAATATGATCAAAAATAATATAAGAATGGAAATTTATGACCCAACAAATGGTCCAACCAAAGTAAAGAATGCAAAAATGGACTATAATGGAAGTTTTGTGACGACATTGGACACCGTAACTTTTTTTGAAAATCCATAAAATTTATTTGTCGTTACGGTATGGGTTGATACGACAAAAAATATTGTGTTAGAAAAATGATTATAAATCGTTCTCTCATGAGAGTGATGACGAATACATGCCTATTCAAAACTTTGTGAACTTTTTAAAAAATATTTTATAAGGACACATTGCACAAAAAATATATTTTTTTTCTGAAATCTTTAAGCATAAATCTTTCTCTCATTTATCGAATATGTGTCAATTTGATTTCTGATTTTTACTTTCGTGTGTCGGAAGTCATAAGACTTGTTGAGAGAGCTTCAGGAAAATATTAAAGCGCTAAAGTGACTGAAATACACATTTCAAATATCTTCATCTTTCTTGCAATTTTTTGATGATTTTAAACTATATTTTTGTGTAAGTTTATGTAAGTTATTGTTTCCGGTACTTTATATTCTAACAATAAAAAGTATTAACGGAAGCAGAGACAAGTATCGCCACTATTAAGGTCATGAACATGACCTAGTTCGATTGGATTGGTATAACAAAGCAAACAATGCGAGATAGAAGGATAAAATGATGTTTTCTTTATAGCATTTCGATCTAGAGCATGCTTAAAGAGAAACAAAAATATCTCTAAATCTCTTATATCCCAAGGTGGAATTTATAAGTTTTTAGTATGCAAAATTATTTTCTCCAATTTTTTAGTCTGGAAACATTGTTAAAATGTGTGTTTCATTAACAGTGAAGGAATATTCTAAAAGCATAAATTCTTGGTGGATAAACATAATTAATAAAAAAACTATAAACTTTCAAAATGAGGACTGGATCCAAAAAAAAAACAAGCTTCTAAACGAGTGGAATATATAATGTGTTATAGTAGACTGTGTCATTTTGCAAGAGATTGAAATCTTCAAATGAAGAGTGATAGTGTCTATACAATGGATTGGAAATTGTCGAATTCGTAATTGAAGTCAATATTACGAAAAATAAATCTTCTAGTTTTCGGTATGGTACATGTGTATTACTGCATGATGTTTGTAATAGAATTCTATTTAAATCAATTGAAGAAAATAACGATGCATGTTCGGGTTCCGTTGGATCCAAAAGTAATTCGGTACTTTTATCTGGTTGGCCTATGTCTCATTCAAGCCAACCCGAATATCTGATTTACTTTGATATTGTGTACATGAAATCCAGGTTAACTAGGATCTAGATATCGATGGAACATTTTTTAGCTATCATCGCGGTATTCAAGATTTCTCGGATCCCCTTCTATCTTATTACTTTGCGAATGAGCATAAAATTGGTAAGTGCTTTGCTGGAAGCGAACAAAGTGTGGAAGTTGCAATTATTTTCCATAAGCGAATGCTAGGAGAATGGTAAAAAAATCACCCCGAAAATCAATCCGAGTAACATACAAAGTTCGTGGTGAAGCACATGCAGTTTCTCCTTGTTTTTAAATTACACCTTAAGTTGCTCCTAGCCTTCAATGCTTCGAGTTTATTTTTCATTCTTTTTGTAGGTATACCAAATTCGCAGCGGGAGCATTTGGAATTTTCAGAAGAGGTGAAGCAATCCGATGAACCAGGAAAATAAGAGATTAGGACAAAGGCTCTGCTTCCACCCATTTGGAGAAATAGTCAACAACCACAATAATTCTTTGGCATCCTTCGGATGCCATAGGTAAAGGTCCAACCAGTTCCAGCCTCAGTTTGTCGAAAAGCAACACCTCAGATATTAACTCAAGTGGTACAGTTGGTACATGTATCATATTCGTAAACCGTTGGCATGAGATATATCGTTGGACTAAGTTTTTAGCATCTTTCATAATAGATTGGCCAACAAAACCCTTCTTGTTAATATCTTCTAGACACAGTGGACAGGTCATTCCCCATTATGTAATTCAGATAACTTCATTTGTGATTTTATAGTTCTGAAGCATCGCAACTGTGGTCCGCTTAAATATTTTTTATACACTGTGTCTCCAAGGACTATGAAATAAGTGAATTGAATCTTAGCTTTTTAGCCAATTATTTATCAACTCGCAAAGTCCCTCTAATTATAATTTCTTTAATCTCATATCTTCAATCATTTTTCAAGCTGGTCAAAATTTGGAATGCATTTTTGTACCTAACTTTTGTTCAGAAACTGACGTTATTTAAGGGTGGTCTTGTAACATGATTTATGGATATTATTCCATAAATGAATTAGTATCTAAGGAATTTGTAATTAAAGTTTTGGCCATGCAAATATGTTTGTACTCGACGCGTTCAAAGAAAGTTGTTGACTTTTTCATTGCTTTTAAGTATTTTATCAGGTGACTTTGTCTTTCTTATAACTGACCTGAGGCATGATTAATAAGAAATTGTGAATCACTTATTAATAAACTTTCTTAGCATCATATATTTGTGCAAGACTTAGTCGTGTCAAGGCTGTTTTGCATTCTGCCTCATTATTTGATGTTTTGAAACCAAAACGTATTGTTTGGTACATTGAACCTCCAGACGAGGATATTAACTGAACTCATTCTCTAAAACCCAAAAGTCTTGAGCCCCCGTCAGTTCGAACTATCCACTCATTTTGAGGCTTATCGAGAACTGGTCCAAGCTCTTGCCGTTTAGCTTAAACTGCAACTAGAAAGTCTGCCAAAGTTTGAGCGTTAATTGTAGTTCGATGTTCAAATTCAATGTCGTAGTCCCCTGATTCTACTGACCATCTAGTCATCCGATTTGATACACCTGGCTTTTGCAACATAATCCCAAGTGGGAAAGAAGTTCGAACAACAATAGAGTGGGCTTGCAAATATGGCACAATTCTTCGCGCTGTCACTACCAGAGCCAAAGCTATATTTTCTAGCTTTAAGTATATTGTTTCAGCATCCAATAGGTTTCTAGTCATATAATAAACCAGACATGGATTTTAACTTCTCTAACCAAAACCGCACTTGCTGCATAATATGATAAAGCTATATAGACAACCAAGTTCTCCTTTAGAGAAGGTTTGGTCAAAATTTCTAGAGAGGATAGGTGTTCTTTTATTTTATAAAAGCTTTATCATATTCTGGACTCTGATTGAATGTATTCGCCTTTCCTAGTACTTGGAAAAATGGTGCACACTTATCGAAAAACGTTGATATGAATCGGTTTAAAACCACTAACCTTCGAGTTAATATGTATACATCTTTAATAGACCTTATAGGATCCATGGTAGGTAGAGCATTTAATTGCAATCTTCTTTTTTAATCTTCTTTTTTCTAACTCTGTAAACCAAGAATTTTTGGACCAAACTCCAAAATATATTTTTGTGGATTCAGTTTTAGCTTAATGGCCTTCAGTTTTCAAAACGTTTCTTGTAGATCTTTGAAATAATTATTTTCTCTAGTTATTTTTTCTAACATGTTATCAATATAAACTTCAATATTACTTCCAATCTGGCTAGCAAAACTATTTTTTTATTAAAAACATCAAATAGCTCCAGTGTTGTTCAATTCAAATGGCATTAATTTATAGTAATGCAGCCATATGCACGTTATAAACGTGATATCATATTGGTACTTTTGATCCATTTGTATCTAGTTTTACCTTCCAAAAACATCCATTAATGGAAACAACTTAATACTTGAGGTGGAGTCTATTAACTGGTTGATTTGAGGGTCGGGGAAAAAATCCTTTGTAAAAGTGTTGTTTGGATATATGAACTCAATACACATGTGCCATTTTTTCCATTTTTATTCTTGATGAGTACAAAGTTTGTTGTCTATAATGGGTATTGAGACTTTCAAATATGTAATACCTTTATTAGTCTATCCACCTTTACAATAATCACTTCAGACGTTTTGGTAGAAAAAGCTCTTCATTTATGGATAATGGGGTGGAAATTGGGTCGTACTGCAACCGTATCGAAAATAATACTCCCATAGACACTTGTGATATCTTTGGTACACCAACAAAATATATATAATTTCTTTGACATAATGGAAAATAATTGTTCCCTTACAATCGATGGTAACCGAGCTCCAATCTTTTAATTTTTTCCATTTGGAAAATTATGCAATTTGATGTCTTCGTCGGGTATTACCGAATTGGGAGTCTATTGGATCATCAACAACATCTTACTCTGAATTGACTCCGATACTTGATAAGATGTTACTTGATATTAGTAACATAACATTCTCTGCCCACTTTCGGGATGTTATGAACAACTCCGACATGACTCGTAATTGTATACTTTAAGAACTAATTGACAGTTTAGCAATAACGTGAATTCTTAATAACCATGATCTACCAAAAATAGTATTATATGAGTTCAGACCATCCACCACTACAAAAATTACGATCACCATCTTCTTAAAGGGTCCTCGTCCTAGCAACGCATCTCCCTCGAATTCTTTGATTATGTCAGCGCGGTTAATCCTACTGTGGTTATTGTTTCTTATAAGTGGACATGAAGATAATATTTTCCGAACTACCTGTATATATCAGGATTCTTCGAATTTTAATTTCTTCAATTGATGTTCTAATTACCATGGCATCCTCGTCAGGTTCAACAATATATCTTAAATCATCACCATCAAACACAATAAACAGCATCAGATCATGGTTAAAGTGGGTGGACATTTCCCTTTGAACTGAGTTTCCAAACTTACAACAAGTTTCTTTCGTTAATATTTAAAAGGATTTGACACTATATTCTCGCCGAAGATAGTCAATGATTCAAAGAATTCGCATAAACTCTTTATATTCCTCTTGTTGGGTTCATCAATTTCCATAACACTTCTTTGATTAGGATTAGGTTTCAGATACTCAGAGTCTAAATCAAACTCATTGTGCGTTCCGGCTATGACCATCACATTTTTTTTGTTTGGTGTAACTTCATTTGCCTCCCTTCTAATTATGGTATGATTTTGAAATTTCCCTTGCTACCGGCATCCGAATTATGCTTTGACAAAAATGATTAGCTTCTCATTCTTAATTAAATTTTAGCTTTCTTTCTTCAAAGCTATGCAATCCTTTGTACTGTAGCCTATAACGTTATGATATTTGCAATACCGATTGTTATGATTTTCCCTCAAACTATGGATTAGAAATGGTTTTCTAAATTGAATTAAATCCTATGTTTTGTCAAAAATAGTATGAACTCTACATGTTAGTTCATTATAATTATCGGGTCGGACCCATTGATTCATTTGAGGTCTATTCTAATGACTTTGTGGGTGTTGATTTACCGAGGTCTAGTCGGGGTCTTATTTGTGCCCTTCGAGTGAAAATTAGTAGTTGTATAAGGCTGAAAAATTTGGGATTTGTTGATGTTGATAGCATGAATTCGAAGACTGTATAATATGTCTTTACAAATTAATCAAGTATAATTCTTCGACTCCTCCATTTTGATTTGTTCTCAACTTGAGCTAATAGATCCCTGAATGTTAAGGATTTTTTTTTCTGGTTACCTCACCAGTCAACTCTCTAGGGAATACTTGAAAGAAGCAAAAACTAATTGCTCATAATAATCATCCAGACTATTCTAAGTAAGCACAAAGTGTTTGGTATAATCTTTCACATTATCCACAATCAATTGGAGATACTGAGTTATTATTTCTCTATTCCCCCTAATCTATTTACTTCCCACGAACTGTCTTCAGAGTGTTTTCCAGAATATATCAAAAAAATTGATAAAACTCTATAGAAGTCGATTATACCACTTTAGAGCACTATCTTTAAAAGTTTGAGTAAAATCTCGATACAACAATTTATCATCGTCGTCATAATTCATCATAAAGTTCTTAAATTGCTCTAGATAGTTATTTGAATCTCTATTCCCATCGAGCGTTTCTATTTTGGATATATCAAACTGCTTTGGTAGATGTCCAAAAAGAATTTATTTAGATATGAGAGATTATCTCTAAGTATGTCCCTGAATATAATGGTGACCATTGTTGGTTGTTGTATAAAACCTTACTCATACTAAACCATAAACTGACTATTTGCTTGGTTCCCCAAGCCTCCCTGCAATAAAGCTGGACTTCCTTAGATCGATTGTTATTGTTTGATCATTCCTTAAGCTTGCATTCCATAATTTTCTTTTAGAGGCACTTGTTTATCCGATGAGATGCGTGGGATTTTTTGTACCTCTACTCTCTTTCCTGGTTTTGATATCGAGATGTGCATTTTTTGTATGTCGGTGATACTTCGTTTTAAGAGGATCCTGAAACTTACAATGAAGTGATGTCATCCTGAGATTCTTCATTTTTATAAGAAGTCTTAAATGATGAAATGAATTCCAAAATCTCCAATTAGACTTAATAACTAGTAAGTTTACCTTTTAATTCAATACCAACTGATGCACAAATGGGTATTTATGGAAAACAAATATCACTTAAATGGTACAATTGAAGATTTTAAAGCAAGATTGGTAGCCATAGGTTTTGAAGAAAATAAGGAATATATTAATATTACATATATTATTGTTTTGCTATAGTCATAAGAATTATTCTCTTTGTAATTGTATAGAATACAATTTGAAAATTTATCAAATTGCCGTCAAAATAGTTTTCGAAATGGAAATCACGACAAAGATGTCTATATGGAACATTCTGAATGTTTTCAACTTCTCAAAGATAAAGTTAAGGTATCTAGGCTTGTTAAGTCATTATATCGTTTTATACAATTACTTAAGAAGTAGCATAAAAAAATTAACCATACGATTGTATTTGATATGTGTAGACATAATAAGGTAGATACGTGTTTATACACTAAGGTCTGAGTGATATTGTGGTCATTGTATATCTATACATACACAATTTTCTTATATTAAATAATGACATGACAAAATATTTTTAAAATATATACATTTTTGTCCTCTACTTTTGAGATGGAAAATCTTGAAGAAGTATACATTAATTTAAGGATATATATATTAAAAATTACAGGGCTTGGTTCTAAGTCAATATGAGATATATAGGCATGTTAAGTCATTGTATGGTCCTAAACAATTACCTAAAAAATGACATAAAACAATTAAGGGTGAAGCTATTTCCCCCATAAAATTTATTATTTCCTCCATCATTCCTAAAAACCCCCCATCTTGTTATTTCCTCCATAAAGAAAAATCCTAATTTATCCTTGTTTTAATTTTACACCAAAAACCCAAATTTATCCATTAACTATCAACCTTTGCCTCTTCTTCTCTTCTAACCCTAAAAAACCCTAGTCACCAAACAATTTTGAAGTAGTTTCTGGAGTTCTAAAAATACAAATCTATCGTTAATCTTTATTTTTATTTTAAATATATGGGTTGACATATCGAAAATCTCTTTTTAAATCTATGATTTTTTGCATAATGAGTTATAGGAACTCTATATGCTGAAAAAAAACTTGTTCATCGTTTAATCGAGTTCCTGCCTATCGAGTTACTAGTTTAATCATTTTTTAATATCAATTTCTGGTTTAATTGTTTCTTTCCTATATATTGAGTTCAAAATATAGATTTTTTTGGTTTGATTAGTGTCTGTTGATTGGGTTCTTTTTTTAAATATTTTATATTTTTCAAAAAACATGTTATTCAGTGGTTGTCTCAGAACTACATGTTTTTTTTAAAAACATGTAATTTTGTGACTAATCTTAAAAATAATTGAGTTTTTATGTTTTTTAGGGTTTAATTTTAGAAGTTAAATCATATATGTTGGCTTAATTTATCTTAATGATGTGTTTGTTGTAACAAGGGTTTGGCAGTGGATAGTGGCATCAAATTATGAATTAGAAAGTTAATAAAGGGCAAAAAAGTAAAAACAAGTGTTTAATGTTTTATTAAAAATTTGAAATGGAGGAAATAATAGATCTTACGGAGGAAATAGCTCCACCCAACAATTAATAACACGGTTGTATTTGTATACACTAAAATTCGTAATAACATGATTATCATTGCTATACGATGATGATTTCTTATTATATTAAGTAATAAAATAAAATATATGTTTAAAACTATGTATAAATATTAAATCGTTAGAAAAAAATAGTCAGAAAAAAATAATATGATTAAATACCTTGATTAATTAGGACGCCCAACATTGAAATGAAAATAATAAAATAAATATTCAATATCAAATAAATAAAATATATATATATATATATACTTGAACCAAGTTCTATAAATTAATTCAAATAGCAATAATTTTTCCTAATTGCGCTTCTCGAATCCACTTAATTAGTGATCATTGGAAGCCTAAAAGCTTTTAGAAAAGTCGAAAGCACCTACGATATTTTGTTATGGTTCAAACCGCGTTGAAAGGTCTAAAGCATCTAGGAAAGTCTAAAGCATCTATGAGAAGCATAGTGAAAAACATGATTGCCCCTGCTCCAGAATAGCAATCAATATCCACGACTTAGAAACAAGGCATCTTCGTATTGAGAGATCTATTTCACAATTAATAATAAATTTTCCACATATCAAACTTAGAGTTATGGATCATAGTATTCAAGCTATGCCGTCTTCAGCATATTCTATAGTGTTTTTTCAGGTAGACATGAAACATCATGTATAAACCATTCTCGAATCTCAGTTCAAGTCTAAAATCTCAAAAATGCTTTAATATTTATATTAAGACAGAATGATGTATGTAAGTAAATAAATACAACATACTATGAACTAGAAACTAAAAAGGCAAATAACAAAACATGTGGTTGTAAGCTTTAAGGAACTGAAGATAGTTAATGAGAAAGAGTGTTTAGTTATGGAGATATCGGTAGGTCAATCAAAATCTACTAAACATAAACAAGCAACCAAATCAAGTAGAAAAGAGAAGCTTACGTTGGTAGGATCCAGAAAGACAAACCCTCCCACGAGTAACAGGAGGAAGACGGCGGAGGCGATCCAAACTTTTTGTTCAGCTAACTTAACAGTAGGAATCCACATCGTATCTGTAATTTTACTAGATCCTATATTGAATTTGTCTGACTTGTATTATATGTCTATCGATAAAATGTGTGGGCATAAATAAATCAGAAAGGATTTCAAGTGTTGACTTTGATTACCTTTTTGGTCCAATTATATACCGGAGAAGGGGAGTTTTAAAAGGAATATAAGGCACATAATAGTTTGAGGGGGATAGGAAAGTGAAAAGCTATAAAAAAAAATGATATATTTTATTTCAATAAAAATACTATCTATTTACACTCGCTAAAGTTAATTATAAGTATAGTCAATACATTTCATTCTAGTTATGATTATAATCAATACAGTCAAGTCTAATTATGACTATAATTAGTAGTGACAATCTTACTATATTAATGTCTAAATTAGTGCAACCATTTATCTATTTTTATTCTACGGTTATTTTATAATAAATAGAAATATACTTTAATACTCTCCTCAAGTTGGAGAAGTTGTAGAGTGTAAATCAAGAACACCCAACTTGCTCCACAAATAATCAAATTGATCTTTCCCGAGCACTTTAGTAAATATATCTGTCAATTGCATTTTTGTAGAAATATAACATGGACGAACTATCCCAGCCTTAAGTTGTTCTCGAATTATATGACAATCAATCTTAATGTGCTTAGTACGTTCGTGAAGAACTACATTAGCTGCAATATGTAAAGTCGTTTAATTTTCACAAAACAGTGATGCTGGTTTATCCAATTCGACTTTCAAATATTTAACTATGTAACTCAACTAGGTTAATTTCAAACAAGTATTCGACATTGCTCAATATTCTGCTTCTGCAGACGATCGTGAAATATTAGTCTATTTCTTTGATTTCCATGATATGAGTGATGAGCCAAGAAAAACACAGTAACCAGAAACAGATCATCTTGACATACGACATCCACCCCAATCTGAATCACAAAAGGCACTGAGTGTCAGATTATTTTCTGATAAACAAAAGAGACCTTGACCATGTGATTTATTGATGTAACGGAGGACCCTTAACGTTGCTTTTTAGTGTGGCTTCCTAGTTGCTCTCATAAATTGGCTTAGTGCACGTACTGAATACACAATATAAGGCTTGATCATTGTCAAATATATTAACATACCAACAAGTCTTTGATATCTAGTCGAATCATGAAGTAGTTTACCGTCTTCATCAGTTAATTTCAAATTCTGCTACATTGGGAATTTATCGGATTTTATTCCTGACAATCCTGTGTCTTGTAAAATATCTAATGCATATTTTTTTGAGACATAAAGAATCCTCTCTTAGATCAAGAAAATTTAATACCTAGAAAATATTTTAACTCTTTGAGATCTTTAATGTGAAAATGTTAGAGTAGATGATTCTTCGGCAATTTGATTTCATGTAAGTCATTTCCAGTCAATAGGATATCATCAACATATATGAGAATAGCATTGAATTTGTTACCTTGAGATTTTGTAAAAAACGAGTAATCCGTTTTTGTATGTATGTAACCTGCGGTTTTGACAGTAGTTGATTAAATAGGGAACTAATTTCGAGATGTTTGTTTTAAATCGTAGATAGATTTGCGAAGCTGGCATATCAAATTCCACCCTGTTGGCGGAGACCATGAGGTGAAGACATATATACATTCTCATCTAGATCTCGACGAAGAAAGGAATTATGCACATCAAGTTGATGAATATACCAATTTATGGAAGCTGCAACAATTAACAAACATCAAAAAGTGGTGAGTTTAGGAGTTGGAGAAAAGGTCTCATGATAGTCAATACCTTCAACCTGTGTGTAGCCCTTTGCCACTAAACAAGCTTTATATGGCTCAATGGTTCCATCAGATTTATATTTGATCTTATAAACCCAACGACATCCGATAGGTTTGTGTCCCAGAGGAAGAGGAACCAAATGTCAAGTGTTGTGATGCTCTAAAGCCTTAAGTTCAGTGAACATGGATTGGCGCCAGAGTGGATCACGATTATCATTTTCAATAGATGAAGGCTCTGTTTGTGCTGATAACAAAGCTAAGAAAGCGTGATGGTTAGGGGAAAACGTAAAACAGAAGTATGAGATGAGGGGGGATACCTTGTAGATTAACGAGAACTTGATTGCGTTGAAGATTAATTGATCTCGGTAGACATGTCGTAGTCTTGGTTCCATGCAGGTGGATGGATGTCGTAGGTGGAACGAAGAATCGAGATATCATTGGGCATTAGAGTATGTATGATTGGGGGTGATGGTGAAGCGGAAGGTGTTGGTGGAGCGGGAGGTGATGACGGAGTTAATAGTGAGGGTGATGAATTTATAGTTGATCTGGGAATGTAGGAGAGGTAGAGGTTAAAGGTGTGAGATTTATGCGATTGGATGGAGATGAAATAGATAAAAGTTGAGATTCTGAGTCATAGGATGTTGGATTGGGAAATGAACCTAATGAGAAATTATGTGATTGATTGAAAGATGATGAGGATGATTGGTTCAGAAAAGGAAAGGTCGAGGTATGGTGGAAAAGAAATAGATTTTCCTTAAAATGGACATCGCGACTGATGAAAACTTTATGTGTATGTAAATCAAGAACTTTGTAGCCCTTTTTCCATGTACAAAACCAAAAAAAATACAAATTGATGCACGAGGATCAAATTTATGTTTAGGATGAACATTAGTTACATAACATGTACAACCAAAAACACGCAAGTGAGTGAGTGATGGGGAATGATTATATAAAACCTCAAATGGATATTTATTTGATAGTAAAAGAGTTGGAATGCGGTTTATTAAATAAACGGTTGTTGAAACACCATTCCCCTAAAATTCAAGTAGTACATTTGATTGAAACATGAGAGAATGAGCAACATTTAAAATATATCGATGTTTTCGTTCGACAACTCCGTTTTGTTGTGGGGTGTAGACACACGAGTTTTGAAGTTCAATGCTTTTGTTTTGAAAAAAAAGTACGAAGATGAAGAAATTCACTACCATTATCCACTCTTATTTTGAAATTGGGTTTTGACGAATTGCATAAAATTAAATAATAAAGATTGTGTTTCTGATTTATGGTGCATAAGGAAGGTCCACATGCATCGAGTAAAATCATCAACAATTGTAAGAAAAAAACGTGAACCAGTACATGAAGGAACTTTATGAAGACCCCAAACATCACAATGTAATAAAGAGAAAGGAAATTTTGTATTTATTGAAGTTTTAGAAAAAGGTAAACGTGTTTGTTTTGCTTTTGAGCAAATTATACAATTATTTCTGGAAGAAAATGTGAAAGTAATTTAAAACGAGACAATGATAGATGGCCTAGATGTAAGTGCCATAGGTTAAATGACTACGACGCCAGACAGATAGACGATTTATTTGGATACATAATGTATAGACCACCATGTTGTCTATCTGATCCAATCATCTTCCCCGAAACCAAGTCCTGCAAAATACAATAGTCAGGAAAGAAAATGATGCAACAATTATGATCTTTAGTGAGTTTACTAGCTGAAATTAAATTTAAATTAAAGGCTGATACACACAAGACATCTGTAAGGGTTAATTTTGAATTAAAACTAACTGTGCCGGTGTGAGTCATTTGTGGTGCTGCACCATTTAGTAAATTAACATTGGTAATAACGAAAGGCTTGGGGTCAGTTAAAGATGATATGTGAGAGACAATATGATATATGTCGCCAATATTCAAAATCCAAGAACTTGTACTGCTAGAATTAACAGACACAATAGTAGATGGAATCAAACCTGTAGCATTCGCATATGCATCAACATTACTAGAATTATCGTGATTCATTATACTAATTGTTTGGCCTAATTGTTATATTTGTTCGATAGTGAATCCCTGAACAATGCTAAAAGTATTGGAACCTGATCAGGTTTGAGATTCTGTCACATTCGCCAAAGGTTCATTGTCACGAACTGAAGATTTTTGTGCTTGGAGTTACCGACTTATGATTTTTCCATGTTTCAATCGGTATCTATCCTCTGTGTGACCCATCTAATTGCAATAAGTAAAATAATATCTGAGAGTCTGACATTTATCTATAGTATGTCCGGATCTGTTACAGTGCTCACATATTTTCTGCTTTGAATTTCCTTCTTTTCTTGGGATTGCGGCTGCAATGGAGAAATTTTCAATTGGCACAGAGGATACCTGTCGTTGCTTTTCTTCTTGGATTATCAAAGAGTATGCTTGACGGATATTGGGAATAGATGACATCATCAATATGTTGGACCTAATCGCCTTGTAAGATTCAGGTAAACCCATCAAAAATTGCATAAGACGATCTTCTTCTCTCTGTTCGAAGTGTGCTTGTCGTTGATTACAGGTCAGTGGAGAACGATATGTCTCGAGCTCGTCCCACAACACCTTGATCTTGGTAAACTATGCAACTACTGTCATTGTACATTGGGATATGGCGACGATTGATTTTTTTATCTGAAACACGACCGGAGCATTCTTTTGAGAGAATTGGTCGCACAAGTCAACCCATACTTCACGTGTTGTCTTATTATGGATAACTCTTTCAATGATGTCTGATTCAACAGCATGAGTCAGCCAATAAATTATCATGATATTTCATATGTTCCATTGCTCGAACATAAGAGGTTCATCCTCCTGTGATGGTTCTTTGACACTACCATCGATGAAGCCGATCTTCTTTTTTGCAGTGAGGGCATGGATAACTGCCTTGATCTATGATTAATAATTTACGTTGTTTAATTTGATTGGAATCAAGATATGACTTGGTTAGTCTGAATGATGAATGTAGAAAGGATGTGAGGGATTGATAGTTTTGGTTTCCGATCTGAAACCCTTAGAGTTGGTGGTTTGGATCTCCGATTTGTAAGAATCATCAGCCATGGTGATTTTTGTGTTGAGATTTTTTTTGTAAGAATGGTGATTGTAATAATAAAGAGAAATAGGAACTTTGCTCTGATACCATGTCATTAAAAGTGAAAAGTGATAAAAAAAAGTGATATATTTTATTTTAATAAATATATTGCTTATATATACACACGGTAGCTAGAGCTAATTATGACTATAATCAATAGAGTCAACCCTAGTTATGATTATAATCAATACAAGCCTAATTATGACTATAATTAGTAAAGTCAGTCTTACTAAATTGATGCCTAAATTAGTGCAACCATTCATATAACTTTATTATACGGTTACTTTATAATAAATAGAAATATATTTTAATAGATTGATGGAGGATTCAGAAAAAGATACATTAATTTGATATTATAAATATTCAATTTTAATAGTTTAATATTGCTTATAATGACTCTATTGGATCTTACGGTTAATTAAGTAGTAAGAAGATAACATCAAAAACTTTTAGATTGGATCTATTACTATTAAGCTCAATAACATCTAAGGATACTTGATTGCATATAGAAATAGAAAAGAACTTATATACATATATTCTTTACAATCGTATGTTTTATTTATAAGTTTTCTCTCCCTCAAACTAGAAACTTTAAAGCTAAAATTTCGTCATCCATCTAGTGTTATTATTTCTTATTTTCAAGATTGAAGGCACGATTGTTTGGAATCAAAAAATTATTTGTAACTTTTGGGCTTAAATCCAAGAATCGAGCGTCACTCGTTCTCTTGGTTACTTCATCGTTGTTTTTTGTCGGTGTTTATATTATAGTGTCCAATTTGATTAACAATGTTAGTATGACTAATGGTAAGTCTCTTTATCTTACCGCGTGTTTGATTATTCATATCCATGTGGAAGGTCTTAGATGTATGTTTATAAGACGACTACGTGTTTGATTATTCATATCCACGTCGAAGATCTTAGATGTATGTTTATAAGACGACTGAAGGTATAAACTTTAGATCTTATAATTTCTATTAGAACATATATATGGAGATTATGAATTAATAATTGTCTATTTGTTTCTTCTAAATCAGTTGCGTTAATTGATTCATATTTTGGGATAATATAAAAACCTTATTTATGATTAAATTGTCTATAAAAAGTTGATGTTGGAACTAGACGTGTAGATTCTGGATTGAATGTTATAGAAAGGTATGTTTTAGGTTTTTGGATTTGTGAATCAATTACATGTTTATATATATTATAATGTATGATTAACGTTTACAAACAATTTATTAAGTTGTAAAAAACACTACCTAAGTCAGCAAATGGGATATGAGTAATGATCTATTTTCGTTGAGCACTTAGGCTCTAGGATGTATGGGGTGATGTCTTGCTTACTCATGAATTGTTTGTTTTTATTTTCATGTTTATAAATACACTCATCTTCCTTAAGATATCTAGTTACTTTATTGTTTGGGATGTTCATAATGTAACAAAATGCAACACATGGGTCTTTTCAGTAAAATGATTATTGTCTAGCACAATATGTATATTTATACTTTATGTGTTCTTACCGTGCAACTGTTGGGCAGACTAGTCATGCTACCCAAGTATCATCTGTTTGTGTAGGCCTTCCAGGAAAGATTTTTCGGTTTTTATAGTCAAAGACAAGTTGTGTGTATATCAACCCACATGAAGACCATGTGCACATTTATCAAAGGGTATGCAAACTGATGCATGATATCATTGGTGCGCTCACATGACACATACTTATGCGCAAATGGATTTCAGTATAGGTTGATTACGTTAAACTATGTTACGAGACCATAAATTGGCCCACGAGTAGGTCTTAACGGGTGATCGTGAACCACCATTGTGTTTTTTAAAGAGCTGCATATTAGAACTTAAACTTGATAGAAAAGAAATCAACCCTTTATGTTATATATGCGATGATTAAGATTAAATGTTGTAAGTTTAGGTTGTAGTTATACATGTAAGTAACTATATTCTATATAATTTGGATAGACTGGAATATGATATGTTTGTTCATAAGAATGTCAAGACATATGTAAGATTATATCACTGGACAAACCTTTCATCTTACTTTAAAATATAAGCAGAGGATAAAAGGATTATAGTAAAGAGGATAAAATCTAATTTTTTAAGTCTGATGATAAATCATGGAACATTATTTAAGCATATCATAATAGATTTTTCAAAGGAGATAATCAAAATACTTGTAAATTTCACTACACCAATTCAGATCTTTAGTGCTTTAGTATATCCAGATTTATCTGAGTTAGTTCAATCTAAAAATGGTACATATTGATAATGTTAACACTAGATTTTGTTACAGATAAGGGAAATGGCGAGAATTATGAGGAAACCATTTATAATTTTATTTACAGAATCGAGCTTCAAAGCTTTTTATAGACCTCTTATAAGGTCGTCAATTTTAACTACAAACTTCAGACTTTCCAATCTCAGTTTAGTTATGATGATATTATCAAATTTTGATGAAGTTCAAAACTAAATAATAATAGGGATAAATGATTCAGCTTGGAAAACTAAAGATACTTATATAGAAAAATTATCTAAATAAAATATAAGTAAGTATGAATGATTTAATATAATTTCACTAAATTTAAGATCTTAAGAACGTTAAGTATAATTTAACATATATGTTAAAGTTCTTCTAAAAATATCTAGGATAAATTCATAAGGGTTATATGAGGTTTGAGACTTGGCTCATCCAAAAAACTTTCTTTCACACACGTGGTATAGTCCTTAGTTTAATTTATTTTAAGTTCCCAAAAAATCTTGATGGATTGATAGAGATGTAACTATCACAATCCCTCTTTATTTAGAAGTTACATTAAAATTACCAAAATTTAGCGATGGTAAAACATATATACAGATAATTGTGATACATGAATAGAGAAGTTACAAACTGGATAAGTTATATATATTATAATTTCTACATTTTGCAATGATGATATTTATACTTATGTATTTTACAATGATAAATTAAAATCCTAGGATATTTAAGTATGCATTTGTCACAATCCTAGTTTTGTGAGGTACTTCGGACCCGCTTGAGTATTCTAATATTTTATACATGTGTTGGATATATCAAGAAGAAACATACCAAGTAAAAAAATTATGGGTAGACACAGCAATAAATGTTTTAAAATAAATTTAGAAGGTTATCTGCAAATCATTTTTATGTATAGATGACCACGATAAGATACAATGTTCATAGATATATTTTGACCTTATTATGACCATATTTCATAACGATTATGAGTCATTAACAAGTTAAAATATTTTTAAGACCAGAATATAGTACCACTTTGGTAAAAGAATCAAGTTTTTTATATATGACCTTGTCTGTTGCCATTAAGGAAGGTATGGTAGTTTAATAAAATATATCATGATCCTTTTTGTTTAGTTAAAATATAAAATAACTCATTCTTAAGTCAATTCTTTATGAGGGGTTTATTAAAAATTCTACATTAACCTTAACCCTATCGAAAGTTCTATATGAGAGAATTGTACATTTTGGGGATGTTGAGCGCAAACAAAGCCCTACCAGCCTAGAAATAGGGATAAATAGTCTGATATAGTACTAATAGTCCTAATTTAGCATACATTTCATTTTATAACTGTTTAGTTTATGAACATTTACCAATATTATATTTGAGACAATATAGTAAAGACGCTGATATTTAGTTTTGGGGGAAGTAATTAGTGAACACTTGAAATTATAAGAAAAATTAGAAATAATTCATTTAGATTCAAATGATGAGAATCTGATTTATCATATCCCTCAGGAGAATGGTCAATTCTTCCATAAGTAAATTTTCAAATCTTTACTTAAGAATAAATAGTTACATTTGTTCATGAGAAAACATTCTCAAAAAATTATGCAAACTTAGGTTAGTATGCTATTATACAAAGATCCACAAACATAGAGAAGTGAAATATTGTATATTTAGGTTAACCTAATTATTGCCATAATATTTCTAAAATAATATTTAGATATTAATGTTGGAAATGAATAATTCATTTTCAACTTATGTAACACCATAAATATTTCTACAAGAACATTAAGATTCTTTGTTACGAATCAGAAGAATTCACATTAAGATTCCATAACATTATAAAGAGTTATATAAGAACATTAAAAATCTTGTGATATAAAGAGAGAATTTAGTTTAATCTTACATAACATCACATATAATTCCAATTCTCAATTGTGGATTATTATAACAAGAATAAAAAAAAATTGTTGTTAGATATTCTAGTTTAAGTTTTTATTTTTTTTATCTAAATAAAAATACTAGTTGTTGAACCATGCTTAATTCACTATTAATATGATAGAATAATTATGTTATCACAACCCAAAATGTGAGACTATTAATATGATAGAATAATTATGTTAAGACAACCCCAAAATAGAATATTAGTTGAACCTACTAGATTGCATCTAATATAAAAAGTCTAACATTTGAAGAGAAATCTTTATTTTAGTCAAGCGAATAATTATGTTAAGAAAACCATATTACAACTTGTACATTTCATGATTAACCTTCATTAAATAAATATTGAAATCATTTTTTATTAATGGTAAACTTGATATATATTACAATTAAATAACTTTTTTAATTAAGTATGAGATGTTATAAAATTTAATCGTTGCAACGGTATATTAACATGTTTGTAACAATCATATGTAAATTTCATAGAGTCGACAATCTGTAGCAATTAGAAACACGTTTATGATAGTTTAGTTGAAGTGTCTTGTTAATAAAATTCATAACCTATCAAATTTGTAATATATTTTGGTTTAAATATTACATTAGTATAGGATTATGAAATTCATAAGTTTTATGGGAGTGAACACAAATTTAGAGTTATTTGTCGTTAACATATTTATTACCATAAATTATAATGACCTGTTGCATGCCCTCATGAAATTTCTATGAAGAAATTAAGTGTGAGTTTCTTAGATGCGGTGTCTTATGTTTTAGGAACCAAGATTCAGATAATTTCTCTTTATAATTGTATGGGTTAATTGAATTACATACATTTATAGAGATAAGGAAATAGAACTTCGAGGATTGAAATGTAAAGAATAAAACTTGTTATGACAGATTGTAAAATTAGAGGAGGGAATTAAAACTTTGTATATTAGTGAGGGACTAGCATGTTATTATCCTTTTTTGTAACTGTTTCAGTTGGAACTAAGTCTTTGCGTTTCTATATAAAGGTCAAGACTGATCAAATAAAGGGTCTGACGTTTGTAGATAAATCACTTTTAAGACTTGACTTTCTCTCTCTAAAATCTATTTCTCACTCTACATTTTAACTTCTCTCAAATTTGCTTAGACAATCCAAATATTCAACTCACCAAATTGGAAAATTCACTGGGGACTGATCATCGATTGGTTCCTAGTTTATTCGAACGAATTTTCTCTTTTCTCATTTTTGAATATTGAAAAGCAACTTTAATCTTGACGATGAATCCAGAGAACGATCCACTAGTACGAACGGTTGTTAAAACACTAAAAAAACCTGCAAATAGCTGATGATAGACAAAAAGAATCTATCTCGATTCATCAAATCCAATTGGATATAGAGTTGCGAACGAAACAACTTTTGGACAAAATAACAACTCTGAACAAAAAATACAACCAGAGAGAGCAGGAGATTCAGTCAGCTAGGCTGAAATCCAAAGTGAGACAAGTGAATGACCAAAATTACATTGGTAATCAATCTGATCGATCTTTTACTGATCGCCAGATCAGAAGTGAACAAAAAAAGGTGTGGTTCGGACCGCCTAGAGAATTCCATACTTCTGTGAAGGACAGAAAAGATAAACAGAGGTATGTTACAGCAAGTGATGAAGAGATATAAAGCTCTAGATTTGATTTCAAAAGATATCGAGGATCTTTAAAAGAAAAGAATGATCAACCTCCAAAATGTATAAAAGGATACAAAGCTAGAAGGAAAAGTGTATATGGATGCTTGAGGGAGGAAAACTGGTGATACTAAGCCATGTTCGAAGCCTTTGCGAGTATTTTGAGTCATTGGCAATTTTTGGGGGTGATACTATGACTGGTAGCACTGATAGTTCAAGGAAAATGCATATAGTGAGTCTAGCTAATCACATATTAGCAAAGATGTCTATCCATATGTATGGTAAGAGAGACATTCCCTTTATCCTTTTTGATGAAGATGATTTACGGGGTACTGTAGGACCACATGAGGATGCAGTGGTCATTGGGGAAGAGATTGTTGGCGTTGAAATTCAACGCGTTTTGATAGACACTGGGAGTTCAGCGAATTTTCTTTTCAAAATAACTTATGGTAGGATGTGCAACCCTCATCGGATTGTACTATCATCGGGTTTACTATGAGTGACTGCACTAGTAAGTGGGAAATTCGAGAGGGAGATGAGTCTGGGACGGGACCTTTTAAGAAAAAGGTTCATGTGCTTTTTATGGTGGTGGATTTTCCAACAAGCTATAATTCCTTTTTTGGAAGATCTTGGTTATCAAGGATGTATGGCGTTGTGTCAACAGTCCATCAATGTTTTAAGTATGTCGTCAAAAACCGAGTGGGGGTCGTCCGAAGTGACCAAAAGGTTGCACGAGAATGTTATGCCACTGCTCTTCGGATCCGAAGATCTAGGAGTGGTGATAAAATAGATGAATAACAGTTAGGGGGGTTGACCTCGGACCTCGAATAATGGGTTGACGATCCGAGGCAAACCCGTGGTCATTGACAATAAGTGAAGAAATAGAGGAATATGTTTTTTCTGATGGAAGAGTGCTTCGAATAATAACCTTACCGACCCCATTTTACGTCAACAGCTATTACAGATTTTATCTCATAATTTGGATGTTTTCGCTTGGAAAATAGAGCATGTAATAGGAGTACCAATCGAAGTGATTTGCCATAGCCTAACCAATAATCCAAAGGTGAACTTGTTATACAAAAAAGGGGGCATTTTCTTTTGAGAGAGAATAGGCTATTTTATTTTGGACATATAAAGGAATCACGGTATCCTTTATAGATGGTGAACCCGCTAGTGGTCAAGAAGAAGAATGGGAAGTGGAGAATGTGGGTTGATTTTACAAACTTGAAGCAAGTTTTTCCTAAAGATCCGTTTCCCATTCCTCAAATAGACCAGATTAATCCACTTTGGGAAATAAAATATTAACCTTTATGGATGCTTTGCAAGATATAATCAAATTCAGATTGATCTAAAGGATCAAGAGAGTACCACCTTCATCACAGCCCGAGGTTTGCACTTTTACAGAGTTATGCCTTTTGGATTAAAGAATGTTGGGGCTACATACAAGAGATTAATGAATAAGGCATTTGCTAATAAGATCGGAAAAAACATATAGGTATGATGGTTAAAATCTTAACAGACGATGCACACTTGGAAGATTTAGAAAAGACAGCTTTTAATTTAAGGGCAATAAGGCTAAAGTTGAATCCAGAACAGTTTACCTTTGGAGATCTATCATGGAAATATTTGGGTTATGTTATCAGTGAAAAGGGGATAGAAGCTGACCCATAGCACTTAAAAGTTGTAGTATCCATGAAATCGCCTCGAACTATCAAAGAAGTGAAAATCTTGACAAGAAGGTTAGCAGCACTTAATAGATTCATCACCAGATATATTATTTAAACCTCAAAGTGGAGAGCAACGTATTTTGTATATTGCGCTATCTGATTTTGCAATAAGTGCAGTATTGATAAGTGAAGATTCAGGAATTCTGAATCCAATGTACTATGTCAACAAGAGTTTGGTGGCAGCAAAAAAGAGGTATTTGAAGCTAATAACATTGATATTTGAACTTCATTGAGGTTTGAACTTCATTTCCATTGAATAATATTTTACAACGCCCCGACATTTCAGGGAGGATGACTAAGTGTTGAGTAGAAATGGGAGATTGTAACATTAGTTTTTCACCTCGGACCGCGATTAAAGCACAAGCCCTGGAAAAAAAAATTATTGAGTTTTATTCAAGCATATCAGATGAAGATATCAACAAAGATGTTTTGCCAACTAGTTCAATGTGGATTGTTCGAACTGATGGAGGTTCTAGTATTTTAGGATGCAACGCTAGAGTTCAAATGATTGCCCCAACTGGAGAAAACATGCTTCAATCTATTAAATTTGGTTTTTACACATTGAATAATGAAGCTGAGTATGCAGCTGCATTAGCTGGATTGAGGCTTGCAAATATATGTTGAGTTACTTCAGTATGATTAGAGACAGATTCTCAATTAGTAGCAAATCAAGTGTCTGGAGGTTTTCGAAAAGCAAAAAAGGACCACCTAATTTTGTATCTTCAGGATCTTCAAAATCTGGCTCTTCTGTTTGAAGATATGGTTGTTGAGCATATAAACCGAGGGAATAATATAGTCGCTGATTCTTTTGTGACTGTGGCATACTAAGAGGAATATCCTTGTATTTTACAACAGGAGAGCCCATCGATTGCAACTCATTCAGAGCAATGTGAACATATTGAGAAATTATTCCTCACTCTAGACACAGTTCGAGGAGACTGGAGAACTGACATTTTAAAAAAATTTGGTTAGAGGAGAGTTTCCTGAAGATGTGAAATTGCGAAGCAAAATATTTTCCTATGTAGTGTTAGATGGGATTTTGTATAAGAAAGCATTGACTATGCCACTATTGCGATGTTTGAGAAAACAAGAATCACATGAAGTTTTGTCAGAAATACATAATGGAGAAAGTTCAACACATTGTGGGTTCAAGGCATTGACTCGTCGGGTTTTTTTGGCATAGTTTTATTGCATTCGATTATGAACGATGCCAAGAATATAGTTAGAAGCTGTGATACTTGTCAAAGGTTTGCTAACGCTATTCATAAACCATCAGTTCCACTTATGTCCATTACTGAAGCCGTTCCATTTGATAGATGGGGAATAGATTTGGTGGGACCTTTATTGATGGCTTCTGGAGGACGACAAATGATAATTGTTGCAGTGGATTATTTTGCGAAGTGGGTGGAAGCTGACCCATTGTCTGGAAGAAAAGCTAAGGATGTGATTAAGTTCATTGTAAATAATATTTGTTTTCGTTTTGGAGTACCTCGAAGAATTACTACAAACAACAGTCCTCAATTTAAAAATAAAAAATGGCTTCATTTTGTGCTTCAAAACGGATAAAGAAATTTTTTCCCACACCCTTTTATCCCCAAGAAAATAAACAAGTAGAGGTAACGAACGGATCTATTTTAGAAGGTTTGAAAAATAATTTGATAGAAGCTGCAGGAAAATGGCTTAATTATTTGCAAGTGGTGCAATAGGCTTATCCAAAAACCCCTAGGAAAGTACTAAAGAAACTCATTTTGCCTTAGTATATGGAATGAATGTTGTTAGTCCTGTAGAATCTACATTTCCTTCTTTTAGAATATCTCAATACTCCGAAGACCTGAATTATGAAGCTAAAAAAGAAAGTTTGGATTTGGTTGAAGAAAAAAGAGTTCGAGCTCACCTGAACATAATTCATTATCAAACTCTTGTGAGGAGTGGATACAATTCGAGGGTGAAAAGAAGGGAGTTCAAAGTGGGTGATAAAGTGTTAATTAAGGTATTCCTCAATACTAAGGAAAAGAGCCTCAGTACGATGGCCCCGAACTAGGAAGGACCTTATATGGTTGTTGAAAAGATAAAGCCATGCTCTTATCGCCTTTGTGATAATCAGGGGAGGATGCTTCAATATCCTTGGAATATACAGCATCTAAAATTTTATTGGGAGTGACTATTGTATTTTGAAATTGTTTTCTTTGATTAATTAGAACAATGTTTCCTACTTGTTGGCCCAGGGAGGTTTTAATGAGGTGTTATGTACATATTCAAAGCTATCAATAAAATGCATTTTTTGGCCAATGGTTGTTTACAAATACTTGTTTAAACTATTTTGGTAACTGGTCAAAGACTAATCATCTTTAAGGTTGACTAAGATTAGAATATTCCGAAGTTTTGAGTACATATTTTGAAGAAGCAACCATATTCGAAGTGCTACGTTCTTTAAATGCACTATTATATTCAAAGTGTTACGTTCTTTAAACGTACTATTATATTTGAAGTGCTACGTTCTCTAAACGCACTATTAGATTCGAAGTGCTATGTTCTTTAAACACAATCATGTTGTATTTTCACTTCGAATAACTAATATAAAAATAACAGTCAGAGGAAAATATGACTTAAGAAAATAAAAGGATAAACAAAGTCTTTTGTCATTCAATACGATTCGATGAGAACAGTAATTTCTTAGATGCCAATTGAAAAGGCATATATTAAAAACAAAATATTACAATGATTGAATACAGGAACAAAAAAGATATAGTAGAATTACTCGTCTTCGGAGCATTCTTCGGAATTTTCTCATGATTTTTCCTCTTTGAATGAAGAGCTAGGAACATGATCAAAAGCCTCGCTAGGATGCCGTCGATGGGAATTCATCCCCCAAAAGCTGGAAAGGTTAACATTGGGGTATGTGGCATGAATCTCGCGAAGGAGGGTGATGATATTTTGCTCTTCGCCATTTTAATAGCTGCTAGCATGTCTTTTGCACATTCATCCTCAGCAGTGGCGACATCAAGTCGTTTCTCCTCATTGAATTTGGATTTGAGAATAGTCATATCATCTGACAACGTTTTCTTATCTACCTCACTTTTGTCAAGAGAAACTTGAAGATCATTGAATTTCTTCTTCTCTGCAGCTAACTCTTCAGATTCTTGGTCTTGAGTTGATTTATTTTGTTTTGGTGAGAAGTATTGAGATATTCTTTCTCTTTTCAATGCACTTCTCTGAAGTGTTTCTTGAGATGAATGAGTCCTTGGAGAAACTCAGATATAGCCCTTTGAAATCCATGAAATTTCTTTTCCACGAGGCCGTCAAAGATGTCTCTCATACTTTTATCAGCAGCAGCAACATTTTTATAGCGAACCATCTCTTTTGCCATGTATTTTAACTGATTTTGAGAGGATTCTATCTCTTCGGATAATTTTTGTGTTGCAGCATCAAAATCAACAAAATGTTGAAGAGCAGCTAAAACATCTTCGGATGGCTCTTCAGGAGAAATGACCATTGGGCTAGGTCGAGGTATGAGATCAAGAGACGTTGTAGGAATAGAAAATTCAGGAGATGTGGCTTCGAAAGTAGCAAGTGTAGGTGTTTTACCAAGATAATGCAACTGATCTTGAATTTCGTGAACAATTGGATCTTCGACTCCAACAAGTTCTTGAGATTCATTGAAGTTGATAAAGCTGTCATGATCGAAGTGGTCATCGCTTCGATCATTGTCTTTATTATTTTCCCTTTGCTGAGTGTCAACATCTTCAACACTCGCTTCATTTTAGTTTTTCTGACCTGGTTTATTCTCCACAACCACAATGTCTTCACCATCGGACAGCACCTTTTCGACGGTTTCTACAACTTTCTTTTTCATTTTCTTCTAAGGGGTCGTTTTAGTTGTGCCTTTCTTTTTTGACGGGACAACTGTTTTTTTATTTTCGAAGAAGGCTCTCCTTTTACTCCTTCTTCGATGGTGGGGAGGTTAATTTCTGTTTTATTTTCACTTCGAACCTTTTGGCATCGGATCGACTGAAGGTCTAACACCAAATGTGCTAGTTGCCTTTTTATTCTTTTTTTATTTCTTCTTCTTGGGAAGGTGGCTATTCGATCTGTTTCGAATTGGTAAATATACTTTACAATCGCGATGGACTAACCTTCTGACAATGTGTAAAGTATTGGGTTGCTCCATCATATTCTCAGGAGGGAGAGCTCTAAAGCTGATTGGAAATAGACGGCTGTTGAGAAAGTTAATAGGTTGGACAGCTGTGTGGAAAGCATTGTTCCATTTTTTCAGCCCATGCAGCAAGCTCGATAAAGGTATATTTTGTTTTCTCTCGACGAAGTGCGTAGCGCCTCAAAATTTATGTACAGAGCATAGAATTTGATAATAAATAAGGAGAACATCAGTTGAAAATATAATTCAAGTAAATAAGATTGAAGGACTTACGATTACTCCTCCATACGAGGTTCAATTTAGATGGGTTGACTTCAGATATTTCTTTATCGTTCTCCCAAGCTCCTTAGATAAAGACAAATTTTTGTTTCTAAAATCTATCTGCCTCCAGTAAGTCATCGATGATCTTCAAGTCATCATCCAGGGTAAGATAATAAAATGGAAGCATCGGTCCCTTCGACGGTTTGGTCAATGAAATGAAGTCATCGATACATAGTGGAATTTTGAACATAGGAGAAGCTACCATCACCGAACTTCCTTTAGAACTGATTTCCGAAGAAAAATCCATATTTTCATCAACTGAGCCCCCTCGAACTAAAGAAAGGAATATTGGTATTTATCCCATTGAACCCTTGGAACAAATACCACAAGTAATGGAAGAAAATACGGATGATAGTGGTGAATATACCTCTTTAGGGACATCTGGTCAAACGGGGGACACTCAGAAAGTAACACAAGAAAAAAACTAAAAAGATGTCTTGCTCGAATCCGAACCACTTCGTGAGTGCTTTGTTGGGCAAGTTCGGCCTAACTTTACTAAGGTGAGTGTCAAATATATCTTGTCTTTACAAATAATATCATACATTTACTTTCACGAATCCAAACTTGAAGTGATTCAGATAAAATAAGGATTCCCAAAATCAGTCAAAGTGAGGCTGCCCCAACCTGGAGATAATCCGATGGACAGCATGGTTGGAGAGTTGAAAATTTATATCGATGTTCTCAATTGGGACCTTCGG
Source organism: Limnanthes douglasii subsp. nivea (assembly GCA_036936605.1). Taxonomy (NCBI): domain Eukaryota; kingdom Viridiplantae; phylum Streptophyta; class Magnoliopsida; order Brassicales; family Limnanthaceae; genus Limnanthes; species Limnanthes douglasii. Next base: position 89,259,727 of record JAUPFV010000003.1, read on the forward strand.
TTTACTCTGGATAGTGAGGTATTTCCATTTGGTAAAATTATGCCAAAGTCAATTAAGTCACAATACCTGGTTCACACTACTAGCTAGCATCATAGCTTCGAGGCTATCTAAGATTTTGATTCCTATGGAACGACTAGCTGATGTGGTTGGTTTATGTCGTAACGGTCATATCCTCATTTATTATTTTAATATGGGGAATAACTTTAAGGTGGTAAATGATCTTTTAGAAGCTAACATACCTCAGAGGACTCAATATATATTTGTCTGTGGTGTTTGGGAAAATGGAAGAAAAAATCACGTCTAAAGGAAATCTGAATATGCTCACAAGATGCTGGAAAAGCTCACGTAAGTTTTTAAGGATTTCTTTCATTTGCACATTTTGATGTTATTATTTCTTACTTCTGATTTGACTTGTAATGTTCTCGAAGCCCTTTGCACAACATTTGGAATATGAAAAGTTAAATTTTAAACAATTGAATCAATGGGTCACTGAGAAATGGTCAACCGGGTTTCACAACTGCTTTACTCCAAGAAATATGGTGAGAGCCCGCCTATAGAGAACAAATCTGATCCGCGAAATTTCATGGGAACAGTTTACCACTCATCATTGATTCTCTGTAATTTTCAAAAATACTTAGGCAGCTGATGGTAAACTCTATCTACCATCTAGGAATAGGGCTCCCACTCACTGTGACAAGAACAAGAAAAATAAATAGAAAAAAATGGTTTGTCTCAAGTTATTCCAATACTATGGAGTATGGGGACACCTAATGAAATTGATGCAGCTCTGTTGGAAGTTCTCGCAATTACTATTGGAGAGGCTGAGATACCATCATATTCTCAAACTTTCAAGGAGAAAAAAGGACAAATGAGGAATAAAGAGGGTAGTGACAACAGAGAAGTGAAGAAGAAAAATTTAGTTGGTTCGGAGACCATTCTTTGACCCGAAATCCTCCCTTCAACCACTCCCATCAAGGTCCCATCGAGATTCCTCCTGAAATCAATATATCTATCAATCCTCCTTCCCCACTACTTCTCATAGACGACAAAACAACCTTTGGAGGTGAAGACTAAATAGATGACATTTGGAACTTTAACTTTGAAGACTTTGAACGAGCTTTCGCTGAATCTACCGGTCCTGCGAATGTTGTGACATATGATGGAATCTACTTTGAAATGCCTAAAAAGAATGAATAATTGGGATACGTTGCTTTGGGTTATGTAAGACCAATTATTTATTTAAAGAGGCAAGTAAGAGAGCATGTCAAGGAAATCAGTTCTCTTCAAAGTGAAAATCCAAAGCTAAATAATTATGTTGAGGCCTAAAAATATAAGGTTAAAAATCTGAATAAGGAAATGAAAACCATCAATGAGGAGTTGGTTCAAACAAAATCTGACCGTCAGAAAATGTATTCTAACTACAAAAATTTGTAGTCAACTAGCTCCAAAGAAATTGCTTCCTAACAGACTCAGCAAACTAAGGACAAGACTAGCATTCAATACTTGTCTGAAGAGAAGAAAAGGCTTGAGAACCTCCTTAAACAAAAATAAAATTAAAGTATTTCTTTTAAAGCAAAGACTGCTCAAGAAGTAGCCGATTCTGAGGATGCATATGCTAACAAAATGTTGGATTGTCTACAATGGAGGGATGAATCAATTAAATCAGATATGGTGATGTTATTCCATAAGAAGTTCCCCAATTTGTCTCTTAGGGTTCTATGGAGATACGTACCAGCTGAACAGATTCCTTATCACAGTCTGGCTTTAGGTGATAAGTTTAATATTTCTGATGATTCAGAAGAATCTGACTCTAATGAAGAGGATTGTGATGATGAGAATCCAGAATATAAAGAAGAAAGAAAAACCGATGGGAACGAGCCCGAAGTTTTATATGTTTTAATATGTATTTTTTATACAAGTTTTTGAAGTGAACTCCTTGGTACGCACAAGGTATTTTGTTGTGTTTAGATCGGATTATTTTGTATAAGATCTTTGTCTGACCAAAGTCATTTTGTAACTCAACTTTGGATTTTATTATAATTCCAAACTACAATATATTTTCACCTTCATTCATATCCAACCTTAACCAAGCACGCTTTATTCAAAGATAACCAAAACATGGAATAAATGAGCCACGTGAAGGTAATCCTGTTGAAGGCAATAAAATATAACCCAACCAATTCATTCGAAGGTAATCCATTTGAAGAAAATAAGAGATAATCCAACAAAGCTATTTGAAGGTAATCCACTCGATTCGATGGCAATAAGAGATAATCCAACCAAAACTTTCGAAGGTAATCCATTCAAAAGCAATAAGATATATAGTAAAAACACTTGTTTAAAGGTAAAACATGATAGATTAATTGTGATCCGTACACCTCATTAAAACTTCCCCGCCCCAATAGGGTAGGAAAGAGTCCCCCCCCCCTCTAATATTTACATTGGATTATAACAAATGAAATATTTACAAGATAAGCCTACTCTAAATATAACCTTAGATGCTCAACATTCCATGGGTGTTTCAAAAGATTGCCTTCTTGGTCTAGGAGCTTGTATGTTCCTTGCTTGATCATTCCATACACAGTGTACGGTCCTTCCTAGTTCGGAGCTAGATTTCCGACCTTTCTTTCCTTTGTAGATAAAAGTACTTTTCTCAAAACTTTATCTCTCACTTGAAAATATCTTTTTCCGACTTTGGATGCAAACCTGTTGCTCATCAGGCCTTGGTAGTCAACGATTCTCTTATGATATTTTATTTTTCTTTCCTTAATCAAATCCAACTGAGCATTTACTGCAACCTCATTATTTTCTTCGAAATAGTTTTGAACTCTGAAATAATAAAGAGTAGCTTCTATATGTGTAATTTCATCCATTACTTAAACTAAAACAAATAGAGACTCTAGAGTAGTTGTATGTGGAGTAGTTCGATAGGCCCATAATACTTCTTCTAGATAATTTTGTCTAGTTCTGAGCTGCTCTCTCTAAGTTCTTCTTCAAGCCCATTAAAATTGTTTGATTTTCCACTTTAACTTATCGATTTGCTTGAGGATGAATAGAAAAAGAGAAACAATAATGAATTCCTCTTTATGCATAAAATACTTCCATGTATTTGTTATCGAATTGTGAATCGTTGTCTGTAGTGATACGTCAGGGAATGCAAAATCTACAGCATATGTTAAAAAGAATAAACTTTATTACTACTGTGAAAGTTGTCCTAGGTATTGGTGCAACCATTACCACTTGGAAAAGTAATCGATTACCAAAATGATAGTACGAAATCGCCCAGAAGCCATCGGAAGTGGTCCGACTAAATCAAGTCCCCATCGGTCAAAAGGTACTGTTTTGGACACAGATTCCATTGGGACTTTCGTTACATGGATTGCGTTTCCATACCTTTGACGAGAGTCACATCTTCTCACCAAGTTTTTAGAATCTGCCATAATGGAAGGCCAATTGTATCTTGCCAACAAGACCCTTCTAGTTAAAGCCTTGTAACCATAATGTGGCGATCATTCCCCATCATGTAGTTCTGATAAGACAATTTGAGATTCTTTGAAACCGAGGCAATGCAACAAGGGCCTGTTGGATGACCTTTTATAAAGAACCCCTCTTAAAACCAAAACTCCATGAGCTTTGTATTTCAGTTTTTTCGCATAAGCTTTGTCTTTAGGTAAAAATCTGTTACTGATAAACTCTTGGATATCATTCCTCAAATCTTGAGAGGTCATGGCACATACCTGAAAGTTCTCTTCCATGTCATCCTTCATTTCATAATTTATGACTATAGAAGGACATTCTTATACAAGGATCCAAGGGTACACTTTGGAATAGGCTATAGTGGCCAACAAATCGGCCATTGAATTTTCCGATCTTGGCACATGTCTTACTTTATATGTTTAAAAATGGTTGATATTTATTTTAACACATTTAAGTACTTCACCAAATGATCTTTCTTGGTTTTAGATTGCCTATGTGCTTGATAAATAACTAACTGTGAATCACTTAATAATCAGACCCTTTTGGCACCACATATCTGATCCAATTTAAACCCCATTATTGTTGTCTCATACTCGGATTTGTTGTTGGATGCTCTATAAACAAAATGTATTGTTTGGTACATTGAATCCTAGAAGGGTTAAATTAGGCAAATACCAGTACCACATCTTATTGTACTAGATACACCATCAGTTTGAACCACCTATTCTTTCTCAGGATTACGGGTTTGAGCTTCCTCATTAGGCCTCATGCTTGGCTTTGATTACAGTTCAAGGTGTGAAGTAAATATCATAATCTCCAAGCTCAACTGACCACTTAGTCATTCGTCCTGATATATCTGGTTATTGTAACACATTCTTTAGAGGAAAAGAAGTTCGGATTGTGATGGTGCGCGCTTGAAATATGGCATCTCTTTTTTGACGTTACGACCAATGCCAAAGCTAGTTTTTCCAATTTCAAGTATCCTTTTTCAACTTCCAACAAGGTTTTACTGATATAGTAAACATGGCGAGGATTTTTATCAATTTCTCGTACCAATACTGCACTCACAACATAATCTGACAATTCTAAGTACATATAAAGTCTTTCTCCATCAATAGGTTTGAATAAAGTTTTGAGTGAAGATAGGTGTCGCTTAATTTCAAGAAACGCTTGGTCACCATTTGGGGACCGGTTGAAGTCTTTTGCATTTCTCAAGACTTGGAAAAACTGAGCACACTTATCTAATGATCTTGAAATAAACGTATCCAATATCTGAACTTCTTTAATAGTTTGGGGTGGATCAATGGCTAACAAAGCATTCAATTGGTTTGCGTCTGTTTGGATCTCTTTCTCATTTATAATGTAGCCCGTTTTACCGGATCGAACACCAAAAGTACATTTTCTGGATTTAATTTCAAGTTGATGGCTTCCAGGTTATAAAAAAATTATTGGAGGTCGGATATGTGATCCTCATCTTTTAGGATTTTAAGCATTATATCATCAATATAAACTTCTACATTTCTTCCAACTTGGTTGGAAAATGTTTGATCAACCAATCGTTGATAAGTAGTTCCAGTATTCTTCAACCCAAAAGGCATTACTTTGTAATAACGGAGCCTCATATCCGTGATGAAATTAATGTGATCCTAATCATTTGGATCCATCTGTATCTAATTATATCCTGAAAAAAGCATCCTTGAAGTATAATAACTTATTTCTCGATGTGGAGTCTACCAGCTGATCTATTCGGGGCACTGGAAAAGGATCTTTAGGATAAACTCTATTAAGATCTGTAAAATCAATACACATACCCCACTTCCCATTTTTCTGTGACTAACACCGGATTGGATGTCCAAAGAGGATCATGGGATTATTTAATGGGCCCCACCTTTGTTAACGGATCCAATTCTTGAACTATAGCTTTTGATTTTTATTTAGAAAAAGCTCTCCTTCTTTGCACTACTGGATCCGCAGCGGATCTAACAGACAATTTGTAGTTGATAACACTTGTTGGTACTCCCGTTACATCCTCATTGCACCAAGAAAACACATGTAAATTATTAGATCGAAATAATAACAATTTTTCCTTCAATTCTAAGGATAATTTAGATCCGACCCTAATGTTCTTCCCTTCAGCCAGACTATGAATTTCGACTTGTTTTATTAGGATAACAACACAATGACACTCTTTTGGATCACCTATCTCGTTTGATTCTGTGGAAGACTCTATCAGTTGCAATTTTTTTCCAGCTTTCACTGCTTCCATTGATTTTGGAGAAAGATTAGTGATAAGATTCCTTTTTCCCTTTTGGCTATTTTGGACCATCCCCATTTGACCTCCAACATCATACTTCAAACAGTGATGAGCAGTAAATTCTACTGCATGCATCCTTGATATCCAAGACCTTCCAAATATCGCATTATAATACGTCGGACAATCAACTACCACAAATAAAACTCTTACCATTTTCTTGAATGACATTTTTCCTAGCAAAGCCTCACCTTTAGACTCCCCAATTACACCAGCAGAGTTGTCGGTAAACCTCACTATTATTCTATTTAAACATTGAAGAACCAAAGGATTTTTCATTTGTTTATCGGACGATAAAAATAAAATATTTGTCGAACTTTATGTGTCAATTAAGATCATTTGTATTTCATTTCCTTCAATAGATGTTTCTATCACCACGACATCTTCATGAGGGCTAGCAATTTCCCATAGGTCATCTTTATAAAACCAACAATGAAAGGGTTGTGGTGCTGATAGAGGTGTGTAAATATTTTCCCTTCTGGTTGAGTTGTCAAACTGCTCACATGTATTTTCGTGGAGCAGCTTGATGGTGTCAAAGATCAGATACTTTCATTTTTTTCTCTATTACATCCACTTTATTCCCATATGGATTGGGTTCTAAGTACTCTGAATCCACATAAAATATTTTCAAAATTACCATCGCATTTTCTTGTTTAGATGTTTCTATACCTTGTCTTTGAACATTTGGTTATGTAACCTGGGTTGTACTTGCACAAGGTTGAGCTCGTGTGTTAATTAACCTGTTATCTCCTTGTTATTTAACAAAATCAAATAAGTTCCTACTTGCAAACAATGTTTGCACCTCTTGCTTCAGGGCAATACAATCTTGGGTATCATGGCCCATATCGCTGGGAGATTGAATTGGTGTTGGTCTTCAGAAATGTACAACATTCTTGGTTTTAAAATAAATTATGACTATATTTTCACCTAATTTCGCAAACCATTCAGGCTTAACCCATTAATTTATCATGTCTAAAATATTGGCCCTGATTTGACTGATTATATCTAGGCTGATACGAACCTTGTCCATATTCTTTAGGATAGTAATTGATTGTAGTTTGAGATTGAATACTAACTTGTGAGATACTTTTGGAAACATATTTATTTCGACGTGTTAACCTTGACTTCTAGGTTTCCTCCATTGTGATTTGCTTCCCGACCTAGTTTAGTAATCCTCCCTGAATCATCGCTTTCTTCCGAGTAACTAAATCATCCAAATCTCTTGGCATTAAGCCCTGCCTTAGACAGACAATAGCCACTTGCTCAAAACAATCAGCCAATCCATTCTTTGTATTCACAAAACGGCTGATGTAATCCTTTAAATACTCATTTGGTTCTTGTGAGCAGTGAATTATGGTGTCACCGTTTAATTTGAGCTCTTTACTCCCTACAAACTGCCTTCGGAACACCGTAAAAAACACGTCAAAGTTTTTTATAGATCATTGTGGTAATATATTATACCATCCCAAGGCACTTCCTTAGAAATTTTACGAAAAGGCCTCACATAACAACTTATCATCGTCATTAAAATTCATCATAAAAAATTTAAACTCTCTGAAGTGATTATGAGGATATTGACTTCCATCATATTTATCCATTTTTGAGCTATCAAACCGCCTCGGTAGATGCCCAGAAATAATTTATGAAGACAAAGGTGACTGTCTCCAATTATGACCTTAGCTATACATATGATCCTCATCGGGAGTGGCAAAGATACCGTTTGGACTAAACTGCGAACTGATTGCTTAGCAAATGATCAATACTGTGGTATGTCGACCCTTTCACTATCTTGATAACCTTTGTTTTTCCCTTTGTCATTTCTATCCATTTTTCTTCCCCTCTGAGTCTCTTTTGCTTGATCTTTTCTTAGAATTCTTTTTAGTTAATCTTTCTTTCTTCTTTTAACGGCCATGATCACTACTTAACGAGGAAGAAGAGATGTCACAATCTAGTTATGTGGTTGTGTTTCCAACAGAATCTGACGTGTTCGAAAATTGCTTAGCCCGATGTTCATTTTTTGTTCTTTAACGAGCCTTTGGGGACTGATCACTTTCATCTTGTTTAGGGTTGTTATCAGGCTCATCAAAACCAAAATATCCTAATAGATTCTTCCTTTTTAGCTCTTTTTCAGCCTGTCTTTGGGCTTTCAAAGCTTCAATCTCTGCCCCCTGCTGATCACGATCCTATTGCAAGATATATTTTTCTTATGTATCATGATTTATATGAGACGTGGTAGCATGCTCATTATCACCTCTTATCCCATCATTCTCGATAGGGGGATTAATTTGAATGTCGACATTTATTCCTAAAAGAAATATGAAGCACGATTCACAAGTTAGGTTTTGAATAAAGTTATTCAGGCACCTCACGCTCCCACTATGGTCGCCAATTTGGTGATTGTAAAAACTAATCGGAGGTTAGTTTTGGAACTTATTTAAGTTATTTAGAATTTAATTCAGGGTATAGAGTAAAGAGAGAATAAATGTGCTTGTATTTAATATCTAGAGAGAGAATATCCAACCCATTTAATGTTGTTTATCAAACTAGTTATACTATTTTTGGATCCATGTGCCATTCAAACCGAGTCATACATTTGGGTGAGCCTTGTGAGTCCATTTGGCCCAAAATTAAGTAAACTAGGAACTTAGTTGAGTCACTAGGCATACTAATTACTCACAGTGATTTAGTTTTTAGGCCCGAATTTACCTTCTAAGAAAAATATGAATCTCTTTATCGTTCTCACCTCCAATATAATATGACCATATCAAAATCAATACACATACGTCATTTTCTATTATTTTTTCACAAGTATTGGTTGATATGTGATGTAAGAAGACACATTTATTTTATAAGTTTATCCATGTGCTGCGTTTTATCTTATCTGGTCTTTACGAGATTTGCTTCATGTTTTTTATTGTACATGTCCATTCTATGTCTTCGGGGACTGACAGCATTGTAAGAGAAGATCATCCCATAATGTGAAGTTGTCTATGAATGTATCAGTGTCAGGATCATAAGGAATTGAATCGATGTCAACAAGCAATAAATCATTCTTGAATGAACAAATATCTAAATATACATCAGACTGCGTCCCACACTCCATGTAATTGTGTAGTTTTCTGTAACATTGTTAGTCATATTTTCTAATCTCATTTCTTGCATTCTAGAAATCTTAGCCCGATTACATTTTGAAGAGGAACCTAATATATTTATTTTGATCCGGATTTTAATAAACCGTGTTGTGAAAAATCAATTTCGAATGAAAAATGATTTTAGAATTTTCACAAAACGTTTTCGAATTGAAAACTGTTATAGAAAATACATTTGTAGATAGGATAATTTTAAAAAACGAGGAAAAAAATCAACCTATAACAAAAAAATAGATAAAAACAAAAGAAATGAAAATCGAATAGGTCTGATATTAAACCTATAATAATATTTTCTTTCAAAAATATTGACAAAATTAAAACTTTTGACATATAATTTAATGATAACTTTTTACATCCTCGTATAAATTATAATAATAAAAATTTAATAAATTAAAAAAGTAAATTTAAATGAATATGTTTACAGATCACCTACTATCAAATTTCACGCAAGCGTACCACTTATGTTTTAAAACGTGTATATTTTATATTTATAATTAAAATATTTTGCGGAACAGAATTTTAACATAGTTTATTCTATATAATTAAAACGTCATGTACAATCAATTTTAATAATATTTTAGATATATCATATATATCATAGATCTAGTTGCGTAAATGAATGATCATTTAATATAATATCACATTTTTTTAAAACACTAGATTCGCAGCCCACCTACGGATTTAGTGCTTTAAAATTCTCCGACTTCAAAAGAATTAACGTTATGTTTTGTCATTTTACTTTTTTAGCCGGACCCATAATTTATTATTATGGAGAATGGTAGGTGGCTATATAGTTATGTGGAAGCCTAATATTCAATGTTTTCTAGAAGATATATTCATTTACGGGCCCGAGAAAACTCTTCTTTTTCAGAACTTCAAATAGCGACCTTTCATATTAATATTAATGATTAATGAAGATAAGAGGTAGCTATATATCAACTTTTTTTCTCTGCGGAAAATAATAAATACGGATATACAAATTTTAAAAGCAATTTTTATATAAAAAAAATTAACAACCATTAAAGTGTTTTATGTCTCAAATATAGATGAATCATACAACTAAATTAATTATCCAATCGGATACCAAATTAATAATCAGTAATATTTTTGTACGTTTTATAAAATTTTATGTTTGGAATTTGTAACAAAAGTTTTAGAAGATGTTGGAAGATACAGCAAATCCCAACGAAAGAGAATATGATAAAATTTTAAAGTTATTTTTTTACCGCATATGGCAGACCACCGTACAGAAAACAATTTTAAAGATGACCAAAACCGAAAGAGGAAGATGTCTAATCACTTGCGATATGTAACCACGACGGTCAATCCGAGGACAAGTTAGGGAATTTGAGCTTTTCAGGGTAAGTATCTCACACTAGTTTGGAGAAAGGATAATCAACTAAGATGTGGTTGGTGGATTCAAGGGAGCGCTACATAAGACACGTGGTGAAAATTTTCCATGGATGGCGAGCCAGAAAATGAATGAGTGTGTGTGGTGTGCTTGTTCCAAACTAGACTGGCCCAAGGTACTTGCGCTGCAGACGACGGAATAAAATGATAGGTATTGTTTATCGTAAAGGCGTAACAATTAGGGATCCAAAGCTTAATATCCTCCCTTCTAAAACGGGGAGATTGAAAAGGTTACCAATTTTGAGGAGGTGAGATAGATGAGACATTTTTCCATAGTAGATTTGAGTGGGTCGGTTCTAAGATCTGTGGTTGATGATGTCGGGACCATGCTATTGATGCGCATTTAGCATAATGTATAATACTATGACTGAATCGGTCAACAATAGAGTTGGGAAAGAGCCAATGGTCATATAAAGGGAGGTGAAATTACTGTTACCGATATCGGCCTTGCAGAGCTCGGCGACAATGGTTCTTAAATTGAGAATTTTCTCCACCCTTAACTAAGGGAGGAACCAATCGGGAGATTCCATAGGAATTTGTCTTTCATATTTTTTGTGAGAATCTATTTACACTAAATTGAAGAGGGGTTACCAATTAAAGTGGACCGAATATGGTTAACGGCAGTAACCTGATTCAGGCCCTAAGGTTTAGAATCTCAAAGCCACCCTCAGACGAGAGCAAGATAATCTTGGTCCATGTGACTTTCGAGCCACAGATTTTCATTTCAGACCCCGACCATAAGAATCTACGAAAGAGTTAGGAGAGTTCTTTAAGGACCTGGACAGCCAGGATGAAGACAAATGAACTGTAAACATGTTTGGCGAATAGGAAAACTTAGATGAGTTGTAGTCTACTAGCATATGAGAGATGTTTGGAAGCTCGTGAATTGATTCGACTTGTGATTTTGTGTAAGTGGGGCCTACAGTCATTGTAGAAGATACAATAAGTAATTAACAGGGAGCCCATGTAACAAACAAGAAGGTTACCTTCCTCAAACCCTAAGGAAAAGACGATGGATTGAGTCGGATACCCACAAAAACTAAATATGACTCTTGTTAAGATTGAGCTGGAGGTCCAAGAGGTTGGTGAATTTCTTAAGGACTTCTTTAACAAGGTTTACTGAGCTAGGATTAGCACGAAAAAATCATTAGATCATGTGTAGAGCATAAATTAATAATTTTAAGCTTATGGAACTTCTAGTGAAAGTTAAAAGAATAGTGCTGAATTTTCTCTTTAAGAATGCATAAAATCACATGTATAATCAGAACGAAAAGAAACGGGGATATAGCTCCCCTTGTCGTATGCTTTTTTTACCATGGAAATATCTAAATTTATTTCTATTAGTTCTAATCGAATAAGATAGAGTTAAAGTATACTAGATTATCTAGCCAATCATATAAGTGGGAAGTCCATGACATAAAGGACATTAAGTAGAAGATGCTATCAAACATCGTTGAAGACTTTCATCACATCAATCTTGAAGGCGGTTCGAAGACCCTTCATGTTGGTATGATAACTATATAGAAGCTCTCAAATAAGGAGAATATTTTTGGAGATACTATGGCATGGGACAAAGGCCGATTAGGAGGAGTCAGTCATAGAGGAGAAATAATCTTTGATCATGTTAGTAAGGATCTTAGAGATGACTTTGTAAGTAACATTGCAACAAGCAATGGGTCTGAAGTCGAAAGAGGAAGATGGATTATCCATCTTTAGAATCAGTGAAATAAGACTCTTATTACAGCAAGAGTCCATGGGAAAACCGGAAGAATTAATAGACAACTATGGAAAATTCGAGGCAAATAGTGGCCCAATAGGATTTGAAGAAACTAATGTTGAGGTCGTCGAGCCCTTGCACTTTGTTAATGTCAATACTGAATATAGCTTTTATGATCTCGTCGTCAGTAATAGATCAGATCATGTGGAGATACTCAGTTTGGAGGTGATCAAGTTTCTAATTCTATTTAGGCCAAGGTAATTGGGGAGGTTTTTTACGCCAAAGAGATTAAATAAATGGTACCAAAAATATCACCCATGCTTTTGAAGGAGGAACAAATGACACCCTTTAAGTCATTAATAGACAATTTTATTCTTAAAACATGAGATTTGATACTATTGTGGAAACATTTGGAGTTATAGTCCCCTAATTTAAGCCAAGTCTTGCGAGACTTCTTCTTGAATAACGACTCATAAACATGACTCAAGAAGACATAATTCTTCGAGGCATAAATTTCAGCCTCGACGAGAAAAGGGTTGAATTGGTCATTTTCCAGGTTATATTGGGTTTGAAAGAGGATGGAATGGGCGAAAGAGACGCGATTACTAATGTTACTAAATTATCTTTTATTAAGTGAAGATGGTGAAATTTATAGGCGCTTCAGTTTGAAGAGGATGATGGACATGTTTGAGCCATCTATGAGGAGTTTCCAATTACTAGTGATAATATAGAGATATTCAAGGTGGGATTACTACATATTAAAGAATCAGAATTATTTTTTGACGAAGTAACGTGAGGTACTAAGATATAAAGTGATGGAAGTTTGCTCAGAGGTACGCATATAATAATGGGCTTAAGAGCTTCGAAATAAATCATTTCAATTGATTTTGAAAATGACACGACCAATTCTCGAAGATATGAGGTTACTAGCTTGTTTGTTGAGACCAATATAATTAAAATCTGGTTACACGAAGGTCGTTACTCACTGTTATAGCAAAAGTTACCGAGTTATTTATAGACGAGGTCCATAGGTTCAAATTTCTCGTTCAGTATTTTGTCTTATGTATGAAATTAAAATTGGTAAGAGAATTCCAAATAATACCTTGGGGATGGGAGGAAAAGGCAGAAATATCATGCCAAAAGAGGTAGCAATCAGAGGAGACGTTGAACCTGTAGATAGCAGAGAAGGAGAATGACGTATTAGATGAAACTTAAGTAATGAAGAAATATATGATTGGAGGGGATAAATACCTAAAAGATACTCTAAAATTACTTGGATACCATGAAATCTAATTTCTTACCAATAGGGTGCATACTGTGATTGGGTTTAAAGTGCCAAAAAGGTAGCATAGTGTGTATAATCTTATCAACATTGTTTTTTTCCTTTAGCTTATTATAAGAATACAAGAGTAATATGATTTAAATAATAAATATTCACTAGTGTATTTTTGTCAGACTTTGGTCATTTAGACCTCGTATCTTTCAAGATGAGATAATCATAATGTTAAAAATAAAGGATAATGACTTACTTGGTTTACTGGTTTAGGACCATAGTCCCTGAGTTACTCATGAACAATAGGATCAATGATATATGTCATGGAATGGGTAAGAGGATAGTTGACTTTAGTGGTCGTTTGATCAACATTAGGGATCTCTGAGTATATTTGGACGAGGGAAGAGTTTTCACCATGGGGCTTGACTACTTCGATATGGATAGAAGGGTCAGCATCCTCATCACCATCAAGACTCGTCATAAAGGCATTGTAATTTGAATAGGGAGGTGTATATCTATCATTTGAGGAAACCATCAAGGATTTTGCATTCATGTCGAAGATAGGTTCTTTGACAGGCTGACAAGAAGCAACAAGCAAGTTATCAGAATATGAAAAATCTTGAGGCTCACAATAGTTCACGATGATATGGATGAAATACTTTCACTTGTTACACGTAAGGGTAAACCCTAATACTCAATACAAGTGATGTGTACGTTTTCAGGCATCTGATTAAGAAAACCTCATGAAACTTATCGGTAACATTCATAATAATTCAAATTCTAGCTAAGATCTGACAAACTCTATTCGCGATATAGGTGTCAATATATATGGGGGTGCTAAGGAAATTTTCCAAGATATTTAGTCAATTTTCTCACCATAACCCGTGAAGGATTCCATAAAACTTGAGCCAAGGGGGAATGAACTTTAATAGGGCTTTCACTGTGGAGGCCATAAGCTTCCATCTTTTGAGGAAAATAGGATGACTGTTAAATATACAGGAAGCCATCTCGAGCACTTGGGTGGCATTGTCAGCAGTAGAGAATCGACAAAATAAATTTCTCGATGGAGTTACCTTGCATTTATGTATGCTCAAAATCCTTGTGATGATAGATTAAACGTAATATGATGTCGGTCTCTTACTAAGAAAGTATTTATAAAGATATTTTCCCAATCATATTTATCTCTATTAATGGTTTCAGGGGGATTACAAGCACTCTATCTTTAACATTGAGGTATTTTACTTTCTTAACCATCATTATTGATCTATTATCTTGGTAGGAGTCACACTGCGATGGTTGAAGAGGGATAACAGTAGGGATATTTTGGTGGAATGTATTCGCAAACATGGTGACTAGATGGGGAGCATGTGTACTCATCAGGCGGGGAGGGGTGTTATAAAGTATAATGAGAGTAATGTAAATGGTCAAAGTGTAGAGAGAGTTGGGGCTCTGATGGGTGCCAAGTATGTCTTTGAAAAGAAGGCTTGGGAGATGGTATAACCAAGATTACCTCAAAACCGGTTGATGATTTTACCACGGATTTTTCACTTTGAAAATGACTGAGATAAAATGTTCGTTGAGGTACTTCCTAGATAAAAAAAGGCCCAAATGATGCATGCAGATTTGGGGTAGCAGATGAGCCAGATGTGTGGACGATCGTTGATGGAAATTGAACTGAGCGGTATACTGTGATGCTGAACGGATTATTAGAGAGGATAAAAAAGGTTTGCTGATATCTTAGAGGAGGTGACAATGGGTGTGGTTAAGCTTTACCATGTTGGCTTGGTTAAAGAACATGTTAAAGCAATCATCCACATGACAAATATTAAGCAATGGGCTATGAACAGTGGTGATGGGCCTTAATATCACACTTTGGGCATGCATGAGGGAGACGTTATATGTATCAACAATGGTAGCTAATGCATAAGTTGTAGATGTGGTTGACATGGCTTTACTCTTAGTAGGGTTGGAGCAACTCTAAGGAACTTTAAGGAATGACACGCAACCGTGGGAAAGAGTTCCAGCGGTTCGATGGTATTGGTGACGCTAGAGCTTCCAACGGCAGATGAGATATTCAAAAGAAGGATCACCAAAGAATCCAAATCAGTCAAAGAGAATGGAGTATTGATGGAGGTGGGAGAGAGCCTCCGAATGTTACCACAATAATTATGGTCCAAGCGCAAGAAAATCAACTAAAAATAGATAATGGTCACCTGAAAAAAATAGTGAGATGATCCAACTAGGTGTTAGGTGTACCAGAGTGTTCTTCTGACAGATCTTCTTCATCATTAAGCTATATGCACAAAAGAATGTACAAAAATAGAAATGATATAAATATGTTATACATTAAATTACGCGTCTCCGCTAGCACACGATTGCATGCCTAATCATGTGCATGGAAGTCCTGAATCAAGCTCGATGAGGGTGGAGAGCTTGCATACCCAGATATTGGAAGGCCATACACAGACATTGGGAAGCTTGTATTGACTGAGGCTGATCAACCAGGTGAATAATGTGAGGAACTTGTAGATAGTCTGTTTTTCAAGATACATGGAAGTGTCACATGAGGCATGAGGAAGATAAAAGTCACTGTGCGGAGAAGTTTATCAGTGTGCATGTTGGTCGAAGTATAGGTATTGAAGCATGGAATGAATTTTCTCATCCGATCCGATCTCTTAGAGGAGCCAGAGCTCCTCTTTTTTTACTTAAAACGTTTATATGTGTTAGCCGTAGTGGTATAGCAAAAAATATTGTAGAGAATGTTAAAATATTGTTTTTTGTTAAATTGTTTTCTATAAGAGAACATCGAGATAGAAAAATCAGTTGTAAGTCTTATAAATAAAGGAAGTGAAAGATGGCTCTGATATATGGGACGAGCTCTGACATGGTGACAGTGTTTTGTTAAGAGTCGAGAAAAAACATAAAAATATAAAAGGGGCATATGTAATCATTGTTAGGGTATTATGTGTATTCGCAATAGCAAGATTTGAAAGATCTTGATCCATGTATTAAATGACAAGATAATGAGAGGTTACTGACAAGGAAACTTTTTATTAGAGTGAATTAACCATGTTTCACAAATTCAAAGAGTCTTCTTCAAAAAGGTGGCAAAGAGAGGATCAAAAGATGGGAGGCATGGAAGCACTCTGCGATATGAGAATTCCATTTTCAAACATTTCATCCTACATGTATAATGAGAATTCATGATATCTCTTGTTTCGATTCCATTTCCAAACATTTCAGCCTACATGTATAATGAGAATTCTATTAGGGAAATTTCCAAGGCTCTAAGAAATCCATTATCTATTCGGATACCTTATAAAAACAGGGTCATGTACAATTGTTGCAAGGCATGGATCAAGCTTGATTTCTCTAAGACTTTATTAAGAAAATTTTGGATTAGTTTTGGCAATAATGAAGAAATCTAGCAAGAGGAAACTTATGGAGTCGAACCCAGTTATTTCTCATATTGATATCATATTGGACATAATCAATAGGAATACGAAAAATCTATGAAACTCAATACACCTCAAGAAGAAAATAATCAACAACCTCACATCATTTGTAATACCAAACAACTCAAGCCAAGCATAACGTCTCCCTCTCCTAAGATTTAAAAATCAGAGGACCAAACAAGAATACAAAAAGATCTATCATATCTAAGGTTTGAAGAAGTTAAAAAGAGTAAAATAATCTTTGTCAAAACTCAACAAAGAACAACATTGGATTAAAAGACATAAAACTATGAGATAATATTATGGCAATTAAAAGTCCCAAGGCAACTGGCTTTTATCCTAAAAACAAAAGTTTAAATAATGAATGTTTGGATCTTAAGAAATATACAGTCACAGAAACCTTGAACACTATAGAAACAAAAACCATGGCTCTAGAAAATAATAAACATAATTCTTAAGTTATAGTGACTGAATCCCATACTAAAATAACCTCGGGGAGCCTACCATCCTCACAAGTCTTAAACAAGATAGAAATCAGCAAGGAATTCAAGAAGTTCTTATGTAAAAGAGTTAAGAATCTCAAGTCAGGAATCTTAAAGGTCATATCTCAACAAAAACTTTATTTACTAAAGGCTCTGGAAGGCCCTTAGTCGACTCATTTAAATGACCATCATTATTATAAGTTAGAATGTGAGGGGTCTAGTCTCTTATCTTTTTGAAGAACTTGGGATTCTGGGTAGCTCAATTTACAAATATATATCAGGTAGGAGGACATTAGCAAGGCTAAGTGTTGGAGTGAGAGTTTAGAAAATTATCTAATAAACTCAAGATCTGCTTATTAGAAGCTCTCCTTCAATTTGGGTTCACTTTTTGGCTTGATGAAAAAATTCGAGAAACTTCACAAATTGGGTTACAAGAGTCATCCATCTCTAAAGCTCAGTAACTACAAAATACTCAATTAAATGTTCCAATAAGTCTGGATGGTGACTCTTTTCCAGTAAAGACATTTTTTACTTGAGATCAACGAGAATAAAGATGAATTAATTGAAGATGAGTGAAGATATCAATGAAGTCGTTTGATGAAGCAAAAAATGTAGATAAAACTAAAAGTTGAAATTGAAAATTTTAATAATAGTAGAATAGGAAGAGGAGTTGTGCAACAGCATATAAAACAAAGACGGAATTGGTTAGTGGAGCTTCACAAGAGCCTTATTGAAGCTTGGAGGATAACAATGGAAACTACTGAACGGATTAGGGACCAGATTGATGGACTCGTCAATGATGAAGTAAAAAATTATATGCATAAAACAGTTTTTTATATAGAATTTTGACAATGACACAAGTTTACATATCAGGAGTCAATCCTATTTACTTTATGGATCATTGCCATCCGTGTATTGTTGACGTGGATATCGGGTTATTAGGTATGTTTCTTTAAATGCGATCCATTTAATTCGGCATTCAAAATAGCGATAAATCTATAAATTCAAATAACTGGAGAAGAATATGTCCAACCATAGTGAATCGCAAAACATGTTATAAATACGTTGTGAAACATAGTATCATCAGTTGAGAAATGTGTAACGATTGGTTTTGTAGGGTATTTGTTAGGGTTATTTCACAAATTAATTTTATATCATGATTGCAGAACTGGTATCAATACGGTTGAGAAACTTATTCTGCTAGGATTGATAACTCATGTGTTAGTCATACTTCGCAACTACATTATTTCTCGTTTGTGAAATATAGTGTTATTGTCTTGCGCAACCAAGCATAACTATAAACCATAAGTTTTGTAATACATTTATCAAACGTTTCGCACATGTCTTGGAAATGACTAGGACGCGGTGAAATCTCAACGATATTGTGCCACTACACTCGCGAATAACTTAAGAAATTCATCGGTGTAATAACGAGTTCCTCATATTCCGCCATCTATTTGGTGCATAATATTATACTTATGTTTTTATACTAACTAGTTATATATAATATATCACCACATAGATGACGAATAAAACTAAATATGTCGTCAATGCAACTACGAATTATTTTAGGCCAGTCCACGCATCGGTCTCTTGCTTGATCCATTTATTGTTTTATGTCGTGCTAGAAAGATTAACGTGAGATATTAACTTTACATGCTTGTTCTTATAGTTTCTAACCTAGATCATAAATACAAAAATTGATAATAATTATTGTAAAATATAATATAATATGCGTAAAACCATATATAATTTATATGTGAAACATACATTACGTATAAGGCGAGACATATGAAAAATTATAGAAGTAAAATATGATTTACTTATTTTCCCAGATCGGTGATGAATAAAACTAACTATGTCGCCAATGTAATGATGAATTATTATTGGTCATTTCAATAATCGATCTGTTAGTTTTGTTAGGACCCATATTTGTTTGTCATTATAGCACTATTTATGTGAAATTTTGACTTTAGATGTTTGTTTTTGTTGTTTTCCAACCTAGACCAGGAATTCTTAAATATACATTATTGTTTACGAAATCTAATATAGTATACATGTGAACCCATATTTTATATGTGGAAAATATCGTACGTATTGATAGGATAAATTTTGTATGGAAGGTTATTTGGTAATCTGATAAGAGATAATTATTTTGTGATAGCGAGTAGGGGGATAATAAAGCACCTTAAGTAGTAGTTTAAGTAAATTTTAGAGAGAAAGAGTCTAGAATAAAAAGTAATTATTTCATCTTCAACATAAAAGTCTTCAAAAAGCCTTTTTTATAGACCGGTCCTAATGGGCCTAATAGACCGGTCCTAATGGGCCTAATAGACCGAACAAAGTCCATGGGTCAATCTCTATTTACCCAAGTCCAAGGTCCAAAATCCATTAACCATTAAATAAATAATTTTAATTATATACGTAAAATACATGATGAATTGGTTAAATAACTCACTTATATAAATTGTCCTTCAGATATTTTTGCCTTCATCATGTATGATATAGAATTGAGGAGAATTATATATACAAAATTTAACCTACTTATTTTTTCACATCGGTGATAAATAAAACTAAATATGTCAACACTGCAATGGTGAATTACTATCGGACACTCCAATCAGCGATATTTTGGTGTTTAGGAGTTATCTTTTTTTTTGTTATTTTAGTAAAATTTACATGAAAATATTGATTTTAAATATTTGTTCTTACTGTATTCCAACATAGACAAAGAATACGAAATCCAGGTAATGCATACAAAGTCTAAAGTATTATAAATATGAAATGTTATGCATATTATATGTGAAAAATGAAGTACACATGATGTAAAACAATGGATAAATTATATATGTGAAACCTAATATTATTATTGAAATTATAATTTTCTAGAAACTTTCATGTTGTTTTCTTATTTTATGGGAAAATGTTGTTGAATTTTAACTTTACTAGATTAATAAAAATGAGTTGTGACTCACTAATACTAAAGTTGGATTCGATGATCCTTTGGGTTAAAGAGACCGGTCGAAAAATTGGCTTCATAATTATAGTTGGATTCCACGATCTTGGTTATAAAGGTAAATTCCATAGAGTTTTAAACTAACACGAGAGAAGTGGCTGATATAATAAAGTCTTGGTGGACAAATATCGAAAATGGAAATTGATCGGTAGCGAAAAATAAATTTTACTTTTATATCAGTAAGTCACCCGATTGTCAGAAGTGATAATATGTGGTCATTAAGCATGGTTTATGGCGTACACATCCACGATTTGTTTAAATACTTTCAAGTACATGCGCCTATTTGGAGGTTTAAAAGTCACAAAAAATTAATGTTAGATCATTGATAACACATCCCCGTTATATATTGTATGGCATAAAGGTTACCGATACGAAGAATGCCTCCAATATGCGTAATGTTTACAACTACTAAAAGAACAAAGTTGATTAAAAAAGGTGGTCGTTCGCAAATGCAATATTTTTTGTATAGATTACAAACACACAAATAAATTCAGTGGGATAAGACCATGAATGAAGGATTCAATGTCATAACAGACTTATTTTTTGCACACTCGGTTGAAGTAGATTTATTACGAACATTACACAAATATTACGTTTTACTTAAAGTTCTCATTCGTGACTAAGAAGAAGAAAGATAGCTGTGAGCCTACGAATGAGCTTTGAGATATTCAATAACGATTATGGAAGAAAAATATTATAAGTTGCATTGTGTTATACTAACTGATCATGAACTTGATTTTATATATAGTCTTGATAAAACAAATCCAGTCACGATGCACATCTTATGTGAATGACATATCAAGAAGAATGTACTTGGCCAAACATATAAAATGTTCAACAAAAGAGTAAGGAGTTTGAAATTTTTACAGACACTTGGAGGGTTATGATTTGGTCTACCACCAACATGAACGATAATAAATAAAATATGGGTATTGTTCACGAAAACAAACAAAAGGTTCGATCTTATAAATAAATTTTAGTTCATGTATACACGAACAATATCATGCATTTCGAAAACAGAACGACCAACATATAACATTATCGTTGTTTATAAAAATTTAAATGCGAAACACGGTTTATGTGGTTGTGAAACGAGGCATATGAATGTTTCTCAATTTTTTCCCTAGGAAAAATATTATTGTGAAACGCATTAAATTTGTTATATTGTGAAGGATATTAAATATTTATAAAGTGAAAGGTCTTTCAATACATGTAATACAAATGAAATAATTATGACTTGAAAAAGATATGATAATTCAGGGTTGATGCGCGCGCTAGCCTGCATAAATTCATTGGGTCAAACATGTTAATTTTGAACTGTTTAGGAAAACATCGACGATTTTCTTGCAATGCAACATTCATGTGTAAAAAGAACATTGGAAAGAAGCAACGGTTATGTCTTGCATGATTATAAAATTTACAATTTTTGTTAAGTGGGTTTGTTTTAGAACAGGATTTGAAGATAACATTAGAAACTTATGAGGATTCCCAAAATATTGGAATATAACCATCGATACATGGTTGTTTAAATAAATATACACAAGGGCTTCCATGTACACATAAACTTATAATATTTCAAAAGAACGGTCGTTTGAATCCTTTGCGTATTATAGACCATTAGAAACGATTATCCATCGATCCTTGCGTTAATTTTATGGGATAAAATAGGTTGTCATTTACTAGGAATTTTTAAATACAAAGCTAGGTGTGTTTTCTACGAGTGACAGATTCCATTGACTAAAAACATTTTCATGAATATTTTACCATTCGAGTAATCCTGTGTGCGAGCCCCGGGAGGTTGTTAAACAAATAGGTTGTACTCCTGGTTGGGTTTGGGTTTGAGGTCATGGTAAAGGCATGAAAACCATTATGCAAATTTCTACACAAAGGGATCCTTCTTATTTTGGGCATGTCGAACAAGAGTGGGCCAAATCTCATGCATATAGTGTTAATAATCCTAATTTCGATATACATGTTGAAACTGTTGGTAGCACCGCTAGAACTAAGGTTGAAATTTTTTACACTAACTCAGCTAAGAAACCACCTATAATAAAATGATTGTATATAAAGGTCAAACATCTCCTATAGCATCGTCAGTGGTAGTGAATATCGTTTGAACAAAGCCTATATGGTTGTCAAATGCCAAAATTATCATTTTAAAATTTTATATCATCGTACATGTATCCTTATATTGCCAAGTGACCGACATTTAGTTTGACGGATATTATCAGTTGGATTGTTTGGAAACAAACCTGAATGTAGTAATGTTAGGGAGACATTTATCTCAGAACTTCAAAAGTATAGAGAGTTGTATTTTCAATTTTATGGTGGAAAGTTTGGATATGATAATGAATTAACACGTTTTCTATACTATTGGGTACATGTTTTGCTGAAATATTAGATGAGTTTACCGACAAGCATGTTTTCTATACTAATGAATTATCACTTTTTAATGCATACAAGATTGTCTTGCCCATTTCTAAGGTGCTTTATGTATCTACAACTCAAAGGGACACCCATTTCCGATGGACAACCGAAAGAGATTGTATGTGCATAAGTGATGGGAGATCATTTCATTCATGTACGTCTTGATATTAGTTATTCCATATTTATTTTATTATTTTATTTTGTAGTTTATGTTTATCTTTCAACCATCAACAATTTTATAGGTCAAAATGTGTTGTGGTGGACGTTTATGAACTATATGTACCAGATGGTATAAATATAATCAATACATATCATTCGGTTGGTCATTATCAATATACACAAGAATTGAAATGTTCTAAAAACCTCCAACAGCGATCGATTATTCTCCACAAGTCGAAGATTCAACAAAAGACGAATAATGTTTATTTTGATATTTTGAATCCTTTTTAATTTAGCTGGATGAAAACTAACTATTTGCTAAACCTTTATTTTATCTTTGAGTGAAACCAATAATTATTGTGTTATATTTGTATAGTTTGCTAAATATTTGTGTAACAATATGTAATACAGACAATATACGCGAACCCATTTGTAAAGTGGTTACTTGTATTCAGATAAACGTATTCATACAAAAATTGTGAAACCCATTGTCATCATAAATATATGTAAAAATTTATTTCGCAAGACGTGTGAAACATGATTTAAAAGAGATTTAAAAACAAATATCATGTGTGAAACCCTACTTATACATCGTATGTAAAACCACACATGTATATCATATGTGAAATATACTCAAAGTAACTTGCAAATATAATTGGACACAATATTTACGAAATTAAAGAATATTCATTGTGAAACCGTTACTTTATATTTAAAAATTATATTACGCCAGCTCATGAAAAAATAGTTACAATTCAAAATAAATACTAATATAATATGAACTATAAGTCCTAAGGTTTTTTTTATACCAACATATTTTGTCTGTTCATACTCTCTCTCTCTTCCAAATAGAAGAACCATACCTAGACATCAAACTTTCTCTTTTCTCGCGTATGCTCTTAGAAAATATGTTTTTCAGTTAAGTATCATCAACAAAGTTTTTTTCTATTAAATTTTGAGTTTTTCCCGTTTTTATGTATGTCATCATTTTACGTACCCTAATTTGTACAACATTAGTTTTTCTGATTTATTATATTAATACAACCCTCGTCTAAACCATTTTTTTGTGTAAGAAAACTTGTTAATTGTATTTATAAACTCGATGATGCATGCAAGTTGCTCAATTTCTCATAGGGTATTTTATATATATTAGTTTTTCAGTTATATGTTGATTAACATATCGCAAGTTTAATGCTTTCCAAATTAGTATTTTGTAACCTAGCATAAAAATTTATGTTTAGCGTGTTTAAATTAGTACATATTCGTACATAATAAAACAACATGGATTTGTACGATGATTAACTTTACATACGATAAAAAAAATTTAGTTTCGCATATCATAAACATAATTTATTTCATATATATAATACAATAGTGGTTTCGCATATAATACAAAAATAGTAGTTTCGCTCATAATAAACAACTTTCCTTTCGCTCATTCTATAACATCTTTACGTTGACAATATGGGACAATCTGCCAAATCTATCAGATGATCTGGTAAAAAACAAACCAAATTAGTACATTATTGATCGAGACTGTATATTTTGGAAAACAAGATTCATAGTGTCATAGTAATTAAACAAAATATTAAATGTCCAAGAAACAAACCTTGCTACGATTTTTTTAAAGCATTGTTTGATAAGAGTGTTGTTGGTAAGCTTGTCCAAAAGAAATACTTGGACTCAATAACTGAAGTTATTAAAATGTAAAAAAATTTCAAAAAGCGTTTAAGTTCGATGAAAAGTATGCAAAGTTCACTAAAAATTGGTTTGGTTTATTTTGGGTTCGGGGTAGTTTGGTAAAGTGTTTTGATAAGTTTAAATTATTTAGAGTTTAGTGTAAGGAGTTGTGAGATAATAAAGCAGCCTGCTTGTATTAAAATGTTGATCACCCTCATTAATAAGAGTGGTTGGGGTATTTGTACTCTTAATTTAATGACCCATGGGTTTACCGGGTCAAGTTACGAAACCGGGCAAGTTTAAGGATCTATTAGTCTTTTAAGTAGATTACAAAAATAGCTTAATCAAAAGGTGTTTTACAATTGTCCTGTTTGGATTTTTCAGTGGAGTGTTATGGTCCGAATTACCCCTGTCTGGATTAAGCAGTATGTTGTGTCTGAAGTATCTGAACTCATCAGTAGCCCCTTTTTTAGGCCTCACTAAATACTTTTGGTAGGGCTAAAAAATCTACCAATTCAGTAACAATTTCATCAGATCTGCTCGTGTCGTCCGGACTAACAATTTCACTTTTAACACTGACCCAGTTCAAAATTCGTCAGGGCTGGTTTCTCTTCCCAGAATTCTAAAAGTTTTCTTCTTGGATCGTGGGACACGTGTCAACATTTGGTTTGACCTACCAGCTGTTATTTTTCCTAGATCGGTGCACCCACTAAGTCTAGAAAGTTACATAGGCACTTGATTCTTCACACGTTTGTGCAGCCTTTAATCATTGCAAAAACCCTCTTCAACTTATCCTAGGTAACTGTTACTTTTTTACTGTTATATAAATACTTTTTTACTATTTCATTATCTTCCACACTCAAATCTTTTCTAGAGATACATTCATCTTTACCTCCAAATCGTTCTTGAGAGATTTTATGTTCACAGCCAGAAACACTTTAGTGAAAGGTGGCTGGTTGAATTTGTCAGAGTTAGAGAGAGCGAGGAAGGTTGAAAGAGAGAACCATATCGTCGTCGGCCTCCCAGTTTCTCCAGGTGTGGAAACTAGTGAACCGACTCGAGACGCCGATCAAGGATCATCATCTTCCAAAAACCCTAGGCCCAGACAACTTTCATTCAAACCAAGCCTTTCGCCCCTTCCTTCAGGTTCTTCTGTTCAAGATTCCCAACCTTCTGTACCTAAAGAAAAAACCGTTTTAAGTATCAGAAAACCTTGTCCCTTTATTGCTATGAGTTCTGATACTGAGAAGTCTCTGGAGAAGATAACCCATCACCGGAAAACCCGCCAAACTAAAACCCAACCTACACCTTCACTGTCAAAACCCTCCGGATCGGAGATATCTAATGCAGCTCCACGGGCCAAGCCCTCCGGATCTCAACCTCAACACCTGCCACTAGGCCTTCAGACGCAACAAGTGCTCAACCATTCGAACAACCTTATGTGCAAGAAACTGACCCCCCCCCCCTTCTTCTAAGACAACTGACAAACCTTCCACAATGATGGAAGAGATAATGGAAGACAGCATTGAGGAGGCTCCCTTTGAAACTGAGGCATCAGGGCAAACGGGAGATGCCTCTTCTGATAAAAAGGGCAAGAGCAAACTGCTCCCGTTTATCAGTGGAACGTGGGAGAATGGTAGGAAGATTAAGGCCAACACGAACCCTAGCATGCTGACTAGCAGGTGGAAAAGCACCGGTAATTTCCTATCTTCCTTTTATCTTTCAAGTCTTTTTCTTCTTAAATTATAAGTGTTCAATTTTTGATTGGCTTGTTATTCTTTTTCAGTGCTACCGAAGGAGTTCACCGGGAATTTGGAGGAGGGGGAAACTACCTGTGCAAAACTCAATGCATGGGCTGAGGTCCCATTTGTGGAACAGCACAGGCCGGAGAGACCTCTTGTGAGAAGAGCTAACCACCCTTTCTCTTCTTGACGTGATTCTTAAAAGGAAATAGGCTAAGGATGGCAAATTGTTCTTACCTTCCAGAGCTAAAGCCCCCAGCAAGATGAAGAACAAGAAGAAGAAAGTTGCAGCAGGGTTGGTTCAAGCAGCCACCAAAGGGACTGGTTCGGGGAACCAAGGGGGATTGATGCAGCCCTACTCTAAGGAGTAGAGGTTGATACAGTGAGGGAGGTTGGAGAGTCGCAGAATCCACCAAAGCCTCCCAAGAAGGACAAGAAATAGAGGGATAGCAGTGATGAGAAAGCTGCTAAAAAGAAGAAGGTCACTATGGGTGAAGAAATAATTCTGCGTCCTTCAGAAATCCAACCTCCACCAGCTCCTGCTGATCATACCTTGCAAGAGAAAATCCCAATAGATCTCCAATTCGGAGAGATTGCTGGGGGAGGGAATGATGAAGTACCCTTCAAGATATTGACTTGTATTTCAATGATTCTGAGAATGATGAATTTGCAGGTCCCCACCGTCCCTCCAGTTTTGCCAACATGGTGACCTTCAATGGTAAATCCTTCTCTGCTTCCAGAGAGCAAGATATCCTAAGCCACTCCCTCCTCGGTCATATCCGACGCATACTTGATCTGAAAAGGCAAGTAAAAAGTCAGACCAACCTTATCAACTCCCTTTCCTCTGACAAGTAATCTCTGTCAAGCAGCTTCATAAACGCTCAATAAAGCATAGAGGAATTGAAGAAGGAGATGGAGGCACTGAAGAAGGACAAGGAGGATTCGGAAACTAAGTTAGCCACATTGGAAGCAGCCAAGACTAAGCTCCAAACTAATTATCCTGACTTAGAAAAATACCTCACAACGTTGAAGGAGGAAGTGAAGACCAAGGATGGTTCCATTCAAACCTTAACCAATGAGAAGACTAAGTTAGAGGGCACTGTTTCAGAGATGACCAAAGAGAATGAGGATTTGAAGAGCCAACAGGAGCAAGCTATTCAAGCGGGTATTGATAAATATACCAACGAGGTAATAGACTATTTAGAAAAGAGAGATGATGAGATCAAGTCAGACATGGTGCCGTTGTTCCATGAGACCTTTCCGAAGAGGACATTGGGTCCTCTATAGAAGTATGTGGATTACGAAGAGATTCCATTTCAAGCTCTAGCAGATGGTGACAAACGCAACTACTCTAGTGCAATTGATTCTACTACTGATGACGAAGAAGGAACTGGTGAGAGCTCGAGCGCCGAACTCAAAAGCCCTAAAAAGGTGATTGTGGTAAAGGAACGCCCGAAGGGAATAAGCCCTAAGATTTTATATATTATTTCTTTTAAAACAGTTAAAGTCCTTGGATGGCCAAGGCACATTTTGTATTTTTATTTGGTTATATTCTAAATAAGTCTTTTAAACACCTAAAGTCCTTGGATGGCCTATGCATGTGTTGTTTTCCTGTTCTGTTCAAGTCCGAATAGGTATAATTTATCAAACCTTCTTTTGTTTAATACTTTCCTTTAAATTTTTCATGTCTGATGAGTCCGAAATCAGCATGCTCCCCGGACAGGGAGAGATCAGTCCAAGGCCTCCGGACCGGACCGACCGGACAGATCACATGGACTGGACAGGTCACTTTGAACACTATGACCACAGGACTGTTCGAACTATGACAAAAGTACTAAAAAACCTAAACACTTCTTGACTAAGCTACTTTCTCTCCTACTTAGAGCTCATGGGTCTTTGAACATGACCCGGGTCCATTAAACATGACCCGAAAGCCCATAAGGGCCCAAATATCAGAGTATAAATACCCAACCACCTGCATTAACTATGGGTAATGATAATTAACTGCTACCAAGCTGCTTAATTATCTCTCTACTCTCTAAACACTTAAAACACCCACATACTTCCTTAAAACACCAACTGAAATTACGAGCCTACCCTCATGCGATTATTATCCACACCAAATTGGCGACCACAGCGGAAGCACGAAAATGCCTGAATCAAGCATTCAAAACCAGCTAAGAAAATCTGTCTGTATGAATCCAGGCAATCCAGAAGTACCACCAGCTCTGCTCGAAGTGGTGGGAGATAACAATGAGTACACTATCGAAGAGCGTGATAGGCTCAAAGGTGAAATAGAAACTCTAAGGGCTGAAAAGGCCAAGCTGGGTGTGAAAGAAAAATCCAAAGCATCAGCTGCTCATCACACCGATAACCCCAGGGAGCATGAGTCTTCAAAGACTCATGTGAGCACTAAAAAGACTCATGCCAGTTCTAAAAAGTCTCACCGGTCTAAGCCAGTGGAGAGTTCTGACTCAAGCAGCGATGAGGGTCGAACTAGAAAGAAGCAAAAACACATTAAAAAATATACAAGAAAAAGGGATAGACATGGGAAATTGAAGAAGAATATAGGCAAAGGATCATCTCACAACCGGAGACATGTAGACCGGATGTTGATGGATCCCTTTGCCTTCCACGATGAGCCAGGTATCTTTGCAACTCCCAATGAGGATACTGTGTTCAGTCGTGGCCGGAATTGGAGATAATCTCCATTGTCTTCTAAAATTCTGTCCGGAAACCTCCCTAAGAGGTTTGATAGCACAAAAATAGAGAAGTACGATGGCAGTACTGATCCGGACAACCATCTCGAACAATTTAAGAATTTCATGATGAACTTTGATGATGATGATGATGACAAACTGCTCTGTAGGGCATTCTCCCAGTCATTCACGGGGAGTGCTCTAAAGTGGTACAACAGCCTGCCTCAGGGTTGTATTAAAGATTTCGACACGTTTTGGGTGGCCTTTCGAAGGCAGTTCGCAGGGAGTAAAGAGCTGAAGGGCAATAGAGACACAATAATCCATTGTGCCCAGGAACCAAATGAGTCCTTGAAAGAGTACATAAGTCGTTTTGTGAACACAAAGAATGGGTTGGCTGATTGCTTCGAACAGGTAGCAATAGCATCCCTGAGACAGGGTTTGAATCCACGCAATCTAGCTGATTCAGTGACCAGGAAGAAGGCCGTGACCTGGAGAGGGTTGCTGAATCAGGTTGGCAAACAGATAAACGTCGATGAAACAAAGAAAACCAGGGTGCACAGGCAGGTAAGGTCTACCCCGGTGACACCAAATCCCAATCAGAATCAGTCCGGGAACAAAGCAAGAGAAACTGGACAGGGGCATGGTAGGGCAAAAGCTCAGTCTCAGCCAGCACCTCCTGCTCAAAGTCAACAACCCAGAAACAAGAGAGGGCCATGGGTCCAACCGGAGTGGTTTGCAGAGTTAAAAGAAAGCGTGGCCACTATCTTTGATAAAACAAAGGATGAGGTGCATTTCCGGAGACCGGCAACACTGCAGTCTCCCAGGGAGCATCGCAACAACTCTTTTTGCCAATATCACAATGATATTGGTCATACCACTGATGATTGCATAGCTTTGAAACAAGAAGTTTAGAACTTGATTGAAAGGGGAAAGCTGGGGGCCTATGTGAAAAGAAGAGGGGGTAACAGGCCTGATAACACTCACCGGGTTGGTCCAAGTAATGCCGCTCCGGAGGGAGCCATGGTTATAGTTGAAAGGTTTGACGTGCAATCTGAGTACTTGGATCTTGATCCAACCCGGAACAGAGTAGGTGCAATTGAGGAATGTTCTAGGTCGGTCTCCGGGCTCATTAAATTTTTCGAGTCACTCACAATTTTTGGAGGAGACACTATGACAGCTCCTACTGCTTATTCGAGGAAGAGGCATGTTCATACTTTGGCCTCCCAGCTAGAAGGAGGCATGACATCCTATCAGTCACCAAACTCGTTCCCTTTCATTGTGTTTGATGAAGACGATTTAAGAGACATTGCTGGCCCTCATGAGGATGCTGTTGTCATAGGAGCATCTATAGGGGGCAATGACATAAGACAAATCCTGGTGGATACTGGAAGCTCAGCCAATATCCTTTTCCTAACCACTTACAAGAAGATGAAAAATCCAGCCGTAATTCAGAATTCGGACAGGTCAATCATGGGCTTCACAGGCAGCTCAGCAGATGTGATCGGGGGGTTCGAAGAAGAGGTGCTATTGGGCAAGGGCCCTTTCAAGAAAATGGTCAGAATACTCTTTATTGTGGTGGATTGTCCCACTTGCTATAATGTTATTCTAGGGAGGTCGTGGCTCTCTAGGATGCATGCAGTGGCTTCAACGGTCCACCAGTGCTTGAAGTATGCTGTTCAGGGACAGGTTGGAGTTGTCCGGAGCAGCCAAAAGATTGCAAGAGAATGTTATGCCACTGCCCTGGCTCCTCGAACGCTGGGGGCAGTCCGTATTGATGAACAATAGCAGTTTGAAGGCCTTTCTGGGGGTGAGGGTGAAATTGATGACCCCAGAGAGACCCCCGGAGTGTTGATACCAGTTGAAGAAGTAGAAACGCACTGGTTGGAAGATGGAAAAGTGTCAAAATAGGGTCTAAAATGCCACCTGTTTTGAAAGATCAAATGTTAAAGTTTTTGAAGAACCATCAGCACGTTTTTGCTTGGTGCAATGCTGATGTTACTGGAGTTCCACCAGAAGTGATATCACACCACCTATCCGTCCGGAGAGATGTAGCTCCAGTGGTTCAAAAAAGAAGATCTTTTTCCAAAGAAAAGGGTGATGTTATTGTGCAAGAGGTTGACAGGCTCACAAAGATGGGGCACATCAAGGAGTCTCAATACCCTTTGTGGACTGCCAATCCTGTCTTGGTGAAAAAGAAGAATGGCAAGTGGCGCATGTGCATTGACTTCACAGACCTCAATAGAGCTTGCCCAAAAGACTTGTATCCGGTCCCCCGGATTGATCAGTTAGTAGACTCTACCTCTCGGAACAAGCTGCTTTCATTTATGGATGCTTTCTCCGGATACAATCAGATTCAAGTAGATCCAAGGGATCAAGAGCATACCACATTTGTCACAGACAGAGGTCTTCATTGCTACAAAGTTATGCCCTTTGGTTTGAAAAATGCTGGGGCTACTTATCAGAGGTTAGTCAACAAGGCATTTGCTAATCAAATTGGAAGAAATATGGAGGTATACATTGACGATATGATGGTGAAAAGTGTGGATGAGCAGTTGCACTTGTCCGATCTCCAAGAAACTTTTTCCAACTTGGTGAAAGTGAATCTAAAGTTAAACCCTGAAAAGTGTGTCTTCGGAGTGCAGTCCGGGAAGTTTCTAGGCTATATCATAAGTGAACATGGAATACAACCCGATCCGGACCAGCTGAATGCTCTTTTCCAGATGGAACCTCCTCGAAACATCAAAGAAGTACAGCGGTTAACGGGGAGATTAGCTGCCTTAAACAGATTTATCTCAAGGTCTTCGGATAAATGTGCTCCTTTCTTTCAAACTTTGAAGGGTGCAAAGGGCTTTGATTGGACTCCGCAGTGTGATGAAGCTTTCGATGAGATAAAGAAACACCTGTCCTCCCCCAAAACTTTGTTCAAGCCGATCGATGGGGAGACTCTCTTTGTATACTTGGCAGTTTCAAGTTGTGCCATCAGTGTTGTGCTGGTAAGAGAGTTTGATAGCCATCCCCATCCAGTGTACTACATCAGCAAAAGCTTGATAGATGCAGAGAAGCGTTACTTGAAACTTGAAAAATTGGCATTGGCCTTGGTGATAGCAGCCAGAAATATGAGGTCTTATTTCCAGGCTCATCTCATCATCGTCCGGACTTCTTTTCCTTTGAGGAATGTCCTTCAAAAAGCAGACATTTCGAGCAGAATGACTAAGTGGTCAGTAGAATTGGGGGACTTCGACATAGACTTTGCTCCCCGAACAGCAGTCAAAGCCCAAGCTGTGGCTGATTTTCTGGTCGAATTCCACTCTGACAGATATTTGGAGCAAGCTACTGAAATAAAAGATAAGAAAGTATGGGTCGTCCGAACAGATGGTGGATCTAGCACTATGGGGTGTGGTGCAGGGGTATGTTTGACTTCCCCGTATGGATACAAGATGTACCAGGCTATTTGTTTTGCTTTCAGGGGAATCTAACAACGAGTCCGAATACGAAGCAGCTATAGCTGGGTTAAAATTGGCCTACATTTGTGGGGCTAAGAGGGTCAAGCTGCTAAACGACTCCCAACTGATTATCCACCATGCTCAAGGCCAGTCTGAGGCTAAGAAAGAGCAACTTGTGAAATATTTGCTCCTCCTCAAAAATGAAGCGCTCAAGTTTAAAAGTGTTGTCTATGAACACATTCCCCGGACAGAAAATGAACTGGCAGACTCACTAGCAACCATAGCATATACGGAGTCATATCCATGGATCCATGTGCTTGAAAGCCCCTCCATTCAACTTTGCAAGGGTAAAGAAGAAGAGATTTTTGAAATACAAGCAAAACAACCTCAAGACTGGAGATTTCCTCTCATGCAGTATCTCTCCGATGGTGTTGTGCCTCCGGATAAGTCACAAGCCAGAACATTGAAACACAAGGCTCGTGGTTTCATCATATTGAGAGAAGTGTTATATAATAAGTCTTACAATAAACCTCTCCTACGCTGTTTGGGGGATGAAGAATCACAAATGGTCCTCTCCGAATTACACGATGGCGAGGGGTCAGCCCATTGTGGGTTTAGAGCTTTGATAAGAAGAGTTTTGCTATCTGGTTATTATTGGCCATCAATCATGAAAGATGCTAAGGAGTTGGTAAGAAGGTGTGACCCATGCCAGAGGTACAGCAATGAAATTCATGTACCAGCCATTCCTTTAGAGTCAATTTCTGAGCCTATTCCTTTCGCTCGATGGGGATTGGATTTAGTGGGGCCTCTCCCTGTGGCGTCCGGAGGGCGCAAGACTATAATTGTGGCCATTGACTACTTCTCGAAGTGGATAGAAGCAGCCCCTCTGGCAGGGACAACATCAAAAGCCGTTATAAAATTCATTCTATCCAACATATGTTGCAGATTTGGTGTCCCACAGAAAATAACAACTGACAACGGGCCACAGTTCGACAATAGAGAAATGGAAAGCTTCTGTGCCTCAAGGGGTATACAGTATTGTTTTTCTTCACCTTTCCACCCACAAGCAAATGGGCAGGTTGAAGTGGCTAATAGAACTATACTGTCCAGTTTAAAGAAGAATATGGAAGGGGCTACTGGGAAGTAGCCTAGTTATTTACAAGAGGTCTTGTGGGCCTACCGGACAACACCTAGGGCTGCAACACAAGAGTCACCTTTTGCTTTGGTCTATGGGATGGATGCAGTAGCTCCCATAGAGGCAACTCTCCCCTCTTTTAGTGTTCATAACTTCTCCGAACATGCTAATCAGGTGGCAATCAGAGGCCAACTTGATTTGGTAGAAGAAAGACGAGTTAAAGCTCACCTTAGAGTTGCACACTATCAAGGCTTGATGAGGAGCAGGTTTGCTTCCAAAGTCAAAAGAAGAGATTTCCAACCAGGGGACAAGGTATTAAGGAAGGTCTTCTTGCACACTAAAGAAAAGCTCTTCGGAAAACTGGCCCTAACTTGGGAGGGTCCGTATATGGTTGTTGAAAGAATTAAGCCTGGAACTTATTGGTTGGAAGACAAAGATGGCAGAGTTTTAACTCATCCTTGGAATATTGAGCATCTCTGGATGTACTTGGAATAACACTTGTGTAAATATTTACTTGTTTGAACATCCATGTAAATATTTGGGGGCATACTCTTCCCTCCCCGGTGGCACAGAGAGGTTTTAATGAGGTGACCGGGCTTTTAAATAAGATTCAATGCCTTCTTAAAAAAATTCTAAGTGTTGTTTAAAGTTTTGTTCCTTGTCATACTATACGGACTGAAATATCTAAGGGCTATTTAAACTCTAGCCGGAGAATTTAAACACTCTCACCATGCAACAGCTAAAGGCTACTTAAACTCTGGCTATCAAAACTAAAATGAAAGAAGATGATGGTTGCACAAAACCGAGATATTCATTAAATGAAATAACTTAAACTTGCCTTGGCCTTCCAAGGACTTTTAAATATAGTCAAGATACAACACAAAAAGCCTGTCTGAACAAACACCGGACACCATTACAAAAGAGTTCCTTGGCCTTCCAAGGACTTTAGTCTGGATTAAAAATAAACTAAGTGAACCATAAGTTAAGGTTGAGCCTTTGAGGATGGCTCACCTTCATCCACCTTCTTACCCTTAGGGTCATCTATCCCTTCATCTGTCTTCTTGCCTTTGGGGTCGTCCTTCTCTTCGTCTGGGCTCTCCCCAGTGTGCTCTTCATCAACCGAGGAGCCACTAGAGTAGCCATACCTGTCACCTTCAGCCATCGTGTGGTATGGAAGCTCGTCGGGCTCAACATAAAGCCATAAGTCCCCTAGGTTCCTATCCGGAAATTTTTCATGGAATAGAAGAACCATGTCAGACCTCACCTTCTCAAGCAATAGCTCTTCGCTTTTAATCATCTGGTTGGCATAGGCATTGATCTTGGCATTGATCGTAGCCTCTTGATCCCTTAGCAAAGCGGTTTTCTCCTCGGCAGCCTTGGATGCTGCATTCTCAAGAGCAATCTTGTCAGTAGTCAGGTTGGTGATAATCTTGTCCTTTGTCTTGGTCTCTTCTTTTGAGGCAGTAAGGTCTTTCTCCACACCGGACAGCTTCTCCCGGAGGTCTTTTATGGTTTCCTCTAGGGTGGCAACTTTTGTGGTGCTTTCCACCTGATTCCTCTTCAGCTCCTCGTTTGCTTCCTTTAGCATGTCGGCATTGGCAGTAGCAGTGCGAAGGTCTCCGGACAGTTTTTCCTTCTCAGACTTAAGATATTTGATGGTGTTTGCTTGACCTCGAACTTGTCTCTCCAGTGTAAGTACTTGCTACACATTGCTTAGCAAGCAGTGGGCTATGGTGTCCTTTTCACTAGAGACAATGAAAGTCTTACCATTGAAATTGACAGTGTTAGAGCTGCTCGGAGGAACGTAGGGCCCTGCGAAGTCGTCTCTGGGGAGGTTGAGGAAATATTCGCCAAGTTCACCAAGACCGGTGATGTCTACATCATCCATGTTGAGCTCTCCTCCCTCAACTTCATCAGTATGAAAGTCTCTTGGGATCTCTTCAGCATGTGTTGGGTCAGAAGGGTCAGCGTGGACAGAAGGCTCCGGATCCCGGAGAGTAAGCTCATCACCCTTAGCAGTCTTTTTCTTCTGGGCTGCCCGGTCTGCCCCTTCACTCTCCTACTTGCGATTCCTCTTGGAAGCCCTTGGAGGTCTTGGGAGGTCTGCTTCTTGCCTCTCGGACTCTTGATCCACTACCTGCAAAAGAGCAGCATCAATTTGGCTCTGAGCCGGCCACTCCGGGTCTGTTGGAGCATCCTTCTCAGCATCAGCAGGATTAGCACTGCTCACCACCTTTTTGCCTTTCTTCTTGCCCTTCATTTTGCTTGGGGCTTTGGCGCGGCCTGGCAGGAAGAGTGTCCCATATGCTTCATGGGACCTCTTAAGCACTGTATCCGGAGAAGGTTGGGTGGTGAGCTCCTCCCAAGTCAGGTCTCTCCGACCTGTGGTGTTCCACAGGTGAGACCTTGCCAGATTCCCACTGGTGAAGGCATTGTGGAATCAGTTCCCCCAGTTCTCTGCGGCCCATGCATTAATTTTTCCACAAGTGACCTGTCCGGCCTTCAAGTAATCACCGAACTCCTTAGGCAGTTCTGTTAAAACAAAATAAGGACCAATTAATTTAAATCAACTATGAAAAAGAAGAAGTAGATAAAGATTTAAAGTGGGAAACTTACGGTCACTCCTCCACCTACTTCTGAGGAGGCTTGGGTTCACTCCCGACTTGATCTTCTGTCCGTTTTCCCAGGCGCCACTGACAAACAAAAACTGGCTCCTCCATTTGCTCTCAGACTCCAACAGATCATCAACAGCTTTGAGATCATTCCCCATATTGAAGTGGTAGAAGGGGAATTGGTGATGTTTGCAAAGATTGGCCACTGCTGCAAATTCTTCCATAGGAAGAGGGATCCCGGACAGTCTTGATGCCATAATACATGACATCATAGTATACCAACCGTTGGGGCTCAGCTGGCTCAGACAGAGTTTGACCAGATGAAAATATCTGACAATCTCTGGGTCCAATGGGAATCTGAGTCCCCAATTAAATAACTCCGTGAAGAAGACTAATTCATTCAGCTTGCAATCCATATGAGTTTCAGGATCTATGTGAATCCTTATCTTCACATTTTCAGGGATCTCTCATTTTGTGCGCATTCGACCTAGTTCGGCCGTGTGAATGAAAGCGTACTTGGTCTTCTGTAAGGCCAAGAGATATTTGAGTTCGACCCTGTGAAAACAAGGCCCTACCTTCCCTTCGAGACACTCCGGAAGCTCCGGATGCCTCAAGCACAGTTTTTCTTTGCCCTTAACGTTTTTGGCAGCAACAGTGTTACTAGTCTGACCGGATGGCTCAGACTCAAAAGGTACTTCTTCAACAGAGTCCTCCATCCTCTCCTCCATGATCGTAGGAGGGATATCAGTGGCAGTGGCCCGGGGAGAATTCGAACTTGGCTCTGCCTGGCTTCCGGACTGCTGGTTTTCTATGTTTTCTTGACTTCTAGTCTCAGGCTGGGGCTCTGAGGCAGAAGACTCTCATTGAAGTGCTGGGCTGCTAGCCTCCGGACCGGGTAGTCTTTCCCGGGGAGCTCTGATAGGCACCCCAGACCCAGAAGTGCTATTTTTTGCCCCCGATTTTGAGGGAGTGTTCGTGGAGGCTTGCCCCTTAACCAGCCGTCTTGTCCTCTTAACAACCAGTTTCTCCGGAGAGTGCTTTGTGTCTGATCCCATTGCGAGAAAAGGAGAAGGTTTCCTGAAACTTGTGACTGTAACTCCTGGCTCGACAGTAGGCACTGACTCCTGAACTGAGGAACCATAGACTATGAGGGAGAGAGTGGATTGAAATAATTTTTTGGGCTTAGTACCTTTAGAAGAGGACGAGCCACGATCTGATTATGTAGCAGAGGAGATTGGTCTGTCGACAGGCGAGGTAGGTAACCCTGCTGCGATTCGTTTTTCCTTATCAACTTTTTGTGCCTTCTCCAACTCAGAAAGGTTGAGCCACCCGCCTTTGATCAATGCAGTCCTTGCTGTAAACATAAACTACCAAGAAAATCTTTGTTTTAGAGAGAGAAAGCTCTAAGTAAAAATGCAGAGTAAATATGAAAGAGATAGTAAAACAGTAGAAAGTGAGTTTCAATTTATAGTAAATCTGAGAAAGGAAGTTGATTCCTAGGAGAATTCGAAAAGTTTGGCAATGATTAAAAGACGACGCTGATGTCACCATTTGTAATTAAAGAGGTTTCTTTTCGAAGAAGGTGGGTTCGAAATTCAAGGTGAAAAAACGGCTGGAGCAACCAATCAGAGTGTGACACATGTCCCACGAACTCTGGCAAAAACCGTTTTGAATTCGTGAAGCTTTATCTGTCCGGGTAAACCCATGAATCTGTCCGGACTAAAAACTACTTCTAACATCAGACTGTTTTTCAGGTCTCTGACAAGAATACTTGCTCAAACACCTAAAAAGGGGGCTCCTGATGAGTCCGAATTCAGCATGCTCCCTGGACAGGGACAGATCAGTCCAAGGCCTCCGGACCGGACCGACCGGACAGATCACATGGATCGGACAGGTCACTTTGAACACTATGACCACAGGACTGTTCGAACTATGACAAAAGTACTAAAAAACCTAAACACTTCTTGACTAAGCTACTTGCTCTCCTACTTAGAGCTCATGGGTCTTTGAACATGACCCGGGTCCATTAAACATGACCCGAAAGCCCATAAGGGCCCAAATATCAGAGTATAAATACCCAACCACCTGCATTAACTATGGGTAATGAGAATTAACTACTACCAAGCTGCTTAATTATCTATCTACTCTCTAAACACTTAAAACACCCACATACTTCCTTAAAACACCAACTGAAATTACTAGCCTACCCTCAGGCGATTATTATCCACACCAATGTCTAATGTTTAAGTAGCCCCTAGTATTTCAGAAGTATTAAAGTGAGAGTGTTTAATATCTCTGATGATATGTATTTAATAGTCATCACTTAACAAGGTTTATCTTATCTACTAAAGATTCAAGGTGCTGAACAAGTGATTTTTAATTGAATTGGATTTTAGTAAAACCACTCCGAATGTTTTAAGAAGGCATCATATATTATTGAATAAAACCTCATCGCACAACCAGGGTAGGAAGAGTATGCCCCCTAATATTTAAAATGATATCTAATAAGTAAATATATACACAAAAAAATTATATTAAATATAACCTGAGATGTTCAATATTACATGGGTGCTTCAAAACTCTCCCTTCTTTGTCCTGAAGTCTATATGTCCCAGGTTTAGGTTTTTCAAAGACCTCATAGGGGCCTTCCCAGTTTGGAGCCAACTTACCAAACTGCTTCTCCTTGGTGTGTAAGAAATATTTTCTTAACACCTTATCTCCTGGTTGAAAATATTTTCTCTTGAACTTGGAAGAAAATCTTCTCCTCATCAAACCTTGGTAATGAGCTGTTCTTAAGTGAGCTTTAACCCTTCTTTCTTCTATCAAGTCTAACTGATTCCTAACTGTTATCTCATTAGCTTGTTCGGAATAGTTGTGGACCCTTTGTGAGGGTAGGGTAGCTTTTATGGGGTAATTGCATCCATCCCATACACCAAATCAAAATGAGGCTCTTGTGTAGCAGCCCGAGGAGTAGTTCGGTACGCCCACAATACTTCTTACAAATAGCTTGGCCACTTCCCTGCAGCTCCTTCTATATTCTTTTTTAATCCGGACAAAATAGCCCTGTTGGCAACTTCAACCTGGCCATTTGCTTGGGGATGGAAAGGAGAAGAAAAACAATGCTGAATTCCCCTAGAAGCACAAAAATTCTTCATATCTTTGTTATCAAACTGTGGCCCATTGTTTGTGGTAATATTTTGAGGGATCCCAAATCTGCAACATATATTAGATAAGATAAATTTAATGACAGCCTTCAAAGTGATTTCTACCAAAGGAGCTGCCTCTATCCACTTTGAGAAGTAATCAACAACAACTATAATAGTTCTGCACCCCCCGGATGCCATAGGCAGAGGTCCAATTAAGTCCAATCCCCAACGGGCAAAAGGTACTGGTTCAGAAATAGAGTCCATATGTACTGTTGGCACATGAATTTCATTTCCATACCTTTGACATGGATCATACTTCTTTACCATTTCTTTAGTCTGCCATTATGGATGGCCAATAGTACCCAACCAATAACACTCTCCGGGTTAGTGCCTTGTACCCACAATGTGCTGATCCTTTTCCATCGTATAGTTCGGATAAAACGACTTGAGATTCTTCAACCCTCAAACAACGCAGGAGATATCTACTGAAAGTTTTTTTTATAGAGAACTCCCCTTATGATAAAAAAAAATCACGGGCCTTGTGATTAATTTTTCTTGCCATAGCTTTATCCGGAGGCAAAACCTCATCAAAAATATATTGGAGAAAGGAAAACCTCCAGTCTTTAGGTTGAATCACCTGTATGTTCAAGCTTTCCCCATCTTCCTTGTTTTGGCTTGGTTGTATGGATAGGCCTTCTTGTACGTGAATCCAAGGGTAGGACTCAGAATACGCTATGGTTGCCAAAGAATCTGCCAGTGTATTCTCTGATCTAGGAATATGCTCATAACAAACACTTTTGAAGTTGGCTGCAACCTCGTTCAGGATGAGTAAGTATTTGATCAGTTGCTTCTTCTTGGCCGCAGACTGACCTTGAGCGTGATGGATAAGAAGTTGAGAGTCACTCATCAATCAAACTCTATTAGCCCCACATAAGAAGGCCAAAGTAAGACCAGTTATAGCTGCTTCATAATCAGACTCATTGTTAGAAGCCCTAAACCCAAAGCATATAGTCTGGTACATCTTATCACCCTATGGAGAAGTTAGGAAAATTCCAGCTCCACACCCCATTGTGCTTGAACCACCATTAGTTTGGACTACCCACTATTTCTTGGTTTTCTCTTCTGAAGTTTGTTTGGAGTTCCTGTCTGAATGGAATTCTACCAGGAAATCAGCCACTAATTGAGCTTTGATAGTCATTAGTGGGACAAAATCAATGTCGTAATCGCCCAATTCTACTGACCACTTGGTCATCCTGCTTGATATGTCTGCCTTTTGAAGAACATTCTTCAACGAGAAAGATGTACGGACGATGATGGAATGAGACTGAAAATACGGCCTCATCTTTCTTGCCGCAATCACTAAGGCTAGTGCCAACTTTTCAAGCTTTAAGTACCTCTTCTCAACATCTATTAAACTTTTGATGATGTAGTACACCGGACGAGGGTAATTATCCATTTCTCTTACCAATACTGCACTTATAGTACATTCTGACACAGCCAAGTATACATAGAGTGTTTCTCCCTGAATAGGTTTAAAAAGAGTTTTTGGTGAGGATAAGTGTTTCTTTATTTCAACAAAAGCTTGGGTGCACTGTGGAGACCAACTAAAATCCTTAGCATTCTTCAAGGTTTGGAAAAACGGAGCATATTTGTCCGAAGACCTTGAAATAAAATGATTCAAGGCAGTCAATCTACCAGTGAGCCTCTGGACTTCTTT
Organism: Limnanthes douglasii subsp. nivea; assembly: GCA_036936605.1. Lineage (NCBI taxonomy): Eukaryota > Viridiplantae > Streptophyta > Magnoliopsida > Brassicales > Limnanthaceae > Limnanthes > Limnanthes douglasii. Next base: position 89,300,777 of record JAUPFV010000003.1, read on the forward strand.
AATATTCCGAAGAGGATCCATTTCCAATAGGGCATTTTCAAGCTGATCCGGATTGGGTTGTATTCCTTTCTCACTTATCACATAACCAAAAACAATTCCAGATCGAACCCCAAAGACACATTTTTCTGGATTCAGTTTCAGATTCACAACTGTCAAATTAGCAAATTTTTCTTGAAGATCAATTATATACAAATCCTCCTCCAGGATTTTAACCATCATGCCATCTATGCGTACCTCCATATTTCTACCAATCTGACTAGCGAATGTTTTGTTCACCAACCTCTGATAAGTAGCCCCAGCATTCTTTAACCCAAAAGGTATCACCTTGTAGCAACGGAGACCTCTGTCTGTTATAAAGGTAGTATGATCTTGATCCTTCGGATCCACCGGTATCTGGTTGTACCCAGAGAAAGCATCCTTGAAGGACAACAACTTGTTTCCAGACGTTGAGTCTACCAACTGATCTATCCGGGTACTAGAGAAAGATCTTTTGGGCAAGCTCTGTTGAGGTCAGTGAAATCAATACACATACGCCATTTCCCATTATTTTTCTTGACCAACACCGGATTGGCAGTCCATGAAGGACACTGGGATTCCTTTATGTGTCCCATCTTGGTAAGCCGATCAACCTCTTGGACTATCACATCACCTTTTTCCTTAAAAAAGCTCACTTTTTCTGTACAACAGGTGCAACATCACTCAGGATTGACAACTTGTGTGAGATAAAGCTTGCGAGCACTCCAGTTACATCACCATTGCACCAAAAAATACATTCTGGGTTGTTTAGTAAAAAGAATAACTTCTTTTTCAACTCTGGCGCCATTTTAGAACCAATCTTGATATTTTTACCCTCTGTAAGGGAGTGGGTTTCAATCTCTTCAATCGGTATTATAATACTAGGAGCCTCTCTGGGGTCATCAATCTCACCCTCTCCCTCAGAAGGCTCCAGTAACTGCTAATCTTCATTAATCCGAAGTGCTCCCAAAGTTTTAGGAGTAAGAGCAGTTGCATAGCACTCTCTGGCTATATTCTGACTACTTCGGACAATACCTACTTACCCTTGAACCGTATACTTTAAAAAATGATGGACTGTTGAGGCCACAACATGCATCTGGGAAAGCCAGGACCTCCCAAAAATCACATTATACAATGTGGGGCAATCTACCACAACGAATAGCACCCTCACCATCGTTTTAAAGGGCCTCTCGCCCAACATCACTTTTTCCTTAAATTCTCCAATTACATCCGCAGAGCTCCCTGTGAAGCCTACAATGGTTCTGTTTGAGTGTTGAATAACGGCCAGATTCTTCATCTGATTGTCGAAGCTTAGGAAGAGGATGTTTTCCGAACTGCCTGTGTCTATCAAAATCTGGCTTATATCATTGCCCCCAATAGATGCTCCTATCACCACCGCATCCTCAAAAGGCCCAACAATATTTCTCAAACCATCCTCATCAAAAACTATCAATGGAAAAGGGGTTTGACATTGATGGGAAGACATTTCCCCTTCCAGCTGAATGGTCAAACTGTGCACATGCCTCTTTCTTGATGAAGGAGTAGGTGTTCTCACAGTATCCCCTCCAAAAATGGTGAGTGACTCAAAGAAGTTGATTAGTCCGGACACCGTCCTGGTTTGTTCTATTATGACCCCTACTTTATTCCGAGTTGGATTAGGATCCAGATACTCAGAATCAACATCAAATCTTTCAAGGATCACCATTGCCCCCTCTTGAGCAGATGTTCCCACATTATTTGTAGGGCCCGTCCGAGGAGCATTGTGAGGCCTGTTTCCACTTTTTCTTTTCACATAAGCTCCCAGCTTGACTCTTTCAATAAGATTCTGTACTGATTGTTTCAACGCTATGCAGTCTTGAGTATTATGGCCTATATCATTATGATATTGGCCAAAACAAGTATTTCGGCTTTCTTTGGGAGACTGTAGTGTCGTCGGTTTCTGGTAATGGACTTCATCCTTAGTCTTGTCATATATTGTGGCCACGTTCTCTCTTAACTCTGCAAACCACTCCGGTTGAAGCTAAGGACCTCTTTTATTTCTTGATTGCTTGCTCTGAGACTGATTATAGTTGGATTGAGTTTGTTTAGCTCGGTTGGACCCTTGTCCGGTCTCCTTAGCCTTATATCCGGACTGGTTCTGAGCTGTTGTGGTGGACCTCACTTGACGATGCACCCTGTTTTTCTTGGTTTCTTCCACATTAATATGTTTTCCCACCTGATTCAACAGGCCACCCCAATTCATGGCTTTCTTCGTGGTCACTGAATCTGCCAGGTTCCCAGGGTTCGACCCTTGTCTAAGAGAATAAATTGCCATATGTTCGAAGCAATCTGCCAATCCGTTCTTTGTATTCATGAACTGACTTATGTAGTCCTTTAAGGAATTGTTTGGTTCTTGGGCACAATGGATAATGGTATCTCAATTTCCCTTCACCTCTTTACTTCCAACAAATTACCTTCGGAAGGCAACCCAGAATGTATCAAAATTTCATATACACCCCTGGGGTAAGCTGTTAAACGTTTGGGAGAAGGCTCTGCACAGAAGTTTGTCATCATCATCAAAATTCATCATGAAGTTCTTGAATTTTTCCAGATGGTTGTCCGGATCTTTACTCCCATCATACTTCTCCATTTTGGAGCTGTCAAACCTTTTGAGTAGGTTTCGAGACAGTATCTTGGCAGACAAGGGTGAATGTCTCCGGTTCTTATTACGAATAAAGACTGTGTCTTTATTAGGTGTTGCAAAAATACTTGGTTCGGTCTGAAAAACAAAAGGATCTATCAACAACTGATCAGTATACCTGTGGGATGACCCTTTCCCCAGATACCTTTTAAGCCTCCCATGCATATCCCTCTTTCTTGAATATTTTTTAATTAGCTTTATCTTTTTCCTGGACCTCCCTTCATCACTACTTGATAACAAAGACTCCTCAAGCTCGACCTCATTCGAAGAGCTGCTAGAGGACTCTGAATCTGAACTTTCAACGGGCTTAGACCGATGTGTCTTCTTGGAGCTTGATGAGTACGAATTCAGCATGCTCCCCGAACAAGGGCAAATCGGTCTAGTCTCTCCGAATACCGGACAGGTTACATGGACAGGGATCGAACAGGTCACTTGGACCGGACAGATTTCTATGAACACTATGAACTTAAGGCTGTTTGAACTATGACAAAAGTACTAAAAAACCTAAACACTTCTTGACTAAGCTACTTGCTCTCCTACTTAGAGCTCATGGGTCTTTGAACATGACCCGGGTCCATTAAACATGACCCGAAAGCCCATAAGGGCCCAAACATTACACTATAAATACCCAACCACCCGCATTAACTATGGGTAATGAGAATTAACTGCTACCAAGCTGCTTAATCATCTCGCTACTCTCTACTCTAACTGTTAAACACCCATACACCACTGTTAAACACCCACACACCACCTTAAAACTCCACTTGAAATTAACAGCCTAACCTCAGGCTAATATTATACACACCAAATTGGCGACCACAGTGGGAGGCGACGGTGCCTGAATCAAGCATTCAAAACCAGCAAAGAAAATATGTCCGAATGAATCCGGACAATCCTGAGCTGCCACCAGCTTTGCTCGAAGTGGTGGGAGAGAATGATGAATACACTATCGAAGAGCGTGACAGGTTGAGGGGTGAAATAGAAACTCTGAGGGCAGAAAAGGCCAAGATGGGCGTGAAAGAGAAATCCAAAGCATCAGTTGCTCATCATACCGACAACCCCAGAGAGCCTGAGGCTTCAAAAACTCATGTGAGCACCAAAAAGACACATGCTAGTTCTAAAAAGTCTCACCGGTCCAAGCCTGTGGAGAGTTCTGACTCGAGCTCAGAATCTTCAGATAGCTCTTCGGACAGTGAGGGAAATGAAAAATCCTTGTCCTCTAGCAGCGACGAGGGTCGAACCAGAAAAAAGCAAAAACAGGTTAAGAAATATTCAAGAAAAAGAGACAGACATGGAAGAATGAAAAGGCATATTGGCAAGGGATCATCTCACCACCGGAGGTATACAGACAAGATGCTGATGGATCCCTTTGCTTTCCATGATGAACCAGGTATCTTTGCAACTCCCAATGAGGATACTGTGTTTAGTCGTGGAAGGAATTGGAGGCAGTCTCCACTGTCTTCTAAAATTCTGTCCGGAAACCTCCCCAAGAGGTTTGATAGCACTAAAATAGAGAAGTACGATGGCAGTACTGATCCGGACAATCATCTGGAGCAATTCAAGAACTTCATGATGAACTTTGATGACGATGATAAACTACTCTATAGGGCATTCTCACAATCATTTACGGGGAGTGCTCTAAAATGGTACAACAGCCTGCCTCAGGGTTGTATTAAAGATTTTGATACGTTTTGGGTGGCCTTTCGAAGGCAGTTCGTAGGGAGTAAGGAGCTGAAGGGAAATGGAGACACTATTATCCATTGTTCCCAAGATCCAAATGAGTCCTTGAAAGAGTACATAAGCCGTTTTGTGAACACAAAGAATGGGTTGGCTGATTGCTTCGAACAGGTGGCAATAGCATCCCTAAGGCAAGGTTTGAACCCAGGCAATTTGGTTGATTCAGTGACCAGAAAGAAGGCCATGACCTGGGGAGGGTTGCTAAATCAGGTTGGCAAACAAATAAACGTTGATGAAACAAAGAAAACCAGGGTGCACAGACAGGTGAAGTCCACCCCAGTGGCACCAACTCCAAATCAACATCAGTCCGGGAACAAAGCGAGAGAAACCGGACAGGGGCATGGTAGGGCAAAAGCTCAGTCTCAACCAGCAGCTCCTGCTCAGAGTCAACAATCCAGAAATAAGAGAGGGCCATGGGTCCAACCGGAGTGGTTCGCATAACTTAAAGAGAGTGTGGCCACCATTTTCGATAAAACAAAAGATGAGGTGCATTACCGGAGACCGGCAACCTTGCAGTCTCCCAGAGAGCATCGTAACAACTCCTTTTGCCAATATCACAATGATATTGGCCATACCACCGATGACTGCATAGCATTAAAACAAGAAGTTCAAAATTTGATTGAGAGGGGGAAGTTGGGTGCATACGTTAAAAGAAGAGGAGGCAACAGGCCTGACAACACTTACCGGGTTGGTCCAAGTAATGCTGCCCCGGAGGGGGCTATGGTTATAGTTGAAAGGTTTGATGTGGAATCTGAATACTTGGATCCTGATCCAACTCGAAACAGAGTGGGTGCTATTGAGGAATGTTCTAGATCGGTCTCCGGGCTCATTAAGTTTTTTGAGTCGCTTACAATTTTCGGAGGGGACACTATGACAGCTCCTACCGGCTTCTTCGAGAAAGAGGCACGTTCATAATTTAGCCTCCCAGCTAGAAGGAGGCATGACATCTTATCAGTCACCGAACTCATTCCCCTTCATTGTCTTTGATGAAGATGATTTGAGAGACATTGCTGGCCCTCATGAGGATGTTGTTGTCATAGGAGCATCTATAGGGGGCAATGAAATAAGGCGAATCCTGGTGGATACTGGAAGCTCAGCCAATATCCTTTTCCTAACCACTTACAAGAAAATGAAAAATCCGGCTGTAATTCAAAAGTCGGACAGGTCAATCGTGGGCTTCACAGGCAGCTCAGCCGATGTGATCGGAGAGTTCGAAGAAGAGGTGTTATTGGGCAAGGGCCCTTTCAAGAAAATGGTTAGAATACTCTTTATTGTGGTGGATTGTCCCACTTGCTATAATGCTATTCTAGGGAGGTCTTGGCTCTCTAGGATGCATGTAGTGGCTTCAACAGTCCATCACTGCTTAAAGTATGTTGTTCAGGGACAGGTTGGGGTTGTCCGGAGCAGCCAAAAGATTGCAAGAGAATGCTATGCCACTGCCTTGGCTCCTCAAACGCTGGGGGTAGTCCGTATTAATGATCAATAGCAGTTTGAGGGCCTTTCTGGGGGTGAGGGTGAAATTGATGACCCCAGAGAGACCCCTGGAGTGTTGATACCAATTGAAGAGGTTGAAACGCACTGTTTGGAAGAAGGTAAGAGTGTCAAGATAGGGTCCAAGATGCCACCAATGTTGAAAAAAGAAATGTTTAAATTTTTGAAAGACCATCAGTACGTTTTCGCATGGTGCAATGCTGATGTTACTGGAGTTCCATCAGAAGTGATATCCCATCACCTATCTGTCCGGAGAGATGTAGCACCAGTGGTTCAAAAGAGAAGAGTTTTCTCAAAAGAAAAGGCTGATGTCATTATACAAGAGGTTGACAGACTCGTAAAGATGGGGCACATTAAAGAATCTCAATACCCTTTGTGGACTGCCAATCCTGTCCTAGTAAAAATAAAAATGGCAAGTGGCGCATGTGCATTGACTTCACAGATCTCAATAGAGCTTGCCCAAAAGATTTGTATCTGGTCCCCCAGATAGATCAGTTAGTAGACTCTACCTCTGGGAACAAGCTGCTTTCCTTTATGGATGCCTTCTCCGGGTACAATCAGATTCAAGTAGATCCAAAAGATCAAGAGCATACCACGTTTGTCACTGACAGGGGTCTACATTGCTACAAGGTGATGCCATTTGGTTTGAAAAATGCTGGGGCTACTTATCAGAGGTTAGTCAACTAGGCATTTGCTGACCTAATTGGAAGAAATATGGAAGTATACATTGACGATATGATGGTGAAAAGTGTGGATGAGCAGTTGCACTTATCCGATCTCCAAGAAACTTTTGCCAACTTGGCAAAAGTGAATTTGAAATTAAACCCTGAAAAATGTGTGTTCGGAGTGCAGTCCGGGAAATTCTTAGGGTATATCATAAGTGAACATGGGATACAGCCCGATCCGGACCAGCTCAATGCTCTATTCCAGATGGAGCCTCCACAAAATATTAAAGAAGTGCAGCGCTTGACGGGGAGATTAGATGCCTTAAACAGATTCATCTCGAGGTCTTCGGACAGGTGTGCACCTTTCTTTCAAACTTTGAAGGGTGCAAAGGGATTCGAGTGGACCCCACAGTGTGATGAGGCTTTCAATGAAATCAAGAAACACTTGTCCTCCCCCAAAACTTTGTTCAAACCAGTTGATGGGGAGACTCTCTTCATATATTTGGCAATTTCAAGTTGTGCCATCAGTGCTGTGCTGGTAAGAGAGGTCGATGGACATCCCCACCCAGTGTATTACATCAGCAAAAGCTTGATAGATGCTGAAAGGTGTTACTTAAAACTTGAAAAATTGGCATTAGCCCTGGTGATAGCTGCAAGAAAGATGAGGCCTTATTTCCAGGCTCATCCTATCATTGTCCGGACCTCTTTTCCCTTAAAGAATGTACTTCAGAAAGCATACATTTCGAGCAGAATGACTAAGTGGTCAGTGGAGTTAGGGGACTTCGATATAGACTTTGCTCCCCGGACAGCAGTCAAAGCCCAAGTTGTGGCTGATTTTCTGGTTGAATTCCACTCCGATAGGGATTCAGAGCAAGCTACTGATATAAAAGATAAGAAAATGTGGATCGTCCGAACAGACAGTGGATCTAGCACTATGGGATGCGGTGCAGGAATATGTTTAACTTCCCCATATGGGGACAGCATGTATCAGGCTATTTGTTTTGCTTTCAGGGCATCTAATAACGAGTCTGAATACGAAGCAGCTATAGCTGGGTTAAAGTTAGCCTACATCTGTGGGGCTAAGAGGGTCAAGATGCTAAGTGACTCCCAATTGCTTGTCCACCATGCCTTACGCCAATCTGAGGCTAGAAAGGAGCAACTTGTAAAGTATTTACTCATCCTCAAAAATGAAGCATTAAAATTTAAAGCTGTTGTCTATGAGCACATTCCTCGGGCAGAAAATGAGCTAGCAGACTCATTAGCAACTATAGCATATACGGAGTCATACCCATGGATCCATGTGCTTGAAATCCCTTCTATTCAACTTGGTAAGGGTAAAGAAGAGGAAATTTTTGAAATACAAGTAAAACAACCTCAAGACTGGAGGTTTCCTCTCTTACAATATCTCTCCGATGGTGTTGTGCCTCCAGATAAGTCACAAGCCAGAACATTGAAACACAAAGCTCGTGGTTTCATCATATTGAGAGAAGTGTTGTACAAAAAATCCTACAGTAACCTCTCCTGCGTTGTTTGGGGGATAACGAATCACAAGTAGTCCTCTCTGAATTGCATGATGGTGAGGGATCAGTCCATTGTGGATTTAGAGCTTTAACAAGAAGAGTATTACTCTCCGGATATTATTGGCCATCAATTATGAAAGATGCTAAGGAACTGGTGAGGAGGTGTGACCCATGCCAGAGGTACAGCAATGAAATTCATGTACCAGCCATTCCTTTGGAGTCAATTTCTGAGCCCATCCCTTTTGCTCGATGGGGGTTGGACTTGGTAGGGCCTCTCTCTGTGGCGTTCGGAGGGCGTAAAACTATAATTGTGGCCATTGACTACTTCTCAAAGTGGATAGAAGCAGCTCCCCTGGCAGGGACAACATCAAAAGCTGTCATAAAATTCATTATATCCAACATATGTTGCAGATTTGGTGTCCCACAGAAAATAACAACAGACAATGGGCCGCGGTTTGACAATAGAGAAATGGAAAGCTTCTGTGCCTCAAGGGGTATACATCATTATTTTTCTTCACCTTTCCACCCACAAGCCAATGGGCAAGTTGAAGTGGCTAATAGAACTATACTGTCCGGTTTAAAAAAGAATCTGGAAGGGGCTGCTGGGAAGTGGCCTAGTTATCTACAAGAAGTCTTGTGGGCCTACCGGACAACACCTGGGGCTACAACACAAGAATCACCCTTCGTCTTGGTCTATGGAATGGATGCAGTAGCCCCCATAGAGAAGACACTCCCTTCCTTTCGTGTTCACAACTTCTCCGGACACGCTAATGAGATGGCAATCAGAAATCAACTTGATTTGATAGAAGAAAGACGGGTTAAAGCTCGCCTTAGAGTTGCACACTATCAGGACTTGATGAGAAGCAGGTTTGCTTCTAAAGTTAAAAGAAGAGATTTCCAACCAGGGGACAAAGTATTAAGGAAGGTCTTCTTACATACTAAAGAAAAGCTCTTCGGAAAGCTGGCCCCAACCTGGGAGGGTCCGTATATTGTGGTTGAAAGAATCAAGCCTGGAACTTATTGGTTGGAAAACAAAGATGGCAGGGTTCTAACGCATCCTTGGAATATTGAGCATCTTCGGATGTACTTGGAATAACACTTGTGTAAATATTTACTTGTTTGAACTTCCATGTAAATATTTGGGGGCATACTCTTTCCTCCTTGGTGGCTCGGGGAGGTTTTAATGAGGAGTCCAGATGGTTGAATAAAATTCGATGCCTTCTTCAAAATTTTCTAAGTATTTTCAAAGTTCTATCTCTTGTTATACTACCCGGACTGAAAGATCTAAGGGCTATTTAAACTCTAGCTAGAGAATTTAAACACTCTCACAATGCAATAACTAAAAACTACTTAAACTCTAGCTGTCTAAACTAAAACAAACAATGAAAGAAGATGATGGTTGTGCAAAACAGAAATATTCATTGAACAACTTAAAATTGCCTTGGCCTTCCAAGGACTTTCGAATAAGTCAGGATACAGCACAAAAAACATGTCCGAACAAATACCGGACACCACTACAAAAAGAGTGCCTTGGCTTTCCAAGGACTTTAGTTTGAATAAAAGATAAACCAAGTAAACCATAAATTAAGATTGAGCCTTTGAAGATGGCTCCCCTTCATCTGCTTTCTTACCCTTAGAGTCGCTCCCCCCTTCGACTACCTTCTTGCCTTTGGGATCATTCTCCTCTTCGCCTGGGTTCTCTCCGGTCCTCTCTTCATCATCAGATGAAGACCCACTGGAAATTCCATCCTATTCGACCATTGTATAATATGGAAGGTCATCATCATCCACATAGAGCCATAAGTCCCCAGGGTCCTCTTCGGAAATTTTTCATGAAAAAGGAGAACCATATCAGACTTCACCCTTTGAAGCAATAACTCTTCGCTTTTAATCATCTCACTGGCGTAGGCATTGATCTTGGCGTTGATTGTAGCCTCTTGATCCCTTAACAAAGCAGTTTTCTCCTCAGCAGCCCTGGTCACTGCATTCTCAAGAGCGATCTTGTCAGTGGTCAGGTTGGTGATAATCTTCTCCTTGGCAGTGGTCTCTCCCTTTGAGACACTAAGGTCTTTCTCCATACCGGATAGCTTCTCCCGGAGATCTCTTATGGTTTCTTCTAGGGTGGCAATTTTGTGTTGCTTTCATCTTGATTCCTCTTCAGCTCCTCATTTGCTTCCTTAAGCAAATCAGCATTTGCAGTAGCAGTGCGAAGGTCTTCGGACAGCTTTTCCTTCTCAGACTTGAGGTCTTTGATGATGTCTGCTTGACCCCGGACTTGTCTTTCCAGCGTGAGTACTGGTTGCACATTGTTAAGCAAAGAGTGGGCTATGGTGTCCTTTTCACTAGAAACAATGAAAGTCTTACCATTGAAGTTGACCGTATTGGAGCTGCTCAGAGGGATGTAAGGCCCTGCAAACTCGTCTCTGGGGAGGCCAAGGAAGTACTCACCAAGCCCAGCCAGACCAGTGATGTCCACTTCATCGAGGTTGAGTTCTCCCCCCTCTACCTCATCGGTATGAAAGTCCCTTGGGATCTCTTCGGCCAGCGTTGGGTCAGAGGGGTCAGTGGGGAAAGAGGGCTCCGGATCCCGGAGAGCAAGCTCATCTCCTTGTGAAGTCTTTTTCTTCTTGGCTTCCCGGTCAGCGCCTTCACCTGCTTGCTTGCGAGTCCTCTTGGGAGCCCTTGGAGGTTTTGGAAGGTCTGCTTCCTGTCTTTCGGTCTCTTGCTCCACCACTTGCAAGAGAGCTGCATCAATTAGACTATGGGCCGGCCCCTCTGGGTCTGTTGGAGCATCCTTCTCAGCATCACTTGCTCCCTTTTTGCCTCTCTTCTTGCCCTTCATTTTGCTTGGGGCTTTGGCCCGGGTAGGTAGGAAGAGTGTCCCATCTAGTTCGTGGGACCTTCTAAGCACAATGTCTTCAGGAGGCTGGGTGGAGAGCTCTTCCCAGGTTAGGTCTCTCCGACCTGTGGTGTTCCATAGGTGAGACCTTGCCAGATTTCCAAGGGTGAAGGCTTTATGGAATCGATTCTCCCAGTTCTCTGCGGCCCAAGCATTGATTTTGCCACAGGTAACCTGTCCGGCCTTCAAATAATCCCCGAACTCCTTTGGCAGCTCTGTTAGAACAAAAGAGAGACTAGTTAATTTAAACTAACTTAAAAAAAAGAAATGGACAGAGATTTAAAGTAAGAACCTTACGGTCACTCCTCCACCTACTCCTAAGGAGGCTTGGGTTCTCTCCGGCCTTGATCTTCTTGCCGTTTTCCCAAGCGTCACTGACAAACAAAAATTGGCTCCTCCATTTGCTCTCTGACTCCAAGAGATCATCAACAGCCTTGAGATCGTTCCCCATATTGAAATGGTAGAAGGGGAATTGGTGATGCTTGCAAAGGTTGGCCACTGCTGCGAACTCTTCCATAGGAAGAGGAATCCCGGACAGCCTAGATGCCATGATACATGACATCAAAATATACCAGCCATTGGGGCTCAGCTGGCTCGGGCAGAGCTTCACCAGGTGGAAGTATCGAACGATCTCCGGGTCCAGTGGGAACCTGAGTCCCCAATTAAATAGCTCTGTAAAAAAAACTATTTCGTTCCTCTTGCAATCCATAGGGGTCTCCGGATCTATGGGGATCCTTATCTTTACATTTTCTGGGATCCCCCATTTTGTGCGCATTCGACCCAGGTCAGAAGTATCGATGAATGCATACTTGGTCTTCTGTAAGGCCAAGAGATATTTGAGCTCAACTCTGTCGAAACACGGCCCCACCTTCTCTTCAAGGCACTCCGGCAGGTCCGGATGCCTCAAGTACAGTTTTTCCTTGCCTTTTTTGGCAGCAGCAGCATTTTCAGTCTGGCCGGAGGACTCAGACTCAAAAGGGACCTCTTCAGCAGAGTCCTCCATTCTTTCCTCCATAATTGTTGGGGGAATGTCTGTGGTAGTGGTCCGGGGAGGGTTAAAGCTTGGCTCAGCCTGGCTTCCGGACTGCTGGCCTTCTGTGTTTCTTTGACTTCTCATCTCAAGCTGGGCCTCGGAGGCAGAAGTCTCTCTTAGAGGTACTGGACTGCTGGCCTCCGGACCAGAGGGCCTTTCCCGGGGAGCTCTGATGGGCACTCCAGACCCAGGACTACTGTTTTTTGCCCCCGATTTGGAGGGAGTATTCTTGGAAGCTAGCCCTTTGACTAGCCGGCTTGACCTTTTAACCACCAGCTTCTCTGGAGAGTGCACTGTGTCAGACCCCATTGCAATAAAAGGCGAAGTTTTCCTAACGCTTGTGACTGTAATTCCTGGCTCAACAGCAGGTACTGACTCCTGAACTGAGGAACCATAGACTATGGGCGAAAGAGTGGATTGGAAAAGTTTTTTGGGCTTAGTACTTTTGGAGGAGGATGAACCTCGATCTGACTCTGTAACGGAGGCAACTGGTCTATCAACAGGTGACGATGGTAGCCCTGCTGTTATTCGTCTCTCCTTCTCAACTTTTTGTGCTCTCTCCAACTCTAAAAAATTGAGCCACCCACCTTTGATCAGTGTTGTTCTTGCTGTAAACATAAACTACCCAGAAAACCTTTGCTTTAGAGAGAGAAAGCTCTGAGTAAATTTGCAGAGTAAAGGTGAAAGAGATGGTAAAATAGTGGAAAATGAGTTTGAATTTATAGTAAATCTGAGAAGAAGAGTTGATTCCTAGGAGAATTCGAAAAGTTTGGCAATGATTAAAAGACGGCGCTGATGTCACTACTTGTAATTAAAGAGGTTGCTTTTCGAAGAAGGTGGTGTGAAATCCAAGGTGAAAAAACTGCTGGAGTGACCAATCAGAGAGCGACACGTGTCCCACTAACTCTAACAAAAACCGTTTTGAATTCGTGAAAGCTTAATCTGTCCGGGTATACCCATAGATCTGTCCGGGTTGAAAACCACTTCTGACGTCGGACTGTTTTTCAGTTCTTTGACAAGAATACTTGCTCAAACACCTAAAAAGGGGGCTCCTGATGAGTCCGAATTCAGCATGCTCCCCGAACAAGGGCAAATCGGTCTAGTCTCTCCGAATACCGGACAGGTTACATGGACAGGGATCGAACAGGTCACTTGGACCGGACAGATTTCTGTGAACACTATGAACTTAAGGCTGTTCGAACTATGACAAAAGTACTAAAAAACCTAAACACCTCTTGACTAAGCTACTTGCTCTCCTACTTAGAGCTCATGGGTCTTTGAACATGACCCGGGTCCATTAAACATGACCCGAAAGACCATAAGGGCCCAAACATTACACTATAAATACCCAACCACCTGCATTAACTATGGGTAATGAGAATTAATTGCTACCAAGCTGCTTAATCATCTCTCTACTCTCTACTCTAACTGTTAAACACCCACACACCACTGTTAAACACCCACACACCACCTTAAAACTCCACTTGAAATTACCAGCCTACCATCAGGCTAATATTATCCACACCAGAGCTAACATGAGTTTTTTTCAAACTCAGATGAGTCTTTATTGATGGATCATTCTCTCTAGAGTTGTCAGTATGATGAATAGTTGACACCCCTGACTTTTCCCTTATACCCTTAGCTGCTTGTTTTATGGCCCTTAACGCCTCTATTTCTGCTCTCAACTTGTCTCGCTCTTCAATGGTGTATTTTTTGTTTTCCCTAACCGTTTCCACCACAGGAAATGGAGTCCCTTGCTTGTTCGGATCCATCCGAACTGGTTTTTTCTACTGTTTTTTAATGCAAGATTCAGGCACCTTTGTGCTCCCACTGTGGTCGCCAATTTTGTTTGATTTATTTTGGGCTGGGGGTAGTTTGGTAGAGTGTTTTGATAAGTTTGAAGTATTTAGAGTTTAGTGTAAGGATAAGTGAGATAATTGAGCTTCCTTGTATTAAAATGTTGATCATCCTCATTAATGAGAGTGGTTGGGGCATTTATACTCTTAATTTAATGACCCATGGGCTTACCGAGTCAAGTTATGAAGTCGGGTCAAGTTTAAGGACCCATTAGTCTTTTAAGTAGATTACCAACAAGCTTAGTCAAAAGATGTTTTACATCTGTCATGTTCGGATTTTTTAGTGGAGTGTTATGGTCCGAATTACCCCTCTCCGGATTAAGCAGTGGGTTGTGTCTGAAGTATCCGAACTCATCAAAAATAGTGTCAAATTATTATTTTTGTATTAAATATGGGACATAACGAATACCATTTAGTAAATAACATTGAGGTCATGGAAAACAAAGAAGAGAATTTGTGTATAATTAAAACATACTTTAGTGGTATGCTTGAAAACAAAGATGTAAAGGAACCCCCATCCTCCCCCCAGATAACAAGAAAGAAGATAAATATAATAATTCCATTGTATGTCTAATACGCAATGTTACCGAAATTTATATCACTTAACTTACTCATTTATATAGGATGGATTGTTGAAAGCAGCTGCATTAGGAGACGATGTTCAAATTATATGTAATACAGTTGTACTTCTTATATTATTAGCATGTTCTACCTTATTATTATTTACTTCAGGAGAGGTGGTGGCTTCACTATGCTAAAAACTTAGATGAAATCAACGAATACGATTGGGTTGAAGTTATTAGGGAGAAACTAGTAAAGTTAATGGGAAACAAAATACTCGAAAATACCAAGAAATGCGAAAATGTATAACTATATTGATGTTTAGTAACTTATCCTTTCTATTACTATAAAATTGTATACCGCCAAATTTTGTGTTGCTGATTGTTCCCAATATTGGGTGCAGCCAATTCTACTATAACACGTGATAATAAAAACAAATCCAGCTAGCAGAACTTTAATGCCTTGTTTCTTAAAATCGTTTGCACTAGACAAAAGGTACGAGGATAGCTTAGTTAAATAATGAAACATATTTAAAGCTCACAGTTATGTTAGAGCCAATGCTACACAGGAAACATAATAATAGCTTTGCAAAAAACGTAACAATAGTTTCGCAAAGAAACTTAACAATAGTTTTATAAGCAACTTAACAATAGTTTTGCATGTATATTAATATTAGTTTCGCATTAAAGTTAACAATGAAAATTTTGTAAACAACTTAACTATATCTTCGCAATGCAAATAAATCATACATTTTATTTTCAGGTTTCTAGTCAACCTCTTGTTCTAATCGATGCCAAAAGAGAGGCATTTGATACAGCAAAAGGAAGAGTATAAGATAGATAAAGTATGAAATAGTGAGATCATTGATGATAGATCAGAGGACGGACAAGCATGATAAAATATGGAACTATGAGAAGTGAGTCATGCATCAAAAGAAATGGCTTCTATACAGGATGTTTTTGTTAGATCGACGTCGCTCGACAAAAGATGAAAACTTCTAAAGAGTGAAAAATGAGAAGTTTCCAAAATATAATTTTAAACATAAGGAAACGTTTGGAAGCCTGAACAAAAAGATCGACGTGATGAAAAACATGATCCTCACCCTAATAGAGCTGGTAGATCATGAGGAGCTTCAATTGAATTTAACTTTGTAGCTACTTATGTTGTAAACGTGTCTAAACGTTCATCCAAAAGATAACACATGTTGGAGTAAAGTGAGGAAACAATTCATATTCTAATTATGGACTTGACCATCTATACTGAAACAAGAAATACAATGAATAAGAAGAATAGGATAAACCTAATGATGTTACTATGGGGGAAGATGAACTTGGCCCTATGAAAATGTCAGCGTAAAGAATGAAACATAAAAGATAATCGTAAAGATGGTAGTTCCTCAAAAAAATATTAGGGTAGAGAATGATTATCCACGTATAAATACTAACATCGAGAGGATTATGAATGTAAATGATGACGCCCTCGTTATGATGATCCTCCATTAAATATTAACGAATTTAGGGTTGTTGAATCAACTGCTAATGATGTTGAAGTACGTAAGAAAAACTCATACACAGCTCGAGATAAATTCAATGAACTAGATAAGGTACATAATTATATGTACTCGGTTTCGCATGTCATATTGTTTAAGATTATGCATTTCTTTAACATGTTAAATGTGAATCTTTTTTTATCATTTTTTTTTACCATGAGGAGGTTGTTGAAAAAAATCAAAAGATATAGAATTATGTAGTGAAGAGGTAGAAGTATGGAGTGAAAAAGTTGTTAAAAAGTAGACAAGTTGAAAAAAGAAACATGAACGGATACGAAAAATAAATATAATGACTAAAATTTGGACGAAATTGCACAAGGGAGAAAGAGAGATAACTAGCCTTTTGATAAAATGTACATGAGATAGAGGAACATAACACAAGAAATGTTTTTGAAAAAATTGTCAATAAGGAGAAATACACAAAATAAAGGCGACAAATTAGTCGTGGATATTGAACAGTCTGTGGAAGAGGTACAAACTTGATGAATAATTAGATTTGATTTATTTCGCAATACAATTTTATGTCTATTACAACCAGGTCTAAAAATATATATAAAGAAATACACATTCACGAGATACACACTTCAATGTAATAAATTTTTTTGTAGGTACACCAAAACTCAATCAAAAAATCTGCAAGGGGCAGGGGGGAAGACGACCAAAAGGCTTTGGACATTAAACATCCCGTGAAAAATGTACACACTTGATGAATAATTAGAAAAATGGTTCATTTTGCAAGACAATTGTATGCCTAATATAACAAGTTTCGTAATATATGTACTTCAATGATTTTTTTTCAACGAGACCAAAACCTTTGTTGAAAAATATGCCAGTAAAAGGGGGAATATAAAAAATGAACCAGATGAATAACCTATTGTGGCCTATCTTTATATGAAAAGACTACACCATAAGTTGAATTGTCGGGTTGGAAATAAAACAACGATAAGAAACTATTCATATTGAAAACATGATTTGAAAAAATTATGTGGAGAAGGTGATTACCCATATGTATAAACATACCCAAAGTTTGACAATCTTAATTATATTGAAAACGTAGTTGTAATAATTGAACATGACCAACTTGATTTCAAGATAAATATTTGATATGATTGTTTGAATATTTGTGTAATTTATGCTTACATATATACTATTCTAACTCATGATAATTTTGAAGTAAAAGCTAGAGAAGTGGAATACAAAAATAGGAAGGCAATCAGTATATCCGCTTATACAATGTAAGCTTAAGTGTCTTTAAAATAATAATACCCTTGTATAGATTTTATAATAGTCTTTTAATATGTTTATTACATAGGCATTTATCAACAGATAGACTCATGATGTTAGACTTATGTTCGACTATATTCAAAAGATATAAAAGATAAAGAGTTTTATTTGAAGACATGCAATGAGATGGTAAATTTTGTTACGTTTTACTCATTTCATTGTGTAAGTCTTAGTTTGTGATTTTTATAGTACCATAGCTCTATCCCACTTTTGCAAACTAATTTTATGAATCTTTTGAAGTTATCATACTTATACATGAAAATTTACTTCCACTAAACGGAAAATTTAAAACAATATCACAAAAAAATTACAACAATCATGATGTGGTGTTGATTGGGAGAGTATACAGTGCCATATGGTGCAACATTTGGTTGAACACAGAAAGGTTACAACATCTATGAGATATTGCGAGAGAGTGGCTGCTAAAGATGCAAAATTATTTCAACTTATTTTAAATGACACACGCATTTTGTATTACCACTGGTAGAATCCAATGTTTATATTGTATTGATGGTTTGGCTTATTTTTTTAATTTTTTAGGATTAAAACACCTAGCATCAAACGAATGCTAATATTTGAAATCAATTTAACTCTAGTTTTGCATCAAATGAATGTAAATATTTTGAAAGAAAACTAACTCAGTTTTACATATATCAGTTCGCCTAGTTACGCGGCATATAAATACGTTATGTTACATGTATAAAACTATATATTCTACAATAATTGTGATAGATTTTAGTATTCATGGTTTAGGTTGGAAAACAATAAGAGTAACCTCTAAAATTTAATATTTTATGTAAATCTTTCTATCACAATAAAAAAAACAACATATGAGTCCTAATATAACCAATAGATACGTAGTTGGAATGCTAGAAAATAATTTTACATTTCATTGGTGACATAATTTGTTTTTTGCGTCATTGATGTGGTAAAATAAGTCATGCAAGTTTGTCATATATCATTTCTTGCCATTTTAGATAATATATACATTAGTTTTTGCATATATATTAAGTGTGGTTTCACATATATAATATTTATTTTTTCGCAAGCACAATATTCTATTATATGTGCATTTCAAGATCATTAAACAATTTATTAAAACACATCTATTACATTAATAAAAAATTGTTATCATAATTTCATAATCAACAAACAATTTATTAAAACTCATTAAAAATACATTTTCCATACATTCGTAATGTTAATTTCAGAATTAACAAATAATGGATTCAAAACCTCGTATTACATTTGGTGTGGATAAAAGTGGCCTAGGGGTAGGCTGGTAATTTTAAGTGGAGTTTTAATGTGGCGTTAGGGTGTTTCACGGTAGTGTGGTGGTGTTTAAGGATATTTCAAGATGTTTCAGGGTGTTTCAAAGTGTTTCAAGGGTGGTGAGAGAATTGAGCAGCCTGGCAGCAGTTAATTTTTCTTACCCATAGTTAATGCTGGTGGTTGGGTATTTATAGTGTGTAATTTGGGCCCTTATGGGCTTTCGGGTCAAGTTTCATGGACCCGGGTCATGTTTAAAGACCCATGAAGTTTAAGCTAATGCACAGGTAGCTTAGTCAGATAGTGATTAGGTTTTTTAGTACTTTAGTCATAGTTCGAATTGTCTTATGTTTGCTGTGTTCGAATTCATCTGTCCGGTTCAAATAGGGCTGTTCGAATTGAAATCTTGGTGTCTGTCCGGTTTCCGGGGAGTTTTACTTTGGACTACCCTTTTATGGAGCTCTTCGAATCCGGACTCATCAGGAGCCCCTTTTTTAGGTATTTGGACAAGTGTCCTTGTTAAAGAACTGAAAAACAGTCCGATTGAAGAAGTGGTTTTCCAATTCGAAGAATTGAGACAGGCCCGGACAGTCCAACCGTTACGAATTCCAAACGGTTGTTTGTCAGAAGTAGTGGGATACGTGTCACCCTCTGGTTGGTCACTCCAGCCGTTTTTCTACCTCGATAATCACACCACTTTATTGAACAGGTAACTTCTTTAAATGGTTTTGATGACGTCAGCGCCGTCTTTTAATCATTGCCCAACTTTTCGGATTCTCCTAAGAATCAAACCCCCTTTTTCACTTTTACTATAAATACTATTCATCTTTCACAGTCTCATTTTCACTTTGCCATTTTACTCAAAACTTCATCTCTCTAAAATCTTAAAATTTCCTTAATCGTTTTATGTTCACAGCAAGAACAGCTTTAATCAAGGGTGGCTGGCTCAATCTTTCAGAACTAGAGAAAGCTCAAAGGGTCGAAAAAGAGAAAAGGCTTGCAGCAGGGCTTCCAGCATCGCCTGTCGAGAAACCAGCCCCTTCGATTGAAGAATCTGATAGAGGTTCGTCTTCCTCAAAGGGTACAAAACCTAGAAAGCTCTTTCGAACAACACTCTCTCCCATCGTTTCAGACTCTTCAGTTCAAGAGTCTATCCCCATTGTTGAACCGGGGGTTACTGTTACAAGTGTCAGAAAAAAGTCTACTTTTATTGCCATGGGGTCCGACTCCGATCATTCTCCAGACAAGCTTATTATGAAGAGACCAAGTAGATTGGTTAAAGGACTCTCCTCAAAAAATACTAGTGAGTCGGGGTCCGGAACAACTGTTAGGACCCTCCGGGAGAGGCCGGGCGGTCCGGAGGCTAGCAGTCCACTACCTCCAAAGGAAACTTCGACCTCAGAGACTCAAGCTGAGGTGAAAACCCAAAAACATTCAACGAGCCGCCAGTCCGGAGGATCAGCTGTACCAAGCTTCATCCCTCCTCGGGCTGTTTCTGCAGAAGCTCCCCCAACAGTAATGGAGGAGAGGATGGAAGACTCCATAGAGGAGGCTAGGTTTGAGTCCGAGTCTTCCGGACAAGCTGACACTGCCATAGTTGCTGCCAAGAAAGGCAAAGAGGACTTATACCTGAGCCGTCCGGATCTGCCGGAGAGCCTTGAAGGGAAAGTTGGTCCCTGCTTTCACAAGGTAGAATTTAAGTACCTTTTGTCTTTGTTAAAAACCAAGTACATGTTTATTCACACTAGAGATTTGGGACGGCTTCGCACTAAGTGGGGGATCCCTGAAAATGTAAAGATTCGAATTCCCATCGACCCGGAGACCCCGATGGATTGCAAGAGAAACGAGATTGTCTTTTTTACAGAGCTGTTCAATTGGGGACTCAGGTTCCCATTGGATCCGGAGATAGTGCGCTATTTCCATTTAGTCAAGCTATGTCCATCGCAACTGAGCCCCAACGGATGGTACACCTTGATGTCATGCATAATGGCGTCCAGGCTGTCCGGAATCCCTCTTCCCATGGAAGAGTTTGCTGCTGTGGCAAGTCTATGCAAAAATCACCAGTTCCCCTTTTATCACTTTAATATGGGGAACAATCTGAAAGTTGTCGATGATCTCCTGGAATCGGAGAATAAATGGAGGAGCCAGTTCCTGTTTATAAGTGGCTCATGGGAGAATGGGAAGAAGATTAAGATTGGGGAGAATCCTAGCCTTCTTCGAAGTAGATGGAGAAGTGATCGTAAGTTCTTTCTTTAAGTTTCTATTCGAATCTTCCCTTCTTTAAGCTTTCACTAACTTAATTATTCTTTTGTTTTGCTAGAACTGCCAAAAGAGTTCGGAGACTATGCGAAAGCCGGACAGGTTACATGTGGCAAAATAAACACATGGGCCGCAGAGAACTGGGAGAACCGGTTTCACAAGGCTTTTACTCCGGGAAACTTAGCCAGATCTCACCTGTGGAACACCACAGGTCGAAGGGATTTAACCTGGAAGGAGTTTTCCACCCCTCCCGATGATGACGTTGTGCTGAGAAGGTCTCATGAGCTAGATGGGACCCTTTTCCTCCCTCTCCGGGCCAAAGCCCCAAGTAAGATGAAGGGCCAGAAGAAGAAAGGGAGGAAAACAGCAGGAGATTCAGAGAAAAAGGCCCTAACTGACACAGAGGTGCCAATTCCAGTTCAAGTTGATGCAAGCCTTCTACAGGTGGTAGAAGTGGAAAGTAAGAAACACAGAGAGACTCCCTCAAAACCTACGAGAGTCTCCAAACGAACCCGTAAGCAAGTAAGCGAGGGTGCTGAGAGAGAAGTAAAAAAGAAGAAAACTTCTCAAGAAGAAGAATTTGCTCTCCGGGACCCGGAGCCCACTTTTCCAGTTGATCCTACATTAGCCGAAGAGATCCCAGAAAACCTTAACGAAGGGATTCCAGGGGAGCTTCACACTGATGATATTGAACAGGGAGAGATCAACATGGATGAAGTGGATGTCACCGGCCTGGGTCCTCTAGGTGATTACTTTCTTGGTCTGTCAAGAGATGAGTTTGCTGGGCCATACGTTCCTCCAAGTAGTTCCAACACAGTGAACTTTAATGGCAAGACTTTCTTGGTTTCCAGCGAAAGGGACATTATAGCTCACTCCCTCCTTAGCAACGTGCAACCTGTGCTGACCTTGGAAAGGCAAGTCCGGAGTCAGGCAGAAACCATTAAGGAGCTTAAGTCTGAGAAGGAGAAACTGTCCGATAACCTCCGGGGTGCCACTACCCAGGTTGACTTGCTTAAGGAGTCAAACGAACAGCTGAAGAGGAGTAAAGATGAAAGCAACACAAAAGTTGCTTCTTTGGAGAAAACCGTAGAAGATCTCCGGGCTAAGCTGTCCGAGTTGGAGAAAGACTTGAAAACCTCAAAAGATGAGACTGCAGCAAACGAGAAGATTGTCACCAATCTGACTACTGACAAACTTACTTTGGAGAATGCAGTGACTCAGGCTGTTGGTGAGAAAGCTGCCCTGGTGAAGGATCAAGAGGCCATGATCAAGGCCAAAATCAATGCTTATGCCAAGGAGATGCTACGGAGTGAGGAATTATTGATTGAGAAGGTGAAATCTGACATGGTCCTCCTATTTCACGAGAAGTTCCCGAAGAGGAGACTTGGGAACTTATGGCGTTATGTGGATGATGATGATCTCCCATACTGGACCATGGCTGATGACGAGGGGTACTCTGATGAGCCTTCATCTGGTGATGAAGAGGAAACTGGAGAGAGCCCTGGGGAGGAAGAGATCGACCCTAAAGGCAAGAAAAAAGTCGAAGAGAAGAGTGATATTAAAGACAAGAACACACATGTGGGTGAGCCGTATTCGAAGGCTCTTCCTTAGTTTATAACTTGTTTTGTTCAATTTTTGTTTGAACCAAAGTCCTTGGAAGGCCAAGGCACCTTTTTTGTGATGCTGTCCGTTTTATCCGGACAGAGTTTTGTATTATGTTTAAACTTGTTCAAAAAGTCCTTGGAAGGCCAAGGCAACTTTAAGTTTATTGAATGAATGTTTTATTTTGCACAACCTTTCTCTTATTCCATAGTTTGTTTAAGTATTTCGTATTGTGAGAGTGTTTAATTTCTCTGGCTAAAATTTAAATAGCCCTTAGAACTTTCAGTCCGGGTAGCCTGGTAATCAACAGAATTTTGCAAAAACTTAGAAAATTTATTCAAAAAAGCTCCAAGTTTCATTTAAAGCTCTTCGTGGCGCCAGAGAGGGGTAGTGGTATGCCCCCAAATATTTACATGGATGTTTAAACAAGTAAATATTTACATAAGTTTCATTCCAAATACATTCGAAGGTGTTCAATGTTCCAAGGGTGAGTTAAAACCCTGCCATCTTTGTCTTCCAGCCAGTATGTGCCAGGCTTGATTCTTTCAACCACAGTATACGGACCCTCCCAGGTTGGGGCCAGCTTTCCAAAGAGCTTTTCCTTGGTGTGCAAGAAAACTTTCCTCAATACTTTATCTCCTGGTTGAAAGTCCCTTCTTTTAACCTTGGAAGCAAACCTGCTTCTCATCAAGCCCTGATAGTGTGCCATTCTAAGATGAGCTTTTATTCGCCTCTCTTCAATCAAATCAAGCTGATTTCTGATTGCTATTTCATTAGCCTGTCCGGAGAAGTTATGAACACGAAAAGAGGGGAGTGTCTTCTCTATGGGAGCTACTGCATCCATCCCATAGACCAAAGCAAAAGGTGATTCTTGTGTGGCAGCCCCAGGCGTTGTCCGGTATGCCCACAAGACTTCTTGTAAATAACTAGGCCACTTCCCAGCAGCCCCTTCCAGATTTTTCTTTAAGCCGGACAGTATCGTTCTATTAGCCACCTCAACTTGCCCATTGGCTTGTGGGTGGAATGGTGAAGAAAAGCAGTGCTGAATACCCCTTGAGGCACAGAAGCTCTCCATTTCTCGGTTGTCAAACTGTGGCCCATTATCTGTTGTTATTTTCTGAGGGACACCAAATCTGCAACATATGTTGGATAGAATGAATTTTATAACAGCCTTTGATGTTGTTCCTGCTAAGGGGGCTGCTTCTATCCACTTCGAAAAGTAGTCGATAGCTACAATTATGGTTTTACGTCCTCCGGACGCCATAGGGAGAGGCCCAACTAAGTCCAATCCCCATCGAGCAAAAGGGATAGGCTCAGAAATTGATTCCAAAGGGATGGCTGGTACATGAATTTCATTGCTGTACCTTTGGCATGGGTCACACCTTCTTACCAGTTCCTTGGCATCTTTCATTATTGAAGGCCAATAATATCCGGAGAGAAGCACTCTTCTTGTTAACGCTCTAAATCCACAATGGGTTGATCCCTCACCATCATGTAATTCAGAGAGAACCATTTGTGACTCATGATCTCCTAAACAGCGTAGGAGAGGTTTGCTGTAGGATTTCTTGTACAAGACCTCTCTAATCATGATGAAACCATGAGCCTTGTGTTTTAACGTTCTGGCTTGTGATTTAACCAAGGGTACGACGCCATCAGACAGATATTGGATAAGAGGAGACCTCCAATCCTGAGGTTGATTTACTTGTATTTCAAAGACCTCCTCTTTCTCCCCTTCATTAAGTTGAATAGAAGGACTTTCAAGCACATGGATCCATGGATAGGACTCCGTGTATGCTATTGTTGCCAATGAGTCCGCCAGTTCATTTTCTGCCCGGGGAATATGCTCATAGACAACAGCTTTAAACTTCATTGCCTCATTTTTCAAGAGAAGTAAATACTTGATTAACTGTTCTTTTCTAGCTTCTGATAGGCCCAAGGCATGGTGAACAAGCAATTGGGAGTCGCTTAACAGCTTGACCCTTTTTGCTCCACAAATGTAAGCCAATTTTAATCCAGCTATAGCTGCTTCGTATTCGGACTCGTTATTGGACGCCCTAAAAGCAAAACAAATAGCTTGAAACATGTTGTCCCCATAAGGAGAAGTAAGACATATTCCTGCCCCAGATCCTATGGCACTGGATCCCCCATCTGTTCGGACAATCCACACTTTTTTGTCTTTTGAATCAGCAGGTTGCTCTGAGTCCCTATCAGAATGGAATTCGACCAGAAAATCAGCCACGGCTTGAGCTTTTACTGCCGTTCGAGGAGCAAAATCTATGTCGAAGTCTCCCAACTCTACTGACCACTTTGTCATTCTGCTCGAAATATCCGCTTTTTGAAGGACATTCTTTAAAGGGAAGGATGTCCGGACAACAATAGGGTGAGCCTGAAAATAAGGCCTCATCTTTCTTGCAGCTATCACCAAGGCCAATGCTAGTTTCTCAAGTTTCAAGTAACGGCGTTCAGCATCAATCAGGCTTTTGCTGATGTAGTATACTGGGTGAGGATACCCATCAACCTCTCTAACTAACACAGCACTGATGGCACAACTTGAAACAGCCAGATACACAAATAGAGTCTCCCCATCGATTGGTTTGAATAAAGTCTTTGGAGAGGACAGATGCTTCTTAATTTCATTGAACGCCTCACCACACTGTGGTGTCCACTCAAACCCCTTTGCACCTTTCAAAGTTTGAAAGAAAGGAGCACATCTGTCCGAAGACCTAGAGATAAACCTGTTCAAAGCTGCTAACCTCCCCGTTAACCGCTGCACTTCTTTAATATTTCGAGGAGGCTCCATTTGAAACAAAGCATTGAGCTGGTCCGGGTCGGGCTGGATTCCATGCTCACTTATAATGTACCCTAAGAACTTCCCGGACTGCACTCCGAACACACATTTTTCAGGATTTAGCTTTAAATTCACCTTGGCCAGGTTGGCAAAAGTCTCCTGGAGGTCGGACAAGTGTAGCTGCTCATCCACACTTTTCACCATCATATCGTCAATGTAAACCTCCATATTTCTTCCAATTTGATCAGCAAAGGTTTTATTGACTAACCTTTGATAAGTAGCCCCAGCATTCTTCAAACCAAAAGGCATCACCTTGTAGCAATGTAATCCTCTATCAGTAACAAAAGTGGTATGTTCTTGATCTCTTGGATCTACCTGGATCTGATTATATCCGGAGAAAGCATCCATGAAGGAGAGTAGCTTGTTCCCAGAAGTAGAATCTACCAGCTGATCTATCCGGGGAACCGGATACAAGTCTTTTGGGCAAGCTCGATTGAGGTCCGTGAAGTCTATGCACATTCGCCATTTACCGTTTTTCTTTTTTACCAAGACTGGATTGGCAGTCCACAAAGGATACTGAGCTTCTTTAATGTGCCCCATCTTTGTGAGTCTGTCAACCTCTTGTACAATGACATCAGCCTTTTCTTTTGAGAAAGCTCTCCTTTTTTGCACCACTGGTGCTACGTCTCTCCGGACATCACTTCTGACGGCACTCCAGTAACATCAGCATTGCACCAGGCAAAAACATGCTGATGGTCTTTTAAGAATTTTAACATTTCTTCTTTCAATACTTGTGGCATTTTGGACCCTATCTTGACAGATTTCCCTTCTTCTAAGCAGTGTGTCTCAATCTCCTCAACCGGGATCAACACTCCGGGGGTCTCCCTGGGGTCATCAATTTCACCCTCACCCCCAGAAAGGCCCTCAAACTGCTATTGGTCATTCATACGGACTGCCCCCAGCGTTCGTGGAGCCAAGGCAGTGGCATAGCATTCTCTTGCAACTTTTTGACTGCTCCGGACAACCCCAACCTGCCCCTGAACAGCATATTTTAGACACTGATGAACTGTTGAGGCCACTGCATGCATCCTAGAAAGCCAAGATCTCCCTAGAATAGCATTGTAACAAGTGGGACAGTCCACCACAATGAAAAGTATTCTGACTGTTTTCTTGAAAGGGCCTCTGCCCAACAATACTTCTTCTTCAAACTCACCAATTACATCAGCTGAACTGCCCGTGAAGCCTACAATCGATCGGTCTGACTTTTGAATCACAGCTGGATTTTTCATTTTCTTGTAAGTATCTAGGAAAAGGATATTGGCAGAGCTCCCAGTATCTACCAGGATTCGCCTTATCTCATTGCCCCCTATCGATGCTCCTATGACAACAGCATCTTCATGAGGGCCAGCAATGTCTCTCAAATCATCCCTATCAAAGACAATGAATGGAAATAGATTTGACGATTGATAAGAGGTCATGCCCCCTTCTAGTTGGGTTGCCAAATTATGAACATGCCTTTTTCTTGATGAAGTGGTAGGAGCCGTTACGGTGTCCCCTCCGAAAATTGTCAAGGACTCAAAGAATTTAATGAGCCCGGAGACCGACCTGGAACGTTCCTCTATTGCACCCACTCTGTTCCTTGTTGGATCAGGATCCAAGTATTCTGACTCCACATCAAACCTTTCAACAATTACCATGGCTCCTTCTGGGGCAGCATTAACCGGACCAGCCCGGTGAGTGTTATCAGGCCTGTTGCCTCCTCTTCTTTTGACATACGCACCCAACTTCCCTCTTTCAATCAGGTTCTGAACCTCTTGCTTCAAGGCTATACAATCATCAGTAGTATGGCCAATATCATTGTGATATTGACAAAAAGAACTGTTTCGATGTTCTCTGGGAGACTGCAAGGTTGCCGGTCTCCGGTAGTGTACTTCATCTTTAGTTTTCTCGAAAATGGTTGCCACACTCTCTTTGAGCTCTGCAAACCACTCCGGTTGGACCCACGGCCCCCTTTTGTTTCTAGACTGTTGACTTTGTGCAGGAGCAGCTGGTTGAGACTGAGCTTTTCCTCTTCCATGCCCCTGTCCGGTTTCTCTAGCTTTGTTGCCGGACTGGTTTGGATTGGGAGTTGGTGTCACCGGGGTGGATCTCACCTGCCTGTGCACCCTGGTCTTTTTTGTTTCATCAACATTTATTTGCTTGCCGACTTGATTTCGCAATCCACCCCAGGTCATGGCTTTCTTCCTTGTCACTGAATCAGCCAGGTTGCCCGGGTTCAAACCCTGTCTTAGGGATGCTATTGCCACTTGTTCAAAACAATCAGCCAGCCCGTTCTTTGTATTCACAAAACGACTTATGTATTCTTTCAATGATTCATTTGGCTCTTGGGCACAATGGATTATGGTATCTCCATTTCCCTTGAGCTCCTTACTTCCCACAAATTGCCTTCGGAAGGCCACCCAAAAGGTATCAAAGTCTCTGATACAGCCCTGAGGAAGGCTGTTATACCACTTCAGAGCACTCCCCGTAAAGGATTGGGAGAATGCCCTGCAGAGTAGTTTATCATCATCATCAAAGTTCATCATGAAGTTCTTGAATTGCTCCAGATGATTGTCCGGATCGGTACTGCCGTCGTACTTCTCCATCTTTGTGCTATCAAACCTCTTGGGGAGGTTTCCGGACAGAATTTTAGAAGACAATGGCGATTGCCTCCAGTTCCTCCCACGACTGAACGCAGTATCCTCATTAGGGGTTGCAAAGATACCTGGCTCATCATGGAAGGCAAAGGGATCCACCAGCATCCGGTCTATATGTCTCCGGCTGTGAGATGATCCTTTCCCAATGTGTCTTTTCATTCTTCCATGGTGGTCTCTTTTTCTGGAATACTTTTTAACTTGCTTTTGTTTTTTCCTGGTTCGCCCTTCGTCACTACTGGAGGACAAGGACTTTTCATTCCCCTCACTGTCCGAAGAGCTGTCCGAAGATTCTGAACTTGAGTCAGAACTCTCCACAGGCTTGGACCGGTGAGACTTTTTAGAACTAGCATGTGTCTTTTTAGTGCTCACATGAGTCTTCGAAGCCTCATGCTCTCGAGGGTTATCAGAGCGATGAGCAACTGATGCTTTGGACTTTTCCTTCATGCCCATCTTGGCCTTCTCAGCCTTCAGAGCTTCTATTTCAACCCTCAACCTGTCACGCTCTTGGACAGTATATTCATCGTTCTCTTCCACCACTTCGAGCAAAGCTGGTGGAAGCTCTGGATTATCCGGATTCATTCGGACAGAATTCTTTTACTTGGTTTTGAATGTTTGATTCAGGCACCTTCGTCCTCCCACTGTGGTCGCCAATTTGGTGTGGATAAAAGTGGCCTAGGGGTAGGCTGGTAATTTTAAGTGGAGTTTTAATGTGGCGTTAGGGTGTTTCACGGTAGTGTGGTGGTGTTTAAGGATATTTCAAGATGTTTCAGGGTGTTTCAAAGTGTTTCAAGGGTGGTGAGAGAATTGAGCAGCCTGGCAGCAGTTAATTTTTCTTACCCATAGTTAATGCTGGTGGTTGGGTATTTATAGTGTGTAATTTGGGCCCTTATGGGCTTTCGGGTCAAGTTTCATGGACCCGGGTCATGTTTAAAGACCCATGAAGTTTAAGCTAATGCACAGGTAGCTTAGTCAGATAGTGATTAGGTTTTTTAGTACTTTAGTCATAGTTCGAATTGTCTTATGTTTGCTGTGTTCGAATTCATCTGTCCGGTTCAAATAGGGCTGTTCGAATTGAAATCTTGGTGTCTGTCCGGTTTCCGGGGAGTTTTACTTTGGACTACCCTTTTATGGAGCTCTTCGAATCCGGACTCATCAACATTTATAACCAAGAAGAAACAACAATATAAACAAAAAATATAGTTAAAACAATTCAAACATCATGCACGCTTCCACTATTTCTTATCATTCACCTATACTAGCATGGTTTTTAAGGAAATTATTAACACAATTAAACACCTTTCATGCCTCTTGGCTAGCATTGTGCGAGAGGTAGAAAATCCAAAAATTTAGAACAGATTTCAAATATTCAAACCTGTTATAGATATTTTCATGAGCTCGTGTAGATGGATTCATACATGAACAAGATGTACGATTCATATCGTACATCCTGTACATTCTGCATACAATTTTATCATAAAAAACTAGTAGTTCCATCCACCTTTGTTCTTTTCACACGTGCGACGGCTTTCAGCAAATGGTTATCTTCTTGTGTAGTTTATTGCATATCAAAGAAATTAAAATTTTAATTCGTTATAATATTTTGTAGATAAAGATATAAGATATGTTTCACTAGGTATATATTTTGTAGTTGGCGAGATATTATAGTTCATGGGATATTGTAGTTTTGAGATATTGCATTTAGAGTGGGGATATGATATGATGTTATTCATCAATAAATGAAGGACAAGTGGAAAAACGTTAAAGGCATATAGTGGTTTACTATGTTTTTCGCAACGATATTATTGTTACATACATCATATGTTTGGAAAAAATCATCTTACTGAATTTCATGTCAATATTTGCAAAACACATTATAATACACATTTGAACAACTTTCACAACAATTGCAACTCAAGTACTACTCACACATCAAATGCATATTTTACAATATGGTTTTCATGGAATCCTAATTTCAGAAGAAAAAGAAATAGATTCAAACTAAACGATACATTCATAACGAAACTACAATCTCAATTTTAGAATCAACAACATAGATTAAAACCCTAACATTACATTAATAGTAAAATTGTAATCTCAATTTTAAGAGATTAAAACTCTCGCATAACATTAATAACAAAAAAGAAACAAATACATAAACAATAAAAGAGTTAAAGCAAATTAAACAATAAACATGCACTTTCAGAACATCATTTCTGACTTTTATTTTTCATTAATTTCTCTTTAATCAAAGTATAATATCTTTTAATCGATCTATTATTGAATAATTTACCAAATTAAAAAATCAAAAGCTCATTCAATATTGTGCTTAAAAAGATACATAAAACATGTCATCAATAATAAAATATAGAGATTAAACAAAGTAAGTCCAAGCAAGTTATGGTTTAAGAAGACTAACCTGATAGTTTTTGCATTTAGGAAATCTTTTATATGAATTTGAACATGTCCATGAATTGCGAATGAAAACTGGTTTTCTATACAAACATTTTGATTTTGTTTCTCAATATTGTGTTTCACTGAAAAATGTTGAACCACAATTTTGTGTTTCACAATAAGAAAGAATTGAAAATTTGGAATAAACAAAGGAATATTAATCTGAAGAAAAAGAGAATAAGAAAATACAAGAAGTCGAGGTTGGGTGGGTTAAATGAATGAAGTCAAACTTGGGTTGGTTCTTATCAGACACTTTACGAAACCTTATATAAATTGGCTGTGAAAGTTTTAAAACGTGTAATGCGAAACAAATATAAAATAATATATGTGAACATATCTTATTAAATTCTATATTAATACTTGCGAAATACATTGTAATACACAATCGATATAATTTTGCAATGATTGCAACTCAAGTAAGCTAGCCCATCGAATGATGATTTTACAATAAAATTTTAAAATTTTGATTCCCAACGAAATGACATAAACAGTTACAAATATTATAGTACATTGACTTTGAAAAATACCCATCTAATTTAAATACATATGCGTTTACATCATTCTAGTTTTTTTCTTCATCCTTACATAATATTTTACTCTATCCTCACCAGTCATCACTCTTTCCATCGAAACGTTTCTTCTTTTGATTCTACCAATATCAAAATTATAGGTACATCGTATATTCAATTTAAGAACTTTAATGTTTAAACCATAAGTATTGCTTTACTTGTTCATATTTTGAATTATTTTCAAAAACTGGTTAATTTTATTTACTAGTATTACATTTCATGCAGTACCCAGGTCTTGTTTGTGCTTGTATTTTGTTGTTTATGGTAGTTTTATTATGTTCCACCAAATTTTTTTTAACTATGTTTTGCAAGTACATTTCATTGAGATCTACGAACTTGTTTTTGTTTATGTTTGTAGTCTTTGAATTGTGTATTAGCAAGAAGTTGTTAACTATATAGTGCGAGTATTGGGTATATAGACCACAAGACATGTTTATAAAAATAAAATATGTAACACAAATGTATATGATTCTAAAACAAATCATTCGATAATATAGATAAATAAAAATTATCAACAGTTCAAAAGAAGAATATAGAATTTTTAGAAACTACTTCTGGCTACTTTACATAGAATATCTGCAAGAAGATTTCCCTCTACCCAATATGACGAAGAAGAAAATTATGGTAAAAATGTGTTGGTTCCAATATGTAAAAATGCACAATATGTAAAATTGTACGAGTTTTGCAAGTATTACATGTATGGGTTTTACAGACTTACGGTAAAATATATTAATACCAAGATTCATTTTACTTACCATATGATGCAATTATGTTACTATCATCAAAATCAGGAGAAGAA
Source organism: Limnanthes douglasii subsp. nivea (assembly GCA_036936605.1). Taxonomy (NCBI): domain Eukaryota; kingdom Viridiplantae; phylum Streptophyta; class Magnoliopsida; order Brassicales; family Limnanthaceae; genus Limnanthes; species Limnanthes douglasii. The sequence goes on from JAUPFV010000003.1 coordinate 89,332,500, forward strand.
ATTTTCAAAGATGTTGATGTACTCCTAATTTTATGTCTCTGTAAAGTGTTTTTTTTTAACTATATATGGTCATTTCATAGCTACATCTATAATTTATTACGTCAAAAACTTTTAAAAATCAAAAAATAGGATTGGGCATATGTAATGAAATAAAAGCTAATGAAATCAGTTATAAAATATTACGAGATTGCCCCTGAAAACAGGGTTGGTTCCGCATTGATGTTTGTGGTTAGTATAGTGCAAACGTTAAACCAAATAAATTTTAGTTAATTACATGGTAAACAAACTGTTTTAATTAATATACTGACATTTCTCATGGAACACACACCCACTGGACTACGTACATCCAACGCAACGAGACTACCACTCACATGAGATATATTATCTATTTCTCCATGATTCATCAGCTGGTGTTATACGAAAAAATGATACATTATTAGTTGTATTTAGAACTGCAAAAGAGATGATGTGTGTATATTATGCAACATTATTAATCTAATCGTTATGCAACATATATAAATCATTATTTTGCAACACGTGTTTTTTAAGTTCGATTCAATTTTAATAGTTTTGTTATGGTTTTTATTAAAAATGTAGTGCTTACTAATGCCAAAAATATGAAATTTAAAGATGAAGAATGGTAGACTAAAAGTGACGCTGACATATGAGAAATTCGAGAAGAACAAAGTGACACTAACACTGAACCTCGTCATAGTTTTTTATGACGTATAATAATGTAACTTATAAGTTTTGTATGTGATGGATATGTTTGCGTGACTAAAGTATACCTTTTTATATTTTACAATAATGCTTCTTATAGGCAACGAACTTATGTAATATTTTACATTCATGTGCGAATACTTATTAATCTGCAATTGATCAATGTAATATCTAACATAGATGTGTGAGTAATCCTTATTTCACAGAAAATATAATGTATAGATTTTGCATGTGATGGATATGTTTATGTTTAAAAATTAAAAAAAAAAATAGATTTTGCATTTAATTGATAAGTTTACATTTCACTAGTAGACAAAACTCAGATTTCAAAAATGCGATTACAAGTAACTTAAGTACTAATACAAACAGATTTTTTATCCTCTTTGTCATTAATCATATGACATGATCTTGCGACGGTTGTTTTTTTTAGTGTCATAATAGCATTAATAGACACCATGAAACTTTTTAAATCTCGATTTGATTTATCGGACTAACATTGTCAAATTAGTTTTATCATCGGAGAGAAAAAAAACCCACTTACCACTTGAAATAGACACCTTAAATAGCCATTATGTAAAACAAACAAACAAAAAAACTAGATTACGTTGTTTTATTAGAAAAGTATTTCTTGTTCTTGCCCAAATATGTGTTTTAAGGAAGCATTAAATACGTATACTCTCTCTTACACTAAATTGAAAACCATTTTCCACTGTCTCATTTCATAAAATACATTATTTTGGAATTAACGAGACCATCAATATAAGTTACTCAGGGTTGTTATAATTAAATACCTTCAGCAACTTGTATTGATGGTCATGTTTTATCCAAAAGAATTTTTTTTAAGAAACAAAGGCGGTTTAAGATGGTATTTGGGATTTTGATTTGAAAAGAGAATAAAAATAAAAATCTAGTAAGAAAAAAAAAACCTCTCGTCATAATCCAATTAAATAGGAAAATACTAAAACTTACAGAGATCACTGCGGATGTCATTGGAGAATTTTAGAGAGATATAGTAGTTGATGGACCGACTTCGTATAATGTTATTTTTGGCATATCATGGTTGTCAATGATACACGTAGTCGCCTCGATTTTCCATCAGTATTTAAAATATGCTATTATAGGTTAGGTCAAAGTTGTTCTGAGCAACAAAAAAGTAGCCAGAGAATATTATGTTAGTGATTTGGCTCTTAAGACGATCCAGAGTGTGGAAACCAAAAAAGAATAGCAATTATCTGAGTCCATTTTGGAGTCAGACGCTATAGATGATCTGATGGATACTTCTAGTTTGGTAATACTTGATGAGGATATCGGGGTGTATACTTTTCCAAATTGAAAATGTGTAAAAATTGGAGCTCGGTTACCGACATTCATAAGGGAACAACTACTATCATTTTTGTCAAAGAATTTGCACATCTTTGCCTGGTATACCGAGGAGGTACCGGGCGTCTCTGCAAGTTTTATTTTTCATAGACTAGCGGCACGGCCCAATATATGCCTTATTATTTAGAAACAAAGAGTTTTTCCTACCAAAATGTTCGAAGTAATTGTGCCTAAGGTGGACTGATTAATAAAAATGGGGCATATTCAAGTCTCAATACCCACTGTGTATAGTAAACCCTGTATGTGTCAATAAAAATAATGGTAAATGGTGCATGTGCGCAGGGCTTGTCTGAAGGATCCGTTCCTTGTCCCTCAGATCGATCAACTAATAAAATCCACTTTGGGTAATAAATTATTTTCATTTATGGACGCTTTTACACGATATAACCAAATACAGATGGATCTTAGGGACCAAGACCCTACCACATTTAAACAGATAGGGGTAACTATTGCTAGAAATTAATGTTATTTGGTTTAAAGAATGTTGGGACTACTTATCAACGCCTAACAAATAAGACCTTTACTAACCAGATATGAAGAAATGTTGAAGTTTATTTTGATGATATGTTAGTAAAGAGTACGAGGGATGAGGATCATTTCTCCGATTTTGAGGAAGCCTTTTCTAATTTGAAAACCATCAACTTAAAATTAAACCCAAAAAAATGTATATTTGATGTCTTGTCCGGAAACTTCTTAGGTTATAGAAAATAAAAAGGGAATTCAAGATGATCCAGTACAGTTGAATGTTTTAATAAAATAACACGTATCCTCCCTATAGATTTTGACAAAATGAGTTGTGGGAGAAAAACTATTTATCTACATAGTAGTATCAGATTATGCAGTAAGCAGTTTTGGTCAGAGAAGCTGAAGGTTATCGGTGCTGAGTTTATTATATAAGTAAAAGCTTATTCGTTGAACATGATACTTAAAGCTTAAAAAGTTAGCTTTAGCAATAGTCGTTACAACACGAAAAATGAGGCAATATTTCTAAGCCCATTCCATTATTGTTCGAACATTTTTTTTCTAACTTAAGAGTTAAGAATATATTGCAAAAACCAGATTTATTGCGTCGGATAACTAAATGGTTAGTGTAATTTGGGGAAACTTTTAATAGCAAATTTACTCCTTGAATAACAATTAAGGCACAAGGTTTGGTGGAATTTCTAGTTGAGTTTCATTTCGAACGACCAGAGCTTGGGCCAGATATTGATAAACCTTTAAATAAGTGGACACTTCGAACTTATGGTGGCTCAAGCGTTTTGGACTGTGGAGCATGGATTCACTTGGTCTCTCCCTGTGGAGATTCAATGTATCAAGCAATACGTTTTGGTTTTAAGGTATCAAATATAGCGACAGAGTATGAAGCAGGCTTGGTAGGGCTAAGGCTTGCACAAATATGTGGTACTAAAACGTTTGTCTGATAAGTGATTCACAACTTCTTATTAATCATACCTCGGTATAACCCGAAGCAAGAAAATATCACTTGGTAAAATATTTAAAGGAATTAAAAGATACAATAGCTTTGTTTGAATACATCGAGTATGAACACGTTCGTCAGGCCGAAACTTCATGACTAACTCTTTAGCTATGGTATCCCTGAATATTGGTACAAGAGCACCCTTTGATAACGACGATTTCTAAGCATAAGTTAGACATCAAAGGTCATTCCAAATTTTGCATTGGCATAAAGAAATATTATAGATATGAATTAAAAGAATTTATAAGTAAATAGATATTTTCAGTCGATAAAATAATGGCAAAAAGACTAAGGTTCAAAGCATATAGGTGCACGATTATCGGGGATATACTCTATAATAAATCGTTAAATTGACCAATGTTATAGTTTCTTAGAATTAATAAATCACAAATGGTGTTATACGAGTTGCATGACACGGAAGGGTCTTCCCGTTGTGGATAATAAACATTAACAAAAAGGGTTTTGTTGGTTGGATATTATTAGCCTTCAATTATGGCGGATACCAAAAAAATACTCCGACGATGTGAACCATGTCAACGATTTGTGAATATTATACATGTACAATTGTACCACTTTAGTCAATAGCTAAGGCATTGCCTTTTAAAAGATGAGAGTTTAACATGGTTGGACCTTAACCTATGGCATACGGAGGCCGTCAAACCATTATCGTGGTTGTTGATTATTTTTCTAAATAGATGGAAGCAGATCCTTTGTAATGAACTACGTTAAAAATTGTTATTAAGTTCATCATATCTAATACATGTTGTAGGTTCAGAATCACAATAACCATTACAACAGATAATGGCCCTCAATTTGAAAACAGATATATGGAAGCATTTTGTTCCTTCAGGGGAATTCAGCATTGTTTTTTTATCACCTTTTCATCCTTAGGATAATGGGTAAGTAGAAGTAACAAACATAACCATCCTCTATGGATTGGGGAAAAAATTAGAGGGGCAATCCGAAATAATGGACAAATTACTTACAAGAAGTATTATGGGCTTACCGAACCACACATAAACAACAACTCGAGTATCTCATTTTTCATTTATTTATGTGATGGATGTAATAACAACAGTTAAGTCTACTCTCCCATCTTTCTGAATCACAGATTACTCTAAGTATGGTACTGATATAGGTCGAAGATCTGAGCTAAATTTAATTAAGGATAAAAGAATAATGGTGCGTTTAAGATATAGTCATTATCAAACCATGATAAAACGTAAGTATGCATCATGGGTCTAAATGAGAGAATTGATAGTGGGGAATAGATTTTGAAAAAGGTTTTTGTACATACTAAAGATAAAAGACTTAAAAAGTTAGCAACAAACTAGGAAGGGGCTTATTTTGTTATTAACGGGGTTAAGCCTAAAACTTATCGGTTAGCAAGTCAAGAAGATAACCCTCTTCGGAACCCTTGGAATATTGAGCACTTAAGACTATATCTAGAATATTAGTAAAAAAACATGTATATTTCTTTTAATTTCATTATGTAATATCCGAAGATATATATTTTCCTACAATGATGGTTCAAAGAGGTTTTAATGAGGTGTCTAAACAACCTATCTTTTCTAAATTATTTTGTTTTTTATCTTCTTATCTTGTTATTGGTCAAGTGTAAAGGTTCCAACATTAGTTGGTCACAGTTAAAAAGTCTCAAAAATAGGTGGTCAAGTGTAAAGGTTCCAACATTAGTTGGTCATAATTAAAAGCTTCTTACATTAGTTAGTCAGATTCGAAAGAATGATGGTATGGTCTGAAGTTTGGTTTGATATGCATTTGAGGGTTGATTACCTTCAACTAAGAAGACTCTGATTACGATATTCGGTGAGTAATAAAAAATATTAAAGACAAGGACTAAAAAAAAGAAAATATTCATTCATTAATTATGAATATGATTACAAAATGCCTTGACCATACCAAAGACTTACAAAAAATATGATAATACAAAAACTGGTGAAAGGAATTAAATTCAACTGCCTTTGGATTCATTCTCGTCAACCTAGACACTATTAGCTTTATTTTTATGACTCTCTACTTCCTGATCCTTCTCGGAGCTCTCATATTTGGAGTTATTGTCTTCACTTTCGAAGGTACTATTTTCACCCTTCGTCTTTAATGGGATTTATATCTCGTCTGCAAATAAAAGGCCAACATGTTGATCTCATTTGGGCACCAGGCCCCAAGATTACCTGCACTTTTCCACTCCTTCTGCAATCTACTCGGATTACTCTTTCTCAAAAGTATCTGACCATTCTCTGAACAACTATTTACAAAGAAAATTATGTTTTCCATACCTTATCGGCCTCAAAAATATCGCTAACTACTTTATATTTATTCCTCATATTAAGAAAGTAGAAAGGGATCCGAGGATTCCTGGATAACCCGGTGATCGCCATGAATTGCTCCATTGTCTTGATGCCATAATACATGAAATCAGAGTAAACAAGGTTTTGGGGTTTTCTTAACCAAGACGCAAGCCAACTAGTTCAAAATATCGAATAACTTCTAGTTCCAGGGGAAACTAGAGTCTTCAATTTGGTACATCAGGGTAAACTACCAGTTTAGTTTGCGCATAATTAATTTTTGTCTCTCCAAGAATTGGTAATCAAATTATCACATCCTTTTGAATCCCCCATTTAACCCATAATTCATTTTCCTTATTCTCCAAGCAGTAGTTGTAAGTCACCTCATATGGATAAATCAATTATTTGTTCTTGACATTTGCGCGTCTTTAATTCATTTGTCTTTGCCACCTTTGGCCTTCAGAGCTTTGTCTTTACCTTCTTGGCTTTCTCGTCATCTTCGTTTGTTTTTTCGTCACCTTCGTTTGGGATTTTTGTTTCTTTCTCAGCATCAACTTTTGGAGTACTCTAACTGATAACCCTACATCAATACACTATTTGACTTTCTCAGCCAATTTCATCAAATGACCTACAGAAGTCAACAGTCTATTTTAGGGCCCCTCTTTTTAAGTACGAGCAATATAAATATGACCCCTATCTAATTGCTTTGGGATATCTTGGGTAGCTACAGAAACATGTTTGGCAGGTTCCTTAAGATGTTTCATTTTGACGTAGTAGATATTGTTTTCTTCACATAAGATATGTCTTGTGTATCTGAGTACTCCATCGCGATAAACCATGATCGGCGCGATCAGTATATATAATTAGTGTCTCATTGGGAATGACTCAGCCTGGGATATCGAGCTTTCTCTGATGCATGCTGTGTACCATATGATGGAGGATTAGCTTATATAGAATGCATGTTGTAGGGATATTTCCTTTATAGTCGAAAGTTTGTACAAAAATTTGGGCCTTTTTGGTTTCTAAAAGCCCAGTAGCTTTCCTAGCGTCTTTCTCTATTTCGACTTTAGCTCGGAACATGCAACCTTAAAAAGAAGGTATCATCGGAGAAGTATTTTGTGGTGGCTAAAAGATTAAAAACTCAGGGTTACGATGGCAGAAATGTAGAGATTCTATATCTATCTCAAGAAATGGTTAAAGCGTAAAGTGATACTAAAGGGCTGAAGTATTTATAGAATACTATAGGAAATCCCAACATATTATTTTCATAAGCTCAATAAATGTTGATGTTGGGAAGTGGAAAGTTACCCCCGAATGGTTATTTTCTTAAGAAATGGAATCGTTTTAATAAACTTGTCACGCTTCAGCATTCAGAAATTAAGTTGTTGGTCGAATGATCCAATAATATGTGTACGAGATTAGAACTAAAAATAGACATCTTCAAAGCATATAAATGATTACATCTGAATAGACTTCATGATTGGCCAAGATTCTCCTTCTATATTGTGTTCGGATCAACTAGAAGTGGTGAAAAATGCTAATTGTTTATGGTTTAATCTGAAATGAAAAATATTAGTATGGTAAATACGGAGTGCTAAGTGTTTTTATGATTTAATCAGAAGTAATTCCAATTTGAAGTCATCCTGAAGGACCTTCGTAAATACTAAAGGAGCTCATAATAAGGACCGAATTCTCTGAAAGACAAGTTAGACCAATGAGTTATTAAACCAACATTTACTTTATGATTCTTATATAATAAATTGTAATAATTATAGGTATTTTATGTAATGATATATTTGGGTTATATGATCTTGAGTTATCCAATTTAGGCCATTGGACCATGTAAGCTCATTGGGCCCAAAAGTCTATAAATAGCCTTGTTTGGGATCTGAGGAAATTTAATGAAATATTATCTCTCTATCATTGGTAACCATACAGCTTAATTATCTCTCTAAATCTTATCCAAAGTTAAATTATTTCATTCTCTTATGAAGAAAATACCCTTCAAAAATATTTGGCACCATCACTTGTATTAAATGTACTTTAATCTTTAGTGTAGATAAATAAAAATGGCTAGAGGTTTTCAGTATATATAGTTCCAGATTCGATCCTATAACAAAACTAATGAATACAACAAGGGTAAAAAAAGAGTGCATAAACGATATTTATTCATTCTTCGCGAAGCTACATATGATCATAGGCTAGTGATGTTACTTTTGCACTGGCACACTATGATGAACTAATAATTGATATAATCAGAAGTTATGATCCCAATAAAAATTAGCTTTCAATTTTTGTAGAGCGTATATTACACTTACATCCAAATATGCTTATTTTAGGCATTAAATCTGGAATAACAAAGATCAATTTCCACATAAAATGGTATGAGCTCAGTTCGAACAAATGATAATAATGTTACATGGTTCAAAACTATTTATCGTATACTTTACAAATAACATTAGGAAGAAGAGAAAGAAGAATGTCTCCCCAAATAATGAAAAAATGTGTAGGTATTGCAAGGAAACATTACTAGGTTTTGCAAACAAATATTAATGGGTTTCGCAAACATACAACCCTCTATTTCACAAAATGGTTTCGAATGTACAAATATATATGTTCCTCATGATATATGGGTTTTGCAAGTAACAAATCTTGCACATAAATATATTTAAACTAGCATTTAATTACTATATTATTTATTATATGATAAAATTGAGTTAGCAGTGTTAACATGATGAGAACAAATTATCAAAAGGTTATTGTACACCTAATTATACATATTTGAAGAACGATACTTTTAACTACATTTGGTAAATCTATAGTTGCATCCACAATTTATTACGTTAAAGACTTCTAAAAAATTAACAACTATGATTGGGTAGGTGTAAATGTAATCATAGATAACCAAATGAAATCAATGAGAAACTATTGCATGATCGCCCTCAAAAACACGGTTGGTTGTGTACCAGTGCTTGTAGTTAGTATAATACAAACGTTAAGAAAATAATTTATAGTTAATTTCAAGTAGTGTGTAACAATAGTGATTACTTAATGGGATTTAATTTTTCATGGAAGACACACTCGTTGGAATATAAACAGCATATGTAACACAAATTATACCATGATTCTTCAATTGGTATTATATGAACAAGAATATGTTGTTTACCGTGTTTAGAAATATTCGATGAGAACTTGTGTGTTTAAATTATGTTTTAACATATATATGGTAAATATGTTATACTATATTTATAATATAATTTTAAGCAACTTTAATCATAAGTTTCACAATATATTTTTCCCAAGTTCAACCAAATTACATTTCACGAGTTTTGCAATTAGTGTAGGTTTTTGTTAGAGATCGAGAGCTTAATGATGCTGAAAATCATATTTTGAACTAAAAATGTTAGTTGAATGTGAGTGCATGAGAATGGCCGGTATATGATTCATCATCATTTGAAGGACAAATGGAAGACCCTTTGCCAAAATATGACATGGCAATATTTGAAGGACAATAATAAGAATGATGGTCATTATATGACATTGAAACATTTTAAAGAAGAAGGATAAATGAATCACTAGAATATGACATGGCAGGTCCACAAAGACAAGAAGAAGAAGGGTGGCTAGAATATAACATGGAAGCTTCTGAGAGCCAAACAAAAGATTTTGTCTCGATGATTTCAAAAACTCATATAAGGCGAAGAGATGGAGTAACAGTGACAATTCACTTGTATGGTCTTATGCAAAAATAAATATATTGTCACTTTCTTAAATATGTTAGAGATAGAAAATGAGGAAGATTTGGATTATAAGGTAACATGTTTTATTTTTTAATTTAACTGGTCCACCTCCAGTGTATCTTGTTATTGTTTTGGATGTTTCTTAAATATTTTTTATTAGGTTTCGCGTGTGTATTTGTTACGATTTTGCACGTGTAATCGTGAATTTTTTTCACGCGTAATTGTTAGTGTTTTGCAATCATCTACATTCAAATTTAAGATTTATTTTGATATACATGTCATGGATGCATATATTTACATTTGTTTATAACACTCCCGGACCACAAACCCTCCTAAAATAATCTATATATAAAGTCATGCAATAGTATGTTAAATTATTAGTATCTAAAAAATAATGATTTATACTTTTCTTAATAACTAATTTGCTTATATTTCTTCTAATGTTGATTTACCAAAAATGAATATGGACCTGATGGGTGACAAATTATTTAATGAAAATGATCCATAAACAAAATATGTCATTGTTCAAATTTGTAACGAATCTAAAGACAAAATTGGAATGAATCACTAGACTTTAGTTATCATGGATCTGAGAACATAATTATCAACAACTACAACCATCTGATGTCAAATAAAAATAACCCAACAAAATAGATATTTAAAGACTTAGTAGGAATATAAATAAGACTTTCATGTGTTTTGCATATTTTTATATTAAAAACATAAACAATATTTTTTGGCAATTTAACTTTGCAATACAACTACTTTATAAAAATGAATTGTATACTAGCAAAACAAACTATGAAGATAAAAATCCCGAAAAACACCCTATAACATAAAGATGATATGTTGACTGTGGATTTTTCGTATGTCAATATAAATAGGACTTCATCGATACTGGTAAAATTTCATATATACTTGAATATTGTATTCAGTCTGTTTGTCGAGCTGAAATATTTTGTCTATTTATAAACCATCTGAATGCTAACAGGTTTTGATTTTAATTTACTAAACAAACAATTTCACAACGAACAATTGCAGTATTTCACAAGTACGAGTACTTTATGATTTCGCAAGTAATGGATACCTTCAAGTTTCACATGTAGAAAATGTTTACATTTCACAAATACATATACTATAAATTTTACATATAGTTAACATGTTGGTAAAATTTTGTAATGTATATGTGAAAAAACATAAAAAGATACATTTAGTTTAAGAATATAAAATAAGAAAATAGAAGTAGTGGATAGAATGACACAACACTTTCGGAAGCGGTATATCCATAAAAATATGTACTTCTATGTAACAAGTTTCCGCCTCCACTTGTTGAGCGAGATTATCATGCATCTCTTATAGAATATGTTTTTAACTGGATCAGTAATATGAATATCAAACATTATGCACACCTCTTGCCTAACATTACGGGGGAGGTAAAAAACCTGAAAACTTGAAACTGATTTCAAATATTCAAACTTGATAGAGACATCTTCACAAAATCGTGTAATTCATACATTAACAGCACGTATACATCATATCGTATATGTAGTACATTCTGTATAAAATTTCATAAAATATTGAGTAGTTTCATCCGCCCTTTTTTCATAATGGCGATGACTTTCAACAAGTGGTTATCTTATTGCATAGTCCATTGATTTGTTATGATATTTTTCAAATGAATATGTTAGTTCTGTTTGATTGGATACATATTTTTTATTTTGGCGGGATATTATAGTTGGCGGGATATTATAGTTGGTGAGATATATCATTTAAGTAGGGATAGGACGATAAGGATATGGGAATCAATATTCACAAATAAATAAAATACAAGTGAAAAATATTTAAAGCATGTATCGCACAAAGTCTACATCCATATTTCACAAGTATTGCAATATCTCAAATGTTTATATTCATCAGATGGTGGCCAGCGAACGCTTCAGAAATGATATTTTACAAGTATCAGTTTATTACACATTTGTAGTAATATGACATATGACTGTTAAATCGTATTTTTTTGTAAATGATGATATCAATGTGGACATAACATATTGTAGCTATAATATAAAAATAGAAAACACCAAAATAAAATTAAACAAATTACTATTAATACGTGTCTGAAATGTTGGAATGCTCAAGAAAAGTGGCGTAGAGTTCATCCTAATTTCTATGGAAGTTATGCCCGATCATAAAAATCATTTCATGCACAGTGCTCAACTGTCGCATTATTTTATTTTCATAATATTCATAGATGTATGACTTAGAGTCTATGATTTCAGGGTTTAAAACTTCAACACAACCCATTTAGGGTATATAACCAGTGTAATTGGAAATGTATCAGGCAGTCCCCTCATAGACTAAAGACTCTTTGCACTCTTCTTGTAAAATGAATAGCGTCAAGATCGCCAAATTGTATCGCTCTACTTGTACATAGCCTTCATTGGATTATGATTGGTTTTTAGGAGTTTATGACTCACATTATGTGCTACAATATCTTATGTGCGTCCAAGCTGGTGAACTACTTATTCTGGATAATATGTATGCACATGTTTTAATCTTACTATATTTCTACGGTATAATTTTACTGACAAAAGGGAAAAGCATCACATATTGCTTGAACACGACCTAGAAGAACATTTCAAAAAAACAAATCTATGTTTTGCAATACGTTTTTGTGGAACTTTGAAAGTATATACTACTATGTTTTAACAATTATAATTCTTAAATTTAACACATATAACTATAAGCATTTTGTAAGTATGTAGTAAAACTTACATCAGACTCGTTTATGTGGCACGGTTGAATGGTCCAGTTCTGTTTGGACCTAGAATCGGCATTGATGTGGCACATATTCCATACACGTGTAATATGAGCGTATAAAGGGACATAAAATAGAGAAATGGTCATGATCTGTGTATCTAATATAGCTAAAAACCGCACATGGTCTTTATTTTATTTTTAGATGCTTCACTCAAATGATGGTAAATATGTGGCAATACGCAAACGCCACGTGCTTACGGTTTCATACCATCAATATCTTCGAAGAGGAGCGCATACTTAGGCGATATATACCAAATATTTTTGTCGATAAATATCATATATTCGAACAAGTACAACAAATACATTTGTGTTGCATGGGTCACGTCGTTATCGATAAGTACGAGGATAATTCTTTGTAACCTAATTAGATCAAATTGTTAACCCAAGGATAAATCTTTGTTTTGATGATATTATCTGAAACATTTATAATATAGTAAGTGACCCTTAACATGGTAATAACGTGCATACGATAGTCATTTTACCAAGCCAGAAATAAAATATATTGGTCTCTCGATGCCACCTATGTACACCCTAATAATGGGAGCGTTCAGACTAAAATTAGTCAAAGGTTCGATAAGCTTCTTGAAAGGCATTGTATCCAAATGGTCCAGTAGTTGTTTCTAATGTATGAGACTCTACAATCTCAAGTCGATATAATAAACATATAATCGTATGTTTATTCTCTCTTACGAACATGAGATGATCACATGCTAGATTATGATTAGTGTTTTCTAACGATTTCGACTATTCGGAAGTACTAACTTATTCTCTCCTCAACTTCATTTGTTACGCGGTCTATGAATATCATATGTAATTTGAAATAATATATATATATATATATATATATATATATATATATATATATATATATATGTACATACTTAAATAGGACAAGTTTTGTATATTTCATTTCTCGCATGAGACATACTATATGTTTCGCATATAAAATATACAGGGTTCTGTATATTTATTATATTAGATTTCATGAGCATTAGCATATATCTTCGTATTCATCATATAGGTTGGGAAACGATAAAAGCAATCATCTAAAGTCAATACTCAATGTCAATCTTCCTACCATGACACGAAAGCAACAAATGGATGTTAACAAAACCAATATATATGTGGTCGGAATTGCCAAAAATAATTTAATAATTTTTTGGAGAAATAGTTAATTTTATTTGTTACCTCTGTGGTGAAATAAGTAAGTCAAGGTTCGCATATATAATTTATCATTTGTTCTGCATCATACATACTATTTTTTTTGCACATAATTTGTAGAAGGTCTCGCACGTGTATTATATTACATTTTGAAAGTATTAGTATAGATTTTCATATTGGTGGTGTAGGTTGTAAAACGATGGGAACAATCATTTAACAAAACCAATACATTTGTACTTGGAATGAAAAAATATAATTTGTTATTTTATTAGAGATATAGTTAGTTTTATCCATCACTAATTTGGCAAAATAAGTAAATCTGGTTTCTCATATATCATTTCTCCTTATTCTGCATCATACATACTGCATGTTTCGCATATAATTTTTATATGGTTTCGAACGTATATTATATTAGATTTTTTAAGACTTAGCAGTGATATTTTACTCCTTATCTAGGTTGGAAATGATAATAACAAGCATTTATTTCACATAAATCTTGCTACCACGACACGGAAACGGCATATAGATCCTAACAAAACCAATAGTTTGGTGGTTAGAATAGCCAAAAATAATTCTTCATTGCATTAGCGATTTAGTTATCTCTATTCGTCAACTATATGGCGAAATAAGTACGACAATTCGCTAGTATAATGTGGCAAAATATCTATTAAAAGCCATTAAGACTTGGACGATTTTGTTTTCGAATTTTCCATACTCTAGACAAAATGCGGCAAAATAATGTACAAAATTTGTTAAGATCCGATGAATTTCTAGGCCATGTGCGAAATGTAGTAAACCTTTTATTGTAAAATTATGTATCTTTCCAAATGTGTGTGTTTGTATATGCTTCACATGTAAAATATGATGATTTAGCGATGCAAGTGTTGTTTGGGTTTCGCAACTCATGTGTTATATATACTAATATCGCAAAAACATGTGTTACTTAGCGTTGAGAATTCAAACACGACTAGTTTCAAAACTAAACACTCTAAGTTTAAAAAAAATAGATTTGCGGAACATGGCTAACACTGACATGTGAAACTTTATCAAATTTAACTATATTTCTGCTTCGCAGCGTATATAGACTGATTTCGCAATAACATTTTTCCAAACTATCGATAATCTACGTTACAATATAAAAATTGATCACTAATCAACGTTAATCTATTTTACAGATATCAAAAAAATTATATGCTAACGAAAGAAAAAGATAAAATATTCAAAAATTATATGTTAACGAAAGAGAAAGCTAAAATATTCAAAATCGTTGGCCTTTAACTTGATGGTTGAAGATGGATTTGTCGGCAAAAAAAATATACTGCTAATTTAAGTTTTCTTCTTTTAAAATAGTTGATTTGAAAAAAAAATTAAAAATTAATTCCCCTAACTATCATTAATTTTATAGTCAAACTATTTTTCACCAAATATTATATACTCAAATATCATATAGCCTCTTCCGTTTCTAAGCTCGTCGAAAAATAAAAAATTCATATCCATTTATACTCTTATTAAAGTATATAGAGATTTTTATTTTTTTCAAATTACATCCTTCCCTCCTAACTATCTTGTCTCTCTCTTTTAGTGTCATTTTTCTCTCTCTAGTCTTGACCTCCGCCGACCACTATAAAATCGTTCTTCACTATTTTCAACCTTCTCATATTTTATATACAAGCAAATAAGAGCTATATTCGAACCTAGAGATCTAAAATCAACTTTATTTGTATGTATTTGTAAGTTCTAACAAGCTCAACACCCATTTTTAAGCCTGTACAGCAGCAAAACATGAACATGCAGCAATTGCATTGGTGTTCATACCATTTTTAACCGACTCTACAATTTGATTGGGTTCAATTACTAGTCTTTGGGGTCTATCAAAATTAGTTTTTCTTACTCTATATATTGATTTAGGATATGAGAAATGAAAGACGACGAAAGGTTCAAGACGATGATTCAATGATGTTTGATAGAAGGAAAGGTTGTGTGGAGGATAGTGATTCTGATTTAAAGAGTCGTGAAGAAAGAGGTGAGAAAACTGTGTCTCTAACCGAGGGTAAAGTACTTAGGGTTTCATCCCTAAGTAATTTATACCCTGGACCACTCAATAACCGATCCGAGCTCAACAAATTAAAAAGCAGCCCAAGAAATCAAACGAAGTCCAATAAAATAAAAGAGTTGTTAAAGCCCAAGTAAATTATAACCTTATCTAGCTCTCTCTTCTCTGAGTTACACGAACAGATTTACAGCCACTACTAATAGAAAAAAAAATTCCTATTCTTAGGAGATCTTCCTAATTTATAACAACCTGTTTTGGATTCCTTTTCACCATTATCTTGTAATATGTATACCTATAAACATAATGGAAAAAGTGTGAGAAAAATCACAAATATAGAAATCTTCATCACTGAAATTGCGCTCTTTTATTTTTACTAAAACATACAAAGTTTCCCTTGGTATCAGAGTATTCTTTTCTTTCTTGAAAAATGGAAAATAATGACTCACCTTCTTTTACTGAAACATATGCCACAACTCCTTATTTTGGTGATATCCTTAGTGATGGAGGCAGTCATCTGAAAATGAACAAGATGGCATCATTTACGTCTATCAGGTTAGATAGAAACAATTTTATGTTGTGGAAGACTATGGTCTTACCAGTGATAAGAGGAAATGATTTTGGAGACTTTATCACTAGTAAGGAACCATGTACTCCCAAAAATATTACTGATACAGATGGAAATATCACTAGAAATCCAACCTATAAGGTCTGGATAAATAAAGACCAACTTCTTATGGGTTGGATGTTTAATACTATAACCCCCAGAAATTGCATCTAACTTGAAGGAAGAAGAGACTGCAAAGGGTCTATGGGATGTTTTTGTGAGACTAACTGACTCAGAAACAAGATCGAGAATAATGCTTCTCAGATCTGAGTTTCAGAAAACTCGAAAAGAATGCAGTTCTATGGAGGATTACCTTAATAAGATGAAGAATCTTATTGATAACCTTGCCTTGGCATGATCTCCTTTACCTATTGACCACCTTGTTTCTCATATATTGGATGGGTAAGACTCAGAATACACTTCCATTGCTGTTAGTTTGGCAGAAAGGGAAGTGTACAACTGGCTAGACTTACAGTTTACTCTCTTAACTTTTGAGAATAGGCTGATCCAGCTGAAAAATACCACTAAGAGTTTAGCAAGCCTGAATGTAGCAACAAAAAACTTCAGAGGAGATAACAAACATAACAACAACAACAACAATAAAAAAAAATTCCAACTATAGAGGTCAAAATTTATATAGTGGACAAGACAAGTCTAACATAGGGAGAAATAATTATCAACGTGGCATATCTACCTACAAGGGAGTCAGGAGTGGCAGGTACACCACTCCAAATAGACCAAGTTGTCAAATATGTGGTCAATATGGACATACAGTCCTTATTGCTATTACAGAGGTGATCATAGTGTCATGGGGACTATACCTACACCTCGGGATAAGCAAACACAAGAGCAATGAGCCTATGTGACTACTCAAGACACAACAGAGGATAATGCATGGTTCTGGACAGTGGAGCAAGCCATTATATGACAGGGTCTCCACATCTCATGATTCAGAAAACTGAGTACTCTAATAAGAAATATATTGTTGTTCGCAGTGGAGAAAGGCTTAGTATTCAGCACATAGGTAAAACTGACCTAAAAATATCTATAAACAGACCATTATCACTACAAAATGTATTACATGTTCCTAAAATTAAAAAGAACCTTCTATATGTTCATCACCTTAATCCTGTTTATGTAGAATTTCATAAAAGTTGTTGTTTTATCAAGGACAAACAAAAAGGGATGATGTTGCTAATAGGGACAACTAATCAAGGTCTCTATCAGCTAGATACACTCACCATAAATAGCAAGCCTAGTGTCAAAGGTTTAGTCTCCAAAATATTTTACTACCTCTAGCTTACATCAGGGTCAGTCTGAGTCTAATTTTTATGTTTTATTAAAAGAAGGATGACACAGGAGGTTAGGCCATCCTTCAGATAGAATCTAGGTATTATTTTGGAACAATGTAACCTCTCTGCTATTCAAAAAAATGAAAATGTGTTTTGTGATTCATGCCAACTTGGGAAATCTCACTCTCTACCTTTCAGCAGATCTGAATTTCATTCTAGACATGCTCTAGCTCTGATTCATTCAGACCTATGGGGACCATCTCCTACCATTAATAAACTGGTTTCAAGTATTATATCATGTTTGTGAATGATTACGCAAGGTTCACTTGGGTATACCCCCTAAAAAAGAAAAGAGAAGCTCTAATTACTTTCAAAACTTTTGAAACACTTGTTGAAAATCAATTTAATAGAATAATCAAAGCTCTCCAATCTGATTGGGGTGTGGAATTCAGGTCTTTTGTTCCATTTGCTAAAAAATGTGGTATACTTCTTAGAAGTACGTGTCCTCACACCTCTGCACAAAATGGCAGAGCTGCGAGGAAACACAAGTACCTAGTTAAAACAGGGTTAACCTTATTGGCTCAATCTAAGGTCCCTTTCTCGTATTGGCCAGAGGCTTTCCTCACTGCTGCTTACCTAATCAACAGATTACCTACAGCTATTCTAGGAGACTTGTCACATTCTCAAACCCTCTTTCATACTAAACCAAACTATTCATTTCTAGAAGTCTTTGGTTGTGCCTGCTTTCCTGGTTTGAGACCCTATCAAACTCACAAATTTTATTTTCACTCAACTAAGTGTGTTTTTCTTAATATAATGACTCTTATAAAGGGTATAAATTCCTTAGCTCAACTGGTAGACTCTACATCTCTAGACACGTTATGTTTAATGAACTACAATTTTCTTTTCTCACTAGTTTTCTACATCTTAAACAGCCTAAGTCACATTATGTAGCTAACTTTAATCCTGGTCTTGCTATATATGGTCTGTCTAATTCAGCTCTTGTGCCAAGTTTGGTTCATTTAAGCTACCTTATCTCTACCAACTCACTACCAAATACATTGCCTACACTTTCAGAAACTATCATATTCCAGTCACCTACACAAACGGATACAAACAAACTACCTACTCAAACTAACATTCATAAAGAACTTGAGACTACCCTGCCATGTTTTCAGTCTCTTTTTCCTACAGACACATCACTCAACACTATTACCCAACATCACCCACAAATCACTTCTACCACTGAAAATACAATCACAGCATCACCCAATAGGTCACATGTCCTAGATTCAATCACCAAGCCAAACATCACACCAAACCAAACAGATTCTACCCTGTCATAGTCCTTAAGCACACACCCCATTACAACAAGGTCTAAAAAATGGGATCAGTAAACCTAATCGTCTGTTTCTAGATCTTACCACTACTACTTCAAGGAATTCTACAGAGCCAACTAAATTTTCCGATGCAATTGTTAATCCTATTTGGTATAAGTTTGTGCATGCTGAGTATAATGCTCTAGCTCACAACATAACCTGGTCTATGGTGCCCTGGACTCCTACTATGAATCTAATTGGGAACAACTGGGTCTACAAGGTTAAACACAATGCAGATTATGCAGTTCAGCGTCACAAAGCCAGACTAGTGACAAAAGGTTTTCATCAGACTCCCGGTGTGGACTTCATTGATACTTTTAGTCAAGTGATTAAAGCCTCTACCATCAAGATCATCCTAACTTTAGCAGTGTCAAAGGACTAGATGGTCGGAGAACTTGACATTAATAACGCGTTCCTAAATCGTGAGCTTACAGAGACTGTCTTCATGAAACAACTAGAAGGTTTTTAAGATTCTAACAGGCTCTCTCATGTATGTCAACTTCATAAGGCTTTGTATGGGGTGAAGAAAGCCCCAAGGACTTGGTATTCAAAGCTAAAAGATACTCTAATTCAGTGGGGTTTTAAGAATTCTAAGGTCGGTGTGTCTATGTTTTTTATGAGTCTAGCCAACTCATAATTATCCTACTTGTCTATGTAGACGACATCATCATCATAGGTAATCAACATTTTTATCTCCAACATTTCATCAACAAACTAAACTCTATTTTTGCACTTAAAGACTTAGGTGATTTACACTACTTTATGGGGATAGAAGTGGTCAGGGACTATGCGGGTTTTCATCTTTCTCAACAGCAATGCATTCGTAATTTGCTCAATACAGTGGGACTTACCAATGCTAATGTATGCTCCACTCCAATGCGTGCTACACGTTCTCTTTCCTTTCATGATGGAGACCCACTACAGCAACCTACACAATACAAAAGCATGTTAGGCTCTCTGCAATATCTCATTCACACACGAGCATATATTGCATATATAGTGAATAAACTAAGCCAATTCTAACAGAATCCTACAACTACGCATCTACATGCAGTCAAACGAGTTTGTTGTTACTTCTCTGGGATTGTGTCATTGGGTCTTCATATCAAACCCAGTCCTGAGTTCCTTTGCGAGGTTTCATCGATGTTGACTGGGCTTTCTACTGATGATCGTCGTTATGTTGGTGGATACTGTGTATTCTTTGGGGACACTCTTATCTCATGATCTTCCAAGAAATAGTATGTTGTGGCATGTTCCAGTACTGAATCTGAATACTGTGCACTTGCAAATATTTCTACTCAACTAATTTGGTTGTAATCGGTCTTAAAGGAACTCAATTTTCTAGTTTCTCGATCACCAGTGTTTTGGTGCGATAATTTGGAAGCTAGCTCTCTTGCATCTAATCCTGTTTTTCATACCCGGATGAAACATATCGAGCTCGATGTTCATTTTGTCAGGGACCAAGTTCTTCGAGGGACTCTTGACAACCGTTATGTACCATCCCATGACCAGATTGTTGACTTGCTCACAAAACCCATTTCTCAAATTTGTTTCCTGTTCTTGCGTGACAAACTCGGTTTGAATGAATCAATCCTTTGTTTAAGGGGGATATGAGAAATGAAAGACGACGAAAGGTTCAAGACGATGATTCGTTGATGTTTGATAGAAGAAAAGGTTGTGTGAAGGATAGTGACTCTGATTCAAAGAGTTGTGAAGAAAGAGGTGAGGAAACTATGTCTCAAACCAAGGGTAAAGTACTTGGGGTTTCATCCAAAATAATTTATACCCTGGACCACTCAATAACAAATTCGAGCCTAACGAATTAAAAAGCATCCCAAGAAATTAACCGAAGTCCAATAAAATAAAAAGGATGTTAAAGTCCAAGTAAATTACAACCATATCTAGCTCTCTCCTCTCTCAGTTTCACGAACAGAAGATTCTTATTCCTCAGAAATCTTCCCAATGTATAACATCCTGCTTTGGATTCTTTTTCACCATTGTCTTGTAATATATATACCTGTAAACATAATGGAAAAAGTGTGAGAATCACAAATATAGAAATCTTCATCACTGAAATGGGTCTCTTTTATTTTTACTAAAACACACAAAGTTTCACTTAGGATCTGGGTTTCTTCCAATTTTTTAACCAGATATTTTAAGCGTTCGTATATTTTTTTTAATTTTGGGGTTCTTTCTCTGACCCTAATATTATTGAGAAATAAAATCAGACTTTCAAGTTTTCAGTGAAGTTAACTGGACTTGCGCCATTGTATCATCTTGTTTATCTAAATATCTCTCGATCATCTTACAAAGAAAGTCGTAACGCTTCATCTGGTCTTGCCGACCCGACTTACCACAGCAAGAGGTCAAATGTGTTAAAGGATAAACTACATCGCTCTGAGGCATTTCATCGAATACTTTGTGCACAAACAAACAATCCTTAGACCTTTTGGAATAAACCGAAAGAAACCATCCACAAACACCAGGATAACAATGATAACCAAGTCTCACAATCCGGGTTTAGATTTGCTACACGTATAGAGCATCATTCGATCGCAAACAAACCTTAAAGAGAAGATGGTGAATCATTAGGCAAAAATGAAGCTTGTTTTAAAACTTTTAATACATTGAAAGAACAAAATCAACCACTGTTTTCTACTGAGCGTCCTCACTATGGAACTGAAAAGGAAAACATTAGGGTTTTGGAGTTGGTTGAAGATAGGAAGAACAAACCGTGACGAGTAATGGTTGATAAGATGAGTGGTGATTCGATTATCTTGGTGGCAATTGGACCTGTGGACTTGGGTGTGGATTTGAAGGTGGTGAGAGATAGATACGCGGTCTCGTATAAAATTTCAGAGGTTGGTAGAGGAGATACAGCGAAGACAGGGAAATGTGGACGGTTTATTTGATAATGGGTAAAGCTATTTCCTCCGTCATATTTTTTATTTCCTCCATATTTCAAAATAAAAAAAAGATTTATCACTTGCTTTTACTATCTTGTCCTTGTTTTACCTTCTAATTTATAACTTGATGCCATTAACCATTATGAAACTCTTATATAAACAAACACATGATTTAGCCAAATTAAATCCAACATATATGATTTAACTTCTAAAATTGAACCCTAAAAACAAAAAAAAAACTTCAATTTTTTAAAGATTACTCATGGAAGAGGAAGATACACAAACTTCCGAGATGTTGTCTCGGAATTAGGTGCATTTAATCTATTTTTAATAAACAATAGTGCATTTTTAAGTGTTGTTGTTTTCTAAAATAACAAATGATTTCTACCTTAGACGAATTCGAGAGAGACTGCCGTTTTTTTTTTCAAGATTAAAAGAGAAATCGAGTAGTTGTCTATGGTTTTTTTAAGTGGAGTTTCTTTTTATTTATGGGGAAAATAAAAAAATTGATGGAAGAAATAGCTTCACCCTTAGATAATTACCTTTTCATTGAACATCCCAAACCCAATAGATACTCTACTTTGTAGATAAATATAGATTATATTTGAATAATGTGAATTTAAATATTATGTTTTTGTTTCCATGTATATTTAAAGTAGTTACTAATCCCTAAAATAATATAAGAAAAATACAAAAAAAAATAACAAATAAGCTTTTATAATAGTTGAAATCATTTCAACTGTTGCTAATTTATAATTTAGATAAATATAGATTAATTTACAACATTTTATAATTT
This sequence comes from Limnanthes douglasii subsp. nivea, assembly GCA_036936605.1. Lineage (NCBI taxonomy): Eukaryota > Viridiplantae > Streptophyta > Magnoliopsida > Brassicales > Limnanthaceae > Limnanthes > Limnanthes douglasii. The sequence goes on from JAUPFV010000003.1 coordinate 89,355,131, forward strand.
TAGACTACTAAATAATACTAGTTTAATTTTAGACTACTAAATAATAAATGATAATTAAGTTAGTTTTTTAGTTTTGCAAGTGGTGAGAAAAATAAGAACTAATTATACATATTGTGTAACCGCTATATTATGAAAATAAAATCTGTAAATTTAGACTAACGGTAAACAGTTGGAAAGCATTTTTAAAAAAATAATATTTGTTGGTATTTTGTATAAGATAAAATTAGTTCTTAATATAAGAATCGGATGGCACCGGACCCTTGATTTTATATAATTATTTTTTATCACAATATATTTTTGTCTAAATCATAATATTAGAAATACAGATAAGTCGAAATGTATCTCTATGGGTTTATGAAATGCATGTATACTTTAGAATTGGTTATATCATCTCTCTCGGATCATATTGATATAGAAATACATTTCGAACAAAATTTTATAGTGATACTTAACAGAGTTGTTGCTTTAAATCTAAAGCTATGCCAAACTTTCGTTAACATAGTAACTTTCCAGTTTTTTGCACAAATCAAAATTCGCCATTTAGTTTCTACTTGCATAATATTCAATTTCAACTTTCAGTCTTGACTGCTCAAAACCAGTTTGCTGATACCTGGCTAGCACATGACATGAGTTTTGATATTGACATTACCCGATGCAAAGGTGAATAATACAACTTTGCTCCATGTAATTTCTATGATTTGCTTAACAACACTAGTTGTAGTAAAGATTAACACAAAGAGCAACCATCTTGAGCATCAGAAAATAATAATCACGATTATTATCTTCTGCGGACAAATGTATGCACCGGGCAAGAAACGGGCACATCCCACCTAGAAATCTTCAATTGTTCGATAACCTGTTAATTTAAGAAATTAGTTACGCAAGAACCAAATTCTTACTTCTAAGACTGCTTATTTTTACCAAACCATATTTTGGACGCACAAACGCACGCACTCACAAAGATAGATTAACCAAGCAACAAGCAGGCAGATATAAAAGAAAATCGGAGAAGTATTAAAATAAAAAACTTTAGTAGAAATGTCACTACTTAGGCACTCTTAATTGAGCTTAGCTAGCCACCACAAAACAATTTCTAACTTGATTTGACCTCGATAATATACCTCACGCTTAGGCTGTATATACCCAAAGAGTTATAGATATATAAATAGTAGCGTAGCTTGCTAACCAGTGACCTCAAAGGTTAAGTGCTCAAGTACGATTTTTTTTAATTATATGAGCTCACTACAAAGTACTTAATTATATGACCTCACTACAAAGTACGAGATCAAGTAAGTCGACCTACTAAACCATGGTTGCTAAATGCATAAACAAGTAAACGAAGAGGTTTATGAAAGATACACACTGATAAGTTATACTCTACCAGTAACAACATGAAACATGTAGTTTAGTGCCTAGCCAAACACAATACATTCTTATCTTAAATAAATTATCTTATTGACAAGAAGAAAGAAAAGAGCACAAACTTTGTTGTTAATTAAACTACAGCTAAAATGAAATCAAATGACTAGATATATTTTACCTTTTTGACAGCACCCCGTATCTGATATGAACAAGCAAACTATATTCCTAGTGAAGTTACAACTAGACTACTCATCATGATACAAAACCCTATCGGTTTCTAGCATCTCCTATATTGCTTGATCTTCGGCAGTAGATGGACGTACTTCCCTTTTTCTACCATTTGTTTCATAAGTTCTTCAGCTTCAGAGTTCTTTCCAGCCCGTTTTAAATTACCAATTAAAGTACTATACAAGAGAAAATTAGGATTACACCCTCTAGACTCCATTTCCTTGAGCATCGAGCATGCTTCCTCGAATTTCTTGGCTACACAAAACCCACGGATCAGAGAGGTATATGTAAACACATTTGGAAGATGCCCTTCGAAAATCATTTCATCGAACATCTCCTTAGCCTTCTCAAGTTCACCCACAACAACATATCCCGTGATCAATACCGTATAAGATACCACGTCGGGCTGGCACCCATTTTTTCTCATTTCATCAAAGAAATGCTTACATGCAACCAAATTCTTCGCTCGGCTAAGACCGTCCATCAACGTCGTGAAATGAAGAACGCTTGGTTCAAACCCTTTTCTTTTCATGTGGTTCAAGAGATCAAGTGCAGCTACTGGGTTGTCCGCTTTTCCAAGAACATGGAGAAGAATATTATATGTATGAAGATCCGGGGTAAAATCGCTCCTATCCAGTTCCTCGAGAAGTCTATAAAACTGATCCGACTTCCCTAATCTATACTTCGCACACATAACAGCATTATAAGTTAAAGTATCCGGTGAGAAGCCTTCAGCTAACATCTGCTGATACACCCATTCAATTAATTTGTACTGGTTCAAATTCAACAGAGAAAAAAGAATAGCATTATAGGAGTGTTTAAAAGGGCGGTAACTGAAATTTTTCGACTTAATAAACCACTCCACAACTTTCCTAGCCAATCCTGTTTCCCCACATGCACAAATCAATATGTTGAAAGTCCGTGATGTAGCTGGGAATCCATTCTCAACCATCTCATCAACAATTCTCCACATTGCCCCATACTCTTCACACTCAACGAATATTTTCATCATCAAATGATATGAGTTTGTAGTGTGCTTGTAACCATTTTGCTGACTAGACCAAACAAAAAACTTGTATCCCAATTTCGCACACCTAGTCTTGTTAGTATACTTTAAGTTCTTTAAAACTCCGGCAAGAACATCCCTAACCAGAAGCCCGGATAATCTGACATTCAACTCACTTAGAGCCGACTTCGTATCGAAACCAGGTCCATCCTGTCTCAAGATTTTAAGAATACTTCTAGCATCAACCTTCACGTTCTCTACAAAGCTCCTCCTTAACAAAACGTTTCTCTCCGCTACTGCATTCCCTTCAACAACATCATCCGAATCAAAATCTATCCAGGTCCTCTTTAAGGGTTCTTCAACATGATGAAATCCATTATTGTCTTCATCTCCACGATAACCAAAATCACATAACTTTCTGGAAAACACTAAAACGTAAGAAAGTTTATGAACTACTTTGGCCCCAAAAATAGCTATAGAGTTCATCATTGAGGTCAGTGTCGAATCTAAGTTGTGAACAGAATAAACTCTTTAGTGACTTTAGTTTTTTCCACAAATCCAGCTTAAAAAGCTTCGGGTTTTGTGTTCGAAAACTGAAGAAAACCAAATTGCATTTCAGGGTTTTATTCAAGCAGGTATCTGATATTTCGTTGTTTATACTACGATTGACAAAAAAATGGTTTTGATAAGCAAGTGTTTGGATTTACCTGGAATAGAGCAATTCGGGGATGCAGATTGTGACCTTTCTTAATCTGCGAAACTCCTGGTTAGGGTTTTAGAGGGAAGAAGAACCCTACTTAGAGGAAGATGAACGTCTATTGAGTAACTTAATTCCGCTATCAGAACCTACTTGTACTTTTACTGTGATTAAGTCATTCCTATCAAACTAATTTTGTAGGGTTTTTATTTCTCCTCTGTCCCCTATATTTTAAACAATTATATTATTGGTCCCAAATTGTTGAAAAGTTGTGTAGCCGCCCAAACATAAATATTTTGTACACTATTGGTCCTTCAAAAATTAGAAATTCTAATTTCTAAATCTCTAATTTCATAGCCACATTTTTCGGATTTTTGGAGACGAGTAGTGAGAAAATATTAATGTTTGGATTGTCACATGTTAGATTCTCAATACTCACATATGTAGATGACTAATAATGTAAATTTTTAAAAACATAGGAAATTAGTGGAGGACAAAAATGAACATAAATGCATAATTTGGACACTAACGCTAATTTTTAACCCCTTCATTCATTAAAGTTAATGTGAAAAATTATAATTTGAAATATAACTTTATTTACAAACATATTGGTAGAGATATTACTCTTTTTTTTTAAATATCATTGTTTCGAAATAATTAACAATTTTTGGATTTATTCACACAAGGTTAATTGAAGTTCAACTATTCCGACCAAAACATGTCTGTGATAGTGTTAATCTGCACTAAAAAACGAATAGATCACGCAACTTTGGTTTCATTTAAATCAAAATGTAGACTTAAGCACAGTCATAACACAAATTTAACGTGGTTTAGATTGTGAAAAAAAAATTACATTCACAAGCAACATATACAAATTATATATATATATATATACATATATAATATTACAATAAGACTTTCAAACCTTAAATATTCGGCTCTCACTATTCATAGAAGATCAATGATGTGCACAATACTCCTCGATTCATAATAGCGCATCACAACCTATTTCCTCATTTGAACACGAGACCAGCACATAAGGATAAGATTAGCACTGACATTCGTACGACATGGGGCATAGGGGCCTCATTGTATTATTTGTCTCATAAAACACGACTATATTAATGGTTTTATGATAAAAAAACTGAGATTCAACATCAATTTAGACACCTAGTGACTCAGATCCCTCTAGAAGCTTCTATGTATCTTCAAAAGCTTTTCAACAACCATACTTTGCATCTTAAGCACCGCAGATGATCAGTTTGCACATTTGGTTCAACAGAATCATTATTTTTGCCTTCAATAGAGCCTGTTTAGGTTTTTGAAAATATTTTTGAACATCGAGTGATATATAGATAATTCATTTTTTACATGTTTTTGGCTATCTATACAAATATAGTCTTCGGCAACACTTGTTTTCTCAAGTTACTTATATCTTATACCTAACAATTCTCCACTTAAGCTTATCGTAACTTTGGCATCTTTTGCACCTGGTGTTTTACTTTTTAGAGACTGACTCACATGCATCATAAACTTGTACTAGTCTCATGCAATCCGTAAACTTTGAAACCGATAATACCTTGGTCAAAGCATCTAGAGGATTTCCTTGCTAGCAATCTTATTCACCTCTATGTGCTCCTTCTCCACCATCTCCTAGATGAAGTGCAACTTGATATTTATGTGTTTAGTTCGCTCATGAAACTTTGGATTCTTCATTAAGTGAATGTCAACTAGTATTATCACATCTTGCTTTATACCAGTACTCTCACTAAACAATCCATTTGGCTAAATAACTTATTTCATGGCTTCCGTAACAGATATATATTTGGATTTCATAGATTACAAGGCAATAATCTTGTGTATACAATACTTTCAATTAACCACTCCTCCAAGCACGATAATTTGATAAGTCAAAATAAATTTTATTGTGTTAAAGTAGCTTACATAATTGAAGTTCACATATCTTATCAACATCATATTGCATGTAGCATTATAATTATAACACAAACCAAATTCAATTGAACTCTTCAAGTATCTAATAAACCACTTGAGTACATGTTGATCTATTTTCCCCAAAGGACATGAATTTTCTCGAAACATTAATAGAATAGATGTATTATGAAAATTATAGCATATATAATGCTACCAATAAAATTGGTATAAGGTATATATTGCATATACTTCTTATATGCTACTTTGGTTGGTGTTTGAGCGACAATAAGTTTGAATTAGGAACCAGAGTAAGTTCCAACTTCTTTGGATCCAAAAATATCGAACTTTAGAATGATCTTATGTGTGTACTTTTGTTGAGATAAAAATATATACCTCTTTGGCCAATTCTTATTTATCTTAATACTAACTACCCTTTTAGCCTCTTATGTAACCTTTATTTTCAACTCTATCTTCAATTGTGTTTTCATCGTTTCAATCATCTTCATATCTCTTCCATCTATTACGATATCATCAACATAAAACAACAACAACAACAACAAGATTTGTATCCTCATATGTGTTTCTCCATTACAATATACAGAGTTTTCATATTACCTTCAGATATAATTGATGGATCTCATAAAACAATAAAACTAAAAATATAAGAAGATTTTAATGTGGTTCGGATTGTGGAACTAATCATACATCCACTGGTAACATACACTCTTTTATTAAACCAGTAGGTTACTCAAAAAGATCTCAAACACAAAAAACTCACTCACTATTTGTTACAAAGATAACATGATTTACAGATGTTTGTATTTAGTGTTTATCTCCCACTTCATTTCTCTCTCAAAAGAATTATAGCTTTTTCTCACATAGGAAATATATTGCTCATGTCACTTTCATCACTTGTCACGCCGCACTCTTGAATTGTGTATCTTCTTATATTTATAGGTTTAGGAAAACTTTAATTATTCATTTGATACTCTAAATTAAATTTTATTAATCAAGAGCTGCAATAAAGTCTTAATCTCTTAAAATATGAAACCTCGTAAATATCAAATCTGAATTAATAAGAAACTTAAATAATGTTGAAGACTCGAATAAAATAAAATATAATTAATAGAAATTACAACAATATATGAATACCAAAACATGATATATAATTATATAGGAAATATGGCAAGTAGAAGAAGTTGTTTTGATTAAGCTCTCACACTTTAGTCTAATATGCTTCGGTCCAACTCGCTTCAGAAGAAATTATTCCAAACCATCCATATTTGGACCAACCACATTTTGACCAGCTTGCTTCAGATAAACCCATATCTCTTTTGGATCAATAGTCACCAGTCTTGACATTTTGTATATGCCTATAGTTTTGAGCAGACATCTTCACAACTAAGTCATGACCGGATTTTCATCCTGAGAGTTTCAACAATTCTAGCGTATACATATAATCTGCAGATCCAACTACGCCCGTATAATCCTTCAAAAGTACTTATATTGACAAGTTGCTTCGAGCATATACCTAACAATTATTAACCTAAGCTTATGGTAATTGCAGAGTCTGTTGCACCCATTATTATACTCTTTAGATACCAGCTCAAAAACATCCCAAACTTGAATAATTCACATCTAGTTGCGACTTTGAAATCGAAAATACCTTCGTCAGAGCATCTGAAGTGTTTTCTTTTCTATAAATACTATCCACATTCACTTTCTCTATCTTCACCGCGTCTCAAATAAAATGAATTTTGATGTATATATAATTAGTTTGCTAAGGGAGCTTCATATGTTTTTATTAAAAGAAGGGCACTAATGTTATCACGTAACAAAACTACATTGTATTCCATACTAGTAAGTTCATTCAACAACCTTTTCAGTTAAATAGATTTCTTTATGGTTTCCATAGCAACCATATACTTGACTTCCGTAAATAAAGGCGCAACAAAATTTTATATACAGAGCTTCCACCTAATCATTCCTCCAAGCACACCATATAGATAACCCAAAGTAGACTTCCTTATGTCGAGGCAACCTGCATAATCGGACTTCACATACCCTCTCAAATTTATATCGACCGTGTACTTCTTATTATAACACAACCCTATAGCAACCAACACATTCAAGTATTTATGAGCCACTTGAGTGCATGGAAATGTGGCTTCCCCAGATTAGATATGAATCTACTCAAACACTTATGATGTAGGCAACATTAGGTCTTGTGCAAATCATATCCTACATAATGCGACCACAAACATTGGCATAAAATATCTCCAATATATACTTTTTATATGCAAATTTGATTGGTTCTTTAGTGACATTAAGTTTGAATTGGGAACCAATGAAATTACTAAACACTTTAGCTTCAGACATGGAGAACTTTATTAAGAACTTTTATATATATATATTTTTGTTTAGAAAACAATAAATACTATTTCGGATTGTTCCTCATAATATCAACACCAATTATCTTTATAGCCTCTCATATATCCTTTATCTCAAAATCTCTTCTCAACTGAGTTTTTACCGCTTCAATCTTTATTTTAAATCTTCCAGTTATTAGTATGTCAGCCACATACTACATCAATATGACTTATCTCTCCATATGTGTTTCTTTATTCTAATGGATACAATTAACATAACAGATGCAGACATATTTGACAGATCTCATTAAGAATAATATAATCTTATGCTCCACTATTTTAATGATTGTTTCATCTCATAGTTGCGTCTCTTTAGCAAATACACATCACCTTCATTCATTTCTTCAAAACCTTCCGGTTGACATATGTAAATTTTATATTCCAATTCATCATTCAATAAGTAAGTAAGAACATTCATCAATATCAAATCTAACAACAACGAACAGCAGAACCCTGATGGATATTTGTTTCACAACCGCCAATAATATCTTAATAAAATCGACACCCAGCTTTTTGGTAAACCCTTAGCCATGAGTTTAGTCTTGTATCTGGGTAAATCAGTACCATGAATATATGACTTTCTCTTGAATATAAATTTAATCTCGACCAGATTTTGACCCTTCGGTTGCTCCATAAGAATCTAAGTGTTTATTTTCTTGAGAGATCTTAGCTTCTTTTCATGGACGTAAGCCACTTATTTTTATTATTATTCGTGATAACATCTTGATATGTCTCGGATTCAAGAACAACTTCTTTTATTTTAGTATATAAGTCATAACTAATTACATCGGTAGAACCATACATATGCAGTTGTTTGCTTTAATTATATGTTTTATTCCTCGTTCGTTGATAACTGTTAAGATCATGATGTTTTCTTGTCTGATTATCTGAAGCCCTTAAAACATATAAACCTCGGTTAGCTTCAGACTCATGTAGTGGTTGAACTTCTTTTGTACGACCTAAAGCTTAACCAGGTCCAAAATCATTTTCGGCATAAGCATCTCTATCTTCACTTTATAGATCAGATCTATCATAAACTTCCTATTATTTTGTGGTAGTAATTGGGTTGAGTCTCTTACTTCTTATTCAATGGAATATATTCACTCGATGAAATAACATCTCTGTTTATCAAAGTCTTATGAAGTCAAGGTTTTAAGCACCAAAAACTATGCCTTTTAACTATTTTTAGATAATCGATGAACAAATATTTCAGTGTTTTTTACCTAAGCTTATCTTGATTTACATGTGTCTAGGTAGCATATCTGAACAGTTTCAAATATACTGAGTTAGGTTTCTCTCTAATCTAGTCTTCTCGAGAACAATTAAACATAATGGTCGTAAATAGACTCATGTTGATGATATATGCAACCGTTGTCACAACTTATCCTCATAAATTTTGACCAATTCCAGTTGTATGAAACATATACCTAACCCATTCCAACATTGTTTGATTAATTCTATTAACAAGTCCGTTCTGGTGGAGAGTCCTATTTACGGTTGGGCGTCTAAAAATAACAAGATTTACATAATAGCTAGTGAAGTCATTGTTTACATATTCCAAGCTATCATCAGGTCAAAGCTTCATACTCGCTCTTCAAATGTATTATCCATAAGTTCATGGAATAGTCATCAATAAACAAAATAAATTACCTTGCGCCTCTTATGGTAGGTTCTCGTGCCAGACCTCAAAAATTTGAATGGATATAATCAAGTAATACATTGGTTGTCTGGTTAATGGGCAAAAACTTTACCCTATTGCTCTTACCTAAAACACAACTTTTACAAAACCTCAGCTTCTGAATTGCGTTACCATCCAGCAACCTTTGTTTACTTAGTTCACCAAGTCTTTTTTCACTCAAATGCCTTAGTTGATTATGTCACAATCTGGTAAAATTATTTACCACACTAGACACCCCCTACTACTACATAGACCTCGAGAACTAACACACCATTAGTTTTATTGGATTTTATAATAATAATAAATCTTTGCATGACCTTAAGTCTTCAATCTCCACCCATATAGGTAAACCTTACCTTATCTAACATCCCACTAAAAAAGGTTATTTTTAACTTAGGGTACATATTTTACACTACTAATCACTTTTTCAAGTTTTTTAAACAACTTGAGTCAAACCGTTCTGATCCCTTTGTCATCACAAAATTCATTATTACCGAGGATGGCCCTTCTACCATCAAGAATTCTTAGGTTTTCAAACCAAATATGATTGGAAGTCGTATGGAATGACGCACTTGAATCCCACACCCATTTATCATTATATATGCAAGAATAATAAGTCATTAACCTATAAACTTACTCATGATCATTAGACATCATTGCAGTATGGCTAAAAATCAATGTTAGTCCGCATGTTTACTCTTTGTATCAAACTAGTTCTTCACCTTCACTTTTGTCTCCCACCCATCCCCTTCGTTTTAGAAATTTGCACAATCAGACCTCCCGCACATTATGGGGACAAAAAATGACACAAAACTTGGGATTTGGGGACCAAAAGTGACACAAAACTTTGGATTTATGTGCCACATGTAGTTTTTAAATGGTTTACATGTTCGAGGGGGACTAATCGTGCAAATTTCTCAAATGATGGGGATAGGTAGGAAACAAAAGGGAAGATGAGGGACTAGTTTGATACAAGTGGTAAACATGGAGGACTTACAGTGATTTTTAGCCTTGCAGCATCTTCGGCTTCGTTCTTTTAATAGTTGTTACACTTTACTTTTTCTAAACAGTTCCTATTGATATGTCATTTCTTATTGCATACCGAATAAATTACGTTTGAACCCGTCTCGACTCCTTTGGTATTTGACCAAGAGTTTTCTCCTCTCCCTCCTCCCCCTCACAGTCAGTCTGTTCCCTTCAGAGTCACCATTCATAACAGTCTTCCTTTGAAGATCTTTTATGTTCAATGCGCTTGTGACTTCATCCATCGCCAGAGAGTCTTTATCGTAGAGTATGTTGTCCATTAAGTATTTGTACTTATTTAGCACATATGTTAAGAGGGTGATTAGTTAATTCTCCTCATCCACCTTCACACTAACAATATTCAAGTCGAGTATGATTTGGTTCTAATCATTTATGTATATTTAGATCTCTGTGCTAATATACATATACAGTATATAAAGTTTTTTTTTCATATAAAATATGTTCGTCGTGAACTTCTTCATGCAAATCGCCTCAAGCCAATTTTATATCCCCAGTGTTGTAGGCTTTTCAGATACCTCTTGTAACATTTTATCTCTCAAGCTCAATATAAGGGAACAATTACTTCTAGACAATATCATGACATCAACATGTGTAGATTTATTGTTGACAATAACATTTAATTCATAACGAACTAAGTAAGATTTAACCTTAATTCTCTGAAGGTCAAAGTTATTCAGTGTCTCAATGTTTTCTAGAATAAGCTTCATGAACTCGTCTTTGTGACTTTTGGTTTCCAGGAAAAGATATTTTATTAAGCATTCAGATGAGCGACAGATCTACTCTTTTTAATGTTGTTCCACGCTCACCGCACCAGTTGTTTGGAAATCTAGTTGTTCAAAGGTAAAATCTTGATGGGCCGATTCTTTTCAGAAGAACAATTCATCTTGTTCAAGATTAGCAACAAATGAAATGAATTGTTAAATAAAACTAAGCACGCAAGACATATTTAATGTGGTTCATATTGTGAAAATAATCTTACATTCACGCTCAACAAACACTATTTTATCAAACAACTAGGGTACATAAATACTCTCAAACAAAAATGGCCTAATCATTCTTTGTTACAAAGATGACATGATTTTGATAATTTGTATTTAATGTTTGTCTCTTAACTCACATTTTTCACACAAGACCTAGAGTTTCTTCTCACTTAAAAAATATATTTCTCACTCAATTTCGTCACTTGCCACGTCATACCCTTGCATTGTGTATCCTCTTCTATTTATAAGTTTATGAAAAATAAAAATCTTCATTAGATGATCAAGATTAAATCTCATTAATCAATGGTTGTAATAAAATACTAATCTCCTAAAAGATAAAGCTTCATAAAATAAGAAATCCAAATTAAATGTAATATAATGAATAAAAAAAACTTAGTTAATAGGAAATATAATTAATAAAAAATCCAATTAAAAGAGGAAAACAAAATAGAAGATCAAATTAAATAGGAAACATAACAAGTAGAAGAAGAGACTTCGTCTCTGCAACTAAGTCACCTCTCAAACTTCACCTTAAGAGTTTCAAAAGTTCTTGCATATACATGTAATTGACATATCTAAATATGGTTATTGTATGCTTGTATCTAATATCTCTGGAAAAAGTCCAACCTATTAAATGAGGTTGGTTGGGGTATTTATAGTAGTTTTGTGACCCATATGCCATCCGAGTCAGACTTTGGATCCGGTTCAGGCTTTAAAGTCCAATTCCAAAAACGGATCAACATTCAACACATAGTTGAGTCATGGTCCACTTAGGTTTAATGTTCATACAAAATTATAATGTAGATGATGCCTGAACTACCCATTCAGAGATGGCAGATGGACACTTCCATAAATATCTTACCCTATTAGGTAGCCCTTTTTAGGTCTTTTAAATAATATTCTAGAAGAGCTAATTTATCGAGAAAAATCTGGATCACCTCCGAAGTGTTTCTTCCAAGAGTTAGTTCACGAGGAGTAGATCTTGACCGGATCCGAAGCGTTTTTATTTTCACATATAGATTAACCAAAGGTCAAATTTTTTAAAAGAACACGTGTCTTATACTAATTCGATCTCTTAGTTGTTTTTTCTTTAGTACTCGCACCTATATTTTTTCAAAAATTAATTAGGGTGTACTTAATAGCCCATAATCATTACTTGAACGATTTATCTCCCCTAGATTTACCACCCACGTGTTTTTTTACCTCTATTTAACATTGTTTCACGGTTTCTTTTTCTTAGAACAAAAACAATTATAGAGAGAGAAATATTTGAAGCTGTAATTTCGTTCTAAGTTTTGAGAGTTTTATATTTCACAGCCATAACCACTTTGATCATAGAAGGTTGGTTAATTCTGTCTGATTTGTAAAAACCAAGAAATGAATCAAAAGATGCTGCTAGAATCCCTGACTCTTTTGGTGGTGTACTCAGTCAGACAACACTGAAGCCTCATCCAGAACCTTAAGAATTCGACAAACTCATTTCACCCAAACTTCACTCACATTATATTCTGAGTCTTCCGTTCCACTGCCCATAATGCCTAAAAAATTCAATCGTAAAGAAACCCTCATCGTTCATCGTTATGGGATCGGACACTGAGAACGCTACACACCGAAGAGTCACTGACTCTCCCAAGCTAGGAGTACCCCCCCCCCCCCCACTTCTAAAGGTACGAGTTCATGAGCAATAAACCACCATGCCCAACCTCTGGTGGATCCAAGTCCATCACTTCCTCTTAATGAGGCTACTCACATTGGAAAAGAAACTAGTGGTGCTAAATTGTCAGAACAACATCCCACCATAATGGAAGAGCGCATGGAGGATAGTGGGGAGGACACTTCATTAGAAACATCCAGACAGATGGGGAATACTATATCGGATCGGACTGCTAGAGGAAAAGTGGGACTGCCAAATAGTGAATCACTTCTGATGAGTCCGGATAACTTAATCACTCCTTACTGAGATTTTTGGACAAGGGCAATTCGGACATAAACTTGCCACTAAACTATCCGGACAGGACAAATGTAAAAAATGACTAAACACCTTCTGACTAAGCTATGTGCTAATCAGCTTAATAAGTAAATGGGTCCTTAAACTTGAACCGGTTCCATAATTTGACCTGAAAGCCCATGAGTCCATAATTAAGGGTATAAATATCCCAACTACTTTCATTAATGAGGGTAATGAATATTTAATACAACCAGACAGCTCAAATCTCTCACTACTTCATACTTCAACACTTAATACTTTTCATACTTTCAAAAATACTTTACAAAATTACCCTCAACAAAAAATTAACCTCACCAAATTGGTGACTACAGTGGGTGGAGACGGTGCCTGAATCTTGCATTCAAAGCCGGTAATAAGACATGTTCGGATGGATCCGAATGAACAAGTAATTCCACCACCTCTAGTGGAGGTGGTTAGGGAGAACAATGAATATACCACCGAGGAGCGAGATAAGTTGAGAGCTGAGATAGAGGCTTTGAGGGCCATTAAAAAGGCAGAAATAGGTTTGAAGAAAAAGTCAAAGGCGTGAGTCGTTCATCATACTGACAATCTAATGGAGAATGATCCATTAGAAAAGACTAATTTGAGTACAAAAAAGACCAATGTTAGCTCTAATAAGTCTCGCAGGACTAAGCTGGTAGAGAGTTCAGACTCTGAATCCCCCAGTAGCTCTTTGAACGAAGCTGAGCTTGAAGAGTCTTTGTCATCAAACAGTGACGAAGGGAGATCTGAGAATAAGCAAAATCTAGTTAAAAAGTATTCAAGAAAGAGAGATAGGCATGGGAGACTAAAAAGGCATTTGGGAAAAGGGTCGTCTCACAGCCACAAACATAGTCACAGGCATGTGGACCAGCTGCTGATTGATCATTTTGCTTTCCATGATGAGCCAGGTATTTTTGCAACACCTAATGAAGACATGGTCTTTAGTCGTAGTCAGAATTGGAGTCAATCGCCATTGTCTACCAAGATACTGTCCGGAAACCTTCCTAAAAGGTTTGACAATACTAAAATGGAGAAATACGATGGAAGCAAAGACCCGGACAACCATCTGGAACAATTTAAAAAAATTATGATGAATTTTGATGACGATCACAAACTTCTGTGTAAGGACTTCTCCAAATCCTTTACAGTAAGTGCTCTGAAATGGTACAACAGTTTGCCACAGGGTTGTATCAGAAACTTCGACACATTTTGGGTTGCCTTCCGAATGCATTTTGTGGGGAGTAAAGAGGTGAAGGACAATGTAGATATTATTACCAATTGTGCCCAATAGCCAAATGAGTCACTAAAAGACTATATAAGTCATTTCGTAAATATGAAGAATGGTTTAGCTGATTGTTTTGAGCAAGTAGCAATAGCTTCTTTGAGACAAGGGTTAAACCCTCGGAATCTAGCTGATTCGGTAACAAAGAAGAAGACCATGACCTGCGGTGGTTTGCTAAATCAGGTGGGAAAGAAAATCAACGTCGATGAAACTAAGAATACTAGGGTATACAATCAGGTGATGGAACCAGTCCATACAAGGCGAAAGAAACCGGACAGGGGTCCAAGAGGGCCAAACAGACTCAATCCCACCCAAATCCAGCTCAGAGCCAGTAGTCTATGAATAAACGAGGACCTTGGGTCCAACCAGAGTGGTTTTCATAGTTAAAAGAGATTGTGGCAACCATTTATGACAAAATTAAAGATGAGGTTCATTTCTGAAAACCAGCAGCACTCTAATCTCCTAGGGATAGTCGTAATACTTGTTTTTGCCAGTATCATTATGATATTGGCCACCACACCGAAGACTGCATTGCTTTGAAACATGACGCACAAAATCTTATTGAAATGGGCAAGATTGGAGCTTATGTCAAGAGAAGGAGTGAAAATAGGCCTGACAATGCTTCCCGAACTGGCCCAACGAACAATGCGGGGACATCTGCTCCAGAAGGGGCTATGGCGATCCTTGAAAGATTTGATGTTGATTCGGAGTATTTGGATCCTGATCCAACCCAGAATAAAGTAGGGGTCATAACAGAACAAACTAAGATAGTGTCCTGACTCATAAGCTTTTTTGATTCACTTACTATATTCGGGGGGACACTATGATTGCGCCGAATCCTTCTTCAAGGAAGAGGCATGTTGACACTCTAGCTAATCAGTTAGAGGGAGGCATGTATTCTTATCAGGCCCAAATTCCTTTTCCTTTCATTATTTTTTATGTAGACGATTTAAGAAATATAGATGTGCCTCATGAGGATGTTGTAGTGATAGGAGCTTCAATTGGGGGCAATGATATTAGAAGAATTCTGGTAGATACGGGCAGTTCAGCAAACATCCTCTTTTAATTTCTTACAAACAGATGAAAAATCTGGCCGTAATTCAGCGTTCAAACAGATCCCTTGTGGACTTTACAGGAAGTTATGCGGACGTCATCGGAGAGTTTGAGGAGGAGGTACTGTTAGGCAAGGGCCCTTTCAAGAAGATGGTTAAAGTATTGTTCGTTGTGGTAGACTACCCCACATGTTACAATACAATATTTGGGAGGTCTTGGATCTCTAGAATGCATGTTATAGCATTAACAGTCCACCAATATTTGAATTATGTGGTACAAGGGCAAGTGGGAGTTGTCCGGAGTAGCCAAAAGATAGCAACACAATGTTATGCAACTTCACTTGCTCCTAAAACTTTAAGAGCATGTCGGATTAATGAAGATTATCAGTTATTGGGGCTTTCTAGGGGTGATGGTGAAATTGATGACCCTAAAGAGACCCATTGTACTGTAATACCGATTGAAGAAGTTGAAACCCACTCTATGGCAGAGGGTATAAGTATTAAAATGAGCTCCAAGATGACGCCAGAGTTAAAGATAAAATTGTTATCCTTTTTGGCAGATCACCAACATGTTTTTCCTGGTGCAATGCTGATGTAACCGGAGTGCCTGCAAGTGTTATGTCACACAAGCTATCCATCCGAAGAGATGTTGCACCTGTTGTGCAAAAAATGAGAGTTTTTTCTAAGGAGAAGGCATATGTGATAGTACAAGAAGTCGACCGGCTTACCAAGATGGGCACATAAAGGAGTCTCAATATCCTTTATGGACTGCCAATCCAGTGCTGGTTAAGAAAAAGAATGGGAAATGGCGCATGTGCATTGATTTTACTGACCTCAACAGAGCTTGCCCAAAAGATCTTTACCCAGTTCCTTAAATAGATCAGTTGGTAGACTCAACATCTGGAAACAAGTTGTTGTCTTTCATGGATGCCTTCTCTGGGTACAACTAGATCCAAGTGGATCCTAAGGACCAAGATCACACTACTTTTGTTACAGATAAGGGTCTTCATTGCCACAAGGTGATGCATTTTGGGTTGAAAAATGCTAGGACTACTTATTAGAGGTTGGTGAACAAAACATTTGCTGATCAGATTGATAGAAATATGGAAGTATACATCGATGATATGATGGCTAAAAGCGTAAAATAGAAGTTTCACCTAGCTGATCTTCAAGAAATTTTTGCCAACTTGACAAAGGTGAATTTAAAGTTGAATCCAGAACAGTGTGTGTTTGGGGTGCAGTCCGGAAAGTTTTTAGGTTATGTGATAAGTGAAAAAGGGATACAGCCTGATCCGTACCAGCTTGATGCCCTGACAAAAATGGACCCCCTCAAAATATTAAAGAAGTACAGAGGCTGACGGGAAGGTTGGTTGCTTTCAATCGTTTTATTTCAAGGTCTTCGGACAGATGTGCTCCATTTTTTTTTTCAGATTTTGAAATGTGCTAAAGACTTCAATTGGTCTCCACAATGTAGCCAAGATTTTGATGAAATAAAGAAACAATTGTCTTCACCAACAACCCTTTTTAAGCCTGTTGAAGAAGAAACACTGTATGTATACTTGGCTGTGTCAGAATATGCTATAAGTGCAGTGTTGGTAAAAAAGGTGGACAATTATCCTTGTCCGGTGTACTACATCATCAAAACTCTGATAGATGCTGAGAAGAGGTACCCAAAGCTTGAAACGTTGGCACTAGACTTAGTGATTGTTGCAAGAAAAATGAGGCCGTATTTTCAGTCTCATTCCATTATCGTCCGAACGTATTTTCCACTAAAAATGTTCTTCAGAAGGAGGACATATCAAGCAGGATGACCAAGTGGTCAGTGGAGTTGGGTGATTATGACATTGATTTTGCTCCACGAACTGCTATCAAAGCTCAATCTGTTGCTGATTTCCTGGTAGAATTTCATTTGGACAGAAGTTCTAAACAAGTCGCAGAGGAAAAAATTAAAAAAGAATGGGCGGACGGATGGTATATCTAGCACAATGGGTTGTGAGGATGGAATTTGATTAACCTCTCTGCACGGTGATAAACAATATCAGGCTATATGCTTCGCGTTCAGGGCCTCTAATAATAAGTCCGAATTTGAAGCAACTATAGTTGGTCTCAAGTTACCTTACCTGTGTAAAACAAAAACAGTTAAACTGATGAGTGATTCTCAGCTTCTTATCAACCAGGTTCAAGGTCATTCTGAGGCAAAGGAGGAACAATTGATTAAATACTTATTCATTATTAAAGAGGTGGCTGCCAATTTCAAGAATATTTGTTATGAGCACATTCTTAGATAAAAAAAATACACTAGCAGATTCCCTGCAACTATAGCATACTCTAAGTGCTACCCATGGATTCATGTACAAGAATGCCCATCCATATAATCAAATCAGAACAAGAAGAGGAAGAGATCTTGAGTGTACAAGTAGCTCAATCCAAAGATTGGAGATTTCCCCTTCTTCAATACATCTCTGATGGAATTTTCCTCCGGAGAAAACTATGGCAAGGAAAATGAAACACAAGGCTCGTTGTTTCTTGACCATAAGAGAGGCTCTATATAAAAAGTCGTTCAGCAGAGACCTCCTGCGTTGTTTGGGGGCTGAAGAGTCCCAAATTGTTTTATCTGAACTACATGATAGAGAGGGATCATCACATTATGGCTACAGAGCTCTAACCTTGAGGGTTTTATTGGCCGGATACTATTGGCCATCCATAATGGCAGAAGCTAAGGAATTGGTGAAAAAGTGTGACATGTGTCAAAGGTATGGTAACAAAATTCATATATCAGTAGTTCCTATGGAGTCTATTTCTGAGCCAATGCTTTTTGCTCATTGGGGACTTGATTTAATTGGGCCTCTACCAATGGCGTCTGAAGGGTGTAGGACTATTATTGTAGCCATTAATTATTTCTCAAAATGGATAGAAGAAGCTCCCCTTGCAGGAACTACTTCAAAATATGTTATACAATTTATCTTGTCTAACATTTGTTGCAGATTTGGGGTTCCACAAAAGATAACCACAGATAACGGGCCACAATTTGAAAACAATGATATGGAGAGTTTTTGTGCCTCCAAGGGCATTCAACATTGCTTATCTTCTCATTTCCACCCACAAGAAAATGACCAAGTTGAAGTGGCAAACAGGACCATTCTGTCCGGTTTAAAAAAGAATTTAGAAGGGGCTGCAAGGAAGTGGCCAAGCTATTTGCAAGAAGTATTGTGGGCATACCGGACTACTCCTAGGGCTGCTACTCAAGAATCTCCTTTTGCTTTGGTGTATGGGATTGATGCAATTACTCCTATAGAAGCAAACCTACCATCATACAGGGTCTACAACTATTCTGAACAAGCCAATGAGTTGGCAATTAGGAGTCAGTTGGACTTAATTGAAGAAAGAAGGGTTAAAGTTCATCTTAGAATAACCCACTATCAAAGATTGATGAGGATCAAATTTGCTTCCAAGATCAAGAGAAAGGATTTTCAACCAGGAGATAAAAGACCGATGTTATGCAACTGCACTTGCTCCTAAAACTTTGGGAGCATGTCGGTTTAATGAAGATTATCAGTTATTGGGGCTTTCTAGGGGTGAGGGTGAAATTGATGACCCTAAAGAGACCCATTGTACTGTAATACCGATTGAAGAAGTTGAAACCCACTCTCTGGCAGAGGGTATACGTGTTAAAATTAGCTCCAAGATGACGCCAGAGTTAAAGATAAAATTTTATCCTTTTTGGCAGATCACCAACATGTTTTTCCTAGTGCAATGCTGATGTAACCGGAGTGCCTGCAAGTGTTATGTCACACAAGCTATCCATCCGACCGGGGGCCTCTCCAGTCTTTCTATAAGAAAAGTGTCACCTTTTTATAGAATATTCTTTAAGGGGAAAGATGTTCAAACCGTAATCGAATGTGTTTGAAAGTATGGCCTCATTTTTCTGGCTGCTATTACCAGTGCTAAGGCTAATGTTTCTAACTTTAAATACATATTTTATGCTTCCAATAAATTTTTACTTATGTAATATACCGGGCATAGGTAATTATCCACTTCTCTTACTAGAACGACACTCACCACATACTCCGATACAACCAAATAGATATAAAATTTATCCCTTTGGATAGGTTTGAATAACATCTTGGGTAAAGATAAAATGTTTTTTTATTTAAAAAAGGCGTGATCACACTATGGAGACCAATTAAAGTCTTTAGCATTCCTCAGAATTGAAAAAACTGAGCACACTTGTCTGATGATCTTGAAATAAACCTATTCAACGCAGCCAAGCATCCGGTTAGTCTCTGGACTTCTTTAGTATTTTGAGGAGGATCCATAGTCAACGGTGGTTTGGTTTATTTTGGGTTGAGGTTAGTTTTGTAAAGTGTTTTTGTAAATTTTGGGTGTTTTGTGTTTAATGTCGGGAGTAGTGAGATAATTAAGCAGTCTGGTAGTATTAAATTCTGATCACCCTCATTAATGAGAGTGGTTGGGGTATTTATACTTTAACTATTGGCCCATGGGCTTACCTGGTCGGATAGTGAAATCGGGTCGAATTTAAAGACCCATTAGATTTTAGTAGATTAGCAAATAGCTTAGTCAAAAGTTATATACATTTGTCTTGTTCGGATTTATAGTGGTGTGATATGATCCGAATTACCCCTATTCGGATTAATGGGTAGGTTATGACTGTAATATCCAGACTCATCAGTAGCCCCTTTTTTAGGCCTTGCAAAATGTCTTTGGAAGGGTTAAAAAATTTACCAAGTTAACATCAATTTTTGTCCGATCTGCTTGCGTTGTCCGAACTGAAAAGCCTTTTTCTCACAAATAATCGAGTTCGAATTTTATCAAGACTGTTTTTTCTTTCCAAAATTCTAAGAGTTTTTTCATGAATCATGGGACACGTGTCAACATCTGGTTTGACCTCCCATCCGTTATTTTTCATAGATCGCCGCACCCCCTAGGTCTAGAAAGTTACATAGGTTTTGATTTTTCACACGTTGCGCAGCCCTTAATCATTGCAAAAAACCATGTTCAACTTCTCTTTGGTAACTGTTTCTTTTTACTGCTATATATATTTACTATTCCATTGTCTTCCACACTCAAAACTTTCTTAGAGAGAAAATCATCTTCATCTTCAAACTGTTCCTGAGAGATATATGTTCACAGCTAGAAACACCTTAGTTAAAGGAGGTTGGCTGAACTTATCTGAGTTAGAGAGAGCAAGGAAAGTAGAAAGAGAAAACCGCATCATCGCCAGTCTCTCTATTTCTCCAGGCGAGAAAAACAGTCATCCAAACCAGGACACCGATCAGGGGTCATCTTCCTCAACAAACCCTAGACCCAGAAAACTTCCATTCAGATCAAACCTCTCACCCTTCCCTTCTGGTTCTTCCGTACAAGAATCTCAACACCTTGTTTCCAAGGAAAAAGCTGTTTCAAGCATCAGAAAACCCTCACCGTTTATAGCGATGGGCTCTGACACAGAAAGGTCACCATAGCGGATAACTCCTCGCCGGACAACCTGCCAAACCAAAACTCAGTTCACACAACCATCTTCAAAACCCTCCAGATCAGAGGTAGCTAAAGATTCTTCACAAGCCAAGCCCTCCAGATCGCAAACTCTACCAGACATCAGGCCCTTAGAGGCAACAAGTGAACAACCACCCGAACAACTTTCGATGAAGGAAACTGAGCAAACTTCTTCATAGACAACTAAAAAAACTTCAATAATGATGTAAGAGAATATGGAGGATGACATTGAAGAGGCCCTTTTTGAGACCGAGGCGTCATGTCAGACAGCGGATGCTGCCTCAGACAAGAAAGGTAAAAGTAAAGTAACAATTTGCATGACTCATCCGGACTCTCTTCCGGAGAGTTTAGAGGGTAAACAAGGTCCTTGTTTTAAACACGTTAGCGTCAAACATTTGTTGGCTTTGCAAAATATCAACTATGTTTACACTAACACTGCCAACTTAGGTCGAATTCAGACCAAATGCGAGATTCCGGAGTCTGTAAAAGTGAGGATACCAATCATTCCGGAGACCCCCATGGACTGTAAATTGAATGAGGTGGCAGTATACACCAAAGTGTTGAATTGGGGACTTCGGTTCACTTTAGACCCAGAGATCGTTAAGTACTTCCATTTGGTCAAACTTTGTCTCAGTCAGCTAAGCCCCAATGCATGGTACACACTCATCACTTGTATCATGGCTTCTAGATTGTCAAAGGTCCCTATTCCAATGGAGAAGTTTGCTGTTGTAGCAAGTCTGTACAAAAACCATCAAATTCCCTTCTACCACTACAACATGGGGAATGATTTCAAGGTTTTGGATGACCTGCTAGAGTCCAAAAAAACTTGGAGGACACAATTTATTTTTGTTATTGGAACATGGGAGAATGGAAAGAAGATAAAGGAAAACACAAACCATAGCTTGCTGACTAACATGTGGAAAAGTACTGGTAAGTTTCACCTTTTTTTTTCTTTTTTAATTCTTAAACTAAAAATTCTCTTATTCTGACTAATTTGTTATGTCTCTTCAGTTCCGGCGAAGGAGTTCACCAGCCACTTGGAAGAAGGGCAAAATACTTTTGTAAAACTCAATGCACGGGCTTCAAAAAACTGGGGGAATGCCTTCTACAATTGCTTCAAGTCAGGAAATTTTGTGAGGTCTCACTTGTGGAACACCACAGGCAGAAAAAACCTTACATGGGAAGAGCTAACAACCCTTTATCCTGCTGACGTAATTTTGAAAAGGAAAGAGGCCAAAGCCACCAAATTGTACTTGCCTTCCAGGGCTAAGGCCTCCTAGCAAAATGAAAAACAAGAAGAGGAAGGCTACAACAGAACTGGCTCAAACAACTACGGAGGGGACTGGTTCGAGGAACCAAGGTGGTATTGATGTGGCCTTGCTTAAAACGGTAGAGGTCGAGACTGTGAGGGAAGTGTGATGATCAAAGAACCCACCAAGTCCTCCTAAAAAGGACAGAAAGCGCAAGGCCAATAGTGATGAAAAACGGCCAAGAAGAAAAAAGTTACTCTGGGGAAGAGATAATCCTTCATTCCCCGGAAAACCCACTACCAGCTCCTTCTGACCCTACTCTGCAAGAGGAAATCCCAACAGACCTCCAATCCGGACAGATTGCTGGTGGAGGAAACGACGAAGTGGACCTTTCTACCCTTCAAGACATCGGTCTATACTTTAATGATTTTGACAAAGATAATTTTGCAGTCCTTTATCGTCCCTCCAGTTCCTCCAACATGGTGACTTACAATGGGAAATATTTTTCCATATCCGGAGAACAGGCTACCTTAAGTCATGCTCTCCTTGGTTATATTCGGCCAGTACTCGATATGGAGAGGCAAGTAAAAAATCAAGCCAACATTATCAACTTTCTCACTTCTGATAAGCAATCTCTATCAAACAGTATTCTAAGTGCTCAACAAAGCATAGAGGTGTTGAAGAAGGAAAATGAGGATTCGACAACCAAGCTAACAACATCAGAAGCAGCCAAAACTGAGCTCCAAACCAAGTACTCTGGCCTCGAGACTTCTTCCTTACAAAGCCTCACAGCTTTGAAAGAGCAGTTGAAGACTAAGGATGGTGTTATCCAAACCCTAACCAACGAGAAAACTAAGTTGGGAGGTAATGTTTCGGAGATAACCAAGGAAAATAAGGCCTTGGTGCGTCAACAAAAGCAAGCTATCACAGCAGGTGTTGATGAATATGCCAATGGAGTAGTATACTCCTTAGAAAAAAGAGATGATGGGATCAAATCTGACATGGTGTTGTTGTTCCATGAGACCTTTCTTGAGAGAACACTTGGTCCCTTATGGAAGTATGTGGAGTACGAGGGCATCCCATTTCATACCTTGGTTGATGGCGACAATCACAACTACTCTAGTGAATTTGATTGCATTGATGATGATGAAGGTAAGGGTGAGGGTTCAAGTGCTGAACTCAAAAGTCCCAAAAAGGTGGTGGTGAAGGAACATCTGAAGGGAACAAACCGTAAGGTTTTATCATGTATTTGTTTTGAACAATCAAAGTTCGTGGATGGCCAACGCATATTTTGTACTACTATTTGGTTTAAGTCTGAACAAGTTTAATTTATCCAATTTCCTTTTTGTTTAATACTTTACTTTAAATCTTTCATGGTTAATGTTTAAGTATCCCCTAGGATTTCACAAGTGTTGAATTGAGAGTGTTTAATATCTCAAATGACATGTATTTAATAGTCATGACCAACCACCAAGCTTATCCAATCTACTAAAGAACTGGGGTATTGAATAAGTGATTTATACTTGAATTGAATTGTAGTAGAATCACTCCAAATTTTTGAAGAAGGCATTATATATTATTGAAGAAAAAACTGGACACCTCATTAAAACCTACCCACGCCATCAAGATAGGAAATA
This sequence comes from Limnanthes douglasii subsp. nivea, assembly GCA_036936605.1. Lineage (NCBI taxonomy): Eukaryota > Viridiplantae > Streptophyta > Magnoliopsida > Brassicales > Limnanthaceae > Limnanthes > Limnanthes douglasii. The sequence continues at coordinate 89,379,212 of JAUPFV010000003.1, forward strand.
GTATGCCCCTAATATTTACACTGGTATTTAACAAGTAAATATTTACTCAAAAACTTTATTCTAAATATAACCTGAGATGCTCAACATTTCATGGGTGCTTTAATGCTCTTCCTTCTTTGTCTTGAAGCCTATATGTCTGAGGTTTGATATTTTCGCAGACCTCGTAAGGGCCTTCCCAGTTCGGAGCCAATTTACCGAACTACTTTTCCTTGGTATGTAAGAAGTCTTTTCTTAACACCTTATCTCATGGTTGAAAATCTCTTATTTGACATTGGAGGAAAATTTGCTCCTCATCAAACCTTGGTAGTGTGTTGTTCTTAAGTGTGCTTTAACCTTTCTTTCTTCTACTAAGTCCAGCTGATTCCTAATTGCTATCTCATTAGCCTATTCGGAATAGTTATAAACTATGTATGATGGTAAAGTAGCTTATATGAGGTAATTGCATCCATCCCATACACCAAGGCAAAGGGAGATTCTTGTGTAGCAGCCCGATGAGTAGTTCGGTAGGCCCGCAATAATTCTTGTAAATAGCTTGGCCATTTTCCCACAACGCCCTCTAATTTTTTTTAATCCATACAAAATGGTTATGTTTGCAACTTCAACTTGGCCATTTGCTTGTGGATGAAAATGAGAAGAAAAACAATGTTGAATGCCTATAGAGGGGCAGAAATCCTCCATGTATTTGTTATCAAAATGTGGCCCATTGTCTGTAGTAATCTTTTGTGGGACTCCAAATCTGCGGCATATAATAGATAAGATAAATTTAATGACAATCTTCGATGTGGTTCATGCCAAGGGAGCTGCCTCTATCCACTTTGAGAAATAGTCAATAGCAACTATAATAGTTCTGCATCCCCCAGATGCCATGGGTAGAGGTCCAACTAAATCCATCCCCCATCTGGAAAAAGGTATTGGCTCATAAATAGACTCCATAGGTATTGTTGTCACTTAAATTTCATTCACATACCTTTGACATGGATCACATTTCTTCACCATTTCTTTAGCATCTGCCATTATGGTTGGCCAATAGTATTCAACTAATAAGACTCTCCGGGTTAATGCCATGTATCCATATTGTGATGAGCCCTCCCCATCATGCAGTTCGGACAAAACAACTTGGGATTCCTCAAACCCCAAACAACGTAGGAGAGGTCTACTGAAAGATTTTTTGTAGAGAATTCCCCTTATCATAAAAAAACACGTGCCTTGTACTTAATCTTTTTTGCCACAACTTTATCCAAAGGTAATGTCCCATCATAAATATATTGTAGGAGGGTATATCTCTAGTTTTTAGGTTGGATCACATGTATGCACATACATTTCCCATATTCTTTGTTCGAACCTAGCTGTATAAACGAGTATTCTTGTATGTGAATCCAAGGGTAGGATTCAGAATATGTTATAGTTGCTAAAGAGTCTGCCAGTGTATTCTCCGATCTGGGAATATGTTCATAGCAAACACTTTTGAAGTCTGTTGTCACTTTTTTCAAAATGAGTAAATACTTGACCGATTGTTCTTTCTTGGCCTCAGACTGACCCTGAGCATAGTGGATGACCAATTGAGAGTCACTTATTAACCGAACTCTCTTAGCTCCACATAAGAGAGATAATTTAAGACCAGCTATAGGTGTTTCATATTCGGACTCATTGTTAGAAGCCCTGAACCCAAAGCATATAGCTTCATACATTTTATCACCATACGAATAGGTTAAGAAAATTCCAGCTCCATAACCTATAGTGCTTAATCTACCATCAGTTTGGACCACCCACTCTTTCTTGGATTTATCTTCTGAAGTTCGTTTAGAGCTCATGTCCGCATGAAATTTCACCAAGAAGGCAGCCACTGATTGAGCTTTAATAGCTGTTCGGGGGGAAAAATCAATGTCGTAATCGCCCAATTCCACTGACCACTTGGTCATCCTGCTTAATATATTAATATATCTGCCTTTTGAAGAACATGTTTTAGCAGGAAAGATGTCCGGAAAATGATAGAATGAGGTTGAAAATACAGCCTCATCTTTTTTGCTGCAATAAGGCTAGTGCCAAATTTTCCAACTTTAAATACCTCTTTTCAACATCTAATAAACTTTTACTGATGTAGTACACCGGACGAGGATAATTGTCCACTTCTCTTACCAGGACAACACTTATAGCACATTCTGATACAGCCAGGTATACATAAAGCTTTTCTCCTTAAATGGGCTTGAAAAGAGTCTTTAGTGAGGATAAGTGTTTCTTTATCTCAACGAAGGCCTAGTTACACTGTGGGGACCAATTGAAGTATTTAGCATTTTTTAATGTTTGAATAAATGGAGTACACTTGTCTGATGACCTTGAAATAAACCTGTTTAAGGCAGCCAACCTTCCGATGAGCCTTTGAATTTCTTTAATATTTCGAGGAAGATCCATTTCTAATAGCACATTAAGCTGATCCGGATCAGGTTGGATACCTTTCAACTTATTATGTAACCCATAAACTTTCCAGATCAGACCCTAAACACACATTTCTCTAGATTCAATTTCAAATTCACAGTGGTTAAATTAGCAAATGTTTCTTGAAGATCAGTTATGTGCAAGTCCTCCTCCAGGATTTTAACCATCATGTCATTTATGTATACTTCTATATTTCTGCCGATATGATTAGCAAATGTTTTGTTCACCAACCTCTGATAAGTAACCCCAGCATTTTTTAACCTGAAGGGCATTACCTTGTAGCAATAGAGACCTCTATCTGTAACAAAAGTAGTGTGATCTTGAACTTTCGGATCCACTTGTATCTGATTATACCCTGAGAATGCATCCATGAAGGACAACAACTTATTTCCAGATGTAGAGTCTACCAACTGATCTATCCGAGAGACATGATAAAGATCCTTTGGGCAAGCTCTGTTAAGGTCAGTGAAATCAATACACATACGCTATTTTCCGTTCTTTTTCTTAACTAACACCGGATTGGCAGTCCATAGAGGATAACGAGACTCTTTAATGTGCCCCATATTGGTCAGCCGATCAACCTCTTGAACTATCACATCTGTTTTTTCCTTATAAAAAACTCTTCTTTTCTGTACAACAGGTGAAACATCACTCCGGATGGACAACTTGTATCAAATAACGCTTGCTGGTACTCCAGTTACATCACTATTGCACCAAGAAAACACATGTTGTTTGTTTAGCAAAAAAGGCAACAACTTCTTTTTTAACTCTGGCACCATCTTGGAACCAATCTTGACATTCTTACCCTCTACAAGGGAGTGAGTTTCAACTTCTTCAATGGGTATTATAACACTGAGAGCCTCTCTGGGGTCATCAATCTCACTTTCTCCAGCATAAGGCTACAGTAACTATTAATCTTCATTAATTCGAACTACCCCCAATGTCTTAGGAGCAAGAGTTGTTGCATAACACTCTCTGACTATCTTCTGACTACTTCGGACAACGCTTACTTGTCCTTGAACTGCATACTTTAAACACTGATGGACTGTTGAGGCCACATCTAGCATTCTGGAAATCCAAGATCTCCCAAAAATCGTGTTGTATGATGTAGGGCAATCTACCACAACAAATAGCACACTCGTCATCTTTATAAAAGGACCCTTACCGAACAACACTTCTTCTCCACACTCCCCAATTACATCCGCAGTACTACCCGTGAAATCCACAATAGTCATGTTCGAACGTTAAATAACGGCCGGATTCCTCATATGTTTGTAGGAGCTTAGGATCAGGATGTTTGTCGAACTGCCTGTATCTATCAAAAATCGGCGTATATCATTTCCCCTATAGATTCTCCTATAACCACTGCATCCTCATGGGGTCCAGCAATATTCCTCAGATCATCCTCATCAAAAACTATGAATGGGAAAAGGGATTGGCACTGATGGGAAAACATTCCCCCTTCCAATTGAGTAGCCAAACTATGGGCATGCCTCTTTCTTGATGAAGAGGTAGGTGCAGTTACAGTATCCCCTCCGAAAATAGCTAATGACTCAAAGAAATTGATCAGTCCGGACATTGTCTTGGTTTATTCTGTTATCATTCCCACCTTATTCCGAGTTGGATCAAGATCCAGATACTCAGAGTCCACGTCGAACATCTCAAGGATAACCATTGCCCTTTCTTGAGCAGATGTTCCAGGGTTGTTTGTAGGACTTGCCCGAGGAGCATTGTCAGATCGGTTTCCATTTTTTCTTTTAACATATGCTCCCAATTTTCCCCTCTCAATAAGTTTATGAACTTCTCATTTCAATGCTATGCAGTCTTGGGTATTATGGCCTATATCGTTATGATATTGGCAAAAAAAAGTATTTTGGTTTTCTCTGGGGACTGCAACGCCGCCGGATTTCGAAAGTGTACTTTATCTTTAGTTTTATCATAGATTGTAACTATATTTTATCTTAACTCTGCGAACCACTCAGGCTGGACCCAAGGACCCCTCTTACCCATCGATTGCTGATTTTAGGTCTGGTTCTGGTTGGACTGAGTCTTTTTAGACCGGCTAGATCCTTGTCTGGTCTCCTTAGCCTTGTATCCGGACTGGTTAGCGGCTGGAAGAGCTGTTATGGTGGACCTCACCTGACAGTGCACCCTGGTATTCTTTGTTTCCTCCACATTAATCTGCTATCCCACTTGGTTTATCAAGCCACCTCAGGTAATAGCTTTCTTCTAGGTTACAAAATCAGCTAAGTTCCCAAGATTCAACCTCTGCCTTAGAGAAGAAATTGCCACCTGCTCAAAGCAATCTGCTAATCTGTTCTTTGTATTCACAAATCGACTTATATAGTCTTTCAAAGACTCGTTTGGTTTGGGAGAATGCTCTACACAAAAGTTTATCACCGTCTGTGGGACGATCGTCTTTATTTTTGTAGACAAAGGTGACTGCCTCAAGTTTTTATTACGACTAAAGACTGTATCTTCATTAAGAGCTGAAAAAATACATGGTTCATACTGAAAAGCAAAAGGATTTATCAGCAACTGATCAGCATACATGTGGGACGATCGTTTGCCCAGATGCCTTTTAAGTCTACCATATTTGTCCATCTTTTTAAAGTGTTTTTTGGTCAGTTTTATCTTTTTTATAGAACTTCCCTCTTCACTGCTTGATGACAAAGATTCTTCAAGCTCAGCCTCATTGGAAGAGCTACTAGAGGATTCAGACTCAAAGCTTTAAATAGGCTTGAACCGATGTATCTTCTTTAAGCTGAGATAAGTCTTTTTTGAACTGAGGTGAGTCTTTAGTGATGGCTCATCCTCCCCGGGATTGTCCATATGATGGAGTACTGATGCTCCAGATTTCTCCTTGATACCTCTCTCTGCTTGTTTTATGGCCCTGATCGCATATATCTCTGCCCTCAGCTGATCTCGTTCCTCAATAGTGTATTCCTTAGTTTCCTTCACTGTTTCCACCTCTGCAGGTGGAGTACTTTTCTCATTCGGATTCATCCGAACTGTTTTTCTTACTAGTTTGGAATATAAAATTCAGGCACTGTCGTGCTCCCACTATGGTCGCCAATTTGGTTTGGTTTATTTTGGGCTGAGGGTAGTTTTATAAAGTGTTTTGGTAAATTTTGGGTGTTTTGTGTTTAGTGTGGGGAGTAGTGAGATAATTAAGCAGCATGCTAGTATTAAATTCTGATCACCCTCATTAATGAGAGTGGTTGGGGTATTTATACTTTAATTGTTGACCCATGGGCTTATCGGGTCAGGTAGTGAAACCGAGTCGAATTTAAAGACCCATTAGTGTTTAAGTAGATTAGCAAATAACTTAGTCAAAAGTGATACACATTTATCCTATTCGAATTTATAGTGGTGTGATATGGTCCAAATTACCCTGCTCGGATTAATGGGTAGGTTGTGACTGTAATATCCGAACTCATCAAACAGAGCGTTTAACTGATCCGGGTTGGCATGTATTCATTTTTCACTTATACCATATCCTAGGAACTTGCCAGATCGGACCCTAAAAATATATTTATCAGGATTTAACTTTAGGGTGATGTCTTTCAAGTTAGAAAAAATCTCTTGAAGATCAGATATACGTTCTTCCTCTTCGAAGATTTTCACTATCATATCATCTATATATACTTCCATGTTTATTCCAATCTGGTTAGCAAAGGTTTTATTTACCAATTGCTGATAAGTAGCTCTGACATTTTGAAACCCAAATGACATCACTTTATAATAATGAAGCCCTCTGTCCGTGATAAATGTAGTATGATCTTGATGGTTTGGATCTACTTATATATGGTTGTATCCTGAAAAGGCATCCATGAAGGATAACAACTTGTTCCCCGATGTGGAGTCTACCAACTGATCTATCCGAGGTACTGGAAATGGGTCTTTAGGGCATGCTCTGTTAAGATCAGTGAAATCAATACACATGCGTCATTTCCCTTTCTTTTTCTTGACTAAAATGGGGTTAGTTGTCCATAACGGGTTTTGAGATTCTTTAATATGACCCATCCTGGTTAACCGATCCACTTCTTGTACTATTACATCGGTTGTTACTTTGGAAAATGTTCTCATTCTTTGAACTACCGGCCCAACATTAGATCGAACTAACAATTTATAGCAGATTACTTTGGCAGACACCGCAGTTATATCATCATTGCACCATGCAAACACATGTAGATTGTTAGATAAGAAAGATAATAACTTTTTCTTTAAACTCAAAATAAATTTAGTGCTGATATTAACACTTTTTCATTTTGCTAGGAAATGGGTTTCAACTTCCTCTATGGGTATTATGACACCATGAGCCTCCCTTGGATCATCTATTTCATTCTCATCGGTGGAAGGCTCCAGTAGTTATCATTCTTTGTTAGCCTTGACTACCTCCAATGACTTTGAGGAAAGAGTTGTGATGTAGCATTCTCTAGCTACTTTCTAACTCCTTCGGACAACACCCACGTGTGCACCTACAACATATTTTAAACATTGATGGACATCATAGGCCACAACATGCATTCCAGATAGCCAAGATCTTCCAAAGATAGCATTGTATGATGTTGGGAAGTCAACCAAAATAAATAATACCTTTACCGTTTTCTTAAAAGGTCCTCTGCCCAACAATACTTCTTCTTCAAACTCACCAAGGACATCTGTCGAACTCCTAATAACCCCCACAATCGTTATGTTCGAACACTGAATAACTTAAGAATTTTTCACATGTCTATAAGTACTCTAAAATAGAATGTTTGTCAAACTACCAGTGTCAATCAAGATTCATCGTATGTCATTACCCCCAATTGATACCCATATCACCACAACATCTTTGTGTGGCCCCGTAATATCTCTTAAGTTTTCCTCATCAAAGACTATGAAAGAAGCTGGGGTTTGGTACAATGTATGGGCATTTTCCCTTCCAACTGAGTAGTCAAGCTGTTGACTATGTGTGGACACATAGTCCAACTTATTAGGACTTGATATTTACGTTTGGGCTTAAGGCTAACCATTCCTTATATGCATACCTGATCCATATCCTAACCTGACATATAAAGCCTTAGTAACCTTGTCTTCTCCCAATTCCTCCTTACACAATCAAAACCCTAGATTGAGTCCACCTTCTACAACAACCAGCTCTACCTTCTCTTCAACCTTCACATCATTATTCAACCTTTTTAATCTCAACCCAAATTAACTTCCCCCCTCAAACGTAACTGAGGTATACTGAGGCTTAGTTTGTCCCGCAAGAACAAGAATCGACTTTGAGATAAAGGTTTGGTTAGTAGGTCTACTACCTGGTCATGTGAAGGGATATACCGAATGTCCAGATGATCTTGAACAACCTAATCTCGAACAAAATAGAGATCTAACTCAACATGTTTAGTCTTGGCATTAAAAACAGGACTAGATGCTAGCGAGCTTGCACCGAGATTATCACACCAACTACCGGAGATCTATGAAGAGAGAGATTAACTTTTTGAAGAATAAATTTTAACCACATGAGTTCAGAAGCCAGATTTACCAGAGACCGATACTCTGACTCGGTGCTGGAGCGAGAAACAACTCATTGTTTCTTATAAGACCAAGAAATCAAGGAATCTCCCAGAAATACGCGGTATCCACCAACAGAATGACTGTCGTCCAGAGAAGCTGTCCAATCAGCGTCAGTGAACCCAGTGAGCTGATGGGCATCGCTGGGCTTTATGTGAAGTCCTACCATCAATTTACCAGATAAGTAGCTTAAATTTCTTCTAACAGATTGTAGATGCACATTCGTTGGACATTGCTGAAGCTGGCTTAGCTTGTTTACAAAAAATTCAATGTTTAGTCGAGTATGTAAAAAATATTGTAGCAAACCTAACAAACTTTTATACCTTGTATGACATTGAAGAGGTTCACCATCAGATTTGCAGAGAGAATGACTAACCCGCATCAGAGTGAAGTAAGAGTTAGCAGTAGAAGCCTTCTCTAATCAGTAAGTCTTTTATGTAACATGTCTGAGTCAAGTATAGCCCAAACTCATCTCTATAAGCTTCAATACCCATAAATAGTTTGAGACAACCCATGTTCTTAAGGGCAAACTCAGAGTTTAACCTCTGAATGAACTAAGTCAGATATGAAGAGTTGTTAGAGACATTTTTAGATTGTAGAAAAAACATTGAACAATATGCCATTGAATTCTAAAAGCCCCATTACAGTAGAGTATCATTTAGCTTGGAATATCAAGCCTTGAGAGCTTTCTTGAGCCCGTATAATTTCTTATGCATTTTGCACACATGATCATGATGTCTAGAGTTAACAAAACCTTTAGGCTGTACCATGTAAACATGTTCCTTCAAATGACCATTCAAAAAGAAGTTATATATATCTAACTACCTTATAACCCAGTCCCTGGACACAACTAAAGTAAGAACAAGTCTATAGTAGAGGCTTTTATAACTAGAGAAAAATTCTATGTGAAATCAACACCAGGTTGTTGATGAAACCCTTTAGCTACAAGTCTAGCTTTGTAGCGTTGAACAGACCCTTCTGAGTTATATTTCAACATGTAAACCCATTTGCAGCCTACCAGAGTCATGTTACTGGTATATGAGACAAGAGACCAAGTATGATTTGCCATTAAGGCATCATATTCACTTTGCATTGCCTGAGCCCACTGAGGCACATTCACAACTTTAGAGAATTTAATAGGTCACTTGTCAGTAACAGTAGGAAATATGGTAATTCCTGAGTAAATGTTCTTAGGTTTAGAAATTCCATCTTTAGCTCTAGTGACCATAGGTGACTGTTTGGTAGTGTTTTTTATTTGGTTTGGTTGTTAGCTTTATCAAAAGGTAATTCATGACTAACCGACCTTCCTTTGGTGATTGTGTCGTAGGAAATCTGCTTGGCAATGGACTATCTATTTTTATGAGGTAAGTTTGTGTGAGTAGTTGTTGTCCTGGCTTGGTTTTAGTGAGGGACTATTGTTTGAACAAGCAATCTAGCAATTAGGTTGTGAGTTTGAATAGGCTCCTTGTAGATCATAAAACTCATCTGTAACACTACTAGTAGGAAAACTAGGCAAACAAGAAGAACTAGACATAGAATTTGATAACTGTGGACTTAGAAACCCAGAGAAACATAGGAATTTATCTTCATTGAAAATGACATTCCTTGACATATAGACTTTCCCATCAGCACTAAGACAACTGTATCCCTTATGAACATCGTTGTAACCCAAGAAGACACTTGATAGAATGAAACTGAAATTTATTAGTTTGATAGGGCCTAAGACACGGGAAACAAGAAAACCCAAACGCTTTAAAAAACCTATAACCAGGCTGAGAACCAAACATTTTCTCAAAAGGAGATTTGTCTTGTAGGATAGCTGTAGGTAATCTATTTATTAGGAAGTCATTTGTGTGAAAATCCTCTGACCAATATTTATGAGGAAGATTTGATTGAGCTAGTAGTGTCAGACTAGTCTTAGTGACATGTCTATGCTTTCTTTCTACTCTTCCATTTTGAGCAGAATTGTAAGGACATGATGTCATGAGTTGGATACCTGACTATTTAGCCAATGATAGAAAATGGCTAAATTCATCTCCCCAATATAACTGAAATTTCTTAATTTTTTTGTCAAACTAATTTTCCACGAGAGTCTTAAAATCATTAAACACAGTCAATGCCTCACTTTTATGTTTTAGAGGGTACAGCCATGTGAACCTAGTCTAATCGTTTACAAAAAGTATGTGGAACGTATACCCTGATTTAGATACAACATGAGAAGGTCCCCACAAATCTGAATGAATTAGATCCAGGACATTACGAGATTGAGACATTAAATTAGAAAATGACAGGGAATGTGGTTTTCCTAATCGACATTCATCATAAAAGAGTTTTTCATTACTAGAAACAATAGGAAGATTACAACTTTTCATAACAATTGACTCGTCTCGCTTGGAAGGATGACCTAGCTTTTTATGCCAACCTATATTTAGAGAATTAGAATTACTAGGTAGAATAGTGACATGAGACGCTGAAAGATGATCTTTTAGAGTTTCTACCTTAGAACACCTAATAATAGATGAGCCTTCCAGTCTATACAAGCCATTCTCAACTCTCTCTGTAAGTAGAATCACCCCTATTGTATTTTCCTTCACAAAACACTTAGAACTGTGAAACTCAAGAAAAATATTGTTGTGAAAGGTTAGTTGTAAAACAGATAATAGGTTTTTGCCTATGTGTGGTACATGTAATATACTATTTAGGTGAATTTGTTTGTTATTTTTGGTAGATAAGCATATCTTACCTAAGTGTTTAATATTAAGTTTATTACTATTGCCTACAATCACTATTTTGTTACCTGAATATTGAATTTTATGATTCATCATTTAAGCTAAGTTGGTGACATGGTGACTAGCACTACTGTCAACATACCAACTTTCATCTTCGTTCCTAATGTCTTGTGACACAGTCATCACACCCTGATCTTGATCACCTCTTTGTTGATCAGATGATAACTGACCCATCACATTAGGATCATCCCTAAAGTAACAGTAAACATCCCCATGTTCAAATTTCCCACAGATTTGACATGTAGGTTTATTATTGGAGTAATTGAACCTGCCTCATCTGACTCTGAAAGAGCCCATTCCTCCATAGTTGTTGGGGTAGTTTTGAGAGTACCTTTCTCTAAAGTTTCTCCATTGACCTCTGTTCCAATTCTTTGAACTAAAACTGCAGTTATTGTTCCCAGTAGGTTTAGTTTCAGCCTTGTTAACAGTAGCAAGATTCATAGTGGCCATGGATACATGTATCTTACCTAGTTGTTCAAGTATGTTATCATAGGTCAAGAGCGTGGCTTGTAAATCAAGCCAATTCTTTACCTCTTTATTTGCTAAATGTACAACAATATGCGTATACTCAGCATCAAGTCGTGCCAACACTTGAGAGACTAGATCATCTAAGGAAATAGGAGAGCCTACTAAGGCCAAACTGTCAATATTGTGTTTCATTTTGGCTAGGTAGTCCTCCATTGATGAACTGCCCTTCCCAGTCCTTTGAAACTTAGCCTTGAAGAAGGTCACCGTGGACTTTGTTTGTGATCCAGATAACCTAACAACAGCATCCCACAAATCTTTGGAGGTTTCTTCCTCCATTACTTGGGATGCAACTTCAGCACTCATGGTGCTATAGAGCCAGTCTATAAGCAATTGGTCCTTTGCATTCCAGTTGTCATACTCGACATTTTCAACCAACAGTCCATCTAGACCACTGACTAGCTTGTTGCCTCTTATGATAGGCAACACCATAGTCTTCCACATGAGAAAATTATTCATGTCCAATCTAAAGCTGTTAAACCATTGTTAAGTGATTCATTTGATTGTTTTTGTTTGTTAGCATGTTGTCCATTGAAGACGCAACTTGATCAGCTGATCATGAGCTGAATGAAGGAGAATTTGTCCCAACCATTGGAGGATCGCAAAATGCTCTAATACCAAGTTAAAAGTTGCAAGAAGAAGAAAAATATCCTTCTTTTATTTCATATATTGTAAAGCTTACTTATTTTGTTTGTTACATTCCAATTTATATACATTTTGAAGTTATGTTTCATGTAACAGTAACAGAAAGTTGTTACATATTGTTATATTTGCTAAACATTTATTGATTTGTTTATTCATCTATACTAGTAATCGCTTGGACACATAGTACAACTTATTAGGACTTCATATTGACGTTTTGACTTAAGGCCAATCATTCTTTATATGTCTATCCGATACATATCTTGACCCGACATATAAAGCCTTAGTAACCTTGTCTTCTCCCAATTCCTTCGTACACGATCCAAACCCTAGATCGAATCCACCTTCTACGACAACCATCTCTACATTCTCTACATTTTCTTCGACCTTTTTAATCTCAACTTTGATAACTTGTTAGAGTGGCGACCAAAGTCCCACATCCCACATCGGTTAAACATGGGAAGGATTAATGGTATATAAGTAAGATCATACCTCAACTAGTATGAGGCCTTTTGGTAGTGGACCAAATGCAAAACCGTGAGGGCCTTCGGGTGCCAAAGCGGACAATATCATACTAGTGTTGAGATCGGTTGTGTTCTTACTTATATACGGAGGCGGAATATGCGGACCGAACCCCCATATTCCCAACACGTGGTATCAGAGCGTCAGGCCCAGGCGGAACGCGATGGTGGTAATATTCTCGGAGGTCAAACATGATGAACCAGTAGTCATGCTCAAGGTGAATGATCTACTCTATACATCCTGGTTCGGAGCGTCCATGACTCATCAAGCGGTGGTACTTGATTGGAGTGGATAGTGGAGCTAAGGAACCGGCGCAGGATGGTTCGGAGCGTCCATGACTCATCAAGCGGTGGTACTTGATTGGAGTGGATAGTGGAGCTAAGGAACAGGCGCAGGATGGTCGAGTGAGTAGATAGATCCGCTGTAAAAAGCTCTATTGCTCAGGTGGAGCAATCTCCGATTAGAGTGAGCGGATGAAAGTCAATTGAGAGGAGGCTAAGTGGTGCTTTGTTCGAGAGGATGAATTGTTAGAGTGGCGACCAAAGTCCCACATCCCACATCGGTTAAACATGGGAAGGATCAATGGTATATAAGTAAGATCATACCTCAACTAGTATGATGCCTTTTGGTAGTGGACCAAATGCAAAACCGTGAAGGCCGGTGCGCGAGAATGGATTAACCTAAAAGACTATTTGCATTTCGGCCCCAAAATAATTAGATACATCCAGCCGGCCGTCCGTCCGTCCAGCTATATACTTGCTCGCCACCACCTCCACAATTATATACTTCACAAAACTTTCTTTCAATAATTCTCTCTCTATCGGAAAAAAAGAAAGGAAAATGGTCGGGAAGGAACAAAGAAAGATAGAATTTGAAATCACAAAGGAATTCGATAGTATTACATTCGACAAATCCGTGACTCCACGTCCTTCCGATGACAACCCCGATGACTTCATCTCACTCATTGACATTGAAAGTAGTAACAATTTCCTCCTATTTGTTTCCGTTTTCTTTTCACTTTCATTTTGAATCCGACTTTTTTTTAATTTTTTTTTTTTAGTTACCGATTTAATTATGTGTTTTGTTCTTTGTCCGTGATAGTCTCACCGGAGCCTGTTGTGAGGAAGCCTGTTGTGACTTCTGTAGATCGAGGTATGCTAATTTTTAACCATAGTTTTAATTGATCGAGGTCTTAATAAACATTTTAAGTTTTGATTTAAGCTTCGAATTCTCTTGTTTTTCTTATGTAAAGACGAGACACTCGCTAGAGTTGAGACAGAGAAAAGAGTGTCGCTTATCAAAGCTTGGGAGGAAAGTGAGAAATCCAAAACAGAGAACAAGTAATTATTTATTTGTTTATTTATTTATTTATTATGATTATCTTTTGAATAATATGTGAATTAAATTTTTGTTGATAAAATTTTAATTTTAATTTCTTTGAATTTTGTGGAGCAGAGCTCATAAGAAAGTTTCTGAAATTGGAGCTTGGGAGGAGAGCAAGAAAGCATCTCTCGAAGCTGAATTGAAAAAGATTGAGGTGATATTTTTATTTTATTTAAATATATAAAGAATTAGACTAATAAATGTAAAAGAGAAAAAATAGAGCTAGGTAAATTTACTTAAATTCAACCTTTTCCGACTTCAATTTCGTAGTTTATAAAAAACAAATCATACATGCAAAGCATACTTAGGTTCCCTACTTCGTTCCCATGATTTAATTTTTTAATTTGGAGACCAGAACATATCATTTTTTAATTAAATGAACGTGCCTAACCTTTAATTAATCATCTCCGTAATTATTAGCTCTACCTATTTTAAATATAGAATACTAACAATTATTAAACCCGTCTATATCTTCTTCATAAGCAATAGTTATCATGTCTTTTCTTTTTTTATCATTGAGAAAACTTTCTAAAAGGGTATAAAATATTAAATTTAAACTTTAATTTAAATTTTAGATCCTAAATTTAAATTCTATTTTTTGACGAAATTATAAACATATCGGGTAGTATTTGATCTTAAAGATGTTAAAATTGGATTTAAAATGCAAAATTTCAAATTAATAAAGTTAGATGACATTGTAACTAAAAACGATAAACGAAAGAAGGAACAATCGAGCAATTATTACCAAGAAACAATAATTCTTGTACAAGATAAATTGCAGAGAAAAACTATTCACGACGACTTTTTTCTAATATATTTTTGTTTTCGTAAAACCAAATAATATAGAGATGAATCGTTAAAGAGTATAATTGATTTGATGGTATGCTAACATTTGAATAATTCAAGTAGCATACTGAGTCTCGAGCTTTGATTTTTTTTACTAGCAATTATCAAGCTACTATCATTACAAATATCCTACTTATCTTGAGTTAATTGCTCTCCAAATATGAACCTCAGAAATATGACACATCACTCATATCCACCCCAAAATGGATAGTCAAGGAGTAGATGAGCCCGTGACCAAAAAGTCATGCGTTCGACCGACTTTACAAACACTTTCTTGGTTTGAGTCTGTCACCTTGTGTGGTTTACTTTCTGGCGATGGTTTGCAAGCTATTTCGTCATATTGATGGTTTACCCTATGTCAGCAATCGTTGGTAGCGAATGCGGGTTCCCTCTAGAAAAAAAAAATCACTCATATCCTCCAAACAAATAAAACCAAGACACAACTTAAATTTGTGAATGGGTACGCGCTTTGTAAATGCATTAGCTGAATTTCTTTTTGTATTGATCTTTAGTATCTTCACACCACTTTTATCAACCAATCTATGATATCTTTATGTTTAGACCTTTCATGATAGGCTTGATGTTTAACTAAATGAATGCACTATGGCTGTCACACAAGATCTTCACAGTACTTTAATATATACCAAATTGATTTGCAATGTCTCTTAACCAGATTGTTTCTTTTATTTCTTATGTTATTCCAATAAATTTAGCTCCCGTGGTATAAATAGCTACTATAGGCTGATGAATTGATCTCCAACTTATTGTAGTCCCCAAAAAAGTAAAGACATAACCAGTAAGACTACTCATTGTATCTATATTGGCTGCAAAATCCAAATCCATAATCCAATAATAATATATTCCACAATATGTTGTCTTCTATAATGTAGAGATAGATTTAGAGCACCTTTTATGTATCTTATCAAAAATTTAACAATATTCTAATGTGTTTGTCCTCGATTATCCATAAATCTACTAACAACACTTATTGTTTGAGTAAGATCAAGTTTACAACTGACCATATCATACATTATACTCCATATACTACTAGCATAAGGTACATTTTTTCATGTGATCGAGCTCATATTGGGTAGAAGGTCATTGTTTCATAGATAACTTAAGATGACCAATGATAGGAGTCTTAACAATTCTAGACATTTGCATTTGGTACCTTTCTAATATCTTTCACAAATAAGTTTTTGTGATAAAATAAATTCTCTATCACGACTATTTATTATATCCATACCAATAATACACCCTGCTTAATGATAATCTTTCATTTCAAACTCCTCTTATAATAGTTTCTTAATATGATTAATATTACGTTTGCCCTTACTTGCTATCAACATATCATCAACGTAAAGAAGTAAGTAAGTAACAGTATTTACTTGATTAACATTAATGTAGACACAAGTATCATAGTTGCACATAGAGAAACCAATATTTTCCATGAACTTATCGAATCGACGATACTATTGTCGTGAATTTTGTTTGAGCCCGTAAAGAGATCTTCTCATAAAACACACCTTATTTTCAATGTCTTCAACATCCAGACCTTCAGGTATCTTCATACAAATTTATTCAACACGTACACAGTAATTGAACTATCAGATACATTAAGTAACACGTACACAGTAAGTACCTCACCATCATTTTAGTAGTCTGAATTACTTGGATAAGACATTGATTGGTTTCTCTTGAGTTGACTATTTTCCTTTTACTTTCTTCATCAAGAAACATTTTTTAAGATGCTTTGCTTTTTTGCGATATAAACATTTTTTGGTTTACTCCTTATTTGAGTTATCGTCGTTTTTGAGTTGAGATTTATTTTGGTATAGTTTCCACTTTTTGTTGACATGTTTTTTCTTGTAGCTGTTACTCATGTATAAACCTTATGCAATGTTATCAGCTTTCATGTTTCTACTTTTCTGCAGTTGAACCATTTTAATGACCTGGACCATATTGTTGACTAATATAGTTTCCTTACCACCAAAGAGCAAAACATCTCTCACATTGTCATAAAACTTCGGCATAACAATAAACAGTGACGACACTTGATCCTCATAAGATGTTTTAACCTCCATATTTTCAAGAACATCAACTATCTTAAAAAATTCCTCAATTTGTTCCATATGAGGGCTTTCTTCAAACACCTAAAGGCATATACCTTCTGTTTCAGAAATAATCGATTTGCCAAAGTTTTGACATTGTACAGTGCTTCGAGCTTGTCCCATAGTCCATTTACAGTTGTTTCTTTCGGGACTTCCAAAAGTACTTTATCGCTAAAACTCAAAATAATAATACTAAAACCTCTTTCTAGTAATGAAGCTTTATCAGATGCAGACATTATTGTATGAAGCTTATTTTCTCTTTTTAGAGACGCCACTATACCCTGTTGCGTTATGAGCGCTTTCATTTTAATCTTCTATAGCGAGAAGTCACCAAGACCTGTTAATTTCTCCACGTCAAATATCGTCGATTACAAGGCTCCACTTTCCACAAACGTTGCCAATTGTTATGCAATGCAGCTAAAAACGATAAACAAAAACGAAGGAACAATCGAGCTTTTAAAAACAAAAAAGAATTTTTCTTGTACAAGATACGTTGCAGAGAAAAACTACTCACAACGACTCTTCTTTCTAATATGTTTTATTTATGATATTTATGTTTTTTGTAAAACTAAGCTATATAAAGATGAAATAAGATAAATGTTTATTCAAGCAATATATTGAACATTGAGCTTTGATTTATTCGGTAACGATTATCAAACTACTATCATTATAAATATAAATTATTTAAGTAATTTTTTTTCTACGTAAGCTATTTACAATATTTTTCTGTTTTCGGATTTTGATTTGAGATTTTTTATTAAGTAATGCATTTGACAAATCTATCATATATGTTTTTATATATTTGTTTTAAATTTTAAATAATTTTTTTACATATAGCATAATTTTAACTAACGATATAAAAATTTATAGATCAAAATTTTGATCGGTAAATTAAAACATATAAGAAAAAAAATAACAAAAAATATATTAAATAAATGAAGGTGAATCTTGAACTATATATATTAATTCAATCTTTAAAACATATATGATTTTTCCACAATAATTTTTTAAAGTCAATTTTCAAAATATATAAACATATAACGAATGAGCTTATTACTAATGACTTTAAAGACATCGAAAAAGTATATGCATTTAAAATATTTAAAAAATAGTTTACATTTTCTAAAACAAATTGTACATTGTCTTATATAGTTATGGTGATGGATTTTTGGATCTACATAGTCAACCTATTTTTTGCTATTTAGTAATATTAAACACTTACAAATTATTACACAAGATACATTTAATTTTACACATTGGTTGTGTTTATATTATAAAGTAAATACCGGTCAAATACTAAACAGGTTCAACATGTTAGTGAATAAATCATACTCTATCAAAAGTTTTGTAATTCTTGCTAATAGTTTTCGAAAGACTAATTATAACGCTATCTCATATTTTTGCAAATATGTCTTGTCACTGATTATTGTTACTCATAAAATAATTAGACTCGTAAACTATACATCCCACATGAATTTACTTTATAAAGTGTTACGAAAACCTTTTATTGACTAATCGTGAAAATAATGATACCAAAATGCTTTATTATATCGTCGCGATAAATTTTTTTATTATTCTTATTATTGTAAAATAATAGAGTATCCAATAATATTTATTTTGTTTTTAAGTTTTGTTTCACTCTCAAAATGTTTTTTTTGAATATATTTGCGTAGTATTTATTTTCATTTAAAATTTTACCGAAAAGACTTATTGTATTTTCAATTAGTAGTGCTATTATATTTCAAAAGGTTAAATGTTTGTAGCTGGCAATTAACATTTTCAGATAATTAAACCAAAATTTTAGACCGCCATTAAAAGTTAGAATAACACATATGCGTGATCGCGATAATGATGTCTGATGTGCTCTGTCTAATTTTTTTTTCAGAAACTGTCCAACAGTGTTTTATAAAACTATGATATTATTCTAATTTATCAAAATAATAAAATTATATTTGAGCTTTGATTTTTTTTATATTATGAGCAGCAAAAGCTGGAGAAGAAGCGAGCAGAGTATGTGGAGAAAATGAAGAACAAAATCGCAAAAGTGCATAAGGAAGCTGAAGAAAACAAAGCTATGATTGAAGCAAAACTTGGAGAAGATACTCTTAAAACCGAAGAGTCTGCTGCAAAATACCGTGGTTCCAGAACCACCCCCAAAAAATTATTAACCTGTTTTCAAAAGATATGATTACCTTTCAATTCGATTCAAATTCGATTCTGATTCACATATTTGAATTGGTTTTCTTTTCTTACAACTAGAGTGTGATATTGTTATTTCATCTTATTGTTTTTTGTAAGACGATTGGATAAAAAATGTTAATAAGTTTCATTTGATACTAAGCCCTATCATATCTACCATTAGATTCTAATTCTTGTATATTTATATTCTGTTTCAAACAGGATTTAAAATTTGATTGGGCTGGGCTGGCCTTCATAATTAACCCGGTCCGTGAATACATCTTCCTCCCGTGCAATCGAAAACCGAGAGAGATGACTCAAAAAGTTACTTTTTCACTTTGGTTCAGGTTTGGCATATATAGCCCAGGAAAAGCGCGGGAAATAACACACATTCCGATTAACTTCCGTTTCATTTTCCGGCCAGAATCAACACTATTCTCATGGGAAAGCAAAAGCAGCAAATAATCTCACGTTTCTTCACTCCAAAGCCCAAACCCGAGTCACCTACTTCATCCCCTTCGGTTTCTTCATCTTCTTTTGTAAAGTCCGACCCGACACCGACACCGACACCAAACGCGAACCCGGTTCCACCAACCCCACCGCGTAAAGTGACCACCACCGTGTCTTTCTCTCCAGCGAAACGCAAGCTCCTCTCCGATCATCTCGCCTCCTCCACGCTCAAAAAACCCAAACTCTCTCCTCCTACTCAAAACCCGATACCAGACCCGTCTCTCCACCAGAGATTCCTCCAGAAACTTCTAGAACCTCCGCTTGAAGCTCCAGCGCCTTCAACTCGGCCTCTGTTGAAGTACACCCCGTTGGAGCAACAGGTGGTGGAGCTAAAAGCCAAATACCCAGATGTCCTTCTCATGGTGGAAGTCGGTTACCGGTACCGTTTTTTCGGGGAAGACGCAGAAATCGCGGCGCGGTTATTGAGAATTTACGCACACGTGGACCGCAACTTCGTGACTGCAAGCGTGCCAACTTTTCGACTAAATGTTCATGTAAGGAGGCTGGTCAGTGCAGGGTACAAGGTGGGTGTAGTAAAACAGACAGAGACCGCAGCCATCAAGGCGCATGGTTCGAACAAGGTTGGACCCTTTTGCAGGGATTTATCGGCTCTGTACACGAAGGCCACACTCCAGGCCGCTGAGGACTTGGGTGGAGGAGAAGATGAGTGTGGAGGGGAAAGTAACTATTTGGTTTGTGTTGTTGAGAAGAGTGTTTGTGTCGAAAATGTAGATAATGGTGTGGAAAGTGGGTTTGATGTGAGAATCGGAGTTGTTGGCATCGAGATTTCAACTGGAGACGTTGTTCACGGGGAGTTTAATGATAATCTTATGAGGACTGGGCTTGAAGCTGTGATTTTGAGCATGTCTCCTGCTGAGTTGCTCTTAGGAGAGCCTCTTTCTAAGCAAACAGAGAAGGTAAATAATAGTCATCGTACATCTGTCATTGATAGTGCTGAAAATTACTTATTGAATTAAAAAAATTGAACTTTAGAAAAATGTAGGTCCTATTTAATAATTGGCTTCTTTGGGTAAATTTAGTCTAAATGATTTTTTCTTTGGGTTGTCAAAAGTTGCTTCTAGCATACGCTGGACCTGCCTCAAATGTCCGGGTGGAGCGAGCCTCACGAGATCGTTTTAGTGCTGGTGATGCACTTTCAGAAGTTATGTCTATATATGAAAATGTAGATGCAGATAAACAAATAAAGAAGACAGAAGCAGAACATGGAGATTATGCCTTGGCAATTCAGGTTTGGTGTTCACATGCTTGCTTCTTCATTTTTTCATCAAAGACAGTGAAACTGTTGAAACAGTAATTATTGTCTGCATCATTTGTGCCATTGTATGCATAGGTTTGTGCTTGTGAGTTTTGTGATATAAATTATGTTGTGCGATTAGTGATATTTCCTGTTACAAAGGTCTTGTTATATGTATCTGATATCCGCATTTTTTTTTTGTTTTGTTGACTTTGCTTAATTGTTAAGGGAATCATGAACATGCCAGATTTGGCTCTTCAAGCACTGGCCTTAGCGACATGTTATCTCAAACAATTTGGTTTTGAGAGAATTGTGTGTCTGGGAGCTTCGTTTCGCTCCTTATCAAGCTGCATGGAGATGACCCTCTCAGCCAATGCACTTCAGCAGTTGGAGGTAATCAACTCACATTAAATACTGTTCTTCAAAAATATAAAAGCGGATCCAAAGCTATGTTTTAAAGGGTAAAGAAAACTAAAATATCTCTGAATGTATTATAGAAACTAAAAATATCAATTAGTGATAAAGGGTAGAATATAATTCCATATATGATAAGGCCAGCTATTACAATATTGAATTTTTCAAGCTGAATCTACAGTTACTACTTAGAACTAGATATGTTTGACACCCAACATACACAAGTCTTGTGTAGTTAATTGGCTGTCATGGTAAATTATAAGGTTTGACCAAAAGATTGAGCTTCCTTATATCTATCTGTTCACCACTTCATCTGAATACTTGTTATCACCAGTATGGTACACATCTTATTCATAAAGCATAGTGTTAAGCAAGCATTAAATCATTAGTAACTGTTTATAGTAAACTCATCGTATCATGATCTGATAAAGTTTTTTATATCTCACACTTCATGAACAACAGGTGGAAGTCTATGCACTTTTTGTCTTTAATTTTGTTTTACATAGATGTATTTCTTGATAGGTTTTGAAGAACAATTCAAATGGCTCCGAATCTGGCTCTTTGCTCCATATCATGAATCAAACACTTACTATATATGGTTCAAGGCTTCTTAGACATTGGGTAAGAGAAGCTTGCTCTTATGTGTAGTTTAATTTTTCATAATTTTTATTGTTTGGTTTAGGGAATATTGAACCAGCATCCCTTATACCACTATGGTCTAGACTCTAGAAGATGCTATGACCATCAAGTTAGAGCCCGAGGTTTTCAAAGTGTCAATTCGTTTTTATAAATTCCTCGGTTCTTTGTTGTGAAAGTTTCCCTCCATATAAAAGAGTATTTAAACTTTCACTACTCCATCCACTTTACATTCTCATGCATGAAATCAAGTGTATGGTTTTGGTCTCTTGGTAACGGGGTTATAAAATGGAACAAGGGTTAATGAATTAATTATAGATGACGAGAAGACTTACTAGCTTCAAATTTGTTAACAATGGAACTAACTGCACATTGGGGAGTCCTGGTGTGATTTTTTTCAATGAATATCTACTTGCACATTGGCTTATATACAAGTTTGTAATAAATGTTATTATAATTACCTTACCAATGTAACTTCTGTCATCCTACAGGTGACTCATCCTTTATCTGATAGGAACATGATATCTGCCCGTCTTGATGCTGTTTCTGAGATTGCAGAATCCATGAGTTCTAGCACAACTTCACAGACTAAGCTTGAGGAGGACAATTCTGATCCTACAACTTTCAAACCAGAATTCTATTATCTTCTTTCTTCTGTCTTGACGACTTTGGCAAAATCACCCGATATCCAACGTGGAATAACAAGAATCTTCCATCGTACTGCTACAGCAACAGAGGTAAATCAGAAAGCCTATTTCGCTGTCTTGTTTTATTTATAGTCGTTTTAAACTAAACTAGAGTTATAACCTGAATAGTGTTGGCAGCAACTGACCATACCTCTTTATTGCATATGGACTGATTCTAATGGATAGAATAGTACAGTTTATTGCAGTTATTCAAGCGATTTTATATGCTGGGAAACAGCTTCAGCGGCTTCACTTGGATAGAGATTATGATGGTGAAAAGGTGCAGCTAGTTACTGTGCGGTCTGCTCTTTTGAGAAAATTGATTCTAACTGCTGCATCATCTAGTGTAGTAGGAAATGCTGCAAAACTACTGTCATCACTAAATAAGGAAGCTGCTGATCAAGGGGATATTCCCAATTTAATTACTGGCAGCCAATTTCCAGAGGTCTGTATGTCCTATAGATTACATTTTCATTCTTGTTCCTTCCTCCGTTAGTTTCTAAATCTGCCTGTATGATCTATATGCATAGCTTGCTAGAGCTCGACAAGCAGTCCAAGCTGCAACAGAAAAGTTGGATTGCCTAATTGGTGTGTATCAGAAGCAGCTTCGAATGCGAAATTTGGAATTTCTTAGTGTCTCTGGGACTACACACCTAATTGAGGTAAGCCCATTGTTTTATAGACAGAAGGGTTACTCTTAGATTTTCTTAAGCACATCTCGTAGAAAGATTGCACATCTGGGATTTCTAGACTGGGGATAATTGCCCATTTGCACCGTAAAAAGGTTGGATAAATCTATTAGTTTCTCTAGATTTTCTATTCAGTGTTTCGTGTTTTTGAGTCATAGCTGTTTTGACTGCAGCTTCCCACCGATGTCAAAGTGCCTTTAGATTGGGTTAAAATTAACAGTACTAAAAAAACGATTCGCTACCACCCACCTGAAGTATTGAGCAGTTTAAATGAGTTATCTCTGGCAAATGAAGAGCTAGCCATTGTTTGCCGAGCTGCTTGGGATAGCTTTCTGAGAGGATTTACTGAATACTATGCAGAATTTCAAGCTGCTGTTCAAGCTCTAGCAGCTTTGGACTGTTTGCATGCGTTTGCAACTTTAGCCAAAAATAAGGTATGCCGTTGGAAATACTAACGGTCACGGGCTTGCTGCTGCAACAACTTTGACTTTAGAAACTCATAGATTCTTTTCTTGCAGAATTATGTACGTCCAGTATTTGTATATGATGATGAACCTGTTCAGATACAAATCTCCTCTGGCCGTCACCCTGTATGTATTCTGTACAAAATTACTTGATCTATATTGATTGTTAACACACATGGGTCCTGTTTGGTTTTTCGGTAACGCGAGAGAAAGATATATAACTGGTTAAAGAACAATATTCAATAGTTTAAATATCAGGTAAAACCTCTTCAACGAGAATTTGAGGGAATCCTTTGAAAAAGTATATTTTCCTCTAGCCACTATGGAAATGCCGAAAAATATGTTGAGAACATGGAGATGTAGACAACTAAAGAGTTCAGTTTCTTTCATTTGCTGAGGTTCAAACAGAGCCTTCGTTTTTTTTCTCAGTCAGTTTGTCAGCTTCCTTCTAATTAATGAGGTACTGATAGGTTCTGGATAATATGTTACAAGATAGTTTTGTTCCGAATGACACAAGCTTGCATGCTGATGGAGAATATTGTCAAATTGTGACTGGACCAAACATGGGTGGAAAGAGTTGTTATATTCGCCAAGTTGCCTTGATTGCTATAATGGCACAGGTACAAATCATATGACTGAAATTGACGTTCATTATTTTAAGCATGCAGAAATATATATTATCAACCGTATCTAAGACTAGAATTAGAACGAGCTTTTCAAGCTCACAAGTCTAATGCTAATATTAGGTCTTAGTTTCACAAGCTTACAAAATGTGTTATTGGACCCATTTGTATCTGTTGTCAGTTGCGGATAGAAAATTAGTTTGAACTTTGAACAAAAAAAATTCTAATTCAACTCCTAGACATGACTCACCTTATTGTGTCCCTAATCATTGCAAGAAAAAACTATGAGACTCCAACATGCAACTGATTGTGTAAGTTGGGATTTTTTCCATATATGTCTTTTGTTACACTTCAGAGAAACTCAATACGGTTTTTTTCGTATTTTAAAACCTGCCCTAGGTTGGTTCCTTTGTACCAGCAGCATCAGCAAAACTGCACGTCTTTGATGGTGTTTACACCCGAATGGGTGCTTCAGATAGCATTCAACTAGGCAGAAGCACTTTTCTAGAAGAATTAAGTGAGGCTTCAAATATACTCCATAATTGTTCCGCACGGTCGCTTGTTATCATGGATGAGCTCGGAAGAGGCACAAGTACCCACGACGGTGTAGCTATTGCTTACGCCACTCTGCATCATCTTTTAACGCAGAAGAAATGCATGGTCCTCTTTGTCACCCACTACCCCAAAATCGCTGAATTAACAAATGAACTTCCGGGTTCCGTAGGGGCATATCATGTTTCATATTTGACCTCACATAAAAACATGCCTCATACAGATTCTGAGTCGGATCATGAAGATGTCACCTACCTATATAAACTCGTTCCTGGTGTTTCTGAGAGGAGCTTCGGGTTTAAGGTAGCTAACCTTGCACAGGTGTGGCTCTCTCTTTCTCTCCCTCTCTCTAAATGGTTTTCACATTAAAATAGCGTAATAGGTTCTAATTTAGTATTTCGACTAAATCTTGCAATTTCGTGAATAAACATGGTGTCAATCATAATTTGGCTATGTCTGAATGTCGAGGATTTTGAGGTGATAGTTTCTTGGTAGAAGAAAAGGAAAACTTGGCTTATTTGCGTGAGCCAAAGTTTGAATCCGTGTTTTGATTGATCGGATTTTTTTGCATGAACTATAGGAAGCATACAAAAATTGCGGGTTTTTACCACTTTACTATTTTCTAATTGAAATTACTGTCTTTTACACTTTTTTCTCGGATAATTTACTCCTATACCTAAACACGATAATAAATATTTTCTCTCTTATTGTTATTAATGAAGATGATTGCAAATATAATATATACATCTGATTGTAGATACCTTCAACATGTATAAATCGAGCTATCTCCATGGCTGAGAGACTAGAAGCTCTAGTTAGCAGCAGAGTTGGAAGTAGATGTGACAGAATGCTTCTGACCTATCAAGAACAAGGGGGAGGAAGTCCAGAAAGTGAAAAGAATGAGAATTCAGAAGAAGAATTCAGTGACTTCTTTATTAACTTAAAATCAGCCTTGTTCAATAAAGACCTTGCCAAATGCTTCCAACTTTTGAAGCGCGCTCAAAGCACCGCCGAGCAATTGATAAACAGGTGATTAATCATCTCGTTCTCATACGTATCAACTTGTTTCCATCTGGAATTATGAACCGGAAGGGATGACCTGATGCTCTATTTAATCTTTTGCAGGTAATTAAGGTCTGGAATTATGAACCGGAAGGGATGACCTGATGCTCTATTTAATCTTTTGCAGGTAATTAAGGTCTACATGTACAGTTAGCTGTTAGTGTTCGAGTACGAATACACGATTTTTGGTATAGAAAATAAATAGAATTCCACCATTAATATATATTTCCTGCTCTATGTATATCGGCATTTAACTTTTTGTGCTGCTTTTTTGGAAAACATATGGTATCAACATTCCAAAGAAGTTAGGAAATTGAACAAATCAATTTTTGCAATTAGTTTTTGTTTCAACGATAAGAACAAATGCAAAATAGTTAATTTAATTGTCATTAAACTAAGCAATCTACTAGAACATTTCTTGATGAATCCTAGATTCACTTAAATAGCTAATTATTAGGGATGAGAATGATTTGGATTTGAATGAATAGGTTCATGAGAATCTTACAAAGTATTTAATATTGTGAGAATAATAAGACAAGCTGTTATGTTAAATTTCAAATTTATCTAGATGAAGCAGAATTTGAAGTTGGTTATGGTTAGGTGTGATGATGTAAGAAACTTTGGAAGAGTATTCTGAGTTAAATAAAGCTGCGAAGAAGAATTTCGTTTTAACGATTAATTATTAGTTTTTACAGATAGAAATTTTACATTTTTAGAGAGAAAATATATTTGAATATTAATCATTTTTTATCCAAGATTTAGAGGGTGTTTTTATAGTACAACAGTAGGTCCTACACGTCTAACTATCTAATAATTGCATTATTAGTCTTTACTTTTATTGTTTGTTCTTAAATAATTATTTTCTAATATACATTTTACAATCTTTCATAAATTAAATTAAAGTTCTTCGCAATTATCTCCCTTATCTTTTATTCTTCCTTATCAGTAGCCCCTAATCCTTGTAAAAATGTTTTTGGCAAGGACTGTTATGTACTCTTCGGATTTCTTCTCACCTCTATACCTCCTCGACCATTCCTATTCACTTGCCCTTAGTTTCTTCCAAGATACTTCCTCGAAAATACCTTTGCCTCTTCGAAGATAGCTCTTGATATTTTCAACTTTTCTTCTTTGAAAATACCTCTTCGAAAATAATCAATAGGTAAAAAATTACGACCTCAGAAATTACGACCTCATATATGTATATGTATGTAGCCCACTAGTCTTTGCCAAAATATTGCAAAGACTAGAAAAGAAAAAGTGCCATTCAAAAATCACGTTCTTAATAAACGCATCGAATTTTTAAACATCTCCTTCATATTCCATAAACCAGTCTCTCGCCTTTACTTTTAGTGATGTCATCCCAAAAAGAAAATTCTGGAAATAAATATTTTATAGATATTCTCACGCTTCCCCAAAAACTTTGTCATGTCAAGTGTCGATTCACATTCTGTCACACCTTCTTTTCTGACATATATTTTTTAACCAATCGCTCACACTTCCCAAGAAAGAAGATTTGCACCTATCTTACCCATAACACCCCTAGGCAAACAAACGAAATGTCCCTGAGCCTCAATCTTTTCAGAAGCCCACTATTCCTTTATAAAAACTCTTTCCAACTTCATACATTTCATACAATTCCTAGAGAGAGAAATTTCCACCAAAAAACTTTATAGAGAGAGAAAACCCAGCTTATGCCCCCAAAAACTCATCGAATTCCAGAGTGGATGTTCATTAGTAAAAAATTCGAGGAAAAACTACCCGAATTTATTGAGTTAATTTTTTTTTTCGTTCGGATTGATTTTTTAATCTATTTATGTTTTTACGTCATTCGCCTTAAATTTTGAGAAACACTTAATCTAACTATTTAAGATCTAAAATATAGTATACTAAAATTAAAAAATAATATTATTTTTAAATTAGGAAATAAACATTTTTTTTTATAAAAATCGAACTTTAAAAATAGAAGAATCAACGATAGAACTAAGTACAAATGAGGTGCAAGAATGACAAATATAGAGATACATATTTCCTCTTTTATATGAGTTAGTTGTGTTCTGATTTTTAGAAACATATCGATATGATGTGTCGACATTGTATCAGATGTCGATGCAACATGTCGATTTTTGATGATAATTTGCGAACTAAACTCAGTATGATGCATAGATATTAGTCAACACATTTTTACAACCAATATCGATATAATGTGTGAATATTAGTTGACGTTTATTTGTGATCCACATTTTATATTCTAGTTATGACTTAATTTATCTTATCGTTATTAATTTTTGTAAGGAATAAAGACCATGATAGAACCAAAATTTTATGAAGACGTTTCACATGTATTCACGACTTTTAGGCTTTAAATTGAACATAAATTTGAAGAATGGATAAAATGTATAGATAAATAGGCTTAAATCAGGAAATAGTCCCTCTACTATCACGTTTTCTTTCATTTAGTCCCTTGACTAAAAAATCATCGGTGAGGGTCCTTCGACTATCCCATTTTCTTTCATTTAGTCATTCGACTTTAAAATCACCGGTGAGGGTCCCTAGACTTTGCAAAAATCTATAAATTTAGTCCTTGATTTGGGGTTTTTTTCTTAGATTCAGGGACTAAATTTATAGATTTTTCAAAGTCCAGGGACCCTCACCGGTGATTTTAAATCGAAGGACTAAATGAAAGAAAATGGGATAGTTGAGGGACCCTCACCAGTGATTTTTTAGTCGAGGGACTAAATGAAAGAAAACATGATAGTCGAGGGACTAAACAGCGATTTAAGCCTAGATAAATATATGGGATACATGTTATCTAAGAGTTATTACGATGATGGGAAGACTAAGAGAGATCCGAGATTAATGTTTGCTTGCAAGAAATCTGGACCGTATAGAAAACAACTTGAAAACCTAAGGTTAAGAGAAAAATCAATGGATAAAAAATGCAGTTGTCCTTTAAGCTTAACACATATCCAGTTACAATTCAAATTGGATTATGGACTCTAACAGTTATATGCGGAAAGCATAATGAAGAAGCTGCAAAATTTCTAGAAGGATACTCAAGAGCGAGAAAGTTGACAATAGACGAAAAAGATTTCGTTACGAAGTTGTCTACGACCGGTATCCGTCCTCTGGAAGTTTTAGTCAGTTTGAAGAATGAGAAATCCATATATATATATATATATATATATATATATATATATATATATCCATCCGTAATATTTATAATGTAAGACAAAATACCATATTTCGGAGCGCACATGCATATTTGGTTGGGTAAATTAAAAGAAAATAACTACGTTTAATGGCATTAGACGACGACTGATGAGTTTGAAGTAATCGTATATATATTTTTATACATATGACATATATCAACATGATAAGAACTTTCTCATTAGATTTTGTTATGGATAATACCTATAAGAGTACGTGGTATGAAATGTCACTGTTTAAAATTGTTGGGGTTCTGTTAATAAATTTTAAACATTGCATCATATTCGTTTTTATGGGTGTGAAAAAATTGGATAACTATATTTGGATGATAAATTGTTAGCGACTGCTCATAAAATAAAATGAGTGCGCATTACTCGATGTTATGTTGAGAGACAATAAATTGATATTTATGGGCACAATCGACAAGTTATTTCCAGAAGCTACGCTTGTTATGCAAGCAAGAATAGTTTTGAGAATACACATAAATTATTCGAAAAAAAGACGTTGGACGAGTTTCTTTCTTTTTTGGGGTGTTAGAGAAAGCTGGAACATCTTGGCCAAACAGTACGGTTAAAAAACTAACATACTGAAGCATTACCAAAAACAAAAACAAAACTCGGTAAGTCGATTCATCCTTATATATATCAAAGTGATATTTAAGTAACATAGCAGCACTAATGATTTCTTACTATTATTATAATCAAATGCGCATATGCATCATTGAAGCGGTTTATTGGAATGAACCGACTAAACTTTGAACAAATTCTGGGTGATGTTTCACACTTTGCTCGATATCCAACACACGAAGATAAAAGAATAGTTCGCAAAATGTAAGAAAATCTATAATTTGAAGTATATGAATTTTATATTCACAGAGGTTAGTGTTTGGGTCATCAAGACATCTATTGTTATCATATTAAAAGAATACAAAAATGCTAATGATGGTGTTTCCAAAATAGAATATATATGTGTTGTTAGATTGGCGTAGGGGTTAGCATGTGCATGCGGGATAACTATGATGATAACGAATGGTCGACTCAATGACTTAGAAAAAATCAATGAATTTTGGAGGGATGTTAAACCAAGTGGGGAAGCAGATTACTGTTGAAGAAACTAAGAACTCTAGAGTGCCTCGTCAGAACAGATCCACCACCATAGTGTCAACTTCTCAAACAACAACTTAATCCGGTTACAGGCCAAAGGAAGCCAGACAGGGGTCACATGGATCCAAGTAGAATCAATCCAACCAAAACCAACAAGTTAGAAGTAAAATGGGTCATTGGGCTCAACCTGAATGGTTTGCTGAGTTGGGAGAAAGTGTAGCAATAATTTATGACAAGACTAAAAATGATGTACACTTTTGAAGACCAACCCCACTACAGTCTCCTAGAGAAACCCGAAGTACCCGTTTCTGCAAATATCATAACGACGTGGGCATGGCACCCATGATTGTATAGAGTTAAAGCAAGAAGTGAAAAATATCATTGAAAGAGGTAAACTTGGATCTTTTGTTAAGAAACAAGGGGCCATCAGACCAGATAATACACCATCCAATGCCAATGCTCCTTGAACGACTCCTTTGGTAGCCCCTGGAACATCCATACATGAGGATACCATGATGATTGTTGAAATATTTGATGTGGATTCTGAATACCTTGATCCGGACCCAAATCAGAATCAGGTAGGGGTGATAGTGGATAAGTCTGTTACAGTTTCCGATCTGGTAAAATATTTTGAGTCCTTAACCATATTTGGGGGAGACACTGTGACAACGCCTTCAAGTTGCTAAAAAAGGCATATCAACAACTTGACAACTTAGTTTAAAGGAATAATATCTAGACATTTATACCAAACCCCAACTTATTTCATAGTATTTGATGAGGATAACCTAAGAGATATTGTGGGACCGTATGAAGACGCCGTGGTGATAGGGGCATCCATTGGGGGAAATAATGTACGTCGAATCCTGATTGACATATGTAGTTTGGAAAATGTATTGTTTCTGAATACTTATACACAAATGAATAATCCTTGGGTTATACAACGATCAACAGAACTATTGTGGGGTTTACTGGAAGTTCGACAAATGTTATTGGTGAGTTTGAGGAATAAGTGCTGTTGGGAAAAAAACCTTTTAAAAAGAGAATGAAGGTATTTTTTGTTGTGGTTGACTACCCAACATCTTATAATGCCATCTTTGGGAGATCTAAGCTTTCCAGGATGCATGTTGTGGCTTCTATTATCCATCAGTGTTTAAAATATGTTTTGGGTGCAAAAGTGGGTGTTGTCCGAAGCAGTCAGAAGGTGGGTCGAGAATGCTATGTAACAGCTCTCGCCTTAAAGTCATTAGAAGGAGTTAAAGTTAACAAGGAATAAAAGCTATTGGATCCTTCCATTGATGAAAATGAAATTGATGATCCAATGGAGTCTCCTAGCATTATAATACCTATAGAAGAAGTTGAAGTCCATTTCCTAGTAAAAGGAAAAAGTGTTAAGATTGATACTAAATTACCAATAAGTTTGAAACAAAAGCTATTGTCTTTCTTGTCGGAAAATTTACATGTATTTTCATGGTGCAATGATGATGTAACCGGGGTACCTGCTGAAGTAATCTGTCACAAATTATCAGTTTGAGTTGATGTTGGACCGGTAGTTCAAAAAAGAAGGTCCTTTTCCAAAGAAAAAGCCGATGTGATAGTACAAGAAGTGGATCGGTTGACCAGGTTAGGTCATATTTAAGAATCTCAATACCCATTATGGGCCAACCCCATTTTAGTAAAGAATGGAAAATGGCACATATGTATTGACTTCACTGATCTTAACATAGCATGTCCTAAAGATCATTTCCAGTACCTCAGATAGATTAGTTGGTAGATTCCACATCGGAACAAGTTACCGTCCTTCATGGATGCCTTTTCAGGGTATAATCATATACAAGTATATTTGAGCGATTAAGATCACACCACCTTTATCACGAACAAAGGGCTTCATTGTTATAAGGTGATGCTATTTGGGTTAAAAAACGCTGGAGCTACTTATCAGCGATTGGTAAATAAAACATTTACTACCCAGATTGGCAAAAACATGGATTATATATATATATATATATATATATATATATATATATATATATATATATATATATATATATATATATATATGATATGATGGTGAAAAGCCTCGAAGAAGAAGAACACATATCCAATCTTCAAGATATTTTTTCTAACTTGGAAGCCATCAACTTAAAGTTAAACCCGAAAAAATGCATTTTTAGGGTCTGATCTGGCAAGTTTTTAGGGTATGACGTGAGTGAAAAAGAGATACAAACTGATCCGGATCAGTTAGACGCTCTGTTGGATATGGATCCTCCTCAAAGTACTATAGAAGTCCAAAGGTTAACCGGACAATTGGTTGCATTGAATATATTTATTTCAAGGTCATTAGACAAGTGTGCTCAATTTTTTCAAGTTTTGAGGAATGCTAAAGACTTCAATTGGTCTCCGCAGTGTGATCAAGCCTTTCTTGAAATAAAAAAAATCTGTCTTCATCCAAGTTGTTATTCAAACCTATCCAAGGGGAGAATTTTTTTATGTTTTTGCCTGTATCAGATTATGCCTTTAGTGCCGTTCTGGTAAGGGAAGTGGGTAATTACCCCGGTCCGGTTTATTACATGAGCAAGAGTTTGCTGAAGCAGAAAATAGGTATTTAAAGTTAGAACTATTAGCCTCGGCATTGGTAATAACATCCAGAAAAATGAGGCCATACTTTCATGCACATTCGATTACGGTTCGAACATCTTTCCCATTAAAAAATATTCTACAAAAAGCTGACATATCAGGAAGAATGACTAAGTGGTCAGTTGAGCTTGGAGATTATGATATTGATTTTGCGCCTTGGACCGCGATCAAGGCTCAAGCTATAGTTGAATTCTTGGTAGAGTTTCATACTGAAATGCCTCACAAACAAGAGCAAGAAAACAAGTCTAAGAAAGATTGGTTAATCGGAACATACGGTGGGTCTAGTACGATGGGATGTGGGGTTGGAATTTATCTAAATTCCCCTTATGGTGATAATATGTTACATGCTGTATGCTTTGGTTTCAGGGCGTCCAACAATGAATCAGAATATAAAACAACCATTGTTGGGTTAATACTAGCTCAAATATGTGGAGCAAAGAGGGTCCGATTAATAAGTGACTCCTAGTTACTTATTAATCAAGCTCAAGGGTTATCTGAAACTAAAAAAGATAATTTAATAAAGTATTCGCAAGTACTAAGGGAAGTTTCCATAAGTTTTAAAAGCATCTGGTATGAGCATGTCCATAGATCGCAAAATACTATGGCAGATTCTTTAGCCACCATAGCCTATTCTGAAGCCTACCCACAGATTCTTATTCAAGAATGCCCCTCCATAAGTTCAATTTAAGAGAAAAATGGCGAATTGGAAGAAAGTTTGAATGTATCTGGCATACAATTCAAAGAGTGGAGATTTGAGATACATCAGTTTATTTCTGATGGAATTTTACCTTTAGACAAAGCCTTAACTAAAAAGATCAAGTATAAGACTCGTGGTTTCTTGGTATTAAGAGAAATTATTTATAAAAAATCTTTCAACAGGCCTCTCCTCCATTATTTAGGATTTAAGGAATCTCAAAGTGTCCTATCTGAATTTCACTATAGAGAGGGATCGATATATTGTGGCTATAGGGCCTTAACCATGAGAGTTTTGCTACTAGGATACTATTTTTTCTACTATAATGGCAGATGCTAGATATATGGTCCGGAGTTGTGATCCTTTCCAAAGATATATGAATGAAATCCATACGCCAGCATTACTTGTGGATTTAGTATCCGAGCCTATATCGTTTGATAGATGGGATTTAGACTTAGTTGGACCTCTCCCTATGACATCCGAAGGTTATCGAACGATAATAGTGGCAATAAACTATTTCTCCAAATGGATGGAAGCTACCCCACTAGTTGGAACCAGTTATAAGACGGTTATAAAATTTATTCTATGCAACATATGTTGCCTATTTGGAATTCCCCGATGAATTAGCACAGATAATGGGCCACAATTTGACAATAGAGACATGGAGGAGTTTTGCACTTCCAGAGGAATTCAATATTGCTTCTCTTCTCCTTTCCACACTCAGGCTAATGGGCAGGTTTAAGTTTTTAATCGAACAATTTTAGCAGGGTTAAAAAAGAATCTAGAAGGAGCTGCAGGGAAGTGGCCGAGTTATTTGCAAGAAGTATTGTGGGCCTACCAAACTACTCTACGGACGACCACCTCAGAGTCCTCTTTTGCCCTAGTTTATGGGATGGATGCAATCACACCAATAGAAGCTACTTTGCCATAACTCTGGATTCAAAACTATTCCGAACAGGCTAATGGTATAGCTGTTAGGAATCAATTAGATTTTATTGAAGAAAGAAGAGTGAATGCATATTTAAGAACATCACACTATCGGGGTTTAATGAGAAGTAGATTTGCATCCAAAGTAAAAAAAAAGATATTTCCAGTTGGGACAAAGTATTAAGAAAAGTATTTTTGCATACCATAGAGAAACAATTTGGGAAGTTGGCTCCAAATTGGGAAGGCCCTTACATGGTGTGTGAAAGAGTCAAGCAAGGGACATATTAACTTCAAGACAAAGATTGAATTTTTTTGAAGCATCCATGTAACGTTGAGCATCTCAAGTTATATTTAGAAAAAAACTATGTTGTAAATATTTACTTTGTTATACCTCAATGTAAATATTCGGGGGCATACTCTTTCCTACCCTAGTAGCGCAAGGAGGTTTTAATGAGGTGTCCAGTTTTTTAATCAATGGTATTATATCTTATGATTTTTTCAAAACTTGTTGTGAGTATAAGGAGATCAGATAAATTAAATGTATATTTAACACAATATGAGGAGATAAGATAAATTAAATATCTATTAAACATCCCGACATTCAAATGAAGTATCTTTGAAGTGATTAGAATTATTAAACACTTCAATCTTTCAAATGAAGTATCTTTGAAGTGATTGGATTTATTAAACACTTCCATCTTTCAAATGAAGTATTTTTGAAGTGATTGGATTTATTAAACACTTTCATCTATCGAACATGATATCTTTGAAGTAATTTAATAATTTAAACACTTATCAAACACGTTGAAATAATTAAATATTGGTTAAAAAGCTAGATATAGAAAGAGAAAGGAATTCATACAAAGAGAAAACCTGACATTACATACTGATCGAAATATATCCTATCACAAAATATGCCTTGGCCATCCAAGGACTTTGGTTCACAAAATAAGATTTGAAAGAAGATAACAAAATGCCTTGGCCATCCAAGGACTTTAGTCTTAAACGTAAAGAGTAAACATAATAACCTTAGGGCTCGTTCCCTTCGGTTTTTTCCTTACCAATATCTTTCTTGAGACTCTTGGCATTAGTGCTTGAGCTTTCATCGGTTCCCTCACCAGAATCACTATCACTTGGTGAAGAATAACCATGTTTGTCACCATCTGTCATGGTGTGGAAAGGTATCTCTTTGTATGGTACAAACTTCCATAAAGGACCAAGGTTCTTCTTTGGAAAGGTCTCATGAAATAGCAGAACCATGTCCGATTTGATACCTTCATCCTTTTTTTTCGAAAAAGTTCACTACACCATCAACATACTTCTCTACTGCTGCAGCTATCTCTTGAGTTTGATTATTCTTTATAGAATTATTTTCTTCTTCTTTCTCTTTAAGAAGTTTCTCGAACTTATCTTTTTCTTCGATTAAAGTAGTGATGGAATTTGTGTTGTTGGTTTGTTGTTCCATAAAATCCTTGATCTCATCAGAGGTGGTAGTTTCCAGTGCGGAATACTTAGTCTGGAGGTCCCCCTGAGCAGTCTTGGACTGGCGCAGTTTGGTGCTCAATTCCTCTCTCTATATTTAAGGTCTCCACTTTTTGTTGTGCTGAAGAAAGAGCATCTTTCAAGTTTTGATTTGTTGTGGTAAGAGAGGTGATGTTCCTAGCTTGCTCCCTGACGTGTCTTTCTAGATCGACGATCGGTCTAATGAAGCCCAAAACTGCATGGCCTAGGGTAACCTGCTCACTCGATACCTCAAAAGGTCCACCACTTTAATTTAAGGCATTGGCTATTGTGGTCTGAGGAAATGACCCACCAAAGTCATCATTGTCAAAATCATTAAAGTACATATTGCGAAGGTCATCTAGGTTAACACCTCGCCTTCAATAGCTAGCTGGGGGAAACTGGCTAGGATTTGTTTGGTAGTTGATCTTTTTCCCATTTTCCCAGGCTCCACTTATGAAAATAAACCGAGTCCTCCAAGGTTTCTCAGCCTCCAACAAGTCATTCACTACTTTGTAATCGTTTCCTATGTTGTAGTGATAGAAAGGGATTTGGTGATTCATATATAAACCAGCGACAACAACAAACTACTCAATGGGCATTGGATTTTTTGACAACCTGGAAGCAATAATACTGGCCAGGAGGGTATACCAGGAGTTCAAACTTAGTTGACTTAGGAAAAGCTTGATTAGATGGAAGTATCTTACTATTTATGGGTCCAAAGGGAAACGAAGTCCCCAATTCAGCATTTTGATTTATACCACAAGTTATTTAGCCTTGCAATCCAAAGGAGTCTCCGGAGTGACAGGAATCCTCACCTTAATAGATTCCAGAAAGCCATATTTTGTTCTTATCCGACCTAACTCGGCTATATGTGTATACACATAGACAATCTTTTGGAGGGCCAATAAGTATTTCACATTGACCTTGCGAAAATCGGGCCCAAATTTCCATTCCAAGAACCCCGTAAATGATTCAGTATTGGGCAGTCCCACTTTTCCTCTATTGGTCTGATCCGATACGGTATTCCCAATCTTTCCCGATGTCTCCAATAGGGTATCTTCACCACTATCTCCTATAGTTTCTTCCATTATAGTCGACCGTTATTCGGTCGATTTAGCACCTACGACTTCTTTCTCAATTTGGGGAGCCTCATTATGGTGAGGCATGTTGTCCGGATTCACATGGGGTCGGGAAAGAAGGTTTAATGTTTATGAACTAACATTCTTCAAAGAATAAGTGGTACCTTTGGACTTGGAGATTCCAGTGAATCTCTGGGGTGTGATATTTTTTGGTGTCTGATCCCATGGCTAGAAATTGTGAGGGTTTCTTAGTACTGTATACTTGAATTGAAGGTTCAGATTCTAATGTAGATAATTTCGGGATAAAAGAAGGTTTTCCAGTTACCGATGTTCTGGACAACGATGTGCTCTTGTCCGGTTCTGGTACCGCTTGGCTAACTACTCCACCAGGAGAAGCGGGAGTCCGGCTGCGATTCTAGCCTCTTTTCTTGCTATTTCTAAGTTAGATAGGTTTAACCAACCCCCTTTAATCAAAGTAGTTAAAACTGTATACATATAACTTCCTAGATATAAAGCAAAATCACAAACTCAAACTTTCTCTCTCTAGAAAATTGTTCTTGATTATGAAAAAATAAATCGTAAAATTGGTTTGTATAAAGGTGAAAGCCACTTGAATGTTTCAGATAGGGGAGATAAAAAGATTCAAGTAATGATTAGGGGCTTTTAAGCCTACCCTAATTAATTTTTGAAAGATAGGTGCAAGTATCAAGGAAGAAAAACGGTTGAAAGGTCGAATCAAAGTATGACACGTGTTAGATCTCAAAATTCCGACCGTTGGTTTTTTCATCGATAAAAAGAAAACACTTCGAATCTGACCAGGTTTCCTTTCCTTGATAGCCAACTTTTTAGAAAAACACTTCAGATACTATCCAGTTTTTATGAATAATATAGCTCTTCCAAAATATTTTTGAAAGACCTAAAGGGGCTACTGATAGGTTCAGATATTTTTGGAAGGGCACTACTGCCTAATCCGGAGGGGTAGTTCGGACCAAGTTTACACTAATCATATTATAAAGAGTTCGACTAAGTCAATCATGACTCAGTTGTGTGCTAACACCATTTAGGGTTTGGGCTTTAAAGATCGACCCAAATCCAAAATCCGACCCGGAAGGCCCATGGGTCAGAAAACCAGTATAAATACCCCAACCAAAACAAGTATACACCTCTCTTATCTCACTACTCACTACTTAAAAAGTCAATACTCAATTCACAAACTATCCAAAATACCCTCCGACTATAAATTATCCACACCATTATCAACTGACAAAGTTCTTTTACTTATAAATTATCTAATCTCATACCTCCAAAATATATATACTAGTCAAAATTTGGAATGCCTCTTTGGTACCTAACTTGTGCTCGGAACTCGTCATTATCGAAGGTGCTCTTGTACCAATTTTAAGGATACCCTTTGGTATACGCAATTGTAGCTAAGGAATCAACCATCAAATTGTTTTGGCCTGTTAAACGTGTTGTACTCGATGTATTCAAAGAAAGTGCTTATCTCTTGTAGTGCCTTTAAGTATTTTACCAAGTGATCTTTTTTTTCCGTTGAACTGACCCGAGACATGATTAATAAAAATTTGTAAATCAATTATCAGATGAAATTTTTTCGCACTACAGATTTGCAAAAGCCTTAGTCTTAACAAAGATACCTCTTATTATGTCGCGTTATTTGATGCCTTAAAACCAAAGCGTATTGCTTGATACATTGAATCTATGGAGGGGGATACCAAGTGAACACTTACTCCACAACCTAAAACGCTTGAGCCCCCGTCAGTTCAAATTATCCACTCATTCATAGGTTCATTAATATCTGGTCTAGGCTCTGGTCATTTAGAATGAAACTCAACTAAAAAGTCCGTCAAAGATTATGTATTAATTGCTATATGAGGAGCATGTTCGAAATCATAATCTCTTAATTCCACTGATCATTTATTCATTTGACCCGATATATTTGGTTTCTACAATACATTCTTAAGCAGAAAGGAAGTTCGAAGAGTAATCGAATAGGTTGGGACATATGGCCTCATTTTTTTTATGTTGCAACTAGTAAGGCCCAAACTAACTTTTCTAGATTTAAGTATTGTTCTTCAGCATCCAACACACTTTTACTTATATAATAAACTGGGCACGAATAACCTTCAACTTAAATAGGCTTTAAATAGTAATTAGTCCTTTAAATATTGATTTTTGTGACATATAGTCAATCGACTAAAAAAATATGGATTTATTCCATTTACTATTCATTTTGGTGACATATAATCCCTCGATTAAAGAAGTCCAAATTTTGGTCTATTAACTATCCATTTCATATAAAGCTAGTCCCATGCGCATGTTTATTTATGAGAATAAATTTATAAAAAATGGAAATTCAAAGGACTAACTTTATCGAAAATGAGTAGTTAAGGGACCATCTGTCACAAAAATAGATAGTCAACGTACACCGATGACTAACTTTATCCAAAATGGGCAGTCAAGGGACTAAATCTAGACTTTTTTAGTCGTGGGACTATTTGTCACAAAAATGGATAGCTGAGGGACTCATTCCTGTTCAAAGCCTAGATAAATAGATTTTCTCCCACAACTAGTTTGGTTAGAATCTCAGGAGATGATATGTGTTCTTTTATTTTATAAAAATCCTCATCACAATTTGGAGTCCAATTAAAATTATTCACCTTTATGAGTACTTACAAAAATAATGCGCACTTATTCAGAGATCTTGATATAAATCTGTTTAAAGCTGATAACCTTCCATTTAAAACTTATACTTCTTTGATAAATCTAGGGGGATCCATGGAAATGAAAGCATTCAACTGTACTGGATCGACTTGAATACCCTTTTCACTTACTATATAACCCAAGAATTTTATGGATTAAACACCAAATGTGAAATTTTTTGGGTTTAATTTGAAGTAGATGGATTTTAGATTTAAAAAAATTTCTTCCAGATCGAATAAATGATATTCATCTTTCATATGTTTTACTAATATATCATCAATATAAACTTCAACA
Source organism: Limnanthes douglasii subsp. nivea (assembly GCA_036936605.1). Classification (NCBI taxonomy): domain Eukaryota; kingdom Viridiplantae; phylum Streptophyta; class Magnoliopsida; order Brassicales; family Limnanthaceae; genus Limnanthes; species Limnanthes douglasii. Next base: position 89,419,253 of record JAUPFV010000003.1, read on the forward strand.
TGTCTTCTAATCTGGTTATGAAAGGCTTTATTTACCATATGCTGATGTGTAGCCCCAACGTTCTTTAAACCGAATCCCATTACTTTTTAGCAATGAAGGAACCTACCTGTTATGAATGTGATACTATCTTGGTCACTCATATTCATATGCATCTAGCTATATCCCGTGAAAGCGTCCATAAATAACACCAGTTTATTACCTAAAGTAAAGTATATTATTTGACCGATTCGAGAGACATGGAAATGATCCTTTAGAAAAGTTCTATTTAAATATGTGAAGTTAATATACATGCACCATTTTCCATTTTTTTCTTTACAAGTATAGGGTTTTCTGTTCAAAATGGGTATTGAGACTCCCAAATATGCCATATTTTGGTTAATCGATCTACCTCTGGCACACTTTAGACTTTTCGGCAAAAATGCTCTTCGTTTATAAAAATAGGGTATACATTGGGTTGTACCACTAGTCTATGTAAAATAACACTTATAGGGACGGCTGGTACATCCTCGATACACCAGACAAAAATATAAAAATTCTTTGATAAAAAGGATAGTAGTTGTTCCTTTATAACGGACGATAACTGAGCTCCAATCTTCACATTTTTTCTATTTGGAAAAGTATATTTCTCGATATCCTCGTCAAGTATTACCAAACCACGAGTCTCCCTCAGATCATCTATAATATCTTATTTTAAGGTGGACTCTGATAATTGTTATTCTTGTTTGGTTTCCATACACTGGATCGTCCTAAAAGCTAAAACAGTAATGTAGGCATATTTCAAACACTGATGGACAATGTAGGCGATTGTGTGCATCCTTGACAACCATGATCTTCCAAAAATAACATTATACGAAGTTGGGCCATCCACTACTATGAAAAGAACTCTTACTTTATTTTTGAAGAGTCCTCGTCCTAGCAGTGCTTCTTCCTTGAATTCTCTAATTTCATCCGCAGTGATCCTTGTAAATCCCACTATTTTCCTGTTCGACCGAAGTATGGCAGGAGGGTTTCTTATTTTCCTCTAAGTGAACATGAACAAGATATCTTCCTCGGATTATTTGGGCTTTAGTTCTCTTAATTGGTTCCCCAATTACCACAATATCCACATGTGGTGCAACAACAACTGTCAAATCATCACCATCAAACAAAATAAATGACATCTCATCTTGGTAAAGACGGGTAAACATTTTTCCTTCTAACTGAGTTGCCAAACTTATTACATGCCTCTTTCTCGAACAACTAGAGGGTCTCGTCACCATATCACCACCGAAAATAGTTACTTATTCAAAGAATTTACACAAACCCTTGACATTTCATTTCTCATTAGGTTCATCATTTACCATAATACTTCTTCAGTTAGTATCGGGTTTGAGATACTCAAAATCTACGATGAATAAATATAAAACATACGCTCACGCAAAACAATGTATCAGCCCTAGAACGTAACTCGCCTTGATAACGATCGATATAAAATATCTCCCTGAACAACCTAATCTGAAACCCCTACCATGATATCAACCCAACTCGACTTTTATTGTGCTAAGTTTAAGGTCAAACTACCGCGACACCATCTTCACCTATATATCTATTTCTTTGTTATTTTCTAGGCGAATGAGTTGTTCTCGGACAAACATACCTCTAATGTATGATACGTCATCTAACGTTATCGTTATCCCCCTAAAGGAGAAATAGAATATGCTAATCTCGTGGTGCAATCTATCATGTAGCACTCCTACAACAGACCCATTCGACCACTAAGCGGTTAATGTTTCATGTAGTAGTTTGGATACCTTGTTGTCGACGAATCTTCGAATAAATTCATGGTCGCTCAAGTTCCAAATGCACAACTACTATGCGCATAAAATGAAATGTATAATCATCGAGTCTCTCTTACAAACCAACAACCAAACTATATTTATCATAAATGAAATAAATATAATAAGTTGTTAAGAAGTTATTAAATAATGAATCTTTCGTGATATATATGGTACAAGATGTTATTAGATGTTATTAGAAAAATACTTTTATCGTCATGTTATATGAATGAATTTTAATCGGAACGCTTTCACTTCGTCAGATGTGTTTGTTTCTCTCTTTTCATCTATTTCTGTCTTTGACTTTAGTTCAGTTTCTAGTTCTGGCTCTGAAGTCGGGGCTACTAATTTATCTACAAACATTCAGTCGATGTGCTAATTGGTTCTACGATATATCTTTACCAACCTATTTCTAGGTACAACTCGTTTCAAGATTCACAGTTCATCCACCTAGATATTGTACGGGGATCTCTCGTGATTGTCTCTTCAGAAACATCTTATTAAAAATATATCATATATAATCAAACAAAAAAATCCATAAAAAACATACCATATTTTATGCGCATGTAATACCGATATTGTATGCGCATGTAATACTGAGATTGTGCAGTTGACATTAAAAACAGTTATTGATTACTAATATCAACTGACAGATAAACACATCACTAGGAGATGTTGACGCAATATGTCACTATCATGAACCTATTTTGGCTACCGATATCGACATATCGCGTCGATGTTACATGCGAATATCTATGCAATATGTCAACATTCATATTACTAAAACATTCACAAGAACCCCCAATTTTAAAATGGGAAATTACACCTAAGGTACCTACTCAACTATTTTATGTCATCTAGTACCCAAGGTTTGATCTATTATCTCTTAATACCCATCTCGACTACCTAATTACCACATAGTACCTAACATTATTTTAATATCCTAACTACCATCACCTTTCATGAACAACCACGTAACCAAAATTTCTCTTTCCTACTTTTCTTTTTATTTTATTTTTTAAAGATCTGTACCTTTCAAACCAGAGCTCGAAAAAAAAAATGAAAGTACCATCGCTTTTGTTTTTTTAAAATGAACAAAACTAGATCCATTGATGATATTTTTTGAGAGTTGTTCAGGAAATCCTGAGAGTAGGGGTGAGATTCGGTCGGTTCGGTCGGTTTTTTTATAAATTTTTAAACCGAACCGAAATAATTCGGTTTGTATATTATTAAACCGATTTAGTAATAAAAAATTCGGTTTTTTTCGGTTTCGGTTTTTTCGGTTTCGGTCGGTTTTTCGGTTTTAACAGAGGTGCGGTTCGGTCCGTTCGGTCGGTGCGGTTCGGTGGGTTCGGTTCGGTTCGATCCAACTTTTTTCGAATTATTTGTTTAGTTGAAGAATTTAAAAAAAAATTGCAAAAAAAATTATAATATAAACTAATTATTAATTTTTTATATTTATAATAATAAATTTATAGTTATAGTTTTAATATAATAAATACTATAATAATATTGTTATTTAATAAATACTACTTACTTTAATATAAATTCGTCCAAAATGACATAAGTGGGGTTCGAACCCATGCCCCCCATGTCAGAAGGGGGTTTAACTATTAGTATATGACCACTAGGATAAAGGGTGGGTTAGTTGTAGAATTGGTATAAAACTATATATAACTTCGGTCGGTTTCGGTTTTATTCGGTTCCCTTTTCCGAAAAACCGAAAACCGACCGAATTTATTTCGGTTTGAAATTTTAAAACCGAAACCGAATATTATTATTTTTAGACCGACCAAACCGACAAATTTCGGTTTGGTTTGGTCGGTCGGTTCGGTTTTTTTCGGTTTTTGCTCACCCCTACCTAAGAGTTGTTCAGGAAATCCTGAATTGCAAAAAACTCTCAGGATATCCTGAGAATTGTTCAGGAAATCCTGAGTTGCAAACAACTCTCAGGATATCCTGAGAATTGTTCAGTAAATCCTGAGTTTCAAACAACTCTTAGGATATCCTGAGAGTTGTTCAGGAAATCCTGAGTTACAAACAACTCTCAGGATATCCTGAGAATTGTTCAGGGAATCCTTAGAGTTGCAAACAACTCTCAGGATATCCTGAAAGTTGTTCAGGAAATCCTGAGTTGCAAGCAACTCTCAGGATATCCTGAAAGTTGTTCAGGAAATACTGAGTTGTAAAGAACTCTCGGGATATCCTGAGAATTGTTCAGAAAATCTTGAGTTGCAAACAACTCTCAGGATATCTTGAGAATTGTTCAGGAAATCCTGAGTTGCAAACAACTCTCAGGATATCCTGAGAATTTCAAACAGCTCGAGGTACCAACGGGTATATATGGCCGGGGGTATTTTTGTCTAAATTTCAATTCGAGGTACCAAGTGGCACTATCCAAAAAGTGGGTACCAGTGGGTAATTAAATAGTTGAGAGGGTATTTACTGGTACTTTTTTCTTTTAAAATTTTAAAATCAAATCAATCATTATAGTTCATATAAATTATTAACGAACCGTTATTATAACATAAAAATAATTTTAACATTAAACTTCAAACAATTTAGGTGTCTTTTTAATGTTTCTGAGAAAATTCAAAAACAATTATTTAAAACATTGAAGAAATATAAAAGAAATATTAACCAAAACTAATTAGGGTCTGAATGAATATTTGTTCACCTTCGCTTTAAACTTGACCAATTTGTTTTTTCTTTTCGATTGGTACTCTTTAAATTACGAGAAATTGCACATATAATACCCACTCAACTATTTAATTGTCATCTAGTACCCAAGGTTTGATCAATTGTCACTTAATACCTAACTCAACTACCTAATATTATTTTAATACCTTAATTGCCCTTAACCCACTATATAAGGGAAATTTTCTGTTTTTTTTTATATTTTTCTAGATTTTGAAGATTTGAATTTGTTAGCCGTTCTAACCACATAACCGTACGAACCACCATGAAGCACGACTGAAAGCACAATTCTGGTGATCGGAGCGTTCAAAAGTCTGTTTATTTCTATAGTTTTGGTGTAAAACCTATCTAACCACTGTTTTCTACGTACAAGAACTGATCGTTATTGTTGGAATCTATTGTTTTTGAGTAATCGTGTTGCTGCTTTCAGGTAATCGTAATTAATTACCGATTTCGAAGTTATTTGTTGGATTTTTGAGTTAGCATATGTGTTATTCTACTGTTTTAGACGCCATAGTCTGGTTTCGAGCTTTTCTCTGTTTTTTTGTTTTTGTTCGAGTGGTCTGTGCTTATTTTGTTAATATTTGTCGTTATATACTCATAGCCTTGTTTATGAAGTTATGTACTAATTTTTAGTGTATTAGATTTTGATTTCGAACGTGAAACATTTGTAGACTATGAGTTTTAGTTTTCCAGACATTCGACATAAGATGCGAATTCTTTTATGATTTTCCAATCTAGAAGATGCGAATTGTGTGATGTATCCAATGAGGAAGATGCTAATTGTGTTACCAATTCGCATGGTTTCATGCGAATTGTATGAAACAAATCCAAAAGTGTTTCAAACAACTATCAGTATATGCTGCAAATTGTATGGAACTCCAACGTAATGCATGTTCAAACATATATCAGGACTTTTAGTTGCTTATAAAACTCATGATGGGTTGAGAACTGTGTGGAACTCCAAAGTATTGTATTTTTAAACAAATATCAGGACTTTTAGTTGCTTTACGAATCACTTGATATGCTGTGAATCGTGTGAAACTCTTAAGTATTGCATTTCCAAACAAATATCAGGACTTTTTTAGTTGTTTTACGAATCACATGATATGCTGCGAATTATGTGATATATCATACCTTATCATCTTTAGACAAATCTCAGGAAATTAAATAGTTGAGAGCAAATCTTAGGTACAATTGCGAATTGTTTTACATTTTTGGTTAGTGTGAGTGTACCACTTGATTTACAAACAACTCTCAGGACATGATGCAAATTGGGCAATTGTAGACTAAAATTATACATAGTTCGCAACTTATAGTTATACACAAATCGCATGATAATATGCGAGTTGCTTGGTGCAGTAATTAATAACTTGCACTGTATTTCTGGGATTAATAACTAATAGCTTGTTCGGTGCAGGATAAGGTATGTCTAAATGGCAAGTTGTTATTTTTAAACATGGTCACCAAACTGCAATTGTGCCTTTCACGGAGTTTGAAAGCTTTCAAAGTATCCAAGATTATATGGAGAATACATGGGAGGAGCTCGTCAAAGGTGAATACCTAATTACCTACTTTTGCGGGGATCACAATAATTGTTTCTTTAATAAACAGAAGAATTTTGTTGGGTTGGTGTTATATCTTGATTTGGAGCGTTTAAAACGGGTTAGTTTTCTCATAGAACAACACATCTTTCATAAGGGTTTTGGTGATAAGTGATATGGTGATAAAAGTTCTGGTGATAAGAGCTATGGTGGTAAGGATTATGGTGTAAAGCGTAAAGAGCGTAGCATAAGTTTGGGAGAACCATCTCTTAATCAACTAGTTAACGGGGATAGTAGTAACGGTTTAGTTAATTTTGATCAGATAAAAAAACAACTTGCTACTGCTGGTTGAGCTGATGCTATTACAGGAGTAAGTCAAGATTTTGAAGAAGGTGCTGCAGGTCTCAGGTTATCTTTATGCAAGTTTTCTTTAGAGCATGGTTTTGCTTTCAAATACCTGCACAACACGACAACGAAGATCACTGCTTATTGTGAAAATAAGTTCACAAGCGGATGCAAATGGAGGCTTTATGCATCTATTGATTCCAGCACCGGCTTGGTGACGATCAAGAAGTATGTTCCGCACCATACTTGTAGTCCCGTTTTCTTCCAGAAACATAAGTGGCATAGGCATTTGACATCAAATTTGATTGCGGAGGAAATTCAGGATTCTCTCCGGACCTGTCATTCGTTGACAGCCAAAACCATATAATCGACTGTCAAACAAAATTACGGTCTTGACATCTCTTACCGTTCGTCATGGAATGCTTTAGAGAAGGCAAATAGGGGAGTTTTCGGAGATAGTTCAAGTTCTTTTAGTTTACTAAGCGGGTACTTCAAGCGATTGAAGAGCCGCGATATTACTTCAGACTGCCAGTTGGAGTTATCAGCTGGAAACCGCTTCAAGCGTTGTTTTGTAGCATTCGGTTCGTCCTTTCAGGGTTTTTATTTATGCCGTCCAATGTTGTTTGTAGATGGAACCCACTTATATGGAAAGTATAAGGTACATTGCTTACTGCCGTAGCAAAGGACGAAAACAACGGTTAGTTTCATTTAATTATTTAATCTGAATGATTATGATGTTTTTTTGAAATTTTGGCAACAATTCGCATCCTATAGTAGCACACAACTCGCATGAAACCCTAATATTTGAGGACAAATTGCATGAGAGGCTGCGAATTGATCAATAACTTGATTTGATGACACTTCGCAAGAGTGGATGTGAATTGCTCGGGTTAACCATAAAACTGTGAACCATTCGCAACCTATGATTGTACACAATTCGCAGTATATATTTTACAACAACTCTCAAGACAGCATGCGAATTGTTTACATTTTTTACATGCTTGAGTGTTATTATATTGTTCATTTGAGCTTCCTTTTCCAGGACTATTCCCTGTTTCTCTTGGTATAGTTAGCATGGAAGATTGTGACAATTGGATGTGGTTTTTGGGGTGTTTGAAACCACATTTGTTAGAGCGCCAAATCACATTTATTTCAGACCGTCATTCTAGTATCGTTAATGTTGTTTTTGTCTTGTATCCAAACTGCTATCATGCGTACTATTATTTCCATCTCATGCAGAATTTGAAAGAAAAATTGGAACATACTAAAAGAGACTATAAAAAAAGGATGTTGAATTTCTTCTATCGTCTTGCTTATGCTCCCAGTCGAGAGCTTTTTAAAGATATATTAACAGATTTTCTATGTGAAGGTGGTGACAGAATGAGTGGTTTTCTTGCTAATTTACCCTCGGAAAAGTATGTGCAGGCTTACGTCAAAGGGAAACGATACGGATCAATGGCTTATACTACGGCAAAATCGTTTAACAATCAGATCAAAAAATATTGCGGCCTACCCATTGTTGAGTTTATTGAATGGATTAGAGTCTTGCTTATGACTCAAGTTTCATGAAGATACGAAGAGAAGCTAAGCTGGAGTACTAATTTGGTCCCCGAGTATGAGAATAAGCTAAAGCAGAATGTTGACATGTGCCAAACTTGAGTAGTAAGTAAGTCGTTTTCGCCATGTTTGAAGTCTTTTCAAATCGTGTGACTATTGTTAATCTGTTGAAGTTCAAATATTCTCACGGACCATGGCAACAAGAGTGTTTTCTATGTCCTCACGCTTTAGCGGTAATACAGTATACCGACCAAGATCCCTTTATTGTAATAGAGCCCTTCTTTACGGTTAAGAATTACAGGGAAAGTTACTCTTTCAGCATACTAGCTACAACGGATTTCGGGGAAGGGTCCAGCGCAAACAATTCTTCGTTTGTTGAAATTCTGCCTAAGAACGTGACGCTCCGGAAGGCCTAAGAAAAAGCGAATCACATCTAGAGGAGAAATCTCAACCTAGCAGTTGAGATGTGGCCGTTGTTCGAAATCAGGCCATAACAGGAGGACTTGTGATATTCTAGTTTAAGCACAATTCGTGTTGTGGACAATTCTCGTTGGCCACATTGATTTGTAATACTGTTATTGTTGTGGACAACAAACTAAATATTTTTACAGTTGTTAGTTCATTTATACATTTTTTTTTCTTTTTATTACAATAAATAAATGCTAAGTGTTTGAGTTCCATGCAATTCGCATTCACTATTGCGAATTATGTACAATATCTTGATATCATATTGCAAACATCTCTCAGGTTTTCATGCGAGTTGTTTGAAATTCCACCAGAATGCGGATTGTTTGCAAAAGCATATCAAACAACTATCAGTATATGATGCGAATTATATTGAACTCCAACGTAATGCATTTTCAAACAAATATCCGGACTTTTAGTTGCTTACGAATCACATGATATGATGCGAATTGCGTTCAACTCTAAAGTATTGCATTTTCAAACGAAATATTACGAATCGCATGATATGCTGCGAATTGTGTTTTCAAACAAATATCAAGACTTTTTAGTTGCTTACGAATCTCATGATATGCTGCGAATTGTTTTTCAAAGAAATATCACGACTTCTGGTTGCTTACATATCGCATGATATGCTGCAAATTGTATTTGCAAACAAATATAAAGACTTCTGGTTGCGAATTGTATTTTTATACAAATAGCAGGACTTTTGGTTGCTTGCAAAGCGCATGATATGCTGCGAACTGAATGGAACTACAAAGCATTACAATACGCAAGTCCACATGCGAATTGTTTGTATATTAGTAATATTGATAAACAACATCTCAGGTTAAGATGAGAGTTGTCTGCAAGTGGTGATATGATGCGAATTATGGGTATTCTTTCACGTTCACACATAGTATAACATATTCACATATGATTAAAAGTTTATACAAAAAATGGATTCTCAAAAGAGGATTATAGATAGGGGTGAGATTCGGTCGGTTCGGTCGGTTTTTTTATTAATTTTCAAACCAAACCCAAATAATTTGGTTTATATATTATTAAACCGATTTAGTTTAAAAAAATCGTTTTTTTTTCAGTTTTGTTTTTTCGGTTTCGGTTCGGTTTTTTGGTTTCCGAAGTTAAGATTGAAAAAGAAAAACCATATTATATAAGAGCAAAGGAGAACAGAGTACAAGAAACTTTGTGACACGAAAATGGACATTTTGACTCTATTTATCGAGTTTTTGTGTTCGTTTCCACTTTACAAATAAGTATGTTCATTAATTTGTTTCCTAAATTTAATTATGATCAATATTGGTTTATTCGTATATGTTTTTAGATGTTTGATACTTAGACAGAGAAAACGTAAGTTTCCATTTTTAAGTTTTGTTTGGATCTAGAGAAAATTGAAAGAAAAAAAAGGAAAAAAGGGAAAGTGAAATCATGTACTTGTTTATTTTATTTTTTCCTTGATTGTCTTATATCTAGGGGTGGCAAACGGGTTGAACCGGCACCAACCCGCACCGTTTAAATCAGAACCACGGGTTGCGGTCCTGGCGGGTTGCTCTTATGCGGTCTTGACGGTCTGGCGGTCCTGCCAGGTTGCAGTCCTAATGGGCCAGTTTCACAGTTAAACCGTCAGTTCAAACCACCAGACGAACCATTTAAGAACCGTTTATCAGTTCAAACCATCAGCCAAACCATTTAAGAACCGTTTATCACAATATTTTATAATGTTATTTAAAATTAATTTGTAAGTGTTAATTGAATCTAATTTCAATAATTGAGATATGTACCATATACACGAGTTAATTATTCTATTTCATGTATTTTAATTTAAATATGTTATCATTTTAATCGAAATTTTATAATCATCAATTACATTCTAAAAAAATAATTGTAATTTGATTTTGATAGGTTTCTTTTCTATTTATATTTATGTATTTAAGATATTTTATTTAATATTATGTAGATATTAAATAAAATAAGTACATCTACTTGTATTTCGATTACAAATTTACAACATTTGAAGTATAAATTTAATATTTGAAGTATAAATTTAAAGTTTTAAAAATTGTATAAATTTGGATTATGTTCCAATTGCATAAACACATGTAATTTGGTTGTGAAATAAATTCAAAAATATCAAATGTGTTTCAATTAACTATCTGTAATTTGGTTCCTAAAAAGAAATTATATTATGATGATATAATTAAATATAATTAATTAAATATATTTATTTAGGAGATTAACATCATCAACAATATAAACTATCTATTATGTTCCAAATTAACTTGTTAATAATATAAAATTTCTTTCAATAAACTAGAAAAAAAGGAAGGGTTTATAATATAAAATTTCTTTCATTAAACTAGAAAAAAAGGAAGGGTTTATAATATAAAATTTCTTTCATTAATCTAGAGAATTTAATATATATTTTTTTTCATAAAAGTACTAAAATTATTAAAAAACTAATAGTTCGAAAAATCTATTTATAGATTTTTATTTTTTTTAAATAATAGTTCGAATTTCCTATTTATATAATTTTTTTTAATTTTTTCTAAAATATTAGTGCGGAATCCTATATATAGAGTTTTTATTTTTTTAAATAGTTTAAAGTGCATAACTTTTAAAAAAAATTAATTTTTTTATAAAAGAAATATATTTTTTTAAAAAAATCAGTCACGGATGACGTCAGCAAGTGACGTCATCCGTGACGTCACCGTGCGGACCATCCGGTCAGACGTGCGGATGGTCCGCACGATTCAAATGCAACGACTAGTTTTAGAAACTAGCCGTTGCTTTTGAATCCGGACGCAGGTCCGGATGGTCCGAATGACAGGTTCGGGCATCCGGACAGATTTTTCAAAAAAAAAAAATTTGGGTCTCCCCTATAAATAGAAGAGACCCCAACTCCAACCTCACACACTCTCTAAATCTACTATAAACTCTCTAAATCTCTCAACTTGTTCTAGATTTTGTTATTAAGCTTAACTAATGTATTTTACATATCGTACTTCTGTTTTCGAAACAGTTAGATTTTTTTTTCGAAAAAAAATTGTTATTAGTTTGTATTAGTTATTATTTGTGCTTATTTCCTATTTCCAATGCCGTCTTGTGGCTTCAACAACAAGTTAGGACAAGCAACTCCGAAAACTGATTTTTCGGAATTTTCTTCTTTTATAATGTCTCCTCCACCCGAGAGGGATCCGATCACACGACGCATCAAATGTGCCACTGAACCTACGAATATGAGTAAGACTCTCAAACAAAATTTTAGTTTGAAAATTTCTAATAAGGAGAGGCGAAACGTCAAACTTGTTAGTACTACACGTACGACTTTTAGTAAGACCGCCAAACCAAATTTTAGTTCTAAAATGGTCGACAAGGTGACACGAAGTGTCAAACACCCAACTATAACCAAGACTAAGAGTAAGACCGTTGTTCCTAAACAAAGTCTTAGTACGAAGACGAAGATGGTCGATTTGATTGCTGCTGCGTTAAGTAAGGTTATTCGTGAGACTCGAGGACAAGTTTTGGGAGATCCATTACAAATTGCAGCTACTGTTGAGAAAGTTTTGCGACTTAAAAAAGTGGTTAGCGACAAGAGACTAAAAAATGTATTTTAGCAATTGTAATATTAAATATTTTAATATAACTTGTAATATTTTAGCATTTGTAATATTAAATATTTTAATATGACTTGTAATATTTTAGCATTTGTAATATTAAATATTTTAATATAACTTGTAATATTTTAGCATGATAAAATATGATTTTGGTTTAAAAAATAATAAATAACACTTGTTATATTTAAAACCAAATCACAACAATAAAATTCAAAATGTAATATTAAAATTATAACAATATAACTTAAAAATAATAAATAACACTTGTTATATTTAAAACCAAATCACAATAATAAAATTCAAAATGTAATATTAAAATTATAACAATATAACTTAAAAATAATAAATAACACTTGTAATATTTAAAACCTAATCACAATAATAAAATTCAAAATGTAATATTAAAATTACAACAATATAACTTAAAAATAATAAATAACACTTGTAATATTTAAAACCAAATCACAATAATAAAATTCAAAATGTAATATTAAAATTATAACAATATAACTTAAAAATAATAAATAACACTTGTAATATTTAAAACCTAATCACAATAATAAAATTCAAAATGTAATATTAAAATTACAACAATATAACTTAAAAATAATAAATAACACTTGTAATATTTAAAACCAAATCACAATAATAAAATTCAAAATGTAATATTAAAATTATAACAATATAACTTAAAAATAATAAATAACACTTGTAATATTTAAAACCTAATCACAATAATAAAATTCAAAATGTAATATTAAAATTACAACAATATAACTTAAAAATAATAAATAACACTTGTAATATTTAAAAACAAATCATAGTAATAAAATTCAAAATGTAATATTAAAATTATAACCATAAATTTTGTAATATTTTAACATGATAAGATATAGTTTTGGTTTGTAATATTAACATCAACACTACTAATATTAAATCTAAAAACATAATAATAATATTCAAAATGTGATAATAACATAAGTAATATTTAAAATTTTGGACTATATAATAATTACAACACTTAAAATATTAATAACCAACACTTAAAATATTTTAATCTCAATATTTTTTTAAATATAACATTTTGGTTATAAAATAAATAAAATCAGCATAATATTTACCAATAAACCGCGGTTTTTTACAAATAAACCCTGGTTTCGCAGTCCTGCCGGGTTGCTCCTTATGCGGTCCTGGCGGGTTGCGGTCTTGTCAGGTTGTAGTCCTAATGGGCCAGTTTCACAGGTAAACCGCCAGTTCTTAAGCAGGTTGTCAGCTTTAAACCATGATTCCAGAACCATTAGACACCTCTACTTATATCCAAACCTCGTCTTAGTGTTTCAAGGTTCTGTTTGGATATAAGACAATCAAGGAAAAAACAAAATAAACAAATACACGTAAAAGTAAAAAGATAAGGTCAAGGTTCTGTTCGGATATAAGACAATCAAGCGAAAAACAAAATAAATAAGTACACATAAAAGTAAGAATGATAAGGTCACGTAAAAGTACTTTTTTTTTTTTTTGCAGAATTTGGGATTCGAACCCTCACTCACAGGTAGGGGTGGCAAACGGGTTGAACAGACACCAACCCGCATCGTTTAAATCAGAACCACGGGTTGCAGTCCTGCCGGGTTGCGGTCCTGGCGGGTTGCGGTCCTGCCAGGTTGCGGTCCTGCCGGGTTTCTCTTATGCGGTCCTGCCGGGTTGCTCTTATGCGGTCCTGACGGTCTCGCGGTCCTGACGGTCTCGCGGTCCTGCCAGTTTGCAGTTTTAATGGGCAAGTTTCACAGTTAAACCGCCAGTTCAAACCACCAGACGAACCATTTAAGAACCGTTTATCAGTTCAAACCATCAGCCAAACCATTTAAGAACCGTTTATCACAATATTTTATAATGTTATTTAAAATTAATTTGTAAGTGTTAATTGAATCTAATTTCAATAATTGAGATATGTACCATATACACGAGTTAATTATTCTATTTCATGTATTTTAATTTAAATATGTTATCATTCTAATCGAAATTTTATAATCATCAGTTACATTCTAAAATAATAATTGTAATTTGATTTTGATACGTTTGATTATATATTTATATTTATGTATTTAAGATATTTTATTTAATATTATGTAGATATTAAATAAAATAAGTACATCTACTTGTATTTCGATTACAACTTTCAATAATTGTAAAAATATAAAAATAAAAATTTGATTGTCTTAAACCAGATATCGTAAACAATATAATTGTAAAATGATTTGTATATTGTTTTAACATACTAGATATTTAAGATGTTATATTTAATATTATGTACATATTAAATAATATATATATATATATATATATTAAACATATAATTGTATTCTAATTTTAAATTATTAGGTGATTTGTATATTGTTTAGAACCGGAATCGAAATAAAAAATTATTAAAAACTTGCTAAAACTAATGTATTTTAAATATTATGCCGTAATAAATCTGTGATTGTAATTAACAAACAAAATTGTTTTAAATTATAAGAGATTAATTTAGGAAATATATATTTTCAATTTTTTTTTCGACAACTAAGTTAGTAGTATGTCTTATTTTAATGTCAAAACCAATCATAAAAAAATAATAAAATATAAAAGCCGAATAATCAATAATTAAATAATATATGATCATTGACAATGTGGATAATCTTAGATTACTTGGGATTCTTTTATATAGATTGACACTTTCATCTTCAATAGTAACTATCGATGTGGGATTCTTTTAAACAAAACTCCTCTTCAATGGTAACTATAGATTTGGAGTTTTGTTTAAAAGAATCCCACATCTATAGTTACTACCATTAAAGAGGAGTTGTTTAAAAGAATCCCACATCGATAGTTACCATTGAAGATGAAAGTGTCAATCTATATAAAAGGAGGCACAAACACACTCTCTCACTTACCAAGTCTTGGGCAACTACTTGAATGCCTAACATGGTGATTAATAGTTAAAAATTTTGAATTAATTTTTTTAAAGGTTTTGGTTTTCAATGGTTAAAAAAAAAAAATTCTATATAAAAAAAAAGTTCAACAGTCCGGGCCATCCAGACAGTTCTCCGGATGGTCCGAATTTCCGGTCCGGGCGTCTGCAGATTACGTCCGGATGCCCCAGACCGGACCATCCGGATGGTTTTGATTTTTTTTTTTCGTTTTTTTAATTTTTTTTGGGTCTCCTCTATAAATAGATGAGACCCCAAATCCAAACTCATAAATTCATATACTCTTCTCTATGTCTCTCTAAATCTCTTTACTTGTTCTAAATATTATAGAAAACTCAAATTTCTTATTTTACATTTTGTAGTCCAACTTTCGGAATTGTTTGAATTTTTTTTTCGCAAATTGTTTCTATTTGATAAAAACACTTCAATAACGTTGGGATAACATTATAATAGCTCAATTAAGAGCTTCGTATAATTTATCAAGTTATTTAATTGTTATAACTTATAATAATTTAAATTAGTTCTTTTAATTCTAATTTTATTAGTTGTTGTTAGTTGTTATTGCTTGTTATTAGTTGTATTAGTTGGTATTAGTATAAATTTAGTTTTTATTATTTGCGATATTAATTAGTTTCGATTAGTATTTTATTGCATATTTAAAAAAACGTTGTTTTAAGTTTTAAAATGCCTATAAATCGTAGAATTACTAATACTCACCAATCCGCTAATTTTCACTTGTAATGAATGATGTTTGTGATAACCAAAACAAATTAATACTGACCAAAATGTAATAATAATTTTATAATCATTATTAAAATTACAATAATAAAATTCAAAATTTAATATTAAAATTATAACAATATAACTTGTAATCTTTTACCATGATAAAATATGATTTTGGTTTAAAAAATAATAAATAACATTTGTAATATTCAAAACCAAATCACAATAATAATATTCAAAATGTAATATTAAAATTATAACAATATAACTTAAAAATAATAAATAAAACTTGTAATATTTAAAACCAAATCACAATAATAAAATTCAAAATGTAATATTAAAATTATAACAATATAACTTAAAAATAATAAATAACACTTGTAATATTTAAAACCAAATCACAATAATAAAATTCAAAATGTGATATTAAAATTATAACAATATAACTTAAAAATAATAAATAACACTTGTAATATTTAAAACCTAATCACAATAATAAAATTCAAAATGTCATATTAAAATTATAACAATATAACTTAAAAATAGTAAATAACACTTGTAATATTTAAAACCAAATCACAATAATAAAATTCAAAGTGTAATATTAAAATTATAACAATATAACTTGTAATATTTTTGCATGATAAAATATGATTTTGGTTTAAAAAATAATATATAACACTTATAATATTCAAAACCAAATCACAATAATAAAATTCAAAATGTAATATTAAAATTATAACCATAGAATTTGTAATATTTTAACATGATAAGATATAGTTTTGGTTTGTATTAGATCTAAAAACATAATAATAATATTCAAAATGTGATAATAACATAAGTAATATTTAAAATTTTGGACTATATAATAATTACAACACTTAAAATATTAATAACCAAAACAAATTAATATTAACAAAAATGTAATAATAATTCTATAATAATATGCAATATCTCAATATTTTTTAAATATAACATTTTGGTTATAAAATAAATAAAACCAGCATAATATTTACCAATAAACCGCGGTTTTTTACAAATAAACCGTGGTTTCGCAGTCCTGCCGGGTTGCAGTCCTGCCGGGTTACTCTTATGCGGTCCTAACGGTCTGGCGGTCCTGGCGGGTTGCGGTCCTGCCAGGTTGCAGTCCTAATGGGCCAGTTTCGCAGGTAAGCCGTCAGTTCTTAAGCAGGTTGTCAGCTTTGAACCGTGGTTCCAGAACCATTAGACACCTCTACTCACAGGGTAAAAGGTAATTGGTATAACCGGAGACATGTGTTTACCTACGATGAAATCATTATATATATATATATATATATATATATATATATATATAAAATATGCAATAAATTCGGTGGGTTTGGTTTTTTCGGCCGGTTGAATCGGACAAACCGAAAACCGACCGAAATTAATTCGGTTTGAAAAATTAAAACCGAATCCGAAATTTAGTTTTAAAAAACCGACCAAATCGACCAATTTTGGTTTGGTTCGGTCGGTTGGTTTGGTTTTTTCAGTTTTTGCTCACCCCTAATTACAGGTTTCATACACTAACAAATTTTCAAACAATCACTACAACCTTTTAGTGTTTGTTAGTTGCATTCCAAAAAACAAAAAAAAACAGACTCTATCAGTCATCACTATAGGATTCTTCACCATCTTTCTCCTCTTCATGCTGATCATCAGTCTTTTCATTGTCCTCTTCCTCCTCGTTATCTACCCCCACCATGCTTAAAAATTTGGTCATTGATGGACCAGGGTCGTCCTCCCTCTTCCGTTTGTTGTTTGGAACCTCTGAACTCTGAGGTGGAACCTCTGCTGGCTGAGGTTCATCAACAACCAGTGGAACCACTTCCACTGGTTCAGATTCAGCCGAAAAATAGTCCTCAATGTCAAAATCCAGGACAGAGACCGGGCTGTTTGGTGGTGTTGCCGAAATGATTAAGTTATCGCTCCAGTTGGTGGTTATGGATGGCCAGGAGTCACCTAGATAACCCAGTGAACCAGAGTATGTGGTGGTGGTGGTGGAACATGACATGATGTTTGGAATTTGAAGAGAACCATATGTGTTTTTAAAAAAATATAGAGTTTGTTTTTAAATTAGCCTCTGGTTACTAATGTTATTTATAAGCATGGAGAGATCCTGAGCTTATGAGGTGGTGTGGCTATATTAATCATTACATAGCCTCCATGTCCAATCAACAATTAATGGGCTCTGGTGATTATATTGTTTCTTGCGTGCTCAATGCACTTAAAGTTTACAACGGGAGAGACCTTAGCTTGTTCGTATTCTTCAACGATAAATTTTGAATTATTTATTTTATATCAGGATTAGATGCGAACTGTTTAATGGTAATTTCGTAGCCTGTAGTTGTTAATGTGGTAGTTTTCTAAACGTATATTAGGTTAGCATGCAAATTGTTTAGTGAGGATCTTGTCTTTTAATATATATATATATCAGGGAATGATGGGAATTGTTCGAATACCAACTAATCTTTATATATCAGGTTAGCATGCAAATTGTTTGATAAGAATTATGTCCTTCTATATATATCAGGGAATTGCACATTTCTGAAATAAAAAAACTCTATATACACCAAAAAATTTCAAGGAATATATGTACAAAAAAAATCATAATGTCATACACAAATATATATTACTTCCAGTATGAGTTGGTGTCTTCATCATTTAGGAAATAATAAAACATTTCCGCTCTGAAGCCGGGAATCATATCTTCATCGTAAGTGTCTTGCACACATCCATGCTGGATAATATCTCTAGTGTATTTGCATACAAAAATACCATAGTCAAGGGTGCCACATTTTTGTTGTGGAATTTTTCTTAAATTTTTCACCTTCCACCCTGTCTTTGTAGTAGGTAGGTATCTTTTATCCAGTAAATACTTGATCTGGTTATAATAATTAGTGTCAGAAATCAGCAAAAATACTTAAACTGTGGTTGTCAAACAATTCGCAACCTATGTTGCGAATTGTTTAACAATCAATCCAATTTGTGGATGTCAAACAGTTCGCGGCCTATGTTGCGAATTTTATCAGGATATGGTGCAACTAAATGAAACTCAAACACATTACATTTTCAAAGAAATATCAGGACTTCTAGCTGCCAACAATTGTCATGACAACATGGGAATTATTTGCATTTAAATACAACTGATTTGGTTACAGTTCGCATGATATCCTGATCATGCAAGTATAAAATGTGCTTAAAAGAAATTGTAGTAGTTAGGAATTTTACCAGCTGGTTAGGTGTCTTTGTGGTGTGGTCCGTCGCTTTGAGTTTAGGCAGCAGTGGGTTGTAGTTTGTTACCGACCTGTCGTCTACATCAATGACGAGCAGCGTCCAATGGTTTATCTGGTCCTTCGTCTTGGTGCATATTGGAATGATGATGATGTTGGGGTTTTCAGGCGCTTTGCTAAAAATTGTGTCGACTAAATTTTTTACATCCCACCCTAATTACAGATTATACTGCATTCAAGCGAGAGTACATTACAATGAGAACATGCGAGGAACTTTGAAATTTAACATAACTAAACTTACCGTAGTCATGCCCGAAATCATTACGCAGTCATAATACACTCCTGGAACTTTTTTGCATGGGACTTTGAAGTTTACTTCTACGAGCATCTTTCAAATCCAAGCGTCCACAACCTATGAAAGGAGTTGTTTATTTACGTTAAATATACGGGACTTGTTTGAAACATTAAAAAGAGAATTGGTTGACAATTCGATACCTTTACGTCCAGCTCCCATTCTAGAGGTAGCGCCAGCACATCACCCGTTTTCACTCTAATTGCGTAGGAAAAATTGGACGATAGTAAATTCCATACTACTGGATCAATGGTGTCATGCTCATAGGCTTTAATTATCTGTATTTTGTGGTATTCTGCGACATCGATACGCTCAGTTGTCTGTGTTTTCTTTGGCCAGTCGGTCTATTTTAATTTTGGCGATTGACGTTCTGTTATAATTATCTGTTCCTCTTCCTCTGCCTCTGCCACTGGATGCTGTGTTGGTGTCAGTAGATCAAAAGTAGGCTCCTCTGTCTCTTTACTTGACTTGAGCTTATAAAATAACAAAAATTAAAAGAGTGTGTCAGGCATTATAATGTTAACTTCCCCTAACAATTCGCATGATAACATGCGAATTGTTTGGTTCTAGCTGAATACAGTACAGGATAACTATCAAGATATCATGTGAAGTGTTCGAGTTTCCACTAAACAATTCGCATGCTACCCTGATATTCTATTGTAAAACATAAAATATATCCACACAAGTCTCATGATATGCTGCAAAATCATTAAAAATACCCTTTACCACACGGTCAGCGACAACTAATGCTGTTGATTGGTTCGGCATAATGTCTGGATCAGTTTGGCAAAAATCATTAATGTAATCCTCCGACATATTCTCCAAAGACCGTTTTATTACGCCATCATAATATACATTATAAATTTCATTTAAAAATGTTTGTGAAACTTGAGTGTAAATACCATCAATAGAAGCATCAGGTAAACCTACTGTGTTATCGTTCGACTCTGAAGCTTGCTGTTGATTCGGTACTGGTACTACAATTTCACCTTGGCTTAGCAATTCTGACTTTGCGCACACCACTGTTGGTCTTTGAGGTACATCTCCGTATTGGTTTTTGTCTTCTAACGATGGTCCTCTCTGGCTAAGTAGTTCCAGCTTCTCACAAGGATTGACACGTTCTGACTCTTTCGGAGCTACGTCTTGTGTTAGCCTTTCTCTCTTTTCTAAGGCTATTTATTGTTGTTGTTGTTCTTCTTGTGGGTGTTGTTGTTATTCTTGTTGTTCTTGTTGCTGCTGTCGTTGTTTTTGTTTTTGTTGTTATTGTTGGTGGTGTTGTTGTTGTTGTTGTTGTTGTTGTCTGTCGGCCTCCTGTTTCATACAAATTCTAAAATAAAAAGGTGGAGGGGTTAAGCATACTATAATTATAGTTGCAAACAAATCGCATGCTAACCTGAGATTTGTTTGAGATCATGATATCAAACAAATCGCATGGTAAGCTGCGATCTGTGAAATAACCAACTCAATAGAGTATGAACAATTCGCAATAGATGTTGCGAATTGTTTGGACAGGACTACACAATAGTCCTGATATTTGTTTGAAAGTTATCATGTGATGCGAATTGTTTGAATATGTATACAACGATAAAACCCCCCTGATTGTTTTAAATACATAAAGTGATGTTATTTGAATATGTATACAACAATAAACATTATTATATAAACAATTTGATCACAACAATAAATAAGATATTTGAATCTTAGTGTACTTTTGATCCACTTACATCTTCAAGGCTATCTGGGTCTGTACGTCCAGATTTTTATGCTGCCACTTCTTTCTCACGAGCTTTTACCTCCTCTGCTACGTAACGTACGAGCTGTTGGTCATTCGGAAGAGACTCGTGTCTTTCTTTCTCCGCCGGAGGACTCAAAACTGTGGTTGCCTCTTATGTAGGAGAAGACTTGTCTGTTTGTCTCTCCGTGGGGTCTGTCTCTATGGATACCAACAACTCTTCCTACATCTTACCAGATGGTACCGGTACGGGTGCATGATTCCCATCATCATCCCTCTCTTATGGCAGTACTCTATCATGCTTTTCAACATCCTTCATTTGCCCGTCCTGATTCGTGTCCTGGTCCTGATATTTAGTAGGCACAGATGCCTGTAATTCAGTGGACGCCGCTTAAGATGGCAATGCTGGTAGTCTAGGTACCTTCTCAACTGCTGGGCTTCCAATCTGGCAAATTGGCTGAGAGAGAGCATTGTAGAGTTGTTGTAGTTCAAGCTCCGCGATCTTCAACTTTTAATTCTTTCAGCTGAAAAATTAATAGCCGATGTTTTATAACATATTACATATTACATATTACTTCTTTTGCCTATTTTTCTATCTTCCTCTCGTACTTGTTCTTATCGGTGTATGTCTTAAACGCTTTGATTCCCCTAAATTTGAAGACTTCTTTGGAGTAGCCGCTCTGCATTTGAGGATAAAATTACTGATTGTGTCACTCATACTAGTGGTGCCCTCGTCGCGGGGTCCTGCTGGGATGTGCCGATCGGTGGT
Organism: Limnanthes douglasii subsp. nivea; assembly: GCA_036936605.1. Classification (NCBI taxonomy): domain Eukaryota; kingdom Viridiplantae; phylum Streptophyta; class Magnoliopsida; order Brassicales; family Limnanthaceae; genus Limnanthes; species Limnanthes douglasii. Next base: position 89,441,082 of record JAUPFV010000003.1, read on the forward strand.
GGTGGAATTGTTGGCTGGGGGAGTCTTTGTGGTTGGGTCTGAGTGATATCAACTGATTTGATTCTTTCTGTTTCTGTGATGCTCGTCTCCTTGGTTTTGGGGCTATGTTTTTTCTTAACCATTTTCTCACGCAAGTATACGTGGAAAAATAGTAGAAAATAATAAGTAAGTAAGTTCGTTCCCATGAAGACCAGGTGTATATGACCAAAATTCACTTATGCAACAATGTATGATTATAAGACTAATGCTTGAACTAGTATAAAGTTTGGGTGAATGAGTATAACTAAGCAAATTAACTAACGAGTTTACTTATGAGAGAGAAAACATGGAACCCTAACTTCATTGTTTATTTTACTCATAGTATTAAAATACTTAATCAGTATGTATGATAACATCGATTACGAATCAGATAACACGATACGCTACCTCTCAGTACACGTAAATCAAACCACTTAAACAGCCACAGAAGAGATAGCAGTTAAGCAGACACCGCTTGCATGACAATCCTATATGTCTATACGAATTGAGGTACAATTGATTTTAAGCACAAGTTATCTATTTCGATTACGTAGGGTAATATGATATGGTTAGTGACATAGTACGAATCATTCAAGAACCTATGCTAGCATGGCAAGTTCTAAACCCTTAAATCCACTTTCACATTCATTAAAGATTAACAAACTAGATGTTCGCGACACATCTAACGATAAGCACAACCATACTAGGTAACCGATAAACGTATCTCATAAATCAATCAAGAAATCAAACCATAAGTATTATTCAAACAAATCCATTAGAGTTCCATGACAACGATTAGTTCATCATCGAACGAATCATCATCATCATGGGCTCAAAAGTTAACATAGCTTTAAGACGAATGTAAATAACCGAATAAGCGTTTAGAGAACGCCAAACCGGACATCATCACCTGCCGTCTGGTTGTAGTATGTTGCCGAAATAAAACCCAAAAGAAAATGTCCTCTCTTTCTTGTTCTCTGTTGCCGATCGGAAAATAAACAGTCGTCTGTTGCTTTTTCTCTCTCTTTCTGTATTCAGCAGGATACCAAAGTAAGTAGCCAATTCTGTTTTCTCTTCCTCTCTTTCTACTATCTTTATTCCGCAGAATACCAAAAAGTCGCTCTGCCTCTACTTTCTCTCCTTCTCTTTTTATATTTTGGCCGATTGTATATTACTAATCGAAAACCTTAAAACAACCCATTCCTTTTCTACTGGACAGTCCATATGGTACGACTTTGGATCAACAGACCCAACAACTCTTTCAAAACTTGCCTTCAAGTACATTAAATTTCCAGTTTCTTCAATTTCAACCCCAAGTTTATTAATATTATCACAATTTACCCGAGGCATAACTCCAGCCATTTACTACAAATTTTCCCAGGAATAGAAGGCCTAGTGGTGCAGGTAAAGAAACTAACATTTTCCTGCGATGCCAAATAAAATGAAATGTTAAAATCATTGGATCGTAATCTAAATAATGAACATTTCGTATCGAAATCTCTCAGGACTACTGTCACTTATATGCATGCCTTTACATTGAAATAAAATGAAGGTTACGAACATTTACAATAGCCAATCTAGCCATAAAAATGTTAAAGGGAAATAAAACATATAAAATTATAAATTATTAAGAACATTATGAGCATTCTATTCCCAAAAATGTTTATATTATCTGCATATTGTTATACCTACGCGAATGAATGAAAAACACGTTGAAACACAACGAAAACTTGTTAATCGGCGACGATTTTAAGAATAGTGGAAGCGTAATAAGTTACATGAAATGCACTTATCAAACCCCTAAACTTAAACCGTTTCTTGTCCTCAAGCAATGCATGTATGCAACTGAATTTAAATGAATGCAAGAATTCAATGATCTCGAACGAATAACCGTAACTAATTCAACATAAATGCATCAACAAATGTAATGACCTCAGAATGTGAAATAACTAGGTACTCGAATGCTAGCAATACAAGTGTGGAGCGTGTGTATGTGCTCAAACTCATTCGACAAGTTTTTAGTACAAATTAATGGATCTTACTTGTTCTTATCATAATGATCACAAGTTTAGAAACGAAATACAACCTAGATTCTTCATAGTTAAGACGCACATCCATATTTCCCCGGGGTTATCAAAGATTTATTATGATTTATTCTATATACAGACACAGAAAGGCTTATTTGATCGTGCAATAGACGAAGTCGCCAAAAGACTTATACAATGGTGCCCATGTAGCGAGCTTTAGGTTAGCGGATCCCAGATCGGAAAAGTCTTAGGTCACTAGGCACAAAGTCCCTTAAAACTTAATAACTTGAGTACCAAAGAGATCGTCCTAGCCAATTTTGCCTTTTATTTTTCATCTTTTTTTTAGTCAGCGATTGGGAATGAGTGTGTTTCGCTCTATCTCATTCCACTCCTAGACTACTCAGTAATACGCAGTCCCCAACGAGAGGACGCACGTCAACGAGCGACTACTAGCCTTTGACGCCTAACTGAATAATACGCATGTTTCTCTTTCAACTCCCCCAAACTTATATTTTTGTGATCCTTGAGCTATTAAAGGATTAAGGTATGATTCTGAACCTAAGAAAGGATTATGTATAACAATAATCAAGTGTGTCCGTAACTAGCATAAAAACAATCGATGAGTCTACGTGTATTAATTGTGCTTCTACATCAAGCAAGCTAACTTACAAGCAACCTAATTAGATTTTATTCCTACTGTCATTCCAAACAATTTTCATCATTGGTTACTTAAGTAGAAACATCAACTCAAGGGATCAAAGATGCAAAATGCATGAATAAAATGCTATGCTAATAGACTAACTCGATCCTAAACACAGTCTATATGATCATGGCATGAATATGCAAATAAGCATGACTAACATGAAGATGCACTGTCTATCATGAATAACTACTATGATGAATGTAAGTACAAGAAATTAAAAGATACACGAAGCACTCCTCTATTCGTTCAGCAGTGTTGATCATTGTTTCCCAGCGGGTTGTCTTCTATGAAGCACTTGTTTAACGTCGAAAGCTCAACGATAGCATTCAGAATCATGTAGTGTCGAGGCTGATGCTGAATGCCTCACGGTTCCCCACATCTCCATAGTAATGCTTGAGTCGTTAACCATTTGGTGAGGATAATAATCGCCTGAGGGTAGGCTGGTAATTTCAGTTGGTGTTTTATGGTGGTATGTGGGTGTTTAAGTGGTGGTGTGTGGGTGTTTTAAGTGTTTAGAGAGTAGAGAGATAATTAAGCAGCTTGGTAGCAGTTAATTTTCATTACCCCTAGTTAATGTGGGTGGTTGGGTATTTATAGTGTGATGTTTGGGCCCTTATGGGCTTTCGGGTCATGTTTAAAGGACCCGGGTCATGTTCAAAGACCCATGAGCTCTAAGCAGGAGAGCAAGTAGCTTAGTCAGGAAGTGTTTAGGTTTTTTAGTACTTTTGTCATAGTTCGAACAGTCCTATGGTCATAGTGTTCGAAGTGATCTGTATGGTCCATGTGATCTGTCCGATCTGTCCGGTCCGGAGGCTTTGGACTGATCTGTCCCTGTCCGGGGAGCATGCTGAATTCGGACTCATCAGGAGCCCCTTTCTTAGGTGTTTGAGCAAGTATTCTTGTCAGAGACCTGAAAAACAGTCCGATGTTTAGAAGTAGTTTTCAATCCAGACAGGTCTATGGGTTTACCCGGACATATAAAGCTTCACGAATTCAAAACAGTTTTTGCCAGAGTTCGTGGGACACGTGTCGCTCTCTGATTGGTCACTCCAGCCGTTTTTTTACCTTGAATTTCGCACCACCTTCTTCGAAAAGCAACCTCTTTAATTACAAATGGTGACATCAGCGCCGTCTTTTAATCAGTGCCAAACTTTTCGAATTCTCCTAGGAATCAACTCCTCTTTTCAGATTTACTATAAATTCAAACTCACTTTCTACTGTTTTACTATCTCTTCCATATTTACTCTGCAAATTTACTCAGAGCTTCCTCTCTCTAAAGCAAAGATTTTCTTGGTAGTTTATGTTTACATCAAGGACTGCATTGATCAAAGGCGGGTGGCTCAATCTTTCTGAGTTGGAGAGAGCACAAAAAGTTGAGAAGGAACGACGAATCGCAGCGGGGCTACCTTCATCACCTGTTGACACACCAGTCGCCTCCGTTACAGAGTCAGATCGAGGCTCGTCCTCCTCTAAAGGTACTAAGCCCAAAAAACTATTTCAATCCACCCTCTCGCCTATAGTCTCTGGTTCCTCAGTTCAGGAGTCAGTACCTGGTGTTGAGCTAGGAGTTACAGTCACAAGTGTCAGGAAACCTTCTCCTTTTCTCGCTATGGGATCAGACACAGAGCACTCTTCGGAGAAACTGGTGGTTAAGAGAACAAGCCGGCTGGTTAAGGGGCCAGGCTCCAAAAATACTCCCTCAAAATCGGGGGCAAAAAATAGTAGTTCTGGGTCTGGAGTGCCCATCAGAGCTCCCCGGGAAAGGCCATCCGGTCCGGAGGCGAGCAACCCAGCACTCCCAAGAGAGACCTCTGCCTCAGAGCCCGAGCCTGAGACCAGAGGTCAAGAAAACATTGAAAACCAGCAGTCCGGAAGCCAGGTGTGCCAAGTTTGAACCCTCCCCGGACCACTGCCACTGATATTCCTCCAACGATTATGGAGGAAAGAATGGAGGACTCTGCTGAAGAAGTCCCTTTCGAGTCTGAGTCCTCCGACCAGACTAGTAATATAGCTGCTGCCAAAAAAGTTAAAGGCAAAGAAAAACTGTGTTTGAGGCATCCGGAGCTGCCGGAGTGTCTCGAAGGGAAAGTAGGGCCTTGTTTTCACAGGGTCGAACTTAATTATCTCTTGGCCCTACAGAAGACCAAGTACGCCTTCATCCATACTGCTGACTTGGGTCGAATGCGAACAAAATGGGGGATCCCAGAAAACGCTTTCCTCCCCGGTGGCACAGAGAGGTTTTAAAGAGGTGTCTGGGTTGTTAAATAAAATTCGATGCCTTCTTCAAAATTTTCTAAGTGTTTTTAAAGTTCTATCCATTGTCATACTATCCGGACTGAAATATCTAAAGTCTATTTAAACTCTAGCCAAAGAATTTAAACACTCTCACAATGCAACAACTAAAGGCTACTTAAAATCTGGCTATCAAAACTAAAACGAACAAATGAAAGAAGACGATGGTTATACAAAACAGAGATATTCATCGAGAAAAACAACTTAAAATTGCCTCGGACTTCCAAGGACTTTTAATAGTCAAGATATAACACAAAAAACCTGTCCGGTCGAGCACCGGACACCATTACAAAAAAAAGAGTGCCTTGGCCTTCTAAGGACTTTAGCTTGAATAAAAAATAAACAAAGTAGATTGTGGGTTAAGGTTGAGCCTTTGAAGATGGCTCACCTTCATCTGCCTTCTTGCCCTCAAAGTCGTTTTTCCCTTCAACTACTTTCTTGCCTTTGGGATCATCTTCCTCCCTGTCTGGGCTCTCTCCGGTCCTCTCTTCATCATCAGATGAGGACGCACTGGAGACTCCTTCCTCTTCGCCCATTGTGTGATATGGAAGGTCATCATCGTCTACATAGCTCCACAAGTCCCCTAGGTTCCTCTTCGGAAATTTTTCATGAAAGAGTAGAACCATGTCAGATTTCACCCTCTCAAGCAATAACTCTTCACTTTTAATCATCTGGCTGGCGTAGGCATTGATCTTGGCATTGATTGTAGCCTCTTGATCCCTTAACAAAGCGTTTCTCTCCTCGCCAGCCTTGGACACTGCGTTCTCAAGAGTAATCTTGTCAGTGGTCAAGTTGGTGATAGTCTTGTCTTTTGCCTCGGTCTCTTCTTTCGAGGCGGTAAGATCTTTCTCCACACCGGACAGCTTCTCCCGGAGGTCTCTAATGGTTTCCTCTAGAGTGGCAACCTTTGTGGTGCTTTCCTCTTGACTCTTTTTCAGCTCCTCGTTTGCCTCATTTAGCATGTCAGCGTTGGCAGTAGCAGTGCGGAGGTCTTCGGACAGCTTTTCCTTCTCAGAATTGAGGTCTTTGATGATGTCTGCTTGACCCCAAGCGCCACTGACAAACAAAAACTGGCTCCTCCATTTGCTCTCCGACTCCAACAGATCATTAACAGCCTTAAAACTGTCCCCCATATTGAAGTGGTAGAAGGGGAATTGGTGATGTTTGCAAAGGTTGGCCATTGCTGCGAACTCTTCCATAAGGAGAGGGAAACGAGGAGCTGGAAAGACAAGTTCGGGGTCAAGCAGACATCATCAAAGACCTCAATTCTGAGAAGGAAAAGCTGTCCGAAGACCTCCGCACTGCTACTGCCAACGCTGACATGCTAAAGGAGGCAAACGAGGAGCTGAAAAAGAGTCAAGAGGAAAGCACCACAAAGGTTGCCACTCTAGAGGAAACCATTAGAGACCTCCGGGAGAAGCTGTCATGTGTGGAGAAAGATCTTACCGGCTCGAAAGAAGAGACCAAGGCAAAGGACAAGATTATCACCAACTTGACCACTGACAAGATTACTCTTGAGAACGCAGTGTCCAAGGCTGGCGAGGAGAGAAACGCTTTGTTAAGGGATCAAGAGGCTACAATCAATGCCAAGATCAATGCCTACGCCAGCCAGATGATTAAAAGTGAAGAGTTATTGCTTCAGAGGGTAAAGTCTGACATGGTTCTACTCTTTCATGAAACATTTCCGAAGAGGAACCTAGGGGACTTGTGGAGCTACGTAGACGATGATGACCTTCCATATCACACAATGGGCGAAGAGGATGGAGTCTCCAGTGCGTCCTCATCTGATGATGAAGAGAGGACCGGAGAGAGCCCAGACAGGGAGGAAGATGATCCCAAAGGCAAGAAAGTAGTTGAAGGGAAAAACGACTTTGAGGGCAAGAAGGCAGATGAAGGTGAGCCATCTTCAAAGGCTCAACCTTAACCCACAATCTACTTTGTTTATTTTTTATTCAAACTAAAGTCCTTGGAAGGCCAAGGCACTCTTTTTTTTTGTAATGGTGTCCGGTGCTCGACCGGATAGGTTTTTTGTGTTATATCTTGACTATTAAAAGTCCTTGGAAGGCCGAGGCAATTTTAAGTTGTTTTTCTCAATGAATATCTCTGTTTTGTATAACCATCGTCTTCTTTCATTTGTTCGTTTTAGTTTTGATAGCCAGAGTTTAAGTAGCCTTTAGTTGTTGCATTGTGAGAGTGTTTAAATTCTCCGGCTAGAGTTTAAATAGCCTTTAGATATTTCAGTCCGGATAGTATGACAAGGGATAGAACTTTAAAAACACTTAGAAAATTTTGAAGAAGGCATCGAATTTTATTTAACAACCCAGACACCTCATTAAAACCTCTCCGTGCCACCGGGGAGGAAAGAGTATGCCCCCAAATATTTACATGGATGTTTAAACAAGTAAATATTTACATAAGTGCTATTCCAAGTACATCCGGAGATGCTCAATATTCCAAGGATGAGTTAGAACTCTGCCATCTTTGTCTTCCAACCAATAAGTCCCAGGCTTAATTCTTTCAACAACGATATACGGACCCTCCCAAGTTGGGGCCAGATTTCCGAAGAGTTTTTCTTTAGTGTGTAAGAAGACCTTCCTTAATACTTTGTCCCCAGGTTGGAAATCTCTTCTTTTAACTTTGGAAGCAAACCTGCTCCTCATCAAGCCCTGATAGTGTGCAACTCTAAGGTGAGCTTTAACCCGTCTTTCTTCTATCAAATCAAGTTGACTTCTGATTGCCATCTCATTAACGTGTTCGGAGAAGTTGTGAACACGAAAGGAAGGGAGGGTCTTCTCTATGGGGGCTACTGCATCCATCTCATAGACCAAGGTGAAGGGTGATTCTTGTGTTGCAGCCCCATGTGTTGTCCGGTAGGCCCACAAGACCTCTTGTAAATAACTAGGCCACTTCCCAGCAGCCCCTTCAAAATTTTTCTTTAAGCCGGACAGTATAGTTCTATTAGCCACTTCAACCTGCCCATTTGCTTGTGGGTGGAAAGGTGAAGAAAAACAATGATGTATACCCCTTGAGGCACAGAAGCTCTCCATTTCTCTATTGTCGAACTGTGGCCCGTTGTCTGTTGTTATTTTCTGTGGGACACCAAATCTGCAACATATGTTGGATAGAATGAAATTTATGATAGCTTTTGACGTTGTCCCTGCCAGGGGGGCTGCTTCTATCCACTTCGAGAAGTAGTCTATGGCCACAATTATAGTTTTGCGCCCTCCGGACGCCACAGGGAGAGGCCCTACTAAGTCCAATCCCCATCGGGCAAAGGGAATGGGCTCAGAAATGGACTCTAGAGGAATGGCTGGTACATGAATTTCATTGCTGTACCTCTAGCATGGATCACACCTTCTCACCAATTCCTTAGCATCTTTCAGGATTGATGGCCAATAGTATCCGGAGAGTAACACTCTTCTCGTTAAAGCTATAAATCCACAATGGGCTGATCCCTCACCATCATGTAATTCGGAGAGGACCACTTGTGACTCTTCACCCCCCAAACAATGCAGGAGAGGTTTACTGTAGGATTTTTTGTACAACACTTCTCTCAGTATGATGAAACCACGAGCCTTGTGCTTCAATGTTCTGGCTAGTGACTTATCTGGAGGCACAACACCATCGGAAAGATATTGCAAGAGAGGAAACCTCCAATCTTGAGGCTGTTTCACTTGTATTTCAAAAATTTCCTCTTCTTTACCCTTACTGAGTTGAATAGAAGGGCTTTCAAGTACATGGATCCATGGGTATGACTCCGTATATGCTATGGTTGCCAATGAGTCTGCTAGCTCATTTTCTGTCCGGGGAATGTGCTCATAGACAACATCTTTAAATTTAAGTGCTTCATTTTTGAGGAGGAGTAAATACTTCACAAGCTGTTCCTTTCTAGCCTCAGATTGGCCTAAGGCATGGTGGATAATAAATTGGGAGTCACTTAGCAGCTTGACCCTCTTAGCCCCACAAATGTGAGCTAACTTGAACCCAGCTATAGCTGCTTCATATTCGGACTCGTTATTAGATGCCCTGAAAGCAAAACAAATAGCCTGGTACATATTGTCTCCATATGGGGAAGTTAAACATATTCCTGCACCACATCCCATAGTGCTAGATCCACCGTCTGTTCGGACGATCCACATTTTCTTATCTTTTATATCAGTAGCTTGCTCTGAATCCCTATCGGAGTGGAATTCAACCAGAAAATCAGCCACAGCTTGGGCTTTTACTGCTATCCGGGGAGAAAAGTCTATGTCGAAGTCCCCCAACTCTACTGACCACTTGGTCATTCTGCTCGAAATGTCTGCTTTTTGAAGGACATTTTTTAAGGGAAAAGAGGTCCGGACGATGATAGGATGAGCCTGGAAATAAGGCCTCATCTTCCTTGCAGCTATTACCAGGGCTAACGCCAATTTTTCAAGTTTCAAGTAACGCCTCTCAGCATCTATCAAGCTTTTGCTAATGTAGTACACTGGGTGGGGATGTCTATCGATCTCTCTTACCAGCACAGCACTGATGGCACAACTTGAAACTGCCAAATATACGAAAAGAGTCTCCCCATCAACTGGTTTGAACAAAGTTTTGGGGGAGGACAGGTGTTTCTTGATTTCATTGAAAGCCTCATCACACTGTGGGGTCCACTCGAACCCCTTTGCACCCTTTAAAGTTTGAAAGAAAGGAGCACACCTGTCCGAAGACCTCGAGATAAATCTGTTTAAGGCAACTAACCTCCCCGTTAATCGATGTACTTCTTTAATGTTTCGAGGAGGCTCCATTTGGAATAGAGCATTGAGCTGGTCCGGATCGGGCTGTATTCCATGTTCGCTTATGATATACCCTAGAAACTTCTCGGACTGCACTCCGAACACACACTTTTCAGGGTTTAATTTCAAATTCACTTTTACCAAGTTGGCAAAAGTTTCTTGGAGATCAGACAAGTGCAATTGCTCATCTACACTTTTCACCATCATATCGTCAATGTATACTTCCATATTCTTTCCAATTTGATCAGCAAATGCCTTGTTGACTAACCTCTGGTAAGTAGCCCCAACATTTTTCAAACCAAATGGCATCACCTTATAGCAATGTAGACCCCTGTCAGTGACAAACGTGGTATGCTCTTGATCCTTTGGATCCACTTGAATATGATTGTACCCGGAGAAGGCATCCATGAAGGAAAGCAGCTTGTTCCCAGAGGTAGAGTCTACTAACTGATCTATCCGGGGGACCGGATACAAATCTTTTGGGCAAGCTCTATTGAGGTCTGTGAAGTCAATGCACATGCGCCACTTGTCATTCTTCTTTTTTACCAAAACAGGATTAGCAGTCCACAAAGGGTATTGAGATTCCTTGATATGCCCCATCTTTGTGAGTCTGTCAACCTCTTGCACAATGACATCAGCCTTTTCTTTGGAAAAAGCTCTTCTTTTCTGAACTACTGGAGCTACATCTCTCCGGACGGATAAGTGGTGTGATATTACTTCTGATGGAACCCCAGTTACATCAGCATTGCACCAAGCAAAAATGTGCTGATGGTCTTTCAAAAACTTCAACATTTCCTTTTTCAACGTTGGTGGCATCTTGGACCCTATCTTAACACTTTTACCATCTTCCAAACAGTGTGTTTCAACCTCTTCGATTGGTATCAATACTCAAGGAGTATCTCTGGGGTCATCAATTTCACCCTCACCCCCAGAAAGGCCCTCAAACTGCTATTGTTCATCGATGCGGACTGCCCCCAGCGTTCGAGGAGCCAGGGAAGTGGCATAACATTATCTTGCAATCTTTTGGCAGCTCCGGACAACTCCAACCTGCCCCTGAACAACATACTTCAAGCATTGGTGGACTGTCGAAGCCACTGCATGCATCCTAGAGAGCCAAGACCTCCCTAGAATAGCATTATAGCAAGTGGGACAATCCACCACAATAAAGAGTATTCTGACCATTTTCTTGAAAGGGCCCTTGCCCAATAACACCTCCTCTTCGAACTCTCCGATCACATCTGCTGAGCTGCCTGTGAAGCCCACGATTGAACTGTCCGAATTCTGAATTACGGCTGGATTTTTCATTTTCTTGTAAGTGGTTAGGAAAAGGATATTGGCTGAGCTTCCAGTATCCACCAGGATTCGTCTTATTTCATTGCCCCATATAGATGCTCCTATGACAACAGCATCCTCATGAGGGCCACCAATGTTTCTTAAATCATCCTCATCAAACACAATGAAGGGAAATGAGTTTGGTGACTGATAAGATGTCATGCCTCCTTTTAGCTGGGAGGCCAAAGTATGAACATGCCTCTTCCTCGAAGAAGCAGTAGGAGCTGTCATAGTGTCCCCTCCGAAAATTGTAAGCGACTCGAAAAACTTAATGAGCCCGAAGATTGACCTAGAACATTCCTCTATAGCACCCACTCTGTTTCGAGTTGGATCAGGATCCAAGTATTCAGATTCCACGTCAAACCTTTCAACTATAACCATGGCCCCCTCCGGAGCAACATTACTTGGACCAACCCGGTGAGTGTTGTCTGGCCTGTTGCCTCCCCTTCTTTTAACGTATGCTCCCAACTTTCCCCTCTCAATCAAATTTTGAACCTCTTGTTTCAATGCTATGCAGTCATCAGTGGTATGGCCAATATCATTGTGATATTGGCAAAAAGAGTTGTTGCGATGCTCTCTAGGAGACTGCAGTGTTGCCGGTCTCCGGTAATGCACCTCATCTTTTGTTTTATCGAAAATGGTGGCCACACTTTCTTTGAGCTCTGTGAATCACTCCGGTTGGACCCATGGCCCTCTCTTGTTTCTGGATTGCTGAATTTGAGCAGGAGCTGCTGGTTGAGACTGAGCTTTTGCCCTACCATGCCCCTGTCCGGTCTCTCTTGCTTTGTTCCCGGACTGATTCTGATTTGGAGTTGGTGCCACTGGGGTAGATCTCACCTGCCTGTGCACCCTAGTTTTCTTTGTTTCATCGAAGTTTATTTGTTTGCCAACCTGATTCAACAACCCTCCCCACGTCATAGCCTTCTTTCTGGTCACCGAATCAGCTAGATTGCCTGGGTTCAAACCCTGTCTCAGGGATGCTATTGCTACCTGTTCGAAGCAATCAACCAACCCATTTTTTGTGTTCACAAAACGGCTTATGTATTCTTTCAAGGACTCATTTGGCTCCTGGGCACAATGGATTATTGTGTCTCCATTGCCCTTCAGCTCTTTACTCCCTACGAACTGCCTTCGAAAGGCCACCCAAAACGTATCGAAATCTTTAATACAACCCTGAGGCAGGCTGTTGTACCATTTCAGAGCACTCCCCGTGAATGATTAGGAGAATTCCCTACAAAGTAGTTTATCATCATCATCAAAGTTCATCATGAAGTTCTTGAATTGTTCCAGATGGTTGTCCGGATCAGTACTGCCATCGTACTTCTCTATTTTAGTGCTGTCAAACCTCTTGGGGAGGTTTCCGGACAAAATTTTAGAAGACAGTGGAGACTGCCTCCAATTCCTACCACGACTGAACACAGTATCCTCATTGGGAGTTGCAAAGATACCTGGTTCATCGTGGAAAGCAAAGGGATCCATCAGCATCTTGTCCACATGCCTCCGGTTATGAGATGATCCCTTGCCAATATGCCTTTTCATTCTTCCATGTCTGTCTCTTTTTCTTGAATATTTCTTAACCTGCTTTTGCTTTTTCCTGGTTCGACCCTCATCGCTGCTAGAGGACAAGGATTTTTCATTTCCCTTGCTGTCCGAAGAGCTATCTGAAGATTCTGAACTCGAGTCAGAACTCTCCACAGGCTTGGACCGGTGAAACTTTTTAGAACTGGCATGAGTCTTTTTGGTGCTCACATGAGTCTTCGAAGACTCATGCTCTCTGGGGTTATCGGTGTGATGAGTAACCGATGCTTTGGATTTTTCTTTCACGCCCATCTTGGCCTTCTCAGCCCTCAGAGCTTCTATTTCACACTTTAGCCTGTCGCGCTCTTCGACAGTGTATTCATCGTTCTCTTCCACCACTTCGAGCAAAGCTGGTAGAAGCTCTAGATTATCCGGATTCATACGGACAGAGTTTCTTGGCAGGTTTTGAATCCTTGATTCAGGCACCCCTCTCCTCCCACTGTGGTCGCCAATTTGGTGAGGATAATAATCGCCTGAGGGTAGGCTGGTAATTTCAGTTGGTGTTTTATGGTGGTATGTGGGTGTTTAAGTGGTGGTGTGTGGGTGTTTTAAGTGTTTAGAGAGTAGAGAGATAATTAATCAGCTTGGTAGCAGTTAATTTTCATTACCCCTAGTTAATGTGGGTGGTTGGGTATTTATAGTGTGATGTTTGGGCCCTTATGGGCTTTCGGGTCATGTTTAAAGGACCCGGGTCATGTTCAAAGACCCATGAGCTCTAAGCAGGAGAGCAAGTAGCTTAGTCAGGAAGTGTTTAGGTTTTTTAGTACTTTTGTCATAGTTCGAACAGTCCTATGGTCATAGTGTTCGAAGTGATCTGTCCGGTCCATGTGATCTCTCTGATCTGTCCGGTCCGGAGGCTTTGGACTGATCTGTCCCTGTCCGGGGAGCATGCTGAATTCGGACTCATCACCATTGACTTTGAATGCTTTGTCTGGCGATTCCTCATAGATTTCAACTGCTCCATGTGGATATACTGTCTTGACTTTAAAAGGTCCAGACCATCTTGACTTGAGCTTCCTAGGGAAAATCTTTAGACGAGAGTTGAAAAGAAGAACCATTTGACCCGGTTAAAAAGCTTTATGTACAAGCTTCCTATCATGCCATTTCTTGACTTTTTCCTTATACATCTTCGAGTTCTCATAGGATTTAGACCGAAACTCGTCAATTTCATTCAATTGAAGCACACGCTTCTCACCAGCTGCTTGAATGTTGAAATTCAACTTCTTTAAAGCCCAGAATGCCTTATGCTCGAGTTCTGCTGGAAGATGACAAGCCTTACCATATACTAACTGAAATGGTGACATCCCGAGTGGAGTTTTGTAAGCCGTTCGGTATGCCCATACCACTTCATCTAACTTCAGAGACCAATCTTTCCTCGAAGGATTCACCACTTTTTCCAAGATTCGCTTGATTTCTCGATTCGAGACTTCAGCTTGACCATTAGTTTGAGGGTGGTAAGCGGTAGCAACACGATGAGAAACACCATATTTAGCCAACAAGGCTGTGAACTAACGATTGCAAAAGTGAGTCCCTTCATCACTGATTATAGCATGAGGAGTTCCGAAGCGAGTGAAGATTTGCTTACGAAGGAAATTGAGCACTACCTTAGCATCGTTAGTTGGGAGATCTTTCACCTCAACCCACTTAGATACGTAATCCACAGCTAAGAGTATGTATAGATTGTTGCATGAGGACACAAATGGTCCCATGAAATCTATTCCCCACACATCGAATACCTCAACCTCAAAAAGCATATTAATGGGCATCTCATTTCGCCTAGAAATATTACCAACCCTTTGGCATCGATCGTATCTAGGAACGTACAGATGAGCATCCTCAAACACGGTAGGCCAGTAGAAACCTGCTTGAAGAACTCGAGCAGCTGTCTTATCCCCATCATAATGTCCTCCATAAACCGTAGAGTGACAATCATATAAAACGTTCTCAATCTCAGTATAAGGGATGCAACGTCGGATCATCTTATCAGCATACTGTTTAAACAAGAATGGCTCATCCCAAAGATACCATTTCACGTCATGCAAGAATTTCTTCCGTTGAGCCCAAGTAAAATCTGAAGGAATCACATTGCTAACCAGATAGTTAACAAAATCAGCAAACTATGGCACTTCTCTTTGGATCAGGAACAACTGCTCATCCGGGAAACATTCGTTGATAAGAATTCCATCTCCCTTGTCTTTCTCATGTTGCTCAAGCCGTGAGAGATGGTCAGCTACCTGGTTTTCGGTCCCCTTTCTGTCTTTAATTTCCAACTCGAATTCCTGAAGCAAGAGTACCCATCAAATTAAGCGAGGCTTGGCATCCTTTTTAGATTGAAGGTACTTGATAGCCGGATGATCCGCGAAAACCGTGACCTTAGCACTAAGAAAGTAGGATCTGAACTTCTCAAAGCCATAGACAACAGCCAAAAGCTCTTTTTCAGTAACGGTGTAGTTTCGTTGTGCATCATTGAGGGTTTTACTGGCATAATGAACCACGTGAAACACCTTCAGCTTCCTTTGACCAAGAACGACTCAGTGACTGTCCGAGTGGGGATGAGTTCATACAAAATCGACTCTATCGGGTCTTTCGATAGCTAAGCAACTCCTGATAGACTGTCAAAGTTTGAACAATATTGATCTGGACCAGTCATAATTGCTTATTTTGCTCAGGTCTTTAACAAAATAAAGCGTACTCCAACCCGGGATATCTCCGGATACGGAGTAGAATAGGGTTGAGCACAAAAACAGTATCAACAGCCGTGCAACATCTTCCAAATCATGCTCCCCCTTCGCTTATGGCTCTTTCTATACCTTCTTGCAACACCCATGTCAACATGTTATGTTAGTAAAGTACAACATCCTGCTTTATAAGATGAAATCTATTTTTTAAGTACCTTTAAAATGGTGTTCGTTATTGTTTTAGTATTTGTCGGTCTTATCTTCCTAGACGTTTTACCCATGAAGTATTTCTTCATCATCTTTGATTCGTCCTCCTCATCATTTATGTATTTGTTATGAAATGCTCCGGATTTCGTGAACGGCATTTCCTCTGTGCCATGCTTCAGTCCGAATATGACCTTCACATCGTCTGCAGTTAGCTTCACAAACTTTGAGCCAATACGGAAGGCGTCTTCATCGATGGAGAACCTCTCGACAACATACTGAATTTCTTCTTCGGCAGCTCTGCCACATTAAGGATGTCGAAAGCTGTTTTCAAAAGCGTGTAGAAGGGTGTGTTTCTTGCAGCTTCGATGTGGGCACGAGTAATATGGTTCTCTTTCAACAGCTTGAGAAGGCTCACCAACCCTGACCTATAATAGCTTGGTTTTGTTGTCATACTTCCTGCACAAACACAAATCAGTTGGAGTGTCACACACCTCGCATGACAAGCTGCGAACTTCCTATCTATCAGTTGGAGTGTCACACGACTCGCATGACAAGCTGCGAACTGCCTATATATCAATAGAGTATTTACAAACAATTTGCAGGCTGGTATAAGCTGCGAAATGATAACATACACATTCAATCAAGCTGTGAATTGCTATGAACTATAAACATAGATGAAGCTGTGAATTGTTTCATCCTACGTGATGAATATGCGAATTGTACGACAACGCACACGTACAGGCTGCGAACTATTCTATTTTTTACATGCACGTACCAGGAATCTGAGAAATATGGAAACAACACCAAAATCAACAATCAACTACCTAATGCACATCTAACATACATCACAATTCTCAGGAAAGTTTTAACATCACATGCAATCTAACTTCTACCTTGTGTTCGACGACGAAACCAGAAACTAACTGACTAGCTGTCATCACTAAATGCTTACTTTGTTACTGCAAAACACTGTAATTTCACCGGCCGGCGAGCAGTTCACGGCAGCTTCTCCAACAGAATGTGGTTAATCACTTGACGGAGTACAATAGGTTGACCGGTACAATTTCGATGAGGGTTCAACGAACGATTGGTTTGGAAAGAGAGGCTCGAAGAGTTTCGGGTTGGAGAGAAAGGCTGGAAGTCGAACAGT
Organism: Limnanthes douglasii subsp. nivea; assembly: GCA_036936605.1. NCBI lineage: Eukaryota > Viridiplantae > Streptophyta > Magnoliopsida > Brassicales > Limnanthaceae > Limnanthes > Limnanthes douglasii. The sequence continues at coordinate 89,457,827 of JAUPFV010000003.1, forward strand.
TTCTTTTCTGGTGGTTTCTAAAAAATTAGAAGTGTTTGGGTTGGTTTAGGGTGATGAGAAGGGAAAAAAAATGTGTTTGAAGTGAAAAATGGATATATATACTCGGGGATAATTTTATCCAATTTTTAAGTCGAAATACTAAGTAACACTATCCAAAATTTGTATACTACATGGTAATTACATGCAAGCGAATATTTACGAGTAATTTTCCCTTAAATTATTGTTCTAAGAGAGTTTTTAAGATTCAATTTGGAAAGAACTTCAGAGAAACCAACCGGCTTTGTTCCGAATTAAACGACCAGATTATTTCTTTTATATACATTTTTCATCAAATTAAAATTCATACAACAAGATTTAGGAGTTAAGCATCAGACAAAATGGACATAAAATTACAAAATTTATAAACAGGTTTAATTTCACTAGTCATGTAAGGTGGCCAGAAACAATCTGAGCTCTCTAGCTTTTCTCTCATGATCAGGAGACATTTCAGTTTCCGAGTCACTCAAATCAATTACATGTATATTATGATCTTTCACTCTATTAATCCTACGTGACAGAATGAGTGGTGACGGGCTCAAGAGGTCAATGACTTCGGTAGCACCTGTTGGATAGCAAGACACTGAGTAGCAATCAGATTTAGTTTTCGGTGGCTCATCTAGAAAAGAATGATGATTCAGCGTATTGTCATTTTCTCTTGTTTTGTCGGGTATTACTGAAATGGAGGCATCACCCGAGGAATAGCTACCCCGTTCTATGTCAAGCACCAAGTCTTGAAGTTGTAGACTGAGCTCTGCCAACTTTTCTTCTGATTTAGTTTCCTTTGGTTTCTTTCGAATTTCTTTCTTCTTTTTCATTGCTTTTCTCTCTTCAAAATCTGTAATTTTCTCAGGACAAGCAATCTCTATAATATCTGATGGGACAATGGAGTTTTTAAGTCCGTCAATATTTTCCCATGCCACTTCAAAACACTCCCTTCCCTCGACTTTTCTCGGTTTGATTACTTCTGAAACCGGGCACGGCACTGGCATCTGCGCGATCGTAATATTTAGAGATATAGTAAGCTAGTAAACGACATCTATGGATGAGATTTCGTTGGTTTTTATGAAAAACTTAATGTAAACCCAAGTTTACAATATCATATAAAAAGTTTGTATTTTTTGGTTTTGGATAGGCTTGAAATCTGATTCGAGTTATGCTCAACCCTAACGACATCACAAATCAGCAACTGCATCTGCACTAGATTTAGCATAACTTGAAGGACTAATTACGGATTTGAAGGGCTAAATTCCATCATCTATGAACAATTTTTAGATAGAATAATAGTTACCTTGTCTAGTGGAAGCTTAACTCCTAAACGCGACGAGGATGTACGCAGATTAGCAAAACGCCGCAAATCTCTTTCAGCAATTTTAGGAAGAATATACTCATCTGATTCAATATCATCAAAGATAAGCTATGTTATTCACAAATACCAGTTTCCACAAAAACAAAGGTGCAGAAGAAACAAGTGTAATCCTTCGCATTAAAGCAAACCCAAAATATCATAGTAAGCTTCTCCCGTTTGAAATTCAAACATCTTGAGACTCTTCAGAGCCATAATTTTTATTTCTAAAAAAGTAAGTTCTTTGGCACAGCACTACGTCGTTAAACATCCGAGTATACAAAAATTAACAGAATGAAGCATATTATGACTCTAAAGAGAGGTTAATTTAATTACTGTACAGTAATGTCTGTAAAAGACCTGTTATCTCAGGAGGCCACTGAAAGAACCGGAAGCATAGCTCTTGAAGCCTTGCCCGCTGAAATGGTTGCTCAGCAAGAGCTCTGCATCAACATTGAGTTGAATAGATTATCTAGAGTTTTTTTTTCTCCTGAAAATCATACTAATTAAAAAGGCAAAATGGTGCGATTTTGTAATAATATACACTCAGGTAATGACCTCTATCCTTAACCTAACAGTTTCTCAGATATTCGAGAATAAAAGAAAAAAGCTACGAACTTTCATATAGCAGTGTATTTATAACAAGAGAATGTGCTTTACGTTTAGACTATAAATAAATTTCCATACGGCCTATACCTCATCCTGAGTGCAGATTCTAGCACAAACAACAATGTATCTTTACCTGTAAACTGCATCAGAGTCTGCAGAGTGGCATTTCGGCTTCAAATAAGCATCCATCACTTCTAAAAGGTGACTACCTTTTTGAGAATCATGAATATCTCCCAACTTAGCCATAACTATTTAAAAAGTTAAACATTAGCTACACATAAATTAAAAACTGACTCGTATCATGCAAACTTACTCTTAAAGATGTAATAACAAAAACACTAATCAATACTTTAGTAATTGCTTCCTCGGAAATTTTAAACATCACTGGTTTCTATAATCAATTGGCTAGCGCAAAGACTTCTTCAGAAGCCAACATACATGAAAAAATTAGTTAAAGCTACTTGATCAGTATTTGGCTCCAAAGTACAACATTCCGATCTTATGTTTTAGATTAGGCACAATCTGGCTGAGGCAATTGACAGGTTAACTTGATCAAAGAAAAATTGAGTTTTTCAATCATAATTTATCAAATTAAAGTAGGTAGTAAATTAGACTGTAAATATGTCTAATGAGTGATGAGAGAAAGTTGCTTTTATCACCATCAGTATCAGTTTCTAGAACCCAAACATTGGTCTTACTATCGCATTTGAGAGGTTGCTGTTGTTTCTTCGACTTTTTTGGCTTTTTCATAGAGGGCAGTCCTTCTTTAGCAAATTGTTGCAGGACAGTACTATCCCCAGCCGATTTCACAATCTGGCAAGCTGAATACTGTAGACAGGTCATCATAGGCATGTAATACTTCTTGGCATTTTTAATAATAGAAAAAAAAAAATCCAACAAGATAAGCAAGGGTATCAAACACACCGGGCGTAGACCTTTGACTCCCGGAGAGTAGTCACCCCCGAGAAGAAGAGCTAGAGCGATCTGAAGATCAGAAAACAATAAATCATACTTCTTGTTCAAAAATAAGCTAAATTCTTTTGCAAGAAAAGAACATGTTCAATGAAAATTTCACTAGGTTTAAACTAAATCAGTCTAAATGCATGCTAAACTGTGAACATAAACCATTGTTTGTTTTATAGGCTGCACATAAGCATTCGTCGAGTCATTCCAAGTGAACGATGCAACACCTAAATTGCTCAAGTAAAAGTGTAACTGGAAGAAGTATCCTCATAATATATCCAGGAAAACACCAATAAGGATGAAAAAACAAATAGACACTTACCAAAGAATTCCTTCCAAACCCAAGCTCTCTCTCAATATCTGCCATTTCATAGGATATAACATAGCCCCCCTCGCCTAATATATAGAAAAGTTCAGTTAGACATTCAAGAACATGGTTCCAACAAACTCAGAAGACTATAAAATTCTAGGTCTACGCACCAAGACAGATTTCTCTATACACCGTCCTTGCACCGAAAAGGAAGATATCTGAATCGATGGAGAAACATCCATCCTACTTGTAACAATAATACCAACCTTCAATGGTGCGAGACGAACAGCTTGAACGGATATCAACTGAACAAAAGACAAATGCATAAAACTTACACACAATGATTCTGAGTTCAACAATGCACATTGTGCTTCAGCTTCTTCAACCCTGCATTTAGGTAAAACAATCTGTAAGAGCTCTGCATCCTCTAGAGGTATCATTTCACCAAGATACCCGTTTGTCAAATTTAATGCTAATAGTAATACCAACGAATACCAAGATGCATACTTTTTCGAAGCAAAATAAAACTTTTATTACAACAATTACCCGTCCAAGAAAGAAACCCCAGTAGCTGATCCTAGAAGTTTTGCTTCCTTAATCACGCAAGAGAACTCAGACCCCATATTTCTCCTAAGGGAAGTCACATTTTGCAAGTTTGTTGGGTCATCCTGAGTTGCCTATACCGACGCAATTATACTTAACATACAGATATAGTTTTGCTGAAGTTAAAACCCAATCGAAGCAATATAAACTAAGTCTCTTACATTGATTCCAGAATTAAGCCTGCGTCTATAAGTCGAAATCTTAATGGCAGGAATTGCTCCATCTATACTCATGAAAACCCAAAAGAGGAAAAGGATTCGACATTAACATAGACAAGAGCTTTAACTTCAGCGAATCTATTTTAATAAGAAATAGGAATTGGGAACCTAACGTACCTGTAACGAAGATAATTTTGCAATTCAAAGCGATGAGAGCTCTGATTCGATGAAAGAGACCTCTAAGATAAACTTTTTCTTTGTGGGCACAGTATGATTTGTTCACGCATTGTAACTGTACCATCCAGCATGATAGATCCACGCACACTCTCTTGTTCCTGATATTCCAAAACGAAAGAAGAGAAAAGTAAGAGCGTTGCCGAGGAAAGGAAAAAGAAAAAGAAAACAGGAGAAAGAAGGGAGAGGGATTCTGACTGGAGGTGGTGAAGGGGGATTTTCTTCTTGCATGGTTCAAGAATATCCCACAAGTTTTTCACTCCCATGCTTCTATGAGAAGGGAGAGAGTCTTGGTCGATGAGGGGAAACGCTATAGAATTTGAAATTTCAAATGTCCTTTAACGTTAGGGGGTGTTTACATCAGCGGTGCACCCCAACAATTCAAACCAAACTTGAATTATGTCCGATTAAATCTGATTTTGTGGTATTGGTTCCATTTATTTTAAATTGGTTTAATTATGATTTTATTTTGATAGTGCTTTGAATATTAATTTGTTCACTTATCAATGTGCATACATTCATTTATTCTAATTATGACATCGTATACGAGGTCACAATCAGATATTGGGATAACTTTTTTATTCCACAAATGTTTTCTTAATATATAAATAAAAATTTAAAAATTGGAACCATTTTTTTTCAACAATGGCGATAATTTAGTTTAGATAAAAAAAATAGGATTACAACCGTTAGAAAGCCATCGCGACAGAAAATAATATCAAGCCTCCATATATATATATATATAAATAAATTATTTTCAGAGATCAAAACCGGCTATTCATTGGCTTGCACATTGGTTTTTGACATGCAAGAGGAATATTAGCATTAACATCAATGTTATTCCTCCTAGACTAAAAGCTATTATTATTCTTGCAGGTCTCGGATTAAGCTATATTTCTAACCAATAACTTAGCTTTTTTTATATTAATCATCGCCTTGTTTCTAAGCATTCTATTGTAGGTTTTAAGTTGAACTTACAGAAAGTCGAACCATGTATTCTGGAGCTCCTCATTTATCTAGATTACTCTTGGATTGAAGGCCTTTCATTGTGTAGTTCTGTTCGTCCTCACCTCAAACTCTCGTAGGTTTCAAGAAGAATTTGTTCTGCAAATTCCTCGAAGCTATCGAAGTTAAGTTCGCGTTAAGTTTATTAGCTTTCGCTTAGGCTTAAGATTATGCCTCCTACTGATAATCAGAGCTTGTGAATCTATCGGAATTCATCGGAACTGGTGCCTTTAATAAGAGTCAGGCTGTTGATTTTGCATCTAAGAATCAGTTGCAGTTGAAAAAGAAAAGGAGTTTTGCTGATTAAAGTTTTTGAAGTTTCATTAGATTCGAAGTTCTAAATTTGAATGTACTCAATTTTGTTTGGCGGCTAATTTAATTTGAGCGCCAATTGTAAAACTTTCAGTTTTAATCAAATATTTCATTTTTAATATATATATATATATATATATATATACTTTTTTTTTGTTGAAACCGTTTCTACTAATATCATTTTCGCATCTCATATATTATGGTGAGTCTTTTTTTCTTTTTACAATTTTATGATAGTATTAAGTTGTTTTTAGAATTGAGGTGATGTTTTGTTAGTTTTTAGGATTAAGGTGATGTTTTGTTAGTTTTTAGGAAATGGATGTTCAAATTTATTGAGTTAAGGTTAAAAAATATTGCAAACAAACATTTTTAATTTCGTGGAATCATGTTTGAGTATTAAGATTTATAAATATGAAAAACATATCTTTTTAATTTGGTGCAACTATGTTTTAGTGCCATGGTCTGAAAATAGGAAAAATATACATACACATATTAAAGTGGTTCAGAAACAATTAAATCATATCAATCATTATGTTAACCTTACAAGAGCTGGAAGATACACTTTCGAGATTACCAGAAAATCCGATGGACTGCAAACCCAATGAGCTAGTGGTCTATACATAAGTACTGAACTGGGGACTCCGGTTTCCTTTGGACCCGGAGATAGTCAAGTATTTCCACTTGAACAAGTTGTGTCCAAGTTAGCTGAGCCCAAATGCTTGGTATGCCCTGATGGCTGGCATCATGGCATCCATACTATCCAAGATTCCAATGCCAATGGAACAATTCGCTGCTATGGAAAATTTGTGTAAGAATCATCATATCCCCTTCATTATATCACTACAATATGAGGAACGACTACAAAGTAGTGAATGATCTTTTGGAGTCAGAGAAATCATGAAGGATGCAGTTTTTGTTCGTCAGTGGAGCCTGGGATAATTGGAGGAAGATCAAGGTTGATTCTAACCCAAGCCAGCTGACCAGTCGCTGGAAGGGTATGGGTGAGTTTTATTTACGTTCTCTTTAATCTTTCAAACATTAAGTAACTAATCCGAACTAATTTATATATCTTCTTAATGTTTCCAAAGGAGTTTTCAGATTATGTAGAGGCAGGTCAAGATACCTGTGCCAAACTGAATGTTTGGGTCTTGGAGAAACTTTGTGAGGTCTCATCTGTGGAATACCACAGGGAGAAGAGACCTCTCATGGGAAGAACTGACCACCCCTCTTCCTGCAGATGTCATCCTGAGGAGGAAAAAGACTAAAGATGTTAAACTTCACCTGCCCTCTAGGGCCAAATCCCCTAGTCATCTGAACAAGATGAAGAACAAGAGAAAGAAGAAAACCACAACAGACCCACCTCAAACAACCACTGAAGGGACAGTTCAGAGAACCAATAAGGCATTAATGTTGCTTTGCTGGAAGCATAAAAAGTTACTGTTAAGGAGGCTGGTGGGTTAGACAACCCACCAAAGATTTCGAAGAAGGATAAGAAACGCAAAGTCAACAGTGATGAAAAAGCTGCCAAGAAGAAAAAAGTTTCTCTAGGATCAGAGACAATTCTACGTCCTTCTGAAATCCCTCCTTTAGCTCTCGCCGATCCTACCTTCCAAGAGGAAATTCCACCCAATCTTTATTCCGAACAAGCCACTGCTCATGGTGATGGAGAGGTAAATCTTGACGCTTTTCTTAACATCAATATATATTTTAATAATTTAGAAAATGATGATTTTATGGGGCCTTACCGTCCTCCCAACTCATCCAACGTTGTGTCCCACAATGGTGAGACTTAGTCACAATATCAAGCGAGCAAGATACCTTGAGTTATGCCCTCTTAGGTTACATTTGTCTAATAATTGACATGGAAAGACAAGTGAGGGATCAAATTGCTATCATAAACCCTCTCACTACTGAGAAAAAGAGTTTGACAAACGATCTTTCTACCGCTCAACACAGCATAGAGTTACTAAAGTAGGAAAAATATGATTTAGTTGCCAAACTGTTCAAGTTAAAAGAGGCTAACAAAAATATATAAACGAAGTACTCCGACCTGGAGACTAATTCCTCTAAAGAGATCACAGTTTTGAAGGAGCAACTAAAAACTAAGGACAAAACTATCCAGAATTTATCCGATGACAAAGTCAAGTTGGAGAAAATTGTCCAAGAGAAGACCGGAGAGAATGTTTCCTTAGAACGCAAACAAGCTCAAGAAATAGTTGCAGGGATCAAGAAGTATAATAGTGGAATAGTGGATTACCTAGAGAAGAGGGATGATGGAATTAAGTCCATAGGACACTTGGTCCTTTGTAGAAATTGTGGACTATCATGACCTTATTTTCAATAATATGGCTAATGGTGATAAACACAACTACTCCAGTGGGGTAGATTCCGAAGACGATGAAGAAGTTGGTGAGAGTTCAAGTGCTGAACTTAAAAGTCCGAAAAAGATGGCGGTGAAGAAAAAACCGAAGGGAACAAGCCCTAAGGTTGTATTGTGTATTTTTTGTTAAAAAAACTAAAGTTCTTGTATGGACCAAGGCATTTTATTGTAGTGTTTGTTTAACCTTTGCTCTGTAAAACTCAAACTCCTTGAATGGTCAAAGCATTTTGTGAATCATAGATTGGTTTTAGTCCAATCAGATTTTAATATCATATTTTCCTTTGTTTAAATTTTGTTTAACTTTTTATGGCTAATGTTTAGATAGCCTTCAATATTTCAGATGTGTTGAACAAAACTATCAAACATCCTCAACCACATGTTTAATAAATGTGATCAAGTGTTCAATATATTCGATTAACTCAAAGACATTTGAGAGTCGGGGTGTGTAACAAGTATTTAACATCCAACCTGAAACAAAATTGCAGCAGACTTTTGAAAAAGGCATAAGATATTATTGAAAAACCCGAACACCTCATTAAAACCTCCCCACCTCACCACGATAGGAAATATTATGCCCTAAAATATTTATATTGATACTTAAAAAGTAAACATTTACAAAAGAGTTCTACTCTAAGTATAACCTGAGATGTTCAACATTCCATGGGTGTTTTATTGCTCCCTCTTATTTGTTTTGGAGCCTGTATGTTCCTGGCTTAACCTTCCCATAGACCACATAAGGGACTTCCCAGTTCGGAGCCATCTTAGCGAACTGTTTTTCCTTGGTGTGTAAAAAGACTTTTCTTAAGACTTTGTCCCCCACTTGAAAATCTCTTCTTTTAACTTTGGAGGCAAATATACTCCTCATTAAACCCTGGTAATGCGTTGTTCTCATATGCGTTTTAAATCTTCTTTCTTCAATCAAATCCAACTGATTACTGATTGCTATATCATTAGCCTGATCGGAATAGTTTTGGACCCTGTGAGATGGTAATGTAGCTTCCATGGGAGTAATTACATCCATCCCATACTCCAGAGCAAATGGAGATTCTTGTGTAGCAGCCCGAGGTGTAGTTCGGTAGGCCCACAATACTTCGTGTAAATAACTTGGCCACTTTCCTGCAGCTCCCTCCAAATTTTTCTTTAATTCGGACAAGATTGTCCGATTTGCAACTTCAACTTGCCAATTTTCTTGAGGGTTGAAAGGAGAAGAAAAATAATGTTCAATTCCTCTAGAGCTGCTGAATGTTTCTATGTATTTATTATCAAATTGTTGCCCATTGTCTATAGTAATCTTTCGGGGAACCCCAAATCTGCAACATATGTTAGATAAAATAAATTTTATGACTGCCTTCAAAGTGGTTCCAGTCAAAGGAGCTGCCTCTATCTATTTAGATAAATAGTCAATAGCAACTATAATTGTTCTACATCCACCGGATGCCATGGGAAGAGACCCAACTAGATCCATACCCCATATGTCAAAGGGTATTGTTTCAGGTATGGATTCCATAGGAATTGCTAGCACATGAATTTCATTCCCATATCTTTGACAAGGATCACACTTTTTCACCATCTCTTTAACATCTTCCATTATGGTTGGCCAGTAGTATCATGTTGATAAAAATCTGCTGGTTAGAGCCTTATAGCCACAATGTGCAGAACCTTCTCCATCATGTAATTTAGATAACACAACTTGGGATTCTTCAAATTCTAAGAAATATAGGAGAGGTCTGCTGAAAGATTTCTTATAAAGAACTTCTCTTAGTATCAAAACCACGAGCCTTGTACTTGATTTTCTTATCCAAAGTTTTATCTGAAGGCAATATCCCATCAGAGATGAAGCAGAGAAGATTATATCTCCAATCTTTGGGTTGAATAACAAGTATACTCATACTTTCTTCAACTTATTTTTCTTGATCTGTCTGTACAGATGGACATTCATGCACAATAATCCATGGGTAAGATTCAGAATAAGCTATAGTTGCCAAAGAGTCTGCGAGAGTATTCTCCGATCTAGGGATGTGTTCATAGCAGATATTTTTGAAGTTTGCGGCAACTTCTTTCAACATAAGCAAGTATTTAATCAACTGTTCTTTCTTTGCTTCAGATTGTCCTTGAACATGGTGAATCAGCAATTGAGAATCACTCATTAACCGGACTCTCTTTACCCCCACATAGGAGAGCCAGCCTAAGACCAACTATCGTCGTTTTATACTCAGATGCATTGTTAGAAGCTCTGAAACCAAAGCATATGGCTTGGTATATATTGTCACCGTAGGGAGAAGTTACACAAATCCCAGCCCCACAACTCATAGTACTTGATCCACCATCAGTTTGAACTACCCATTCCTTCTTAGACTGGTTTTCTGATATTTGTTCAGATGATCTGTCATCATGAAATTCTGTGCAAAATCAATAGCATAATCACCCAGCTCTACTGACCACTTAGTTATTCTACTTGATACATCAGCTTTCTAAAGAACACTTTTCAAGAGGAAAAATATTCGAACAACAATGGAATGAGCTTGAAAGTATGGTCTCATCTTTCTTGCTACAATTACTAAGGCCAATGCTAGTTTTTCCAACTTCAAATATCTTCTTTTAGCATCCATAAGACTTTTGCTAATGTAATACACCGAATGAGGGTAATTGTCCATTTCTCTTACCACCACAACATTTATCGCATACTCTGATACAACTAGATATACGTAAGGCTTTTCCCCCAAACAGGTTTGAAGAAAGTCTTAGGTGAAAAACAATGCTTATTGATTTCAATAAAAGCCTGATCACACTGTGGATACCAATTTAAGTCTTTGGCATTCCTCAATACTTGGAAAAATAGAGCACACTTATCTGATGGTCTTGAAATAAACCTGTTCAACGCAACCAATCGTCATGTCAAAATTTGAACTTCTTTGATATTTTGAGGAAGGTCCATAGCTAGCAAGATATTAAGTTGATCCAAATCATGCTGCAATCCTTTTTCACTTATTATGTAGCCCAAGTCCAAAGCCGACCCCAAATACACACTTTTTAGGATTTAATTTCAAATTTACAGCCTCTAAGTTAGAGAATGTTTCTTGAAGTTAAGATATATGTGCATCTTCTTCCAAACTTTTAACCAACATATCCTTTATGTAAACCTCCATGTTTCCGCCAATCTGATTAGAAAAATCTTTATTCACTAATTTTTGGTAAGTAGCTCTAGCATTTTTAATCCGAACGACATCACCTTATAACAATGAAGACCTCTGTCTTTGATGAAAGTAGTGTGATCTTGATCCTTCGGATTTACTTGTATCTGGTTGTACCCTGAAAAAGCATCCATGAAAGATAATAGCTTGTTTCCAAAGGTAAAATCCACCAACTGATCTATCCGAGGAAACAGATAAAGATCTTTGGGGCATGCCCTATTAAGGTCAGTGAAATCAATGCACATGCGCCACTTGCCATTCTTTTTCTTAACCAGAACAGGGTTGGTAGTCCGCAAGTGGTATTGGGATTCTTTAATGTGACTCATCTTGGTCAAACGATCAGCTTCTTGAACAATCACATCTGCTTTTTCCTTATAAAAAAACCTTTTCTTCTGTATAACTGGCGCAAGATCACTTCAGATTGATAAATTATGAAAAATAATATCAGCTGGCACTCTAGTGACATCACTATTACACCATGAGAAAACATGTTGATTATTCATCAAAAATGACAATAACTAGTGTTTCAAATCTGGTGCCAGCTTGGAACCAATTTTAACACTCTTGCCCTCTGTGAGGGAGTGGGTTTCAACCTCCTCAATAGGTATCAATAGGTATTATGAAACTGGGAGCCTCCATGGGATCATCAATTTCATTTTTATTAGCAGAAGGCTCCAATAGCTACTAATCTCGGTTAACTCTGACAACCTCTAAAGTCTTAATGGCAAGGGTTGTATTCTGGAGAGCCAAGACCTCTCAATTATTGCATTGTAAGATGTTGGGCAATCCACCACAACAAACAGTACTCTTACCATTTTCTTAAAGGGTCATTTGCCCAACAATACTTCCTCTTCGAACTCCCCAATCACATCTGCAGAAATTCTTATGAAGCCTACGATGTTTTTTTCAAACGTAGTATAACTGAAGGGTATCTCATCTGTGTGTAGAAGCTTAAAAACAGGATGTTTGCCGAACATGTGTCAGTCAGAATCCAACTTATATCGTTTCCTCCTATTGATGCCCCTATTACCACTGCATCTTCATGAGGCCCTGCAATGTCTCTCAGGTCATCCTTATCGAAAATTAAAAGGGAGATGGGGATTGATACTGGTGGGTGGATATCCTACCATTTAACTGGGCAACCAAATTGTGGACATGCTTCTTCATTGATGAAGTAGAAGGCGCAATCACAGTATCCCCTCTGAAAATAGTGAGTGACTCAAAAAAGTTAATCATACCGGAAACCATTTTGGTCTTATCTGTTATTAACCCCACATGATTTCGAGTCGAATCAGGATCAAGATACTCAGAGTCTATATCAAACCTTTCAGTAATTACCATTGCACCTTCTTGTGTGGATGTTCCAGGATTGTTCGAAGGACTAGTCCGGGAAGTATTGGTTTGCGCATTATCTGGTCTGATTCCTCCTTATTTTTTGATGTAGGCCCCCAACTTATCCCTCTCAATGAGGTTCTGGACCTTTTGTTTCAAGTCTATACAATCATGAGTATCATGGCCTATGTCATTGTGGTATTGGCATAAACGGGTGCTCTGGTTTTCTCTGGGGGACTGCAATGATGCTAACTTTCTAAAATGCACCTCATTTTTAGTTTTCTCATAGATTGTAGCCACACTCCCCCAATTCAGCAAACCACTCAGGCTGAATACAGGGCCCCTTCTTATTTCTGACCTATTGGCTCTGAGTTTGGTTAGACTGATTATGCCTTGATCGGTTAGACCCCCGTCTAGTCTTTTTTGCCCTATAACCAAACTGATTAGTAGCTGGAGGAGTTGTTGTAGTAGTAGTAGTGGACCTCACTTGGCGGTGTACTCTAGTTTTCTTAGTCTCTTCAACGTTGATTTGTTTACCCACATAATTTAAAAAACCACCCAGGTCATAACCTTCTTTCGAGTCACTGAATCGGCTAAATTACCTGGGTTTAAACCTTGTCTCAAGGAAGCAGTCGCGACTTGTTCAAAGAAATCTGCTAACCCATTATTTGTATTTACGAACCGGTTGATGTACTCTTTTAAAGACTCACTTGGCTCTTGAGCACAATGGATAATGTTGTCCCAATTACCCTTAAGCCTTTACTTCCAATAAATTACCTACGGAAAGTAACCCAGAACGTATCAAAATTTATTGTGCACCCCTGAGGGAGACTAATGTACCATTTTAGGGCACTTTCTGTGAAAGTTTCAGAGAAGTCCCTACACAAAATCTTGTCATTGTTGTCAAAATTCATCATGAAGTTCTTAAACTGCTCCAAATGGTTGTCCGGATCTCGACTCCCATCATATTTCTCCATCTTGGAGCTATCAAACCTCTTAGGAAGATGTCCGGAGAGTATTTTTGCGAACAAATGCGATTGCCTCCAATTGTTGCTACGGCTAAAAATAGTGTCTTCATTAGGGGTAGCAAAAATACTTGGTTCAGACTGAAAAGCTAAATTATCCATTAGCAACTGATCAATATACTGGTTGGCTGACCCCTTACTCTTTCCATGGTGTTTCTTAAGTTTGTCATCCTATCATGCCTATCTTTTTTTCTTGAATGTTTTTTAGTCAGCCTCTTTTTCTTTGTTGACATTCCTTCACCACTGCTTGAAGATAATGATTCTTTAAGCTCTGTCTCATTTGATGAGCTGTTGGAGGAATCAGATGCAGAACTCTCAACAGGTTTAGATCGGTGTGTCTTCTTAGAACTGAGATGGGTCTTCAAAGACTGCTCGTTTTCTCTAGGATTGTCAGTGTGGTGAAGTACTAACACACCGGATTTTTCCTTAACCCCTTTCTCTGCTTGTTTTATTGCTATCAGCGCCTCTATTTCAGCTCTCAATTGGTTGTTCTCCTCAATAGTGTACTCATTGTTCTTCTTTTAAACTTCCACCTCAGAAGGTGGAGCATCATGCTCATTTGGATCCATCCGAACTACTTTTCTTGCTGGTTTTGAATATTAAAATTCAGTCACCATCGTGCTTCCACTGTGGTCGCCAATTTAGTGTGGTTAATTTTTGTTTGGGGGTAATTTTGTAAAAGTGTTTTGAGAATTTAATGTTTAAGGTAGATAGTAGTGAGATAATTAAGCTATGTGCTAGCAGTAAATTCTGATTACCCTCATTAATAAAGGTGGTTGGGGTATTTATACTTAATTAATGACCCATGGACCTATCGGGTCAGATTGTGAAGTCGGATCAAGTTTAAGGACCCATTAGTAATTTGGTGTGAAGTGACTAGCATATAGCTTAGTCATATTCCACTAAGTTAGTTATTTTCGGTTTCACCTGATAGTGTTTTCAGTCTGAACTGCTCATCGGATTCAAACAAGATTCAGTAGCTAAAATTTTCGACCTCATCACCTTTGAGTGGGAGAATGCTTCCTTTCCAGATATACTTTGAGGTGGCATAACCAATAAGTTTTAAAATTTTTAGTTTTGATCATTGGAAGATTTCTTTAGTTATTCGCCACGAATGTCTTTGTTGTATGTTACACGATGACCATGAAAAGTTATGGGCAACCTAGAGTATGGTCCTAATGAATGTTTGAGATACTCGAGTATAAGTGTATCTCCAGCGTGTGAATTATATAGGTGTTGTGTTATATATAATATGATGAGATTATAACCTCAAGGTATCATATATTTTTTAAACCTTGATAGTAAGGGTAATGTTATTGCGAAGAGTAATGGTTATTCTGACTATCTTCTACTACTATTTTACACCAAAAGTTTATCTTTCCAACTGAAAAAGCGTATGGGAAATACTAAAAGGAAAGTTTTGACCTTAGTCATGGATACTAAGCCTGATTTCACTTGGGACTTAACAAATTGGCTCTGACTAAACAAAACTAATATCGGTAAAGATAAGCTAATATAATATTATAAATTTAGTTTATTATTATTTTTTATTTTGTTAGGGTTTTATATTATAAATATAAATAAGTCCTAAAACTAATAAACCATATTCTGATAATTTACATAAGAGAAAAAATAATGTTGTGTATTTTTATATAATCTTTACCAACCTTAAATGTTGGAGTATTTTAAGATAATTTAGATGATATTTCCATTGAAGACCACCAATTTATGAGTTTTAGCATCATAAAAGGAGTTTTTCAAAAAATTGAGCCTGAATGAACGTCCCAAATAGAATACTCTAACCTACAACTTTCTTTAGAAGCTATATTGGTTTGGTGTATATGTATTTTTCAAATCACGTAGAGATTAACAATGTTGGGAGTCAACTTCATCTTTATGGTCTGGTGATGCCTTTTATTAATCTTTTGAGACATTTCAATGTTCATTATCGTCGGAGCATAAATAATCAACTCCTATATTCACCATGGAATAAATCCGTTCAAAAATTAGTATTGGCACTAACGGAACCAAAAAATCTTTAGAATATAAGCACTTGGATTTTCAACACTAAAAGGTCGATAAGGCATGTAGGTAAAGGTTCAGCGTTGATAGCATGATAACCATAACTCCTTAATCATTACCATTACCTCTTTGATAAGAACTAGAAGAGTGCTCTGTAAAATTTTCATTTGAGCATTTATCTTTTAGATAGTAAATATGTACATTTATTGTTCTAACCATTTTTTTTAAATATAAGTTTTAAAAGAAAAAAACTTTAACAATTGAAATAGAGGATAAATTCTACAATTTTTTTTCCCAAGAAAATGCTTTTATTGATGTTAAAGAGGATTCTACAAATGTTAAGTCTTCATTTTATGAGCTAGTAGCTCATTGTATACAGATGAATATATTACAGTTTCTACACCTTCTTATTTCAGCTTGGTGTCTACATCTGCTTGCATCTTCCTCCCTCAGTATTTGAGTTTAAACTTGTGTACACCTTCAATTCTCTTGTGTCCTTCCATCCTCAGAAATCTCTCCTCTTGTGTCCTTCCATCCTCAGCAATCTCTCCTCTTGTGTTCTTCCATCCTCAGCAACCCTACTGGTATACTAAATCTGCAATAAAAAACTTTGTAGTCAAGTTTTTCCAACTTGCTAACAGATTAGTATATAATAAAGTTAACTTAAGGATACCTAATGTGACCTAAGCCTATAGAATCTAACAATAAGATGGCAGAAAGATCATTAAAAGGATGATTTGTTTGAATTGAAAAACTATTCTTTATTTTGAAAGCATGTTTGGTTAACCAGTCTGCAGCCAAATTTTGTTCTCTATATACATGCTTGACTGTCATTTGAGGTGTAATCAGTTTTCTACAGCATAATAGACTTTTTTCTAAATACCAAGGAAATTGACCAGATGCTAACATGTTAAATAAAGCTAGACAGTTTATTTCAATGTCTACAAACTTAAGTTGAGCCTCTTTACAGTAGGTTAAACCACTTAATAGACCAATTATTTCAGCACCTATAGGAGAACTTTTACCTATCACATTTCCTTTAGCCATTACTAGGTTTCCTGAATCATTTCTTACTATAAAACCAAAACTAGATTCACCATTAACTAATGTTGAACCATCACAGTTTAATTTAAAATGATTACACAAAGGCTTATTCCACTTAACATACATGAAAGGTTTAGATAACTTTATATGTTTGTAACAACCTAACTGTTTAGCTATATGAAAGTCAGGGAACCAATGCTTTCTAGATAATGCAGATGCTATGTCTAATGATGTAAGCATGAGTAAGACCCGATTCACAATCTGCTTATGAGTTGTAGAAATGTTACTATGTTTATATTTATTTCTAGCCTTCCAAATGTTCCATACTATCATAGTTGGAAATATTGTCCTAATATGAACTCTTTTAGGGGTGGACAGAAACCAAAGGTTAATAATATGATTAATGGTCATATGTTTTCCTATGTTAATGTTAAATTTATCAGCAAAAAAACACCATACTAGCCAGGCAGTATCACAGGACACAAACACATGCTGCAATGATTCAATGTTATGACAGTGTACACATCTAGATGCTAACTAAAATCCTTTAGATTGAAGGACATTATCAACACTAATAAGATTATTTAAGACTCTCCAAAGACTAAAAGAACATTTTTTAGGAGAAAGGTTATTCCAGATTTTAGCTTTAATTATAGATGATGGATGCTTCTGTCTTATTTGTATAACTGTATCCTTTATTTTGAAAGAACCATCAGAAGACAATTTCCAAATAATAGAGTCCAATACATTATGATTTATCTGTGTCTTAATGATTGTATTAACATATTCTAAAGGTAAACTGCTTTGAAGTTTAGATATATTCCAAGTGTTATTAGAAATGTATTCTTTAACTTTTGTTTGCTGATAATAATGTGAATTAATTTATGTTAATAAAATTAAGGGTTTCAAATCATTCCATTGATCTAACCAAAAGTCTACATTACCCTGACCAATCTTCCACCTAATATGCTTTTCAGCCTCCTTTCTATTCTCAAACATTCTCTTCCAAATTTTTGAGTCAGTATTCTTTATAGTAGCTTGTAAAGGATGTATGTTATTACAATACTTAGAATGAAGGAATTTTGACCATAGAGACATGTTTTTTCTAAAGTTAAACCATAGCTTAAAAGCAAATGCAGACTGAATATCTTCTATACTTCTAAAGTTGAGGCCATTTTCATTAAAAGGTTTACATAAATTTGCCCAACTAGACCAAATTAAACTTCTGTTACTTTCATTATAACCCCAAAGAAACTTATTTAACAATTTATTAATTCTATTTATAACTTTTACAGGCAGTTTTGTGGATTGCAAATAATAGATAGGATAAGACATAAGTACAGAATTGATTAAAGTAATCTTACCACCAAAAGAAATATGCTTTGAATTCCATTCATTTATCTTATTTTTAACCTTATCTATTAAGCATTCAAAATGTTCAGAAAAGTTATTAGAATGGATTGGAATACCTAAATATATAAAAGGCAATTTAGAAAGTTTAAAACCTAAGTAGTTTTTAAGATATTCTAATCTGTTTCTACTCATTCTAGAAGAAGCTAAGAAGGTTGTCTTATCTTTATTCAGCTGTTGGCCAGATAATTTTTGATACAAATCTAGGAAAATAGATAAGTTCTTAACACTAGATAATGAACCATTAAAGAAAAGGATTATATCATCTGCATAGGCTAAACAACTAATTTTTAAAGTACTTTTCATGTTATAAGGTTTAATCTTTTGTTGAACAACTAAAGTTTTTATGCCTCTAATAAGAAATTCTTTAGCAATTATGAAAAGACAGGGTGATAATGGATCACCCTGCCTAAGACCATTCTTAGATTTAAAGAAACCAGTAGTTTTCCCATTAGTTATTACTGAATAAGAGATGTTTTCAATAGATTTCCTTATTAAGTCTATTACTTGAGAATTAAAACCAAAAGCAGACATAACCTCATATATAAATCTAAATTCTAAAAAGCCTTTGTCATGTCAAGATTTATAATTAGATTATCACCTCTGGTTTTTCTATTTAAGTCTTTTATAAGTTCCTGAGTTATTAAAATATTATCCTGAATAAGTCTATTTTCAGTATAAGCACCTTGCTCATCTGAAATTATTAAAGGGAGAAGCTTAGCTAACCTACTTTGTATCAGTTTTGAAATTATTACATTAAGCACAGAACATAAGCTAATAGGCCTGAATTGTGTCCATGATTTTGGTGACTTAATCTTAGGTATAAGGCAGATTAAAGTAGAGTATGTTCCATTAGGTATATCTGAGTTAGAGAAGTAATCTTTAATAGCTTTAAGTAAGTCATTTTGTATTATTGGCCAACAAGATAAATAGAATCTGGAGTTGAAACCATCAACTCCAGAAGCACTACTTTTGTTAAGAGATTTAATTACACAATGCAATTCTTCTATAGTAGGTTCTTTCAAAATGCTTTCATTATTTTGTTCAGTTAAGATTCCATGGAAAAAGTTTCTAACAACAGAAAGATCTTCCATAAGAGAAGTTTTATTTAAAAGATTTGTAAAATATTCTACAACAGATAATCCAATCAAATCCTCATCTTCTATCCAAGTGTTATTATCTTGAATCTCATTAATTCTGTTCTTAACCTTCCTTTTCTTAACATAATTATGAAATGTAGCAGAATTATTATCCCCTTCATTTGTCCAATTCACATAACTTTTCTGATACCAGTAAGTTTCTTCCCTTTCAAGTAATGTTATTAAAGTAGTATTTAAGTTATTCAGGTTCATTTGATTCTCAATACAATTATTTTCCTCAAGTTTAATTTCAGCAAGTTTGATTTCTTCCTCAACTTTATTCAAGTTTACAAAAATGTTACCAAACACATTCTTATTCCATGCTTGTAAATGCTTTTTTAACCTTTTAAGTTTAGACCAGAATATGTAAATATCAGATGAATCATTTATAGGTTTGGACCAATTACTTTCAACAGTTTTTAAAAATTCATCATGTTTTATCCACATGTTTTGAAATCTAAAGGATGTTTTTTGATATATAGATTGTTTCAAAATAGTTATTAACAAGGGTGAATGGCCAGAACAAGTTCTGGCCAAGTGATCCACCCTTGTGATATTAAAAGTATCTCTCCATATTTCATTATACAAACATCTATCTAACCTCTTCCATTTATGTTTATTAGTCCAAGTAAAGTTTGATCCTACATATCCAGGGTCTTCTAACTTACAATCAACAATCATTTCATTAAAATCATCTAAACTTTTAGTATGCAAATTATTACAGGCTTTTTGTTCATTTATGTTGGAGATTTTATTAAAATCTCCAGCCACAATCCAAGGTAAGTTAGTTATAGATATAATCCTAAGTTGATTCCACAGAGACAGTCTACGAGTAATGTTACATTTAGCATAAATAATAGTAAGCAAAACAACTTCCCTATAAACAGAATGACTAACCCTAACATTCAACAACTGATCAAAATTATCAATAAAGCTCATTATAAAACCTTTTCTCCAGAAAATCCAAATTTTATTACTTATGTTTGCAAAACAAGCTTCAAAATCCAATTTAGAACAAATTTCTTGAATTTTATCTATTGATATCATAGGTTCTTGCAAAGCTATGATATCAATAGAATGTTTTTTAGACAGATTCTTTATTCTTCTGATAGTTTTTATATTGCCTACACCTCTTACATTCCAGTTTAACAGTTTTAAAGTCATTATAATGATTATTTAGAGGATCCTAATGATCCTTTGCTGTTCCTAGTTTTAATTAAAAGTTTACTTCTAGAAGATCTTCTTAAAAAGCTATTCAATGAAGAGGGTTTACTTATCTTATGCTTAGGTGAAATTGGCAAACTTAGATTATCATTAAAAAAATTATTTTTATGTGAGCTAGGAGAAAGACTTAATCTGTTTTTAATCAGGGAAGTATCTGACTCAATTATTTCATCTGTATCTTCATTCACTAAGACATTAAAAGAATTGTTTAAATGTATAGATTCAATTGTTGCTTCAATTTCTTTTTCTGTGACAACACTAGATTCTAAAGGCTTAAATGTTAATAAATTGTTATCCTCACTAAATACATCATTATGTTGATTAATGTCTTCTATTGCCATGTTGTTATTAGTTTCTTTTTCTATTTCATTTTCAACATTAGAATCTAAATGCTTACATGTTAATAAATTGTTATCCTCACTGATTACATCAATATGTTGATTAATGTCTTCTGTTACCATGTTGATATTAGGTGCTATTTCTATTTCATTTTCTATACTAGTTTCCTTAACTACTATCTGTGTTACATGATTTTCTATATCCTTCATGTTATCTATTACATCATTCAGTATTCCAGAAGTCTGTTCCTTATTAGATTGCACATTATTTATCATTACTAGGTCTTTATTAATTATAGCCACAGGTTTTGGTATCCATACTTCTCTATTACCATTCTTTTTCTCCTTAGCAATATTTTCATTCTTTTTTAGATTTTGTGATTTCTTATATTCTAAATCTTCTGCTTTACAATTAATATCTTTATGTCCTAAATGCCTACATTTTTTTACAGTATTCAGGTTTATCCTTATAAATCACATCTTGCCAAAATCCATCCCTATCCCCAAAGCTTATCCAAAGTCTTTGGGGAAGAATACTAGAAACATCTATCACAGTCCAAACTTTACAGAAATTAAAACTAGCTCTATTTTTAAACGGAATCCAAGATTGTAAAGGCAAACCAATTGCCTTGGCCAAATGTTCTACTGTATCCTTATTATACATTATTTCAGGAATTTTGGGGAATGAAATCCAAACGGGAGTCAAAGGAGACTCACGTTTGGGGTTAAATTCAGGGGTCCATTTTAAGATTTTAAATATGAATTGACCTCCTGTCCTAACATTGTATTTCCAGAAATTTTTAGCATCTATAATGTTTTCAAATTCTACAAAAATATGCCTATAATCCCATTTATATATGCTAAACTTTCCTAAAGGTTTAAAAGATTCTAAGTATGCCCTAAAATCTAATGCAGATGGAGAACCATATGAAAATTTCGCAACCAGTGTAAAATTAGAGAAAGAAGAAAGATGAAACTTATCTGTTTCGCTGAATTTAACAAAGGTGTAGCCATCCTCAGCTCCAATCTCCACTTTCTCGTGCTTGTAGCCATCGACAGATCTTGCTGGAAACGACTCATTGCCCGTCTTTACAACTTCTGCATATGTTTGCTTTGAAACGGATCTTTGAACCATCTGATCCTTGCAAAAGTCGACTTTGTGCAGATCTTTGTGCAGAGACTCATCTTTTTCGAATGTGGGGTTTTCAAAAAATCGAGTCTAAGAGATGTGGTTAGATGAAATAAGGTTTTCTGATAACGGATTTGCTGGTTTTGATGCAAGGTTTCGTTCTTCAAGATGAAGAACTGGATTCTGATTCGACATTTGAGAGGCTATGGTTGTGAGAAAAGCTGTGGTTGTGAGAGAGTGGCGGGAAAAGTGGCTGAGAGATGTCGATAGAGCTGCTAGGGTTATGAGAGTGAGAAGGCTCTCAGCGAAGCCAATAAGCCAAGGCCCATGGCCATTCAATGGCCTTATTTTCAAGATTCAGACTTTAGGTTCTTGGAGCCCTAAAGTCGACCAATTCAAAGGTGTTACTTTTTTTCCAGGATAAATTCTACAATAATATGCTTTAAGGATGAAAAAAAAATAAAGAACGATTAGAAAAGCTTGAGGAGAATAAAAATGAAGAAGAGTGAAAAAAAATTGAAATAAAAAATATTTAAAATAAAATTTAAACAATCGCATCATTTAATTTGATTATGTAATAATGGTCCAATTTTTTTGGTAGATGTAAAACTATCAAATTGTTATAATAACCAAAACTAATGAGACATCAATATGCGTGCCAAAATTGTGATAGCTCTCTAAGCATGCTGCATGTGTCAACTTACTTCTACATTTCCCACTTTCCAATTACAACTCTAATTATTACTCCCTCCGTCCCAAAATGTTTGTCGTTCTAGAAAATATTTTTTGTCCAAAAATGTTTGTCGTTCTCGTTTACCATTGCAAATTTAAATATTATTTATAATCAACTACCAATTATATCTCTACTTTTTTCTACTTTTTATGAAAAAGAGAAGTAATTATTACATTTCTTAATACCCGTGCCTAACCCTAAAACGACAAACATTTTAGGACAGAGGGAGTATAAACAACTCAATGCTTAAAAAAAATTCACATCAAAGAATAAAAGTTACGGTCAAACAAAAACCTGAACATGTGAGTCTTATCAAGCACATTTCACTGTCGAATAAGGTTTTCGATTTACCAATATATTAAGCCCCATATTACGACTATACAAATCCAGTCTCAAATAATATTCTTCCTTCATACTTTAAAAAATATAAGGAGGTACTCATATACCCCCACAGGTTACCCAAAATAATTTTTAACACAAAAGTTTCAACTTCTTGTAAATCTGAAATTGGTAAAACTTGGTGTTTTTGAGATTATTAGCTACTAGTTAATAAGTTCAGAAATATTCGAAGGACATATCAGACTAAAGACCAATATTAATTTTTGGTTATTTGTTTTTTTTATTTTATTGTAATGAATTATTTAGTTTAATTTTTATTTATTATTTGTGAGTCTAATGTGTCTTTAAACTTTAGGCCTGGCCCATTGAGTTGGTTTGGTCCAGTCAGGCCCATTAGACATAAATAGGCTATTAGAAAGCATTATGATGATTTGATGATTTAATGATTTAATGAAAAATCAGACTTTCTCTCTCTAAATAATAATTGAAGCAACTTAATTATCTATCTACTCTCTACCAAAAATTAACTTTTTTATTAATTTATAAAATAACTCTTGCGCATAAATTATCCACATCAAATTGGTGATCACGGTTGGAGCTCCACTTATAGGTATTTGAATAACAAAATCTTAAACCGAATAACAAAATCTTAAGTTTACTTGTTGAACCCTCCGAGGAATAAATTTTAAGATGCCATTAAATCTCACTCCACAAAATGAGAGAGTGAGGATCGAATATGTCTCTAAACACCTCATACAAGTGATGAACTAGGAAAGGCTTCTCATGCAAGAAGAGCGAGATCAGCTGCAAGGAGAAATTGAGGCACTTAGGCCTTAAAGGGAATCTGAGTCGAATCTTAAAGACAAGGTTCAGATAGATATTCAAAAATCAGATGGACAAGAGGATGATCCCTAACATAGCCAAAATAAACATCAAACTTTCAAAAAAGGCATAGAACCAAGGAATATTCTAGCTCTTTGGAATCTAGTAAAGACTCAACCTCTGAATCTAATGGGTCCTTGTCTTTTTTAAGTAGTTACCACCGTCGTAAGAAGAGAAAGAGTCACCATCATAAGTTTTGCTCAAATAAATGTTTAAACCGGTATCACAAGTCAAGTAAGCAAGATAATTTCGGGTAAAAACAAGCACCAGAGCTGAAAAAGGGATGCCAAGAAAAATTGAAGGGCTTCAAAGTTCATATTATAGACCATTTGGTAAGTGATCAATTTGCTATCTAATTCGAATAAGGTATATATGCTACCTCCAACGAAGATCACCAGTTTAGCCAAGGGCATAATTGGAGGCGGTTCGATATATCAAAGATGGAAAAGTTTGATAGATGCAAAGATCCGGATAATCACCTTGAGCAATTCCAAAAAAATTATTGTGCAAGGTTTTTTCTCAAACTTTTAAGACCAATTCCTTGAAGTGGTATAACCATCTTCCGTATGGGTCAATCAAAAACTTTGACATGTTTTGGATGGCCTTCCGAAGATAATTTATGGGAAGTAAAGAACTTAGAAGAAATGGAGATACAATCATATATTATCAACACTTTATTGATGAGACCTTAAAGGAATATACCAAGCGTTTTGTTAAAACTAATTGTTTACTAGACTGCTTCGAACAAGTAGCTATAGTTGTTTTTTGATAAAGGATTTTACCGAAGGAATTACCTGACGTTGTTATCCAGAAAAAACAATTACATGGGAAGGTATCCCAAGTTGGGACATAAATTATAGTGGAAAAAACAAAAATACTGAAGCTGCATAATCAGTGTTAGAAAAACTCTTCATCCAGTCGACAAGAAACTGCAGTAAATCATCGTGCGAAAGAATCCAGACATAGTACCTATCGGTCTAAGGCTAACATGAATCCCCAAGGGTAACAATCTAGTCCCATAGGAAATGAGTGGGTTCAGCCTGATTATTTTGCAGATATAACTAGAAATGTTACAACCATTTACGATAATTAATTTTTTTGTTCAATTTCGAAGGCCACTACCTATTCAAACTTCTAGAGAAAATTGGAACACTAGGTTCTGTAAGTATCATAATGATGTGGAGAATGATATCAAAGATTGTATTATTTGAAAGCAAGAAATCTAAACTTTAATTGATAATGGAAGATGGACCATTTTTGTCAAATCCCAAATGGGATACAGATCAACACCGAACGTGAGTAAGACTCCAACAGGAGAATCTAGTTTTCGAAGAGAAGATATAGAAGTGACACCCAAACAAGAAATTACGATGGTAATTACCAAACGGTATAACAAGTATAATAAAGACTTAGAGTATTTCGATCTTAATCCAGATCGTGGTTAGATAAATAAGATACGTGAGAAATAGGGAATAGTTAAATTATGTCAATTCATTAAATCATTGACAATTTTCAGGGAGGGGGGGGGGGGGATACTGTGACAACCTCCTCAAGTTTGTCTCGAAAAATACGTATAGTTGGCTTGATTACACAATTATAAGAAAAATATTTACTCATCTATATAAGAATCCTGCCTTGTTCATTGTATTCAATGAGGATGATTTGAGAAATATTGATGGGCTGCATAAGTATGTTGTAATGATTGGGAATGTAATTTAGGGAATAAAAATCTGAAGGAGTTTGATTGACATTGGTAGCTCAGCTAATGTTTTGTTTTTGTCCACTTACAAGATGACAAAAAACCCGTCTGTTATACTCTGATCAAATAAAAGCATAATGGTATTTATAGGGAGTTCTGCTAATGTGGTTAGGGAATTTTAATGTGAAATTATCCTCAGAAAAAAAGGTTATGAGAATCTTTTTTGTAGTGGTTGACGGTCCAACTTCTTAAAATGCTATATTTGGTAGATCTTGGCTATCGAGGATGTATGTTGTAGCTTCAACAGTCCCCCAATGTTTAAAATACACGGTCAGAGGCTATGTTACTGCCCTTGCACCCAAGACATTGGAGAATGTGAGAGCTAAGAAATGATAACAATTACTAGAGTCATTTTTAGATTCAAGCAAAATAGATGATCAAAAAGAGACTTATAGTGCAGTTATTTCAGTTGAAGAGGTTGAGTTGCACACTTTTCGGGATGGAAAATTTATTAGGATTGGAGAAAATTTACCACCAGAGATAAAGGAAAATTGATATCATTATTTTCATAGAACTTGCATGTGTTTTCTTGGTGTAATGATGATATAACAAAGCGTATCAGTAAGCATTATTTGTCATAAACTAGTTATAAAATGTGATACGGGCCCTGTTATACAGAGATGAATATCGTTTTCTGTAGAGAAATCCAATGATATTGTTAAATAAGTAGACAAGCTGACAAAAGTGGGGCATATTCCGAAATTTTGGTACCAAATGTGGACTGCTAATCCAGTATTTTTTAAAACAAAGAATGGTACATGGTGGATTTTATTGATTTTATAAACCTAAATAGGACTTGTCTGAATGATCCTTTCCATTTCCCCGAATAGATCAGTTAATAGATTCTATTCTGGTAATAAGTTGTTATCATTTATGGATGCATTTGTTGGATATAATCAGATACAAATGGATCTAATATATCAAGATCATAATACATTCATCACAAACAGAGTGTTGTATTGTTATAAGGTTATATCTTTCTCCAATTTGGAAGCTATCAATTTAAAGTTTAATCTGTAGAAGTGCACATTCGGGGTACAATCCGGAAAATTCTTGGGGTATGTTATAAGTGAGAAAAAGATTCAAGCCGACCCATCATAGTTAAATGCATTTCTTATTATGGACCCTTCTAGATCCACCAAAGAGGTCCAAATATTGACTCGAAGGTTGGCTGCATTGAACAAATTTATATCAAGATCATCGGTCCAGTGTGCATCGTTCTTCCAAGTCTTAAGAAATACTAATGAATTTAATTGGTATTTGAATTGTTTTGAGACATTTCTTAAGATAACAAAAGCAGTTGTCTTCACCTAAAACGTTATCCAAGCCAGTGATGAGAGAAAGGCTTTATATTTACTTAACTGTGTCCGACTATGCAGTAAGTGTAAGTCTGGTTCAAGAAGTTGATAATTACCCTCACCCCGTTTATTATGTTAGCAAGATTTTGTTGGATGCTGAAAAGAGGTATTTGAAGTTGGAAAAATTAGCATTCACCTTTATGATAGAAACCAGGAAGATGAGACCATATTTCCAAGCACACTCTATTAGTATTCAAACCTCTTTTCCACTAAAAAAACTATTGCAAAAACTAAAGTTTATGACATTGATTTCGCTCCTCGAATTGTCATCAAAGTAAAAGTTGTAATTGGCTTTCTTATTGAATTCAAAACGACCACATGTAGAATCCCCTATTGAAAAGCCTTTGAAACAATGGGTAGTTCGAACAAATAGAGGGTCTAGTATGTTGGGTTGTGAGGTAGGAATTTATCTACTATCTTCTATTGAAGATTTAATATACCAAGAAATATGTTTGGTTTTAAGGCATCGAACAATGAAGCTGAGAATGAGGAAGCAATAACTGGACTAAAACTTTCCTAAATATGTGTTGTTAAACGAGTCTGATTGGTAAGTTATTCGCAATTACTAGTACATCAAACTCGGAGCTAATCGGAAGTGAGAAAATAAGAGTTGGTTAAATATTTGTAAGTGTTAAGGGAAACATCGACCTTCTTCAAGTGTGTGGAATATTAACATGTGCCAAGGGCTAATAATATGATGGTTGAATCTTTAGCTACTATTTCATACTCCGAAGCGTATCCATGGATTATGATACAAGAATGCCCTTTAATATTAACATGCCTTGAAGTAGAGACGAATATTGAGGAAAGTTTCCAAGCATCTATAATAACAAATCTAGACTTGAGGAATGAGATCAAATAGTTTATCAATAAGAGAAGCATGCCCACTGACAAAGTATTAGCTAAGAAGTTTAAAATTATAGCACATGGCTTTTTAGTCTTAATGAATGTCCTTTATAAGAAATCTTTTAGCAAGCCTCTATTGCAATGCCTTGGATATGATGAGTCTAATATAATTTTGTCTGAATTGTATGATGGGGAAGGATCTTCCCACCATGGGTATAAAACTTTAAACATAAGAGTTTTATTAGCGGATATTATTGGCCTTCCATCATGACAAATGCTAAATATTTAGTTAAATAATGTGATCCATGTTAAGAGTTTAGAAATTCAATACTTGTGTCGGCAGTCCCAATGGAATCAATATCCAAAGAAATACCATTTAATATGTGGGGGTATGATTTGGTGGTACCCCTACCAATGGCATCTGAAGGTCATCGAACTATTATATTGGTAGTTAATTATTTTTTAAGTGAGTGGAAGTTGTATTCCTCTCTAGAACTACATCTAAAGTAGTGATAGAAGTTTATCTTCTCCAACATATGTTGTAGATCTTGGATCCTTATAAGAATTATAACAGATAATGGCCTCCAATTTGAAAAGATAGACATGGAAATTTTCTGTAATTCTAGAGAAATTCGATATTTTTTTCACCTTTTCATCCTCAAACCAACACGAAAATAAAGGTTGTTAATAGAACTATTTTGATGGGTCTAAAACATAATTTAGAGGGTGCGGCAGGAAATGATCCAAATTACTTCCAAAAAATATTGTGGGTTTACCGAACTACCCCATCCTTCGAACCGCTACTCAAGAGTCTCCTTTTGCTTTAGTCTAGGGTATGGATGCAGTAACACCAATTGAATATATCCCTTCATTTTTCTGAATTCAAAACTACTTTAAAGAAGATAATGACACAACTATAAGAGTTGAATAGGATTTGGTTAAGAAGAATAGAATCAAAACTCACTTAAGAAAGGTTCATATCAAGGTTTGATGAGGAGCATATATGCATCGAAGAAGAGAGTTTGAAGTGGGGGAAATGTATTGAGGAAAGTATTTTTACATACTAAAGACAAAAAAAATTGAAAGCTAGCACCAAATTAGGAAGGGCTATTTATTGTGAGTGAAAGGGTCAAGCCTTAGACTTATCGATTGATTGATCAAGAAGGAAGCAGTCTAACGCACTTATGGAATATTGAACATTTAACATTTTATCTTGAATAATTATATATTGTGCTTATTTTGTTTATATATTTTTTATATACATTTAAATATTTATGACATACTTTTTCCTACCCTGGTGGATCGGGGAGGTTTTAATGAGGTGTTCGGGTCAATTTCAATCTATCATATTTTCCTTTAAAAAACTCTTATGTTGTTTCTACGTACTTAGATTATTTTATATGCCTTCAAGTGGATTATCTTCAAATGGTAAAAGGGTTTGTTTAATATATATATATATATATATATATATCTTTGAATGAATTACCTTCGAATGGTCGAAGTGTTTATCATATATGTATTTGAATGGATTACCTTCGAATGGTCGAAGTGTTTCCTTTATATACATTTGAATGGATTACTTTCGAATGGTTAAAGTGTATGTTTTATATGCCTCTAAATGGATTACCTTCAAATGGTTAAAGTGTGTGGTTTATGTGTCTTCGAATGGTTAAAGTGTTTATTTTATATGCTTTCGAATGGATTACCTTCAAATAATTGAATAAGTTAAAAATAAATGAATCAAGAGTAATTTTCATTTACTAATGGGTTACAAAATGACTTAAGATACGCTAAGGGCTTATAAAAAAATCCGAGTATGTATTACAAAATGAATTAGCAAACAAAGGACTTGGCGGAATCCGGGAAAGATAAAAAAATGCCTTACATGAGCTAAGGACTAAAACACTAACACTAAAATTATTAGCCTACAGGCTCGTCCACATCGACATTTTCTTATTTTGAACTCTTACTTTTGGAGTTCTATACATCACTTTCCTCTGAGCCATCACCAGATGAATCCATAGATATACCCAATTTATCAGGTATGGTCATATTGTTGGGCCATTATTTTTCTGGAACCAGCTCCAACAAAGACCCAAGGACTAACGTAGAGATTTCTTTGTAAAAATCCAAGACCATATCGAATTTAACTGAGGCATCCCGTTTGTCTAAATATTTAAAATCCTATCATCATATTTTTCCAATGTGTCCACTATGTCTTTGGTGGCCTGAGTTTTGGGAGAAGTCACTTCCTCATCGTATTTCTTTGCGATGACTTCTTGATCGACTTTCTCTTTCGATAGGAGTTCCATGGTAATTTTATCAGTGGCCTGCTGATTTTTTTAGTAACGTAATCTCTCCGGAACTGGATGATTGTAACCCTACGTAAACAACTTTTACTTGTGCAAACTCATCCTTGATTAATTTGATTTCATCTGCCACACCATCTTTCCGATTTATTTTCCCCTTGAAGGAAAACAATGGTCTCTCTATGGGCTTTCACCTCCTTCTCAAGTTCAACGATGGTTTTTACAAAGTTTAACACCAAATACCATAATATATCATTTTATTTTGATAGCTTGAAGGCCACACTATCTTAAACCACATCTGCGACGTTGTAAGTAAATCAGGGGAAATATTTTTCAAATGCATCAAAGTCAATTCCACCTATGGCCTTCATCCTATTACCTTCCTCATATGCCCCCCTAATGCTAGGAGCAATGGATAAGGTGGATCATATGTTGGAAGAGTTGGGGGAGCAATTGATGGAATTGTGACAGGGATAATTTCCAAATAAGGAACAATATTTGAATCGGTAGGTGTCTTGCTCTTCTTTTTCTCTCTTTTATCACTATTAGGTTCGCTTCTTTTGTGTGTGTTTTTTTATTTTTTGACACAAGAAGCCTTATGGGTGGGTACCTCTTTAATATTAGTAGTTGGTGATGGTAAAACATGGTTCAAGGGTAAAACCAAGTTTTAAACCTTTTCTGGTTGATATTAAGTATTTTTGTAAAAGGTTATGAGAGAAAGGAGGTGTGTGCCTATATTTAATATTTTTAGAAAAAGCCCAACCCCTATTAATGATGTTGGTTGGGGTATTTATATTGTTTTTCTCTGAACCATGGGTCGTACAGGTCAGATCTTATAGTCGGGTCAACCATATGGGGCCTCAAGCCCAAGAAACTAAGTGCTAGGCACAGAGCTGCGTCATTGTTCAACTCAAGCTACGGTTCATCCATCGACTTTTATTAGAGCTATCTGAAATACCTTTCGGATGAAACCAGAATCACTGGTGATATGCTTCTAGCTATATGTGAACTGATCATATAGCCCCCTTAGCTCTTTGAAAAAATATTTCGAAGAGCTAAAAATAGTGAATAATATTTTATCCGTCTTCGAAGTGAATTTGAAGGGTCTACCGATCAATTCAAAGGTCTCGACTTTAATGTTAGTTCTCTATTACACGTGTCAGTTCCTAGTTGGACCTACTAGTCGTTTTCTCATAGGTATTTGTAGCTAAACTTCCAAAAATGATGGGTCTATAGGTAATAGACTTTAATTATTATCTAGCCGATTCACCCCCTCTAGGTACAGCACTCAATTCCTTTTCTACATAAGTATAATTTTTTTTACTATTTTATTTCTAGAGTAAGAAAAAAATAAAATTTTAAATCTAGAGAAAGAGACTTAGAATTATCACAAGTGTTAAACTTCTCTAACATTTCTCAAGATTTGTATGTTCTCAACAAGAACCACCTTAGTTAAAAGAGGCTGGTTGAACTTGTTTTAGTTAGACAGAGAGAAAAGAGAGGCCATAATCGTTGTCGGACTACCTGCCTCTTCTGGTGGATTGATATAGAAGAGGTATCAGATCCGGACAAGAGTTCATCTTCTCATAGACCATCAGTAGTTTCCAAGAAAACTTATCTTGCTCCATCTTTAACAAATCTTGAACAACCAGAAGTATTAGTTCAATTAAACGAACCACTTTTTACCAAAACCAGAGCAGTTACCAGTCGTAATCATCTCCTTTCATTTCTATAGGGTTGGATATAGGAGAGATTCCACCTCGAATGGTTACTAGGCTATCTAAATCCAAAATTGCACCTCCAACTGCCAAGGATGCAGAGAAACTCAATGAAGGTTCTACAAGGGTAGAGTCTTCAGTACTGCCTACTTTGGATCCAAGTTCATCGATTCCTCCCACCAAAACTTCTCATACTGAGAAAAAAAATGGGGTCAAGTCGTCTGATCAACCAACACAAATCATGGAGGAGACAATGGAAGATAGTGGGGAAGATACCCCATTAAAGATCTTCAGACTCACTGGTGACACCAGTACAGTTCGGGAAAAGAAAAAGGTAGTAGCAAAGCCTGATGTTGAACCGCTTATGGAGTGCCTTGTTGGGTGAGTGGGGCCTAACTTTTCCAAGGTAAGTGTTAAGTACTTGTTAGCACTTCAAAAAAAATATATATATTTATACCCACACTGCTGAGTTGGATAGAATTAGGCAGAGTCCATCAAGGTGAGAATTCTCATCCTTGATGAGACTCAAATGGATAGCAAGGCCTAGTAGCGTATACCGAAGTGCTCAACTGGGCCTTCGGTTCTCTTTCGATCTAGAGATAGTTAAATACTTTCACTTAGTAAAGTTATGCATGAGTCAGTTAAAGCCTCAATTATTGGTATACCTTATTAGCTAGCATCATCGCTTCAAGAATTTCCAAGATTCCGATGCATATGGAACAGTTCGTCGTTGTGGCCGGTTTATGTCGAAACCATCATATCCCATTTTATTATTTCTATATGGGGAATGATTACAAGGTGGTTGGCAATTTGCTGGAGGCTGATAAGCTTTGGAGGACCCAATTCCTCTTCATCAGTGGTTCTTGAGAAAATGGAAAGAAGATCTCCTCCAAAGGAAATCCAAGCTTGCTAACTACATATTGGAAAAGTTAAGGTAAACACTATACAATTTTTTTTATTGTTTATTAATATTAAACTTCACATCGGATGTTAATACTTAATTTTACACCTGTTAATATCAAACTTCACATCGGATGTTAATATTAAACTTCACATCAGATTTGTCTTTCATAATTTTCAAAAATGTTCTCAGAAAATTTGGAAGATGGATAAACCACTTTTTTAAAGCTAAATTAGTGGGCAACATAGAATTTGGGATCTGGGTTCCACGATTGCTTTACTGCAACTAACATGGTAAGGGTCCATATGTGGAGAACAAGCTCAACCAGAGAGCTCTCATGGGAACAGTTTACCATTCCTCCTGAAATTGTTGATATCTTCAAACAGATAGAAGAAAAATATGGTAAGCTTTATTTACCAGCTATGAATAAGGCTCATAGTCATCTCGAAAAAAGTAAAAAGAATAATAAGAAAAGTGGAGATTCCTCTCAAGGGCTTCTCGGTGTGGGTAGTCCGGGATTTCCATGAGAGATTGATGTTGCATTATTGGAGGTTGTTGTGGTAACAGTAGGTGAGGCCAAAGGGCCACAACATTCTCAAAAAATCAAGGAACAAAAAGGGCACAAGAGACGCAAAGAGGGTAGTGATAACAAGGTAGAAAAAAATAAGAAAGTGGCCATCAGTTTCGAGATCACACTCTGATCCGAGGTCAAACCTTTTATCATTCCCACTAATGTTCCTCCTCGAGAAGAAGTACATGTCGATCCTTTTTCTCCAGTGTTCTGTACCGCTGACCAACCTTTTGCTGAAGGTGATGTTAATCTGGATGATATAGGAAACTTGTACTTCAGTGAATTTGACAAAAGAATACTTTAATTGAACCTTCCCCTAATCAACCAACATAACCAATGCAGTGGTTCACGATGGTGAATCTTTTGAAGTATCTAATGAGCATGATACCTTGGGAAATGCAGTCTTAGACTACATCATGCCAATAGTTGACTTGGAAAGAAAATTCAGAGCTCAGACTAAAAACATCACTTCCCTTCAAACTGACCATCAAGGCCTGAAGGATTCCCTCGTGACCGAACAAACTTTTTTTTGAAACTTTGGGCAAAGAAAAAGAGTAACTGAGTGCTGATTTGGGATAAGCTAAGACCGATCGAGAAAAATCATGAACTAGTTATATTGAATTATAATCTACTACTTCTCAGGAACTTAACTCCTTGAATGAATTATTTACCAAGGAGAAGATTACCAATGAACAAACTATCCAATGAGAAGAAGGATTTACAAGATCTTCTCAAGAAAAGGGATGACGATATCACTTATTTGAAAGAAATAAAGGCCCAAGATATAGCCAGTGTAAGAAATGAATATGCTGAGGGAGTGTTGAAATCCATGGAACGGAGGGAAGAGTCTGTCAAATCGGATATGGTCATTTTGTTCCATGAAACTTTTCCCAAACGGTCTCTTAGGAAACTGTGGAGTTTTGTGCCTGATGACGAAATTTCCTTTCACAAAGTGATAAATTCAACATGAACTCGGATGACTCTAAATCTAATAATGAAGCTGAGGAGGACTCTAGTGATGATAAAAAGAAGAAAGAAGAAGGTAATATTGAGAAGAAAACCGAAGGGAACGAGCCCTA
Organism: Limnanthes douglasii subsp. nivea; assembly: GCA_036936605.1. Lineage (NCBI taxonomy): Eukaryota > Viridiplantae > Streptophyta > Magnoliopsida > Brassicales > Limnanthaceae > Limnanthes > Limnanthes douglasii. Next base: position 89,492,131 of record JAUPFV010000003.1, read on the forward strand.
AGGTTAGTCATTTTTCCTCAGTGTCGGTATTCTGAATTGAATTCCTTGGAGTATGCAAAGCATTTTGTTGTTTTAATATTGGATTTTCTAGAAACTCTAGTTGTACAAATCCTTGTAGTTTACAAGGCATTTTGTAACGTGGATCGGATTCTTTTATGATCATATTCGTATTCCATGCCATTTCAACTTTCACTTACTTAGTATTTTTTCCTCGTCTTATTTTATACTTCCATTATTATTCGGGTATTTCGGACATAATAAAACCATATTAGTGTATATTAAATCTGATCAAAGTAATTTAAAAAATATTTTCTTCAAAGGAATTAAACACTTAATCAGTTTTACATGTATTTGATTCATACTTAGGTTACTTATTCGGATGTAATAAACATTTAATAAACCTTTAATTTATCTGATCCACACAAATCACTCATTTGAAGGCAAAAAGCGTTTAATAAGACTTTAATTTACTTATCCACGCATATATCACTCATTTGAAGGCAACAAGCGTTTAATAAGCGTTTAATCTATCAGATGTTTAATAAGTCTTTAATATTTCAAGTTTTTAATAATTATTTAATACATTATGTGTTTAATACGTCTTTAATACACATGATCCACTCAAAACAACAATTTCAAAAAAAGAAGCAAAATATAGTATATTGATTAAAATCTGGAAACCTCATTAAAACTTTCCCACGCCACCAGTGTAGGAAAGAGTATGCCCCTAAATATTTACGTTATAGTAAGATTAAGTAAATATTTACAAGATAAGTTCATTCTAAGTATAACCCAGAGATACTCAATGTTCCATGGATGTTTTAACAAGTTTCCTTCTTTATCTTGGAGTTTGTATGTTCCTTGTATAACTCTTTCATATACGAGGTATGGTCCTTTCCAATTTAGAGCTAACTTTCCGAACTATTTTTCTTTAGTGTGCATGAATACTTTTCTCAAAAATTTATCTACAACTTGGAAATCTCTTCTTTTTAACTTAGAGGCAAATATGTTACTCATCAACCCTTGATAATGTGCAGTTCTTAAATATGCGCTCACCCTCTTTTCTTCAACTAAATCCAACTGAACCCTCATAGCTATCTCATTCTCACTTTCAAAATAATTTTGAACCCTGAAGGAATGAAGAGTAGCCTCTATAAGTGTAATTTCATCCATCCCATAAACTAAAGAAAATGAAGGATCTTGTGTGGATGTATGTGGAGTGGTCTGGTATGCCCATAGTACTTCTTGCAAGTAACTTTTCCATTTCCCAGCAACTCCTTCTAAATTATTTTTTAAAACCTGACAGAATTATCCAATTTTCTACTTCAACTTATCCATTGGCCTGGGGATGAAAACAAGAAGAGAAACAATGCTGAATTTCTCTCGATGCACAAAATATATCCATGTCCTTGTTACCGAACTGAGGACCGTTATCTGTGGTGATGCGTTTAGGAATTCCAAATCGACAACATATGTTGGAAAATAAATAAATTTAATGAGTGCCTTATAGGTTGTTCCAAACAAAAGTGAAGCCTTTATCTATTTGGAGAAGTAATTTATTTCCACAATTATGGTACGACAACCCCCTGAAGCCATTGGGAGGGGCCCAACCAAATCAAGTCCTCGTCTATAAATGGTATAGGCTCAGGTATTGATTCAACGGGGACTTCTGGCACATGAATGACATTTCCATATCTTTGACAAGGATCGCATCTCTTCACCAAATCTTTAGCAGCTGCCATGATGGTATGAAAATAATATCATGCTAGTAAGACTCTTCTAGTGAAAACTTTATAACCACAATATGCTGACCCTTCTCCACCATGCAATTCTGATAGAACACTATGGGACTCATTTAATCCGAGGCAACTTAGTAGAGGCCTATTGGAAGATTTTTTATAAAGAACCCCCCTCAAGACTAGGAAACCACAAGCTTTGTATCTCACTTTCTTAGCCAAAGCTTTGTCTCAAGGTAAAACTCCGTTAGTAATAAACTCTTGGATTTCATTCCTCCAATCTTCAGAGAGTGCATCAAATACGTACAAATTTTATCCAACTTCAAATTTGTTTTCTGTATTTGTATCTATAAAAGGAAATTCTTGCATAAGTATCCATGGATACGCTTCAAAGTATGCTATAATGGCTAAGAAATCTACCATTGTGTTTTCTGATCTAGGGATGTGCTCATATCTGACGCATTTAAAGTCGATGATGACTTCTTTTAACACTTGTAAACATTTTATCAAGTGTTATTTCCTGCTTCATATTGCCATTGAGCCTGATGGATAAGAAATTGGGAATCACTTATTAGTTGGACTCGTTTAGCGCCACATATATGAGCTAACCTCAAACCAATTATGGTTGCTTCATACTCTGATTTATTGTTGGATGCTCTGAAGCCAAAACATATGGCCTGGTACATGGTATCTCCATAGGGAGAGGTTAGGAAAATTCTAGCTCTACATCCCATTGTATTAGACCCACCATCTGTTTGGACTACCCTTTTTTAAAAAAACTTAGTGACTTTTGCTTCTTCACGAGGCCGGTTAGAGTGGAATTCTACTAGGAAATCAGCCACAGCTTGAGCTTTGACATATGTTTGAGGCATAAAATCAATGTTATAATCTCAAAGTTCAACTGACCACTTAGTCATTATCCCCGATATGTCAGCTTTTTATAGCACGTACTGTAAGGGAAAAGAAGTTTGAACTGTCATTGAATGTGCTTGAAAGTAAGGCCTCATCTTTCTATCACCTATCACTAACTTTATATCTAGCTTTTCCAATTTTAAATACATTTTCTCAGCTTTTAACAAACTTTTGCTTATGTAGTAAATTGGACGAGGGTAATTATCCACTTCTCATACTAACACAACACTTACAACATACTCTGATATGACCAAATATATATAGTGTCTTTCTCCATCAACAGGTTTGAACAATGTCTTGGGTGAGGACAACTGACTCTTAATTTTAAGGAAATCTTGATCACAGTTAGGAGACCAATTGAAGTCTTTTGAATTTCTCAAGACTTGGAGAATGGAGCACATTTGTATGATCATTTCGGATATAGCTGGAAGCATATCACCAGTGATGTTGATATTGGTATTTCAGACAGCTCGAATAAGATTCAATGGATGAACAGTAGCTTGAGCGGAACAATGACTCAGCTATGTGTCTAGCACTTAGTTTATTGAGCTTGGGGGCTCATATGGTTGACCCGACTATAAGATCTGACCTGCACAGCCCATGCGTCAGAGAAAAACAGTATAAATATCTCAACCAACATCATTAATAGGGGCTGGATTTTTTCTACAGATATTAAATATAGACACACACCTCATTTCTCTCACAACATGTTACAAAAATACTTAATATCAACTAGAAAAGGTTTAAAACCTAGTTTTACCCTTGAACCAGGTTTTACCATCACCAGTAGTGATTATCAATGGCAAATATTCCTAAATGTTGGTCAACAAAGACTCGTTGGGTTGCTCCTCAATGTCAACTTCAACTATGTCTTTCTTTGAGCCTTGCTTATTTTTATTACCCCGGTCTTGGTTCGAAGAATTATCTTACCATCAGTAGTTTTAATTCTTTTCAAGATAACCGACGCATGAGAAGGAGTAGTCAATTACTCCTACGTTAGATCTTTTTCGAAGCTAGTTTTTCAAAGATGAATCCAAACCAAATTGTTAGGAGTAAAAATTTTGTGAAGCCATTGGACCAGTTTTCCTTCGCCCATTGGTTTAGTTTCTTGAAAGTGATTTTTGTATCTTCCAGATAATGCAGATAAGGCTTCGGTATCACTGAAAACAAATATTAGAGATAAGTTGTGAATAATATATATATGAGTAACTATACAAGTTGAAGAACTACATGTGTTCTTTGAAAATCTAGTGAGCTGACTCGGTTTACCTAGAAATATAATTTTATTACCATTTTCCCACCATCCAATTACAAAGATAGATTTCATCTTCCATAATTTGTCGACTTCCAACAAATCATCTAAAACCTTATACGCATCCCCCATGTTGAAGAAGTAAAATGAGGTCTGTGAATTTTGAGATATCCTCCCAATGGCAGCAAATTACTCCATTGGTATCTGAATTTTTTATAACCTAGATGTCATAATACATGATATTAGGTCAAACCAAGCGTTTGGACTGGCATGGCTTGGGAATAGTCCTACCAAACGAAAGTAATTCACAATGTTAGGGTCCCAAGGAACCCGAAGGCCCCAGTTTAGTACGTCCGGATAGAAAATCAACTTTATCGGACCAATGTACATTGGGGTCTCTCCTTGTGTAGGTAGTATAACATTTACTTCTTTTGGAAATCCTCATTTCTCGTGTATAGTCTCTAACTTTCTCAAATTATGTCAAGAGCCAAAATATATTTACTACTGACCTTTAGGAAATTTGGCTCTATGCGTCCGACCAATGATGGAGAGAGTATTTTAGTTTCTGTTTTGGGGGCCTTTCTTTTTCCACCTTTTATCTTTCGAAGTTCTCTTTCTAGCTTACTTCAAAGTCTTAACATTCTACCTAAATTGACTAGATGTCTTCAAGAGATATTGTTCACTTACGTTCTTGACGTTATCCTCCAGGTTATTTGGACTAGATCCAGAGGGTTCAATCTGTTGAGAACCTTAGTTCCCCTCCCTATTCGGTTGTTGTGGGGGAGTCGGCTCAGATTCATAATTTTCTGCCTATTAAGGGATAATATTACCCTTTTTACGCAAATATTGTGAATAGAGGGTTGCTTTCGTTAGACTTCTTCTTAACCCTCATAAGGTGGATTTGTACGACCTTTAACTTGTCTGATCATGTTTGGAGACAAATTCTCTTCAGTATCATATCACATTTCTATAAAAATCGAAGGACGTCTACGACTAGTAACTCTTTGAGACTGTGATGGCCTAGATGGAGAACTCTTCGAAATAATTGGTTGAATGGTAGAAAAAGGCTCTGATGGGATGTTGCGTCTGTTATATGGGAAGACTTCTCCGTCGTCAATCATCTGAGTGATAGTGATTGTGCCTCCGAATGCGGGTAACCCAGCAGCAACCCTAACTCTTTTTTTCTCTTCGTCTAGCTTAAACAAGTTTAGCCAATCCTTTTCAGTTAAAGCACTTGTTGATGTGAACATACAAACACCAAAATGTTACCGAAGGTGGAATGCGTAATGGTGAGACTGGTGAAAGAAAGGAATTTGTAATCGAAGATTAACTAGATAAGACTAGGCAAGCACATCATCTCTCTCTCTCTACAACTGAATTTTCTCTCTCTAAAAGTTACTATACTGAGACAATGAGAATGGAGCTTATATAAGGGATTGTAGAAGACCAACAGTTTTGATTATAGAGAAGTGAAAGAGCCAACAATTGCTATAATCTCTAGGGAAATGAAAATGTTTTTTACTGTAGACACGCTTCACCAATAATAGAGCGAGGTTATGGGTCTAATAGGGTGATGACACGTGTTTCACAATGTCTTCGGTTAACAATCGTGAAGTGGCACCACCAATGTTTCCAATTAAGGCCTTCGAATGAAACTAGTTTTTTTCTCTAAACAAGGTTGAAGCAAAATCCTGAAGGGTTATGTCCGAAAAGATGGCCAACTTTTAATCAAAAAATTTGTTTGTTACTCCTTCCAAATATCTTTGAGAGGATTAAGGGGGCTATCTCATAAGGTGAAAATATTCGAATGACATATGAGACTAATGACCAATATTCATTTTTGGTAATTTGCTTTTATTATTTTATTGTAATAATTTATTTATATTAATTTTATATATTATTTATAGGCCTGATGGGTCTTTGAACTTTGGGTTTGGCTTATGGAATTGGTTCATCTCAATTAGGCATATTAAACATAATTAGGCCTATAAATAGGTTCTTAGAAAGTATTTATTAGGGATTGATGATTTAATGAAAAACGAAACATTCTCTCTAATCAATTATCTCTACTCTCCCCCAAAAAGTAAGTTTTTTTTATTATTCTATAAAATAATATTTCTAACGAAAATTATCCACATCACTAGTAAATCAAAAACAAAAGAAATATTACTTGTGATTATATTATTCTCTTTAATTTTATCTTCAATGAAAGTTTGAACCGACGAATGGTTTTTAAAGAGGTAAGTATAAGGTCAACAAACCTTATGACTTTTAATATCTAATCATAATATTATCAGTAGCTTGACTTAGTTGATAACTAGTTTGACGAAAAATTTCTACTTTAAAATGGCAACTGAAGCAAGTTTCGCCAAACATGGTCAAGTATAGACAATATATATCTCGGCGAATAAAAAAACACTTCAAAACTCATTTCTTGATTCTTGTAAGGACTAGGAGTACCAATAAAATTATAAAATATAAAAGTTGAAGCACATTAACTTCTGGATTATAAGCTTTGAATTTAAATGTAATAAAACATATGAAACTAAACATAACCTATAAGGTTAAGATCACCCAATACAAAATCTTAAACTCGATAACTCATAACCAAAATCACACAACATTTATTGGTCAAACTTTATACTTATAAATATTATAAAATTCGGCATTCTTGAGAGTCCTTAAATTTTTACAAAATAGCTCGGTGCCTCTTAGTCACCTTGTTATCTATGTATTTTCCCTACAAATTAACTTCTGATTTTCTTGCAAACTAATCCTCTGATTCTTATTATCTCTCTGACTTTTACTTCTCTATGTATTCTTCCACTAGCACATCACTTCATAGTTCATACACTATTTTTTTCATTGATCAAGTTCCAGCTGATGGTTCGGCAACATATAAAACTTTTGGCCAAATCCATATTGCTTTATTCTTTAGTTATTTTCTCCCATCTAATTACTACTTTATCATAAAAAAAAACTCTTGCACAAAAAATATATTGAAATTTGTTTCCATTTACCTAGTCATACCACAACAGATCTATTTTACAAATAGATCCAACCTTTTTAAAAAAAAACTCAATTACTCTAAAAACAAAATAATTGTATCCCCAAATCAAAATATTCTATCCTAAATTCAAAATCAGCCCCAAATAAAATGCATGCCCTTACATTATTCAATAGGGTTTTCTTTATTTAAAAACATTTTTTAGATCGAAATTCTAAAACTACCTAATCCAAATTCTGATAAAAACCTGGACACGTCAATTTAAATATACCAAAAATTTGAAAACAGTTTCCTGTCGTTTTTCGCCGCTAGTCTAAGTAACGTAGTAAAAGGAGAAAGATCGTCTCCAGTTACTTATGATTGTTACTTATGATTCTAGGCTAGAGGTGTCTAATGGTTCAGGAACCATGGTTCAAAGCTGACAACCTGCTTAAGAACTGGCGGTCTACCTGCGAAACTGGCTCATTAGGACCGCAACCCGCCAGGACCGCATAAGGAGCAACCCGCCAGGACCGCAACCCGCCAGGACTGCAACCCGCCAGGACTGCAACCCGGCAGGACTGCGAAACCACGGTTTATTTGTAAAAAACCGGTGGTTTATTGGTAAATATTATGCTGATTTTATTTATTTTATAACCAAAATGTTATATTTAAAAAATATTGAGATATTGCATATTATTATAGAATTATTATTACATTTTTGTTAATATTAATTTGTTCTGGTTATTAAGTTTTTTAGTGTTGTAATTATTATATAGTCCAAAATTTTAAATATTACTTATGTTATTATCACATTTTGAATATTATTATTATGTTTTTAGATCTAATACAAACCAAAACTATATCTTATCAGGTTAAAATATTACAAATTCTACGGTTATAATTTTAATATTACATTTTGATTACTATTGTGATTTGGTTTTAAATTTTACAAGTGTTTGTTATTATTTTTTAAACCAAAATTAGATCTTATGAAGTTATAAGTATTTCATAATACATTTGTTGTTGTTATAATAAAAGGTAAAGTCATTTTTGGATAATTTAGCCGTTCACATTTTATACTCGTGTGGGCCAGGAGTTGTACAAATGTTTTCAAATTACAATACAAAATAGCAAAAAACTATTACAAACATCATTCATCTCCAGCTTCGTCTTCTTCATAAGTAAAATATTCGTCGTCATTTTCGTTTTCTTCCGCAATTTCTTGTTCAAGTATATCTTCGTAATCATCCGGATAATCTTCGAAGATGTCGTCTACGTTCACTTCGTCTCTGAACTCTATGTCTTGCATCATTTTATCCGCCGCTGTCCAATCCTTAACTGCCACAAGCACTCCAAGTGCTTTGCCCGTCAATCTTGTTCTGTTAGTCGTGTATTGCAACCTCGCTTGGCTGAAAGCACACTCACTTGCAACTGTAGACATAGGTATAACATAAATCTCTTTAACAATCCTGCAAAGAATAGGAAACTCTTCAGTTTTGGTACCCCACCATCGTATGATATCTTCAATACCTTGGTGTTGATAATTCGTAAAATCAAACCTAGTGGTCCAATATCTATACAACTCATTATCAGATTGAGGGGTTTCTGTAACATTGTTTCGTAACATTGCCAATTGAACATAGTTAGTATTTCTCCCTCTACCCCTATTGTTACTACTGCTTACATTTGTAGATGTATTTGATCTATATCTTGCAGCATACTTATCATAGATATTATACAAACTATCATATGTATCGTTAATATACCCTTGAGGGTCAATTGGTTCGGTCGGTGGTATATCTGTAGGAAACCGTACAGATTTATAAAAGCAATCAACTAGCAATTCAAATTTTCTTTTCGTGAAAAAGGATCTAAAAGGCAAGCAAATGAATAACTATCAGGGATTGGATGAAAATACTTTGTGAACTTATATTCCATTCCAGGCACCATGTCTACGCATGCATAATGTGATCTAAATTCATCCATATGCATGGCAAGATTAGCAATCGTGAAAAGGGCCAAATGAGCATTAGGTTGATTTTGTGAAGAAAAGGTTAGGGTGTTTTCTTTAAAAAGTCTTAAAAATCTTAACATGTGTGCACAAAATTTCCAATGATCTGGTTCAATTGGTGTTTCACGATATGTATTATAAAGCGTCGTTATCTCTTCTTTAAAAACATGCGCACGTGCAAGCATTGTGTAAGTAGAATTCCATCTAGTTTCGACATCTAATAAAAGTTTCTTATATTTTTTCCCATTTGAAAGAACAAGTGTTTTAAAAGCTCTTTTTTTTAGCAGCGGATGTCGAGCAAAATAGGATCCCATTTTTTATAGGGGTAATATAATCACCCTGAACCTTACGTATTCCTTCTTTCGCAATTAATTGAAGTACGTGGCATAAACATTTGGTGTGAAACAATTTTGGAAAAGGGGGATTGCAATCTTGTACAAGCAATGTTATAGCACTAATATTAGAAGATGCATTATCCAACGAAATAGACATAATCTTGTTTTTAATGCCATAAACATTCATGCATTCAATCATATTCTCCCTAATTATTTGTGCGTTATGCTTCCCAATTGATTCAAACCATATAATTCTCCTTTGGAGGACCCATTGGGCGTCCATCCAATGGAGGGTAACACATATCATATCTAAATCAGTAAAAGTAGCTATGTCACTAGTAATCGAAACATTCCATGGCAAAGTCTGCATAGTTTGAATAATCTCTTTTTTTCTTTGTAAATAATATTTAAAGGCTAGCGATCTCAAAGAGGTACGTGGAATGCGTGTTGCCTGTGGGTTTACCCCAGCTTGCATCCAATTTTCGTATCTCCAAGAATCCCCAAAACTAAATGGTTGTAAACTACCGACTGCATAAATCATTGTTTCTTCCCTATACGTATCGTGGTTAAACTCAAAAGGAAGACCTGTTTGAGGGTTCGTGCAAACATTAGTTGGGTTAGGTTTTGTAGGATCAAATATTTCATGTTTCGTTAAATGTTTTACCATAGTGCTAGTGCCCATATTTCTAGATCCACTTACGTGAAGATAACATTTATTGCACTCTTTACAAATACAAGACAAACCATCTTCTGATATAGTATAGTGTTTCCAAATCCAAGATGTTTTCTTACGAGATCTCCCCCCACTAGTACTTCCACCACCACTTTCGCGGGAGGAGAGTGTGTCAACGTGAGGGAATTCTGTAGAAAAATCATCCATGGTATTGAGATCCACATTAGATGGTGGGTTTATCCCAGTATTTCTACGTTTTGAATTCATTTTAAAACTAATAACAGTTTTTTTTTTCAAATATGCAATAAAATACTAATAATAAAATCACAATTTAGACTAATAACAAGATAGATCAACTAAATTTAGACTAATAACAAGATAGAACAACTAAATTTAGACTAATAACAATTAAGAAACAATTTGCAGAAAAACAAAAATCAAACAATTTTGAACGTAGGAGTAGAATAAGTAAAATAACTAATTGTAGTTTTCTAGAACTTATCGAACAAATAGATAGATTTAGAGAGAAGTAGAGAGTTGTTTGAGAGGTGTGAGTATTGGTGTTGGGGTCTCCTCTACTTATATGGGAGACCCAAAAAAAAACCGAAAAAACAAAAAAAAAATAATCGCCCGGACCATCCGGATGGGCGTCCGGATGGTCCGGACACATGATCCGGGGCATCCGGACAGTTTCGCCCGGACGCCCGGACAGACAATTCGGACCATCCGGATATCGATCCGGATGGTCCGAATTGGAACCGGGGCATCCGGACGCTTCTCCCAGATGCCCCGGTTCATCCAACGGCTAGTTCAAACGAACTAGCCGTTGGCTATGGCCAAAAGCGGACCATCTGCACGCGTGGCCGGATGGTCCGCTTGATGACGTCATCAAACGGCTAGTAGAAATTTAAAAAAAAAACAAAATTACCCTATAAATACACCCTACATCCTCCTATATTTTTCACTACAAATCTCTCCATCTCCACTACAAATTTATCCACTCTCTCTACTACACTTCTCTAAAAAAAATTATATTTTTCAAACTCTATTTAAATTTCAGGTTTCGCAAATGTCTTCGAAAAGAATAAAGAATGCTCGTAAAGGTGGACGTAGTGAACCAACCACTTCCGAATTGAGAGAGGTGGAAGATATGTTGTTTCAATCCATGGAGAGCGAGACTATCGAACATCGCCCCGAGGGGGAGATTCGCATCCGTAGTAATCAGCAAGGAGGTCGAGGTGTAACAAAAATTTGGTCTGGTATGTTTCTGAACTACGAGGAACTGATCCAAATAGAGGGTATGCAAAAAAAATTCAAACTTATTGAACCTAATAATGGCCAAGGTTGGATGATACTAGCTAGATTCAAATGTGATTGGTATATAGAACTAGTGCGAAGGTTTTATTCCACGGCTAGATTAATCGAAAATGATCCAAGAGGTTTAGGAATGAATTGTCTGATTGATGGTAAAGACATTAGTTTTTTTGAAACTGATTTCGAAGATCTTTTTTCCGTTCCAACCCATGAAATCTTTACCGGTGATAAATTACCTCTCATTAGTTATCGCCCTACGATATGGAGTGCTGATTGGCCTTTGTCTTACGAAGAAGCAGTAGAGATTCTTACTTGTCCTGGTGCGGAAGCTCCGGAAATTAGCGGTAAATTTCGAGCCATGCGGGGTAATTTGGATGGTATTGGGAAATTAGCTTTGAAATTGGTAAATAGTATATTTCTTCCCCCTAGTAACAATAATTCGCAGCTTTCATATATTCAAACATTTGTTACTGCTTTTATGATTCGAAATCAGGGAATAATTAATTTACCCAGCTTGATGATTCGAAATATGACTGCGAGGTGTGGTACGGATAAACTACCTTATGGGATGATATTGAGTAAATTGCTTGTTTCGAAAGGAGCTGATGTGAGTATGTACACTCCGGTGAAGGTGAGGCCGACTAGTGCTATAGGTAGAAACTCTTTGCGTTTGCAGGAAATATACTCTTGGGATGGAGAGTTGATTTCGAAATTAGAGGCATGGAACCACCATAGAGAAGACTTGAATCAGATATATATTGCGAACGGTCTTACAAAACCGCCAAATCCACCTACTCAGTATCGAGTTGAGGCTGAAGCGTCTTTCGATCCAAATGCTAGTGGTTCTTCGCGAGTACCGCCACAACAAAGACGAACCGATCGCGAATTTGCTGAGTTTGCGCATACTCAACAAATGAATCATATGCAATTTGCGCATACTCAACAAAAGGTTTGGCATGATGATTTTACAAAATGGCAAGGTGAATTTCAAAATTGGCAGGGGGGGGGGGGGGGGTAAATGACCAGCTTAGCCAGATACAGCAGTGGCAAGTAGGGGTGAATGATCAACTTGGTCACCTCCAGCAGTGGCATGGTCAATACGAGCAGTGGCATCATGGACAAGATCAATGGAATGAGCGATTTGCAAACTCTCAAGCCCAACAATCGGAGTATATGCGACAGATGATGGAGAACATGCATTTGCAAGGTCAACCACCTAACAACAACAACGATGAAGCTCCTTAGTTTTTCGCAATTGATTTTCATTATCGTTGTAATGTTTATCTTTTTTATTTGATTGAACAACTATGTTACTTGTTTGGTTTTTATTTTTAATGAATTGTTTGTTTTGCTTCTATCTTTTATTAAATGTTATTTAAATCACTTACCTAGCTTTCAATTTTTATTTTGTTCTTTACAACTTACAAGTAATTTATGTTTATGCATATAAACTTCTAATATTGAATAGTTCGAAAATACAATAAACTATATGATGAGGGCGGAATCCGCCGACCCAAGCAATAGGGGTAAAAATGCAGTAGATAATAGTTAATGGGATTAATCGAGTGTTTAAAGTCTTTCAAGGACCAATTTACAACAATGTAATAATAAGAAGGGCTTCATTGAAATGCAATGAACGGCCCACTAATAGGTTAAATGGGTCCACCTTATTTTACTATAAAAGGATGACCCACTTGCCCAAAAAAGGGGTATTGAATATTACTTTCTCAGATTCTACTTTATCTCTCTACACTTTCTCTCTCTAGTCATATCAGGTCCCAGATCCAAAATATATTCTTTTGACAGCAATTCACTCATCATTGGCGCCGTCTGTGGGAAAAGTGATACCGAAAAGGAATCTTCTGTTCTTTGAAAATCACACTGTACGGGATGAATAGCGAAGCGGCGTTGGAGAGGGACGGTAGGGAGGTCGTCCGAGCCGCTGCTGGGTCGGAAGACGCGGGAGCTCCCGGTCGGGAGTGGAACGGCGGTCGGGATAAGCGGTCGACCCTGATTATGACCCGAAAGCAGTTGCTCGAAGATATTGCCCGGTTAGAAGAGGAGCGAGAGCGGGCACTGGACGAAAAAAGGATTCGTGAGGGGAAGGGCAAAGAACCCGCCCTAGACGATCGGGAAGCGGCTGGTCGCGGCCAAGCCTCGCGGGCGGAGGTCAGACCTGTCAGGTACTACCGAGATTCACCTCCCGATGACGAAGAGGCCGTCAAGGTTCGTCGGAACCCGGACGCCCATCGGGCCATAACGTCGGACTATCCCTCAGACGATTCGTCCGGCGAGGAGTACCTGCGCCGGGAGAGAGCCCAACGGACGCGAAAGAATCGGTCCCAGCGCATTCGAGGGTCCAGGGCAGACCCTTCGCGGTACAAAAAGGGCGGCACCGATAAGCTGACCCCTGTGTCCTTTGAAAAGGAAGGAACGCACGTCGCCAGCTGCGGAGAGCGAGAAATGTTGCCACCAATTCCTTGGCAACCAACGAACAGCCAAAACCATGGATACCGAACAAGCAGCCAGTTCGTCGGCCCAAGAACCGAGGGACTCTATGAAATCAGGACCGAGGGTCTTGGGGGAGGAGCTTTTGAGCTCGGAGTCAACTGGAGAGCCTCCCCGTTGTCTGACGAGATATTAGCGGGACCGCTCCCGAGGCGTTTCGACATTTCCAAACTGGAAAAATACGACGGGAAAACAGACCCGGACAACCATTTGGAAGCCTTTAAGAACTTTATGCTGAGTTTCGACAACGATGATAAGCTCTTATGTAGGGATTTTTCTATGACATTCAAAGATAAGGCCTCGAAATGGTACAACCGATTGCCGCAGGGGTGCATCAGGAACTTCGGGACTTTCTGGGCAATGTTTAGACAGCACTTCGTAGGAAGTAAGAGTTTCCGTGCTAATGGAGATACTATCATGAACTGTCGACAGAAGCTAGGGGAAAGCCTAAAAAACTATACCAGGCGGTTCATCGATGCGAAGACCGATCTAGACCATTGTGAAGAGAACGTGGCCCTAACGGCGTTTCGATTAGGCCTGCTCCCAGGGCCAATGAAGCAGGCAGTCACGAAGAAGCAGGCGTTCACCTTCTCTGCATTATTGGCACAAATAGAAAAGCAGATACTGATCGAAGAAACGGAAGCTTCCGAGGTGGCGGCACAGATCCAGCAGAGCGCCCAAGCATCGGTCGTGATAAAGCAGGGTTCCAGACCAGACCAGGCAAGGGTAGCCCAACCAATTAGCACGGTACCTCCGAACATACCGTCGGTCACTAAATCTCCCGCCCCGACCGGACTTAGGCCAAGACAAAATGGGCAGGCAACTTCCCGACCTATGTCCAACAAATGGATACGACCGGCCTACTTTGCGGACCTCACAGAGTGCGTGTCGTCAATCTACGAAAAGACCAAGAGGAGCGGGATGTACCGAAAGCCTTTTCCTATCCCGACGCCTCGGGAGCAAAGGAATAACCGCTATTGTCGTTACCATGAGGACGTCGGTCATGACACCAAGGATTGTATAGCCTTGAAGAAGGAAATACAGATGCTTATTGAACATGGGAATCTGTTGGAGTACGTCAAGAAGGCCCAACTTGCAACAGCATCTAAGGAAGTGGTTATCATACCGAAGCCAGAAACGACCATGGCAATTTCAGAAGTTACCGACCGTTTCGACGTTTCGATTGAATACCTCGATCCCGAGGCCAACCGTAACATCATCGGGGTTATTGAGGAGGATGCGGGAGAAAGCACCAACGTTGTGCTCGGTCTCTGTGAGATGTTTGAATCATTGGTAACCTTCGGGGAGGAGCGAGTTGTTGATGAAAAAATTGACCAGTCCTCTGGCACGGGAAGCCGAGCTTGCTTCCAAACCAGACGTATCCTTTCCTCAACTCCGCATCCCGACGATATCAGAGTTGTTGATGAAAAAATTGACCAGTCCTCTGGCACGGGAAGCCGAGCTTGCTTCCAAACCAGACGTATCCTTTCCTCAACTCCGCATCCCGACGATATCAGAGTTGTTGATGAAAAAATTGGCGGGCGCGTCGGTAAGGTACAAGGCCTGCGCGATCTATTCGAATCCCTGACCATCTTCGGGGGGGATTCGATGGCAGGAATAACGCACTCCTCCAGGAAGAGACACATCGTTAACCTAACCACCCAGCTGGAAGCCAGAACTTGCTTCCAAACCAGAAGTACCCCTTCACCAATTTTGCATTTTGACGATGACGATATGAGGGACTTGGCCGGGCCTCATGAGGATGCTATTGTGATCGGAGCAGCGATCGCGGGAGAAGAGGTTCGGCGAATCTTGGTAGATACCGGGAGCTCAGCCAATATCATCTTCGCTTCAACTTTTGCCAAATTCCGAACACGACCAGTACTCGAGCGATCCGACCGAACCATCGTCGGGTTTACAGGAACGGCAGCAGACGTCGTCGGAGAGTTCGAGGGTGTGGTGCAACTAGGCCGCGGCCCGTTTAAAAAAGAGGTCACGGTGCTATTTATAGTAGTCGACGCGCCGGCCTCGCACAATGCTATTTTGGGACGGTCTTGGATATCGCGCATGCATGCGGTGACTTCCACCATACATCAGTGCGTAAAATATGTGGTTGGAAATAACATCGGAGTAGTGCGAAGCAGCCAGAAAACGGCCCGGGAGTGTTACCGAGCTGCGTTGGCACCCAAGAAAGACCAAGAGATGTTCCCCTCCCAGGCATAGCAATTAAGGGAGAGCTCCCCAGGATCGCAGCCGGTGGACGACCCTCGGGAGGCCCCAAGCCTTTTGACAACAGACGAAGAGTGTGAGCTGTATCATTTTGCAACTGGGAAAGGTCTGCGGGTCGGTGTGGATATGTTACCGACTTTAAGGGAACAGATGCTGGCGTTACTCCGGGAGAATCTTGATTTATTCGCATGGTGTTCCGGGGACGTTACGGGAGTACCCGAGTCGTTTGCGATTCATAAGTTGACCATAAATAGGAACGTTAGACCGATAATTCAGAAGCGTCGGGCTTTCTCTCCCGAGAAAGCGGAGGTAATTCTGCGGGAAGTCGAAAGAATGACCGGCATCGGACATATCGTAGAAGCGCAATACCCTTTGTGGATATCTAATCCCGTTCTTGTCAAAAAGAAAAGCGGGAAATGGAGGATGTGTGTAGATTTTACCGATCTCAATCGGGCGTGCCCGAAGGACCCTTTCCCCATGCCACGGATCGATCAACTGGTGGACTCAACATCGGGTAACAAACTACTATCTTTTATGGACGCCTATGCCGGTTATAATCAAATTAAGCTGCACCCCGCGGATCAGGAGAATACCACATTTATCACGGGTCGAGTGCTATATTGCTACAAAGTAATGCCCTTCGGACTAAAGAACGCGGGCGCGACATACCAAAGACTGGTCAACCGAACGTTTGAAGACCAGATCGAGAGAAATATGAAGGTCTACATCGATGACATGTTAGTCAAAAGTGGGACCGATGTGGGTCACCTTACCGACCTCAGGGAGGCTTTTGATAACTTACGAAGGGTAAACCTTAAGCTAAACCCGGAGAAGTGTTCTTTTGGTGTTCGGTCAGGGAAATTTTTGGGGTTCCTTGTCAGTGAGAAGGGTATCGAAGCCGACCCTGTCCAACTCCGAGCCCTAGCCGACATGACTCCTCCTCGGAGTGTAAAATAAGTTCAGATATTGACTGGGCGATTAGCCGCGTTGAATCGTTTCATCTCTCGATCGTCTGACAAATGTGCTCCGTTTTTTCAGGTCCTTCGACAGGTAAAAAACTTCGTGTGGACTGATGAATGCGACAAGGCATTTTTGGGGATCAAAGAGTATCTGTCGTCCCCGAACCGTCTGACCAAGCCCGTTGCGCACGAAACTCTGTTCCTCTACGTTGCGGTTACGGATTACGCGGTCAGTGCAGCTCTGGTCAGCGAATCAGGGCCAGCTCCGACAGCTGTGTACTATGTAAGCAAAAGTCTGCTTGACGCCGAAACTCGATACTTAAAGCTCGAAAAAATGGCGTTGGCTCTGGTAACGGCTGCGAGGAAGATGCGCCCGTACTTCCAAGCGCACCACATTGTCGTTCGCACGTCATTTCCCCTAAAATACGTTTTTCAACGACCGGATATGTCCGGGAGAATAGCCAAGTGGTCGGTAGAGCTGGGGGATTTCGACATTGAATTCGAGCCCCGAACCGCGATCAAGGGTCAGGCCTTGGCCGATTTTTTGGTCGAATTTCACTCCGATCGACCCGAACAAGAAACACCCTCGCAAGAGACCGCGGAGGGCGAATGGACTATCCGCACCGATGGAGGAGCCAACGTTAGCGGTTGTGGCGCGGGAGTTCAAATCGTTACTCCTTCGGGTTTGAGCATGTTCTAGGCCATCCGATTTGGCTTTCACACGTCGAACAATGAAGCAGAATATGAAGCGGCTTTGGCTGGTTTACGATTGGCGCAAGTCTGCGGGGCGAGACGAGTGCGTCTTGTAAGCGACTCCCAACTTTTGATAAACCAAGCCTCGGGGATTGCTGAGGCTCGGAAGGAACACCTAGTGCAGTACTTAGCGGCTTTGAGAATTTTGGCTGCTTCTTTCGACAAGATTACGTATGAGCATGTCAACCGAAGTGAAAATATGACGGCAGACTCTTTGGCGACAGTTTCCTGCTCGACCAGTTATCCTTGGGTAATAGAGCAAGAGAGTCCGTCCATTGTTAAAAGGCATGAACTTGATAACCGACCCGAAATTGCGTGCCAGATCTCTGCAGTGGCGAATTCAGATTGGCGGCAGAATATCACCGCGTTTTTAGCTGGAGGTCGGCTCCCCGACGATGCGGCCTCGGCTCGAAAATTGCGCAACAAGGCGCGGGGATACGTTCTTTTGGGGGATGTGCTGTACAAAAGATCCTTTAGCCGGCCTCTGCTTCGATGTTTAGGTTTCAATGAGTCCCAAGTAATTTTGTCCGAGCTACACGACGGGGAGGGCGCGGCGCACTGCGGATACAAGGCTTTGATTAGAAGAGTTTTCCTCGCAGGATTCTATTGGCCTACAATAACAGCAGACGCAAAACTCATGGTGAAAACTTGTGACACGTGTCAAAGGTTCGGTAATGCGATCAACGTACCCGCAACGCCTCTGGAATCTATATCCGAAGGGTTACCTTTTGACCGATGGGGAATCGACCTCATCGGACCGTTATCTATGGCATCGGGAGGAAGGCAAACGATCGTCGTCGCGGTCGACTATTTTTCAAAATGGATCGAGGCCGAGCCCTTGTCAGCCACAAAAACCAAGGACATTATCAAATTTATCTGGGCGAACATTTGTTGTAGGTTCGGGGTCCCGCAGCGGTTAACCATGGACAACGGACCACAGTTTGATAGCGCGGAAATGAAAGCGTTCTGCGCCACGCATAATATCCGACAGTGTTTTTCTGCCCCTTTTCACCCGCAAGCGAACGGCCAGGTCGAAGTCACGAATCGAACCATTCTGGATGGCCTCAGGAAGAATCTCGAGGGAAAGGCTGGCAAGTGGCCCGACTACTTACAGGAAGTGTTATGGGCTTACAGAACAACACCCCGCACGGCAACCCAGGAATCACCCTTTGCCTTGGTATATGGCATGGACGCGGTCACCCCCGCGGAATCCATTTTTCCCTCTTTCAGGGTCGGCACTTATCAGCCGGAGGCGAATGATGCTACCCGACGGCTGGAGCTCGACCTCATTGACGAAAAGCGCCGCCGCGCCCATTTAAACTCTTTGCACTACCAGACTTTAATGAGGAGTCGGTATGCCACCAAAGTCCGTCGTCGGGAGTTTAAGGTCGGAGATAAGGTTCTGCGACGGGTTTTTCTACACACCAAAGACAAGAGCCTCGGAAAACTCGCACCAAACTGGGAGGGACCTTACGAAATAGTCGAAAGAATCAGGAGCGGGACGTACCGCCTACAGAACCGTCTCGGACAACTCCTAAGGCTACCGTGGAATATTGAGCATCTGAAATTGTATCTTGAATAGTTTGTAATTTTTGATTAATTTTCGTATTCTTTTGCCTTTAGTCAAATTTGTAATGATCGGGGGTGCACTCTTTCCTACCTTGGTGGCGCAAGGAGGTTTTAATGAGGCATCGATCAAAACCCGAACCGCATTATTGATTATAAAATTCTTTGCCTTTTAAAAATCAATTCATTATATGGCGGTGGACGGCTGACGAGCTGGGCACCATCGTTTCTATTGCAATCGATTTCCAGAACTCTCAGAGTTTTTCGGTTTTTACCGATCTACATTTTGATTTTTCCGACCCGTTGGAAAGATTTTCGATGATAAATCGATCTACAGAACTTTCAAAGAGTTTTTCGGTTTTTACCGATCTACATTTTGATTTTTCCGACCCGTTGGAAAGATTTTCGATGATAAATCGATCTACAGAACTTTCAAAGAGTTTTTCGGTTTTTACCGATCTACATTTTGATTTTTCCGACCCTTTGGAAAGATTTTCGATGATAAATCGATCTACAGAACTTTCAAAGAGTTTTTCGGTTCTTACCGATCTACGTGTTAGCCTTCCAGACCCTCTGGATTAACCTTCGATGAAAAATCGGTTTACAGACCTGATTAAGCTGTCTTACCGACCTACATTTTTGGTTGTCACAATTCCTGGGCATGACAAATCAACTAACCAACATCAAAGATTTAAGCCTACAACACTGTACGTAACAAAATAAATCATCATCCGCACAGGGGGCCCCGTGGCCCCCAAAATAAGATAGTACGATACAAAATCTGGGGGGCCGTAGCCCCCGAAGGTTTACCATACGTTTTCAAAAACGACAAAAAGAAAAACAAAAATAAAGAGAACTGCATCACTGGTCCCCATCGTCACCGTCTTCTTCGTCTTCTTCTTCATCGTCCGCCTCATCGGACTCCTCCACTACAATTCCCTCGGGGCGATCCTTTTCCGGCACGTCCAGCCATAGCGAACCAAGACGAAGGTCCGGGTACCGATTGTGGAGTGACAGAACATAGGCGGCTTTGGCGGCTGCGGCATCTTGGTCCGACCATAGTCTGCATCGATCGAGGAAGGCTACGTTCGAGGATTTTAACTTTTGAACCTCCGATGCTAGGCCTGAAGCACGGTCTTCCGCGGCTTTCCTCGCCGTCTCCGCGGCAGCCGCTGCGCCTTCCGCGGTTTGTGCGGTTTTCTGAGCCGACTCCATCGCCTGCTTTGCTGTTTCCGCGGCCGCCTTAGCTTCGGTGGCTAGCCTCTCGGCCTCGGCAATCCGACCTTCCGCCGCCACCAAAGCCTCTTCGTTAGTCTTTACCTGCGCGGTCAGACGAGAAATCTTAGCCTCCGCCGCGGATAACTTTTTACCAAGCTCCTTAGCCCGGCGCTCTTTCAAGGCAGCTGGTACCAGCAAGCTGTAGAGCGACAACGCTAGCCCATCCGTGCTCCGAAGCGGAAAAGGGTGCGGGCTTCCCATTGTCGTCAGCACCGGGAATTTAGGACCGCTCGACGACGAAGCATCAGGTCTTGCAGCCTCTGGGGTCTCGGTGTCGTCTGCGATGGGGATAACGTCGGCGATAGGGATAACGTCGGCTGTAGTATGACCCCCGCTTTCAACATGATCCAAGAGAACAGGCCTTGGAACAATCACCTCTAGACGAACGGCCATCCGATCCTTTTCTGCAGCTTTGGCCTTCTTTGGCTTGGATCCCTCCGTTTCTGCACGAGTCTTCCTCTTCAGCGCTACCGTCGGATTTTGGCTCGCCTCGGGACGTTCCGCATCCGGTGCCGCCGTCCTGGTCGGGTCGCACCCTGCCTCGGTTCTAGCTTCTGCTTCCCCCCCCTCATCGTCTGACTTGGGGCGTTTGCTGGGCGCCTTATTGCGCTTGGGGAGGTACAGTATGTACCCGGGACGACCGGTGCGGGCCATCACTTCGTCTAAACTGGGAGGTGTCCGCAGCTGTTCGATGGACAGAGCCTCGGATGAGCACCGCCAAAGGTTGCTCATGAACAAGTTCTTGTCCATGAAAGTGCGATGCATGCCCCGACCCCAATTCCGGCGGGCGTAGTTTTTCAGCACCTCGAACGTGTCTTCCGCGGATGTCGAATGATCCTTCTTCACCCCCTGCAGCCAGTCCTTCGACACTACGCAAAGATCGTACACGTTTTAAAAAAAAAAAAAAAAAAAAAAAAATATCGGCAGTACCGTCATGAACCCAGGTCCGCAGCAGTTGCCTCGGGTTCTCCTTGGTGTACGGAAGCCCGTTCTCCCAGCACCCGCTCAAGAATACGAACCGATGCTTCCATCCCTTGTCCCCCTCTAAAAAGTCGTTGACAATTTTCCATTTATTGCCAAGAGAGGAATAGAAGAACGGTGACTTCGGGGATTTCGACAGGCCCGACATGGCGATATACTCCTCCATCGGCATAGCTCGGCCAGAGAGGCGGGAAGCCATGATGCAGGACATCAGGGTGTACCATGCATTGGGAGTCAGCTGCGATGGGCAGATTTGAA
The DNA here is from genome assembly GCA_036936605.1 of Limnanthes douglasii subsp. nivea. Taxonomy (NCBI): domain Eukaryota; kingdom Viridiplantae; phylum Streptophyta; class Magnoliopsida; order Brassicales; family Limnanthaceae; genus Limnanthes; species Limnanthes douglasii. The sequence goes on from JAUPFV010000003.1 coordinate 89,513,885, forward strand.
GAGTGCGGAAGTAGAGTACAATCTCGGGGTCCAGAGGAAAGCGCAGACCCCAGTTGAACAATTCAGTGAACACCACAATCTCTCTGGGCCTGGCGTGAACGGGCGTCTCCCCCGGGTTCGGGAATCGAACGGTGACACACTCAGGGATTCCCCAGCGGATTAGCATCTCCTGATGTTCGGACTCAGGGAAGTAGAGGTACTTCCCTTCGAAGAGAGAGACCACGTCCCTGGTCAAAAGCCAGTCAAAGTACTTAGTCGAGATAGCAGCTTTGACCGCCTCGGGCCAGGGATCGTCCTGGTTATTAGCCGCGTGGCAAGCTGCGGCAGCACACTCCCCCGCGGGAGCAACATCGATTTCGGGCTCTCCAGCTTCTTGGGTCGGAACTGGGTCAGAGCAGCGGTCGGCAGCGGCGTTGGTATCAGATGGCCGAACCCGGGAAGAAGAAGCATCGGGAATACCGCGAGCCATGGCCTTATGAGCCTCTTCAACCTGCTTGGGTGTTAGCTGCATTTTGGGCAGACCTAAAAAAGTGACCGCAGTGTTATTACCGGTCCGAAACCCTCTAATCGAGGGCGTAAGCTGAACCATTTCAGGACTATTACCTCCTTCCGTGTACTGGAGTAATTTGTCTTCCCCCATAGTCAGAAAAGTGGATTTATGAGCACGTCGGGGTACAGGCAGGTTCGTGGAAGATTGGGTCGGATTTCCCGGACGAGCTATCGGGGAATGAGAAGAACTGTCGCTAGAGGAAAGAATGATGGGCTCTGGAGATTGACCTGCTTCGGGAGTCGTAGAAGCGGGAAGATCGGAAGCAAGGAAAACTTCTGCGGGAACCGGGGTGCCTAGCACAGGATCGTGAGGAAGTGGAGCGGGAACGAAAGGTTTGGAGTTGGACCCCCAGATCAGACCGGCGCGTCGGTATTCCTCTGCTCTATCACCAATACTAGACCACTGTTCGAAACTCCACTCAGATCCTTTTTTCTTGGTTGGTTTTTTCGGTGAACGTCCGGGTTTCATACAACGAGAACCAAGACAAGGAAGGGTCGGGCGAATGTTCTCTCTCTCTCTAGAAATGCTCTGACAGCGTTTTCTCTCTCTAAAAAGCTTCTGAGAGACACAGAAGGCTTTGGGGTATTTATAGGGAGGCTTGGAAGAGCGGGGGATATCAATCGACAGAAACACAGCGGGAAGACGAAGAGTCCCTCTAGGGGTTTTAGCCTGGCAGGAGGATGGCCTATTAGCTCGTGACACGTGTCGACCCGGCTCTGACGGAATTTGACGTAAGCACACGCCACAACACAGCAAAGAAGTGGGCCGTCGCAGCCAGGCCCAGACAAAAGGACCGGGCCCATCAAGAGAAGCTTAGGAGTAGAAGCCCATAAAACGAGAAGACGAGGCGCGGGAAGACGTCAGAGGAAGTAACCCCGAGCATCGGGAAGTAGAAGCCGACAGGATCTGAATTGGTTGATGGGGTCGGACGATCGGCGATAGCCTTTTCATAAGTCTTCGCTCCTGAAAGTTCCCGAAGACTGGGGGGCTACTGATGAGGGCGGAATCCGCCGACCCAAGCAATAGGGGTAAAAATGCAGTAGATAATAGTTAATGGGATTAATCGAGTGTTTAAAGTCTTTCAAGGACCAATTTACAACAATGTAATAATAAGAAGGGCTTCATTGAAATGCAATGAACGGCCCACTAATAGGTTAAATGGGTCCACCTTATTTTACTATAAAAGGATGACCCACTTGCCCAAAAAAGGGGTATTGAATATTACTTTCTCAGATTCTACTTTATCTCTCTACACTTTCTCTCTCTAGTCATATCAGGTCCCAGATCCAAAATATATTCTTTTGACAGCAATTCACTCATCACTATATAATTCATCTAACCATAAACACTTCAAGCTTGAAAGAATCTAAAGAATCACCTAATAATTTAAAATTTTAATACAATTATATGTCTAATATGTATATATTATTTAATAGTAATATATTATTCAAACGTATCAAAATCAAATTACAATTATTTTTTTAAAATATAATTGATGATTATAAAATTTCGATTAAAATGATAACATATTTAAATTAAAATACATGAAATAGAATAATTAACTCAATTATTGAAATTAGATTGAATTAACACTTACAAATTAATTTTAAATAACATTATAATATATTCTGATAAACGGTTCTTAAATGGTTAAGCCGATGGTTTGAACTGGTAAACGGCTCTTAAATGGTTCGTCTGGTGGTTTGAACTGGCGGTTTAACTGTGAAACTGGCCCATTAGTACTGCAACCTGGCAGGACCGCCAGACCGTCAGGACCGCATAAGAGCAACCCGCCAGGACCGCAACCCGTAGTTCAGACTTAAACGGTGCGGGTTGGTGCTGGTTCAAACCGTTTGACACCTCTATTCTAGGCTCTAGCTCTGCACCTTCAAAGGGTCACAGTCATTCAAGTTCAACGAAAGTAAATCAACGAGAGGAGACTAACTTTTACCTGAAAACATGGTTGTAGTCAGGCAGGCAATAATATACTGGTTTTTCTAACGTCTACCATTTTGAAAAAATTGTTTTAATTTTAAAATGTATTTTACAAATAATGAACCATACAAACTTTATGCAAAAGAAACTTAGAAATTTCATAAGAATACCGAATGATTAGTTTAAGCCTAATTGAAAGAAACATGACCTTGTTCTTGATCATATAATCTCAGTTCCAACTCTTAGTATCACATTATAGCTATAAAAGAAATACAGAAAACAAGACCACAATTCATTTGCTAAGCTGAAAATGTAAGCCGTCCAGTCACAAATTCACTTGGCATTAAAGTTATACTAAAAACAAGACCACAAATTCACTTGCTAAGCTGAAAATGTAAGCCTACCAGTCTCAATGTTTAACATGCCTTATTTTCATCATTACCTAAAAGTTAAAAAACAAGTAGTATATAACCCAATAACAGGCAGAACCGAAAGATAGACCGACGGTCCACATTCACCTCCTCCGTAACTATTTAAGTTCTCTTGACAGCATCAGATGAAACAAACAATTCCACATAATCTATGACTTGTCATGGTCGCCGCTGGCAGGAATCTCGGTTTCTGAAGGAACATCTTCTTTAGGCTTAGCTGTCTCGATTTCTTTGGCTGTTGTTTCCAATGGACTGTCTTCTTTAGGCTTAACCGTCTCAGGTTCTGTAGTTTCTGCAGCTTCGGCAGTTGAGGTTCCTTCAGTTGCTGTGACAGTGCCCTTGATAGTTCCAACCTTAACGTACTTACTCATGAACTTGTACTCCCAGTCCTGTAAAGCATCTAGTTCAAATGGACCAAGACCTGAAATATCCCCTGTTAAGTCTTTATCTTCGAAGGACATCTTTGCAAGAGCTCTGCTGGCGTCCTTTCCAGCAAACAAGGCATAAGGCCCACCAGGTCCGTAAAACATTCTGCAAGAAGAAGAAAACATATCGTATTACAGAAATTTAGTTTTTATCGTATTGGTTTCCAATCATATGGTATTGGATTCCATAATGTATATGGATAGTCTCAGGGCTTCTAATGAAGCAAAAGAACAAAAGCAGCAAGTCCAACTGGTTTTCAAGTAAGCATATGAAAAAACATGTTAAACTTAAGAGACACAATCACACATATCCTGAGAATTATGACACAAGTGTGTTCGAAAGTTCTGACCGCCCAACATCCATATGGTCGATCAATCATTTTCTTTTCCGCAAAGCAAAACATAGTTGAACACATAAGAAAATATGATTCCATATGCTTTTATACTGATACAGGCACTAGTGAAGGACTGAAAAAAAAACTATAAAAGCCAGCAACTAGTGTGCTGAGGATTACAAAATATAAATCTTAAAAGAAAACCACAAATTTTAAAGATAGAATCTCTACTTTACTAATTATGAAAAAGTTTCACACATAATCGGGCACTTTACAGAAAAAAGAAAAGCGAAAAAGCTCTGAAAAAGAAATGAAAAAGTTTTCACCCAATTCATCGGATCCTAGCAAAGATTCATTAAATTTTCAACCTAAAAACACCAAAACATAGCCTAACCAAACAAAACCCTAACATTAAAGAAATCTTAACTACTAAAACAAAATCGATGAACCTACTTAAACTAAAAGTGAATCTGAACCAGTTTCTTTTGTCTGTAGAAGCAGCAGGGAATGATAAAACTTAAAAGTCAGAACTAAATCGACGACGGATCAAAACCTAATCTAATTGTCCAAAGCATATCAAAATTGAACAACATAAAACAGACGCAAAGAAAGAAAAATCCAAACTAGCCTTAAGAAATAGGTTTGAAAGCATACCTGCTCTGCGAAACATCGTAGATCTGACCTTTGATGGCCATGAGAAGAGGTTTCTGCGGATCGGTTCCATCGTACTGCTTTAACTCCTCTTCAGTGACTTCTCCAAGCTGAACCGGTGGCGGAAGCGGCGGCATCTCTGCCTCCATCGACCTAGCTCGCTGGTGGTGATCGACCGGCGATTCGAAGAAACCTGACACCACATGGTAGACGGCAAAAGCTAGAGCTAGGACGGTGAAGAAAGCAGCCGGAGAGAGACCCGTGTAGGCTGTGATTGCTATCTTTAGAGTCTCCCATAGTTGAAGAGCCATAGCTGATTGGAGAGAAAGAAGCGAGAGTACGGGGAAGATAATTTGTTTATCAAGTTAGGTTTTGGGCTTAAAATGTTGACCATTTATACAAAACTTTTACCAATAAATTATGGGCATGGCTATAATGGGATCCCATTTGGCTATAATGAGACCCCAAATTCTGAATTTTTTTTCTTCAATGTGAAATGTCCATTTTGTCCTTCATTTATAAGTCAAAATTTTGAACCAAAAACCAAATTTTCTCCAACTTCTCTCTAGAGCTTTCTCTCTCTAAAACTAACCAAAATCTCCAAAAAAACATGGATTTGAGTGATTGGAGTGAAGGTTTCAGCTGTAACCTTGATGATTTCGCATCAGAGGAAGAAGAGTTGTTGACGGACCATTTGGATACCCAAAATGAGGTATTTTCTGAAATTTTTCGAGTCAGTGCGAATATAGCGCTGGTACCGCTATATTATTGACGAACTGCGAACTGGGGATTCGCAGTTCGTGCCAAATTGCGAACGGTCCGTTCGCGCAATCCCCAGATGGACGAACGGACCGTTCGCAAAAAAGCCAGAAGCACGAACGGGCTGTTCGCAATTTGGCTGAATTTTCGAGTTCTCAATTCGCAATTTGGCTGAATTTTCTTAGTCTCAATTCGCAAAAATGACCTGTTTTGCAATCTATATGATCATGTAGGTATAAATATGTTCTCATTTAATTACATGAATGAACTATGTAGGAACCCGGTCCACCGCCATGTTCGATGGCCGATTACACGAAAGTGTTTAGTACGGACACTTATTACACCAAAGCCGATTTGGTTGATTGGGTCGAGTCCGAAAGCATACAACTAGGATTCATTTTGGTCCGGAGTAAAAACGACGACGGTACCAAAAGCATGAAAACTCCTAGGATATATTTTAGGTGCGAGAGGCACGGGGTGTACAAACCTAACCCCAAACCGGGGTATGTTAAGAAGCGCCGAGAATGTTTATCGAAAAAATGCGGGTGTCCGTTCTACTTAAGAGGGAGTCCGGTCTCAGAGCTGCCGGGTTATTGGAAAGTGGTTGTGCTAAACGGGAAACACAACCACAATCCATTTTTGCACTTGGATGGTCACTCTCGGGTCGCTAGACTAAAAGTCGAAGAACAATTGTTCGTTCGTAGTCAAACGGAAGTCGGTTCTCGACCGAGAGAGATATATCGCGGGTTGAAGATCAAAGACCCGCAAAATGTATCAAGCATGCGCACGATATACAACATGCGGCAAAAACATGATTTGGTTGATAAAGCGGGCAAGACCCAAATGCAATACTTGTTTGCTAAGTTAAAAGAACACGAGTATTATGTTTGGGAGTGAAGTTGTGAAGCAACGGACGAGATCCTCGAGTTGTTTTTTGCATACCCTAAAAGCATTGATTTCATGCGCACTTTTCCTCAAGTTCTTATAATGGATAGCACGTACAAGACTACAAGGTATAAGATGCCTTTACTTGAAATAGTGGGCCAAACTTCGACGAAGAAGACATTTTGTGTTGCTTTTGTTTTTTTGAGTTCCGAGAAACAAGAGAACTACACTTGGGGGTTGAGTGTTCTAAAGATGGTGTTGACGAACAACAAGTGCCCATTACCTAACATTATTGTCACCGATAGGGAGTTGGCTTTAATGAATGCTATCGACGATATATTTTCGGACGCAACTCATATGTTATGCACTTGGCATATTGGTAAGAACGTCACCTCTTACGCTAGAAAAGTTTTACCAAATGTGGAAATGGCCGAAGAGTTCGGGGAATATTACCAAAGGGTAGCCTATTCGGCCACGCTCGAAGACTATAACAAAGCCCTTACCGATATGCACCACACGTTCGCATTTTATCCATTGGCTATCGACTACGTTATGAAGCAATGAATTGACGAATATGGACACAAATTCCTCAATATTCACACGAACAAATTTAAACATTTTGGCAACCAAACTAGCAACCGGTGAGTTATATTTCCATCTCCACCCATTTGTTTTAATATAAAGTGTTAGAAATCTAATGTATTTTATCTCATGTTATAGGGCGGAGAGTGCTCACTCTAGCCTCAAGCGGGCAATTGGTAGTAGTCTATGCACGTTCGAACAATTTTGGAAACATGTTCATGTGCACCTATCCGCTCAACACTCTAACATTTTCGAGTCATTCGAGCGTAGTAGGTATCGTCCAAGAAACTCAACTATGGGGCCTAACAAAACCATCTACAAGGATGTCAAAGGTGAGCTTTCATCTCAAGCCATAGAATTAATAGAGACAAATCTCGCAACGGCCTTGAAAATATGGTTCACACCCGGAGTACCCGGGTGTGTTATTAGGACACCTTTATAGGGTCTACTGTTCGAATAGTGCTTCGCGTCTATTTATAGGGTCGTGGTTGTTTGGGCGGGAACTACATTAAAAGCAGATATTTTTGGCGGCAACTTTTTTAGGTGTCTCGTTATAGCGGAAAACCTGGTGATGGAATTTTTGTTATAATGAGACCCCTGCTATTATTGCACTGAAAAGTTATTGTACTTGTTTAAATATTAGGTGTCGCATACTCATTCGTCCGTTTGGATTGCGGTATCCTTTTCTTACATGTGTTGTTTATCGATAGGTCAACTTGGATAACGTTATTTTAACCATAAAAGTGGTACATAAAGACGTAATTTATTGGTTGCAGGATATAATATTAACCTAAGTAAAAGGAAGTACATTCAACTTAATTTATTGGTTGCAGGATATAATATTAACCTAAGACGTTTTTGTTTTAAAATAGTATATGAAAACAAATTAAATAAAAAGCTAATCTATGATGATGGATTTGTTATCCATATATTAATTAATTTATTATGATGATGGACTACAATGTGATTACATTTAAAGAGTTGTTCATGTTTGAGAATAGATAACAAAACTTATTGGTTGCAGGATAACAAGACTACATACAAAAATCTAAACAAACAGTAGTTCATCAGAATATTATAATATTGTACGGAAACATATGGAGGGAATGGAGTGAAGGTTTCCCGCTAAAAAGAGATTTAAGCGGGAACAAAGACAACCTTTCCCGCTAACAAATTTTGAGCTGAACCACCCAGTTCGAGTTTATAAATACTACCATCAGACTAAGAAACTAAACATTTAAGGTATAATAATGTGTGATTCGGGCTGGAACGTAGACGAAGATGCAAGCCTCCTAAACGCATTTGACATCGTGAGAGGTGCAATCTCAGAGGAGGTTCATGGCTTCATCGATGCGGTCTTGTGCAGAATGTTCTTCAACCACGGTAAGGAGGCTTCCTGCCCAGGATGTTTGATGCCTCGACCACGCACACGCGAAGAAGTGTCCGAAAGGTTAGCTTACCTTAAAACAGTGACTTTACAAATCGAGTCACTTCCTTGGGAAGTCCAAACCAACCTCCGAAAGCGATTCGACATGGGAGGGCAAAGTACAATCACGCCGGAGATGGTGTCGTATGCGACACAGTCGGAAGAGCAACAAATAGCAAACGCAATAGCGAGCGCCGTTGAAACGTATTCAACTCCCCAAGGAAGTAGTGATTCAGATGGGTATGGAATGAACTATCCGACTTCGTAGAAGTAAGTGTGCAATGCTGACTGAGGGTTAGTTTATCTACCGTTTGCTTTAATTTAGTTGCTTATGTATTTTTAATCACGCAATGCTTTTGATTCATGTGTGTAATTTCCTTATGTATTTCTAATTATGCGAGAAATCTAGATGTTATTGTTTAAGTGTTGTTGATTTTAAGATACACATCATATAAGTGAAAGGAACAACTTAAGCAAAACTAAAGTAGAAAAATAAGGTAGTATCAACTTATCCGAACAAAAGCGACAAATAAAGAACCAAAATCAATTCCATACAACCATGTCAACCAAAGCAACAACTAAAGCAAAGCAAAAAAATAATGTAGTATCAAACAACCGGCCTGCTAGTCATGTAATACAAATGCACTCAAACTCAATCGAACTGGCGGTACTGGACCCCTAAAAGGTGACACTCGTGTATCTCCCGACGCAAGTCCTCCACACTCATCGACTCCACTCTAGAATCAACATCAGTCACACGATCGGAAAGATGATACAGTCGTGCCTGATATGTCATCGCACTAGGGGGCTCTGGAACATGTAAAGCAGATGGACCAAGAATACTAGGATCAAGCAGAACGTACCATAGGTGGTCACTGATCCATACATCGTACATCGTGGTCGTGCCAGGACGGCCTATAGTGTAGCTGTCACCGCGAATCCTCGGGTCAACAACATGTGACCCCCATGATATCCACGTGGCCTCATCCCACAAGTAGCGCGTGTTCATACGCTTTCGCCTATGTACGGGTAAAACAGTCCGCAGCGCCGGTGGTATGTCCTGAACGTGCCCTAGTTGTCGAGCCACCCGAAGCGGATAGTACACCTCAACTACGTCGAACGCCCTCAACGTGTGGTCAATCCAAGCCACATCCTGAAAAGGGAAATGAGCACGATGCGTCTCGTAAGGCCTGAACCAAACCTGTGTCATATGTTAGTTAATAATCTTCAAAAAATGTAAGTAATAATTAATTAATGCTATGGAAACAAATATAACAAATCATTGTAACTCACATGGTTCCCCGTCAACGAAATCAGTCCCTGTCGGATGTTAATCCGAGTCTCATCATCCGCACGAAACGGCGTCGGTACATATCGGCACATGGTCGGCATAGAACAGTCGTAGTTCGTGTTAATCGTAGGAAAACAGGTGGAGAAGTGATCGTATATCCACGTCTCCAACAAGGCAATACAACCCGCAATCCCTAAAGTCGTGTGCAGCGACGACTTTCCTAGGTGGTGGTACAGTTGAGCTAGTATATGTTGTCCCCAGTTATATCTAACGGAGGAGGTATAATGCTCTACAAACTGGAGGTAATCTAAAGATATACTATTCCCCGTCTTGTTCGCTAGAACACAACAACCCAACATATGCAGCAGATAACCCCTAGTGGCACACTTTACATCATCATCAGACATGTTTTCATCTTTATATCTACGTACCATGTACTGCTCGCGTAAAAACTGTAAACGAACAGATCTACCATTACCCCGCTTGTTACACCCTAACTCATACTTAAGCTCATCCACATCTATCCCTAATGCACTAGAATACCAAGCCTCACGCTGTCCATTACTAGGAAAAGACTGAACTACGAAATCATCACCTGTGACCGGGAGACCAGTGATGACGTGGACGTCGTCTAGCGTAACCGTCATCTCACCGAAGCTAAAGTGAAAGGTGTTCGTCTCCGAATGCCACCTCTCCAGGAAAGCATCTACAAGATGAACGTTGGTACTCCAACGCTCCAACGCATCTACCAGTGGGCCGAAACAAGTCATCATAACCTGCTCTCTTACCCTGTGCTGCCCAACAAGACCCCATGCACGGTGGGTACCGTACATAGAGTAGGTCCGTGAGTGCCGACGAGTCTACATAAGACATAAACAACTTAGAAATAATACAAAAGAACATATAAACGTACTTTAAAACACGTCATTACTTACCTCTCCAGCAAAGACGTGGTAAGCCTCGTGCTCTGTATACTCTGGATATAGACCAGGCACGTGAGGGTTCACCCTCCGAAATAACAGGTCGAATGTCCGAAACCCCTGGGATAGAACAGGGGCCGGAGTGGAAGCGCTAGGCCTACGCCTAACGGACCGTGACCGTGACACAAGCTCAGAGTACTCTCCATCATCGCTCGAGCCTCCTGAATGTCGAACTGGTGTCTCCTGTCTGCGAGGCATGCTGAAATACAACATATAAATTATTAATAAATTTGGGATACAAACTATTTCATAAAACAAAAAAAACAAAAAAATCTACAAACTGTGAAATTGCGAACTGGGTGTTTGCAATTTCACTAAAATTGCAAACTGGGCGTTCGCAATTTCGCAATTTCTGAAATTGCAGAAATTTCCAAATTGCGAACCGGGCCTTCGCAGCCCGTGCGAAATTGCGAACGGGTCGTTCGCAATTTTGCACGGGTTGCGAAGGCCCAGTTCGCAAATCGCGAAATCCAGATTCTGCAACCCTAAATCCCAAAATCCAGCCCAAATCCCCAAAACCCAACCCAAATTCATCATACATGGTACCAAAACAATCCTACTGAATCGACTAACACGAATCTGAAGTTTTTTTTCAAAAAAAACAACTAAATATACATGAAAATCCGACTTTTTATCAAGAACACTAAACTCTAAAAATCACTAAAAATTCTAAACTAAAATGCATAAAAATTACATGGATATGTAAAGGATTCGTACCTTAAGATGTTTGTGATGTTGGATTTGAGAAAACTTGTTGTTTTGATTTCGAGATTTTTGGTGAGTTTGAGAGAGAGTAGAGAGAGAAGAGAGAAAAGAGAGAAAAGAGAGAAAATGGGCTGAAAATAAAGGTTTTATATCAGGGGTAAATGTGTCTTTTTCGGGTCTCATTATAACCAAATGGGGTCTCATTATAGAGGGGTCTCATTATAGCCAAATGGGGTCTCAATTTAGCCTTGCCCATAAATTATTTTGTAGACAATAAATTTTGAAAAGGTAATTTTTTCATTCGGTCTATAATATCGGAAATTAATATTATTCTCATATAACATAAAGGTTTTTTTAAGAAAATATTTATTTATTGATGTTGAAATAGAATGTTATATATGTTTGGTGTTTCAATTTGTAAGCTTTGATAGCTTATGGTACTTTTTATTGTTCAATGTTTCCATACATTTCTTCTTTTTCGGTTTTCTTTCATTTTGTTTAGCATCTTCATTTTCTTGTATTTCTCCATATCTTTTGCCACTACAAGCAAAGAAACGAGTGGTTAAGTTTTTAGAAACCTGCTAAATCATATAACATAAAAGTTGAGTTCATTAGTTTTTAGTTTATAAAATAAAATTTCAAAGCTTAATTATATTTTTAAAATAAAAATAAAATAAATATGTAAATAAATAAATTTATCTTGATAAGAAAATAAGTAACAAGGTTGTAATTGGAATATTAAAATCAAAAGTTTAAGGTAAAAACTGTTTTGAAAAATAATTAATCTTTTTACTATAAATTTAGCGACATATTCTTAGTTCGTATTTAGCTTTTTATTATCCATTTTGGATTAATATAGTTTTAGGGGTTGATTATCCATCTTTGTAATAGATGGTCTTTTAATTATTTGTCGAACGTGATTTGATTATCCGTTAAATAAAACATTAACTGTCAACTAATTTATCAAAATCGATAGTCAATTGCCCAAATCCTAACATTTTTTAATCGATGGATTATCTGTCACGAAAATGGATAATTAGGATACTAATTATTGTTCAAAAATTGTCTTAGGAATATTACCACACTCTCTCTTAAAAATCTTTACGTTTCATAGCATTATTATTTTTTGTTTTGTTTTCAAATAGTTAGTCTATTAATTACTTATTATCTTAACCAGCTGGTTCCATCATATTTTATATCCCGTTGTCATTATTTTTTATATATAATTGTGTACCTCATTATTTTTCTCTTACTAAATTCTAGGTAATAACTTACAAAGTGTAAACCTCTCTATTAACCTACATTACATCATTTTTCGATTTTTTTTTTCATTTTTGATCACCTTCTGCCATTGAATTTTTTTGTTGCATAAAAATAGTATAACAAAATGGCTTGTATATGAAAAATTAAGATCCTAGTGAGATGAGTTTTAAAAAACTTACTTCAAACATCATTCATAACTTTTACCGGTTTAAAAAAAACAAAAAAACTCAAAGAAAGGAACGCCAATATCGTTTGTTATGTTAGTTCACAATCAATTGTTGTATCAAAGGCTCTTGTTGTGCTTGAGCCACATGCTGCTCTAAAACACAAATTTGGAGCATCAATTAGAATATATGAGACAGACTCATCTAAATGAACTGAGATTAATTCCTGATTCGATGGTTGATGTTAGCTTGTCGCACCATTTATATTATGTGGTTTATTGTTCTAAAGAGGTAACATTGACGAAGAATATTATGCAACTTCTTTCATGCTCAGGAACCAATAACATGATACCAAAAAAGTATAAAGTTATTTATCACTCCCCACATTTAAAGGTAGATAATCTCAATGGACACTTTGATTATGAGTCATCCATCATAGCTGGAAAAACATCATCATCGCCATGATCATTCTTTGTCTATGATGAGGAGAAATACACATTTTTCTTGTCATTACCTCGAGGGAATGAGGCAAGCACGTGAATCTAAGTCTCATTTCATGTGACTGAAGCAAAATGGCAATCTATGTCATCTTCTTGCTTTTCAAATGAACTAGGCGAGACAACAAATCTACCCTTAAGTTCCACATATGAGTCATCTAAACCATTATAATCCTTCAATGATTCCTCCAATATGTCGGTCAAATATTATTATCCAGGACCAACGCTACCACTTTTCTCTCAAGGTTACCATCTTACAAATCAAAAGAGTTTTTCCTTCATGTATTTGGCTTAGGAGTGACTTGGTCAGCAGTAACAAATAGCGTATATTTTTGCTTGACCACCGAACCAGATCCACCTTGGCTCATTTCTTGTTGAACATAAGTTCAAATGTGGGCATGAGATCTTGTATGGATATATATCATAGAAGTTAACCAATACAAGATAGATAAATATGATGGAACGGGAGATCCAGAGCATCACATAAAGTAATTTTGGAATAAAGTGTTGGGTTTGGAAGAAGATGATAGGTTCATGTGCATGACATTTTCCAGGAGTTTTAGAGATAAAGCTTTGACGTGGTTCAACTATCTCATTTCATGTATCATCCAAAACTGTAACATGATTTGGACTAATTTTAGGAACTAATTCATCAGATATATAAGATCGCCATAAAAGGAGATGATGACTATATTATTCACTACAAGAAACATCTAAAATAGATACTTCAAGAGTACACGTAACACTTTCTTGAAATAAAAAATAGTCATAAAAATTGCCACAATTAGTTTATAGACAATAAATTTTGTTAAAACCCTTGGCATAAATTATAATAAAGAATAAGACAATGAAGTTCATGAATTTGTTATGCTCATGTAGATGAGCATATCAAAGTGGACTAGACTATAAGAATTACTTTTGCTTAAACTCTGAATGCCTACCTATTTTACCATTATCTAGAAAATGTTAAGGAGGCTCTTGTAATAGCACAAATCCATACACCAAAGCCTCTACTAAATGTTTTTGCGAGACCAATATAACATAAATAAAGTCAATTTTTTTAGGGCAAGTCAAGGACCAATTATAACAACAATTACAACAACAATCGAAAGTCAAAGTGATTCAGTGGAGTACCTTACGCATAACTTATAGAGAACGTAAGGGTATTCTATGACATAGATAAAAATTAGTCAAGTTCTGAGTACTTGAGAAGATGTGTACTTCCAAGGAGATAAGAGACAACAACTAGCTTTACGAGTTCCAAAAATATCAGGACATTATACTCGGCACTGCATTATTTTGAATGATGAAATGCATATCATAATTGATGAAGTCAAGCTTGTGGAGTTTTACAGGTAGAACCCAAGAATAATTACGAGACAAGTTGTGAATGAATCTAAACAACCAATAAGGTGGGAACAACAATAGGTTACAGAAGTTTCTGAACCACCGAGAGCCTTAGAGAACATGCTCATCATTGACAAACTAGAATTATACATTGATCCTTACTTAAACTAGCATGTCATTTTTTTAATAGCAATAGGTGATACACCATCATGTAATATTAAATCTTCTAGAAAGAAACATATACAAGACTCAAACATATAATATCAGGATTAAACATCGATATATTGATATTTAAACCAGTATCCAATAATTAGCCTTGATAATGATAAACTTAGCAGATTTACGACAATAGATGTTGACATGATAATAATTATCATTGAGATAATGAAAGTATAAATATGAAGGACTATGGTAAATACTAGTAGTTTGACCAATGTGTTATTTAAAATATGTATGATAAAATGTATGGGGTGATACTTACACCATCAAATAGGGTATTAACTGGATTCACCAGGATATATATTTTAGTATTGTAATTGAAACTGGATGTGGTTTTAGGCCGACATGAGTACGTAAAGTAATATTAGCATTTATTCATGGTAGTAGATGCACCTTTTTCATATTATTAATGGTATGATCATAATCAACTAGAGATTGAAAAATAGAGGATGTGTGTCGATTTCATCGATTAGAATAAATAATTTCAGAAGGATCATTTTCCCTTTCTTATAAATGATCACCTAGTGGATGTAACTTTCAGGAACAACCAAATCCTGATACATGAAACTAAACAATAATATATCACATTCATCATATAATATATTGCTACAAGATTATATTCTTTTGGCTTAAGAATGTTAATGTCATATATCACTGGTTGTTTAACAATACTTTCCCAAACCATCTTGGGCGTAACCTAGAAGCTAACATGGATGGTATGATGGTTACCTATAACCATGATGCATGTTATTTGGCATGATATAATAAATGTTTCTATGATACCTAGTCAATGAGAATATGATAGAAATAGATAATACACAACCATCAATCTTTACTACAACTGAGCTACCGGGAAACATCAATATGCTAAAAAACATTGGCATAAAGGTTAGTTATTCTGAGGATATTCATCTCACCTTCTTTAGATAAGTGTCACTCAATCTTCCAGATACTCAAAGGGGTTCAGTTGGACTCTTGTTTGTGATGCGTCATTCTATAAAATCAATGAGTTCTTAGCTTTTCCGGATGTCTTAACAAAACCAAATTTATGTTACTTTATTTCTGTATTTTTATGTGTCAAATTACGCAATTAATGAATTTCTAGTTGGGGAAGAGGAAAATGCATCATGAGTTATATATTATGTTATTAAGTCTCTGCTAGATGTCGATATACATTATTTACAATTAGTGAGACTTTTGTTTGGCTTTGGTAGCAACGATAAAGAAGATGTTGCCTTATTTAAGGTATATACTATAGTAGTCAAACGATTTTTTCCTCTTATAAACGTGTTATGGAAGCCGGACATATCTGGAATACTGACTAATAGAGTTATAAAACTTTGACATTAGGTTCGAGTCACATAAAACAATCAAGTCATATGTTTTAGCTAATTTTTTAACAAAACTAAAGTTAGAAGGACCCCTACCTTCGACGGACCATCCTGAACCAACTTGGTAGGTTCAGACAGATGGATAACATAAAATATGATATAAGAGTAACATCTTATTTAAGAGAAATAATAAATCAAACAATCAAGTTCATCTTTGATGCCTAGAAAGAGAGTATAAAAATGTAATAAATGTAATGGGACTCGCTAACATTTACGGGCCTAAAAGAGTAAAAACATGAACATAATTCTAACTTGTAATCAACCAAACCTTAGGACAAACATAAGCCAAGAAATACATTTTGATCTAGTGTTTAAAGGAAATTCAGAACCAATTATTACTATTTGATCAAGTCACTTTGAGCAAGTACCCAAGGCAGAAAATGTAGTAGACAATGCCTTTACCTTTTGTCATATACAAATTTGGCACCAACGTAATCTTTCAAAAGAAGCCTTCGGTTAATTTGAAAATCAAGATCTTGGCGAGTGCTTTGAAACTTGAGGTAATCTTCATTAAAGATGAAGATGATTTAAGATCGCCTATTTTGTCATACCTTGTAGAAGGTAAAGTCCCAAAATAACAAGACCAAAGTTATATTTATCATGATCATATCATCAAGATATGTATGAGTGGCCAAAAATTTATACATATAGAACTTAACATATTTTTACTTTATGTCTTGGGCCCAAAGGAGCAGCTAGTGATGTATAAAAAAATTCATGATTGAGAAGGTATTATCCACTACGGCTAAAAATCATTATATATTAGTTCATTTATTCTTCTAGAAACTAGATCATAAATAATTTCATTCAAACATATAAGCCATTGATCTAGTAGGGTCCCTGATAAAAGCCTTAGAAAAAAAGTAGTATATTTTAGTGATTGTGGGTTATTCTTCAAAATATGTTGAATAAGAACCTCTAGAAATTATCACGATGGAGTAAGTTATCAACTTTGGGAATAATAAAATTTGATTCAAATATGGGATAAGAATAGTCATTGTAACAAAAAAATCTAACAATTTTAAAAGTAGTCGTTTGGCATTGTTATATACCAAACAGAATGTATAATAAAAAACTTATCCTCTCTATTATATACATAGGAAAATAGGCCGGTGAAGATAATAATAAAAACAATCGTAAATGGCATCATTGGAAGTTATTATCAGTAAGTGGCCTAACTTCCTACATGAAGTCATATGGTCATACATGAGTACTCTATGAACTGCAATAACTAAGTCACCTTTTTCCTTGGTCTGGTGAGGTTAATTTGTGTCTAAGGGTAATTTGGTAATTTGTTTCAGAGTTTGTGAAGGTTGGTATGTGTTTAATGTTTTGAGTAGAGAGTAGAGGGAGAATTAAGCAACCTGGTTGCAGTTAATTTTCATTACCCACATTTAATGCAGGTGGTTGGGTATTTATACCCTTACATTTGGGCTTTATGGGTTTTCGGGTCATGTTTTAATGGACCCGGGTCATGTTCAAAGACCCATGAGTTCTTAGTAGGGGAGCAAGCAGCTTAGTCAAGAAGTGTTTAGGTTTTTAAGTACTTTAGTCATAGTTCGAACAGTTCAATGAGCCAAGTTGTTCGAACTGCCCTGTCCGGTCCAGTGATCTCAGTCTGAAATGTCCTCGTCCGGAGTGGTAGAAATATTCAGACTCATCAGGAGCCCCTTTTTTAGGTGTTTGCTTAAATACCTTTGCCAAAAACCTGAAAAACAGTCCGATGTCAGGGGCAGTTTCAATCCGGACAGGTCTATTGTCTTGTGTTATGGCTTTATCCGAACTGATAAAGCTTTGTGAATCTAAACGGTTCTTTGCCAGAGTTTATGGGACACGTGTCACTTTTTGGTTGGTTTCTTCAGCCGTTTTTTCACCTTGAATCTCGCACCCACCTTCTTCGAAAAGCAACCTCCTCATTAAAGAGGGTGACATCCGCATCGTCTTTTAATCATTACCAATCTTTTCGAATTCTCCTAGGAATCAAACTCTTTTTTTAGATTTACTATAAATTGAAATACTTTCTACTGTTTCACCATCACTCTCATTTTTACTCTGCAAATTCTCAAAGCTTTTTCTCTCCTAAACAACTTTCTACCCAGTTTGTTTATGTTCACAGCGAGGAACGCTTTGATCAAAGGCGAGTGGCTCAATCTCTCTGAATTAGAAAAGGCACAAAAGGTTGAAAGGGATAGGCGCATTGAAGCAGGCTTACCCGCTTTGCCCATCGACAAACCAGCAACTTCACCCACAGAATCAGACCAAGGTTCTTCCTCCATAAGGGGCATCGAACCGAAGAAGTTATTTCACACCAATCGTTCACCTATTGTCTCAGGCTCCTCGGTTTAAGAGTCGGAACCCATCGTTGACCCAGTTTTAACAGTTACAAGCTTTAAAAAACCCTCCCATTTCTTAGCTATGGGGTCAGACGCTGAAACCTCTCCGCAGAAATTAGTTGACCGAAGAAAAGGCCGGCTGGTCAAGGGTCAAGCTTCTAAGGGCACCCTTTCAAAATCGGGTGCCAAAGACAGTAGTGCGGGGTCAGAAATGCCCATTAGAGCTCCCAAGGACAGGCTGTCCGGTCCAGAGGGCACTAGCTCAAGTCCCCGGAAGGAAACATCTGCTCCAGAGCCCCAGCCGGAGGCCAGGAACCAATAAAACACTGAAACTCAGCAGTCCGGAAGCCAAGCTGAGCTAAATCTAAACCTTCCCCTTACCACTGCTACTGAAAACCCCTCATCGATCATGGAGGAAGTAATGGAGGACTCTATCGAAGAGGCCCCATTCGAGTCTGAGCCTTCCAGACAGACTAGTAGTGCTGTTGCTGCCCAAAAAGATAAAGGCAAGGAAAAGTTGTGCTTGAGGCATCCGGAGCTGCCGGAGTGTCTTGAAGGAAGGGTGGGGCCTTTTTTTCATAAGGTCAATGTCAAGTACCTCCTTTCCCTGCAAAAGATCAACTACACATTCATCCACACAGCTGAGTTGGGCCGGATGCGTACGAAGTGGGGAATTCCGGAGAACGTGAAGATAAGAATCCCTATAAACCCCGAAACTCCCATGGACTGCAAATTAAGCGAGATAGTCATCTTCACGGAGCTGTTTAATTGGGGGCTCAGATTCCCCTTGGACCTAGAAATTGTCAGATACTTTCATCTGATAAAGCTTTGTCCGAGCCAGCTGAGCCCCAATGTTTAGTACACCCTAATGGCCTGCATTATGGCTTCTAGGCTCTCCGGGATTCCTCTACCAATGGAGGAGTTTGCTGCTGTGGCCAGTCTCTGCAGAAACCACCACATCCCCTTCTACCATTTCAATATGGGGGATAACTTCAAAGCTGTGGATGACTTGCTAGAGTCGGAGAGGAATTGGAGGAACCAGTTCCTGTTTGTAAGTGGTGCTTGGGAGAATGGGAAGAAAATCAAGTCCGGAGTCAACCCAAGTCTTCTCACAAGCAGATGGAGGAGTGACCGTAAGTCTCCTACTTTACATTCTTGTCTCTCTTTTTTTTAATCAAGTTTGTTTAAACTAATTGGTCTTATTTTTTCCTTAACAGAACTGTCCAAGGACTTCGGTGACCATTTGAAAACCGGGCAGACCACTTGCACCAAGATCAACGCTTGGGCTGCTGAGAAGTGGGGGAACCGGTTCCATGATGCTTTCACAGGGGGCAACTTAGCAAGGTCTCATATTTGGAACACCACAGATCGGAGAGACTTAACTTGAGAAGAGCTCACCACCCAGCCTCCTCCGGACGTAGTGCTCAAAAGGACGCATGAACCGGATGGGACACTTTACTTGCCAGGCCGGGCCAAGGCCCCGAGTAAAATGAAAGGCAAAAAGAAGGGCAAAAAAGTGGTGGGTGGAGCTAACCCTGCTGAGGTGGAGGAGGATGTTCCAACACATCAGAAGGGGCCAGCCCCCAGCCAAATTGATGCTGCTCTCTTGAAAGCGGTAGAGCAGGAGAGTGTTAGGCAAGATGTTCACTCCCCAAATCGTCCAAGGGCTTCCAAAAGAGACCGTAAACGGGGAGCTGAAAGCAAAGACAGGGAGGCCAAGAAGAAAAAGACCTCTAAGGGTGACGAACTTTCTCTCCGACCTCCGGAGCCTCTCCCCCAAGCTGACCCCAGTGACCCAACACAAGCAGAGGAGATACCTGGTGACTTCCAAACCGATGAGGTCGAAGGGGGAGGTCTTAGCATTGATGGGGTAGACATCACTGGTCTTGGTGGGCTTGGTGATTACTTTATCAATCTCCCCAGAGATGATTTTGCTGGGCCTTATCTCCCTCTGAGCACTTCAAACACAGTCACTTTTAATGGTAAGACCTTTACTGTTTCAAGTGAAAGAGATGTTATAGCTCACTCTTTATTAAGCAATGTTCAGCCAGTGCTTGCGTTGGAGAAGCAAGTTCGAAGTCAGGTAGATCTTATCAAAGACCTCAAGCCTGACAAAGAGAGGCTGTTCGAGGACCTTCTTACTGCCACTTCAAATGCTGCCATTCTAAAGGGAGAAAACGAAGAGCTGAAGAAAATCCAAGAGGTGAGTACCACAAAAGCTGCCACTCTAGAAGACACTATCATGGAGCTCCGGGAGAAGTTATCCGGACTGGAGAAAGATCTCAACTCTTCAAAAGAGGAATCCAAGGCCAAAGATCAAGTTATCTACAACTTGACCAGTGACAAGATTGCTCTTGAAAACGCAGTGTCTCAAGCTGCAGGGGAGAAAGCTGATCTGCTAAGGGAGCAGGAGGATAAAATTCAGGCCAAGATCGATGCTTATGGCAACAACGTGATAGACACTCAAGAGCAAATGTATGCCAAGGTGAGATCGGACATGGTCCTGCTCTTTCATGAGAAGTTCCCGAAGAGGAACCTGAGGGATTTATGGCTTCACGTAGAGCCTGAAGACCTCCCATATCACACAATGGCCGAAGGCGACAGGTTTGGCTTCTCCAGTGCATCCTCATCTGATGACGAAGAAAACACCAGAGAGAGCCCAAACGAAGAGAAAGATGACTCCAAGGGGAAGAAGAAGATGGATGAAGCTGAGCCATCTTCAAAGGCTCAGTCTTAAATTACGAATTTTTTTACTAATCATATTATCTGAACTAAAGTCCTTGGAAGGCCAAGACACTCTTTTTGTTAGTGTGTCCGGTATTTTACCGGATAGATCCTTTACTCTGTTTGAAAATTTGAAAGTCCTTGGAAGGCCAAGGCACTTAAGTTATTTCAATGAATATCCTTGTTTTGCATAATTCTCACATTCTTTCATAGTCTGTTTCAATTTTGGTGGCTAGTGTTTAAATAGTCCTTAGTTATTTCATAGTGAGAGTGTTTAAATTCTCCGATGACGAATGTTTAAGTGGTCATCACTCTGTTATTTCAATCCAGATGGTGTGACAAAAGATAAAGTAAGAACACTTCGGAAAATTTTTAAGAAGGCATAAAATTTCATTTAAAACTCGGACACCTCATTAAAACCTCCCCACACCACCAGGGTAGGAAAGAGTATGCCCTCAAATATTTACATGGATGTTTAAACAAGTAAATATTTACACAAATAATACTCCAAGTACATCCGGAGATGTTCGATATTCCAAGGGTGGGTCAGAACTCTTCCATCCTTGTCTTCTAGCCAATATGTTCCAGGTTTAAGCCTTTCAACAACCATATAAGGTCCTTCCCAAGTCGGGGCCAATTTGCCGAGCAGCTTCTCTTTAGTGTGTAAGAATACTTTCCTCAATACCTTGTCCCCCGGCTGTAAATTTATTCTTTTAACTCTAGAAGCAAATCTGCTTCTCATCAAACCCTGATAGTGTGCAGCTCTAAGGTGAGCTTTAACTCGTCTTTCTTCTACTAGGTCGAGCTGACTTCTGATTGCCACTTCGTTAGCGCTTTCGGAGAAGTTGTGAACACGAAATGATGGGAGAGTTGCTTCTATGGAAGTTATTGCATCCATCCCATAGACCAAAGCAAAGGGTGACTCCTGTGTTGCAGCCCCAGGTGTTGTCCAGTAGGCCCACAAAACTTCTTGTAAATAGCTAGGCCACTTCCCAGCAGCCCCTTCCAAATTCTTCTTTAAACTGAACAGTATAGTTCTGTTAGCCACTTCAACCTGACCATTTGCTTGTGGGTGGAAAGGTGAAGAGAAACAATGTTGTATACCCCTTTAAGGCACAGAAACTCTCCATTTCCCTATTGTCGAACTATGGCCCATTATCTGTCGTTATCTTTTGTGGAACACCAAATCTGCAACAAATGTTGGATATAATGAATTTTATAACAGCTTTTGATGTTGTTCCTGCCAAAAGGGCTGCTTCAATCCACTTCGAAAAGTAATAGATTGCAACAATTATAGTTTTGCGCCCTCCGGACGCCATAGGGAGAGGCCCCACTAAATCCAACCCCCATCGAGCAAAAGGTATAGGCTCAGAGATTGACTCTAAAGGAATGGCTGGGACATGAATGTCATTGCTGTATCTTTGGCATGGGTCACAGATTCTCACCAGCTCTTTAGCATCTTGCATGATAGATGGCCAATAGTAGCCAGCCAGTAAAACTCTCCTTGTTAGAGCCCTGAATCCACAATGAGCTGATCCCTCGCCATCATGCAACTCGGAGAGGACTACTTGAGATTCATCATCCCCCAAACAGCGCAGAAGAGGTTTACTGTAAGACTTTTTATACAGAATGTCTCTCAGTATGATAAAACCACGAGCCTTGTGTTTCAGTTTTCTTACCAGTGATTTATCCGGAGGCACGATGCCATCGGAGAGGTATTGCAGGAGAGGAAATCTCCAATCCTGAAGTTGTTTCACCTGTACTTCAAAAATTTCTTCTTCTTTTCCCATATTAAGTTGAATGGAGGGGCTCTCCAGCACATGGATCCATGGATACGACTCTGTGTACGCTATGGTTGCCAATGAATCTGCCAACTCATTTTCTGTCCTGGGTATATGTTCATAAATAATGATTTTAAACTTGAGTGCTTCATTTTTAAGAAGAAGTAAATACTTCACTAGTTGCTCCTTTTTAGCTTCAGATTGACCTTGGGCATGGTGGATAAGAAGCTGGGAGTCACTCAATAGCTTGACCCTCTTAGCCCCACAAATAAAATCTAACTTCAAACCAGCTGTACCTGCCTCGTACTCGGACTCATTATTGGAAGCCCTGAAAGCAAAACATATAGCCTGGTACATTTTGTCACCATATGGAGAAGTCAAGCACACCCCTGCACCACATCCCATAGTGCTAGATCCACCATTCGTCCGGACGACCCAGACCTTTTTGTCTTTCACCTCAGTAGTTTTCTCTAAATCTCTATCAAAGTGGAATTCAACTAAAAAATCAGCCACAGCTTGGGCTTTGACTGCTGTTCGGGGAGCAAAATCTATATCAAAATCTCCCAGTTCTACCGACCACTTAGTCATCCTACTTGAAATGTCTGCCTTTTGGAGAACATTTTTCAAAGGAAAAGACGTTCGGACGATAATAGTATGAGCCTGGAAATAATGCCTCATCTTTCTTGCAGCTATCACCAGGGCCAATGCTAATTTTTCAAGTTTCAAATAACGCCTTTCTGCATCTATCAAGCTTTTGCTGATGTAGTACACTGGATGGGGGTAATTATCTACTTCTCTTACTAACACAACACTGATGTCACAACTTGAAACTGCCAAATATACGAAGAGTGTCTCTCCATTAACTGGTTTAAATAAGGTTTTGGGAGAGGACAGATGCTTCTTGATTTCATTGAAAGCCTCATCACACTGTGAGGTCCAGTCAAATCCCTTCACACCCTTCAAGGTTTGAAAAAATGGGGCGCATCTGTCCGAAGACCTTGAGATAAATCTGTTTAAAGTAGCTAACCTCCCCGTTAATCGTTGTACTTCTTTAATATTCTGAGGAGGCGCCATTTGAAATAGAGCATTAAGCTGGTCCGGATCGGGCTGTATCCCTTGCTCACTTATTATATAACCTAGGAACTTCCCGGATTGCACTCCGAACACACATTTTTCTGGATTTAACTTCAAATTCACCTTTACCAAGTTGGTAAAAGTTTCTTGGAGGTCTACCAAGTGCAATTGCTCATCCACACTTTTCACCATCATGTCATCGATGTATACTTCCATATTCCTTCCAATCTGATCAGCAAAGGCTTTGTTCACCAATCTCTGATAAGTAGCCCCAGCATTTTTCAATCCAAACGGCATTACCTTGTAGCAATGAAGACCCCTGTCAGTGACAAATGTGGTATGTTCTCGATCTTTCAGATCTACTTAGATCTGATTGTATCCGGAGAAAGCATCCATAAAGGATAGCAGCTTATTCCCAGAGGTGGAGTCTACTAGCTGGTCAATCCGGGGAACTGGATACAGATCTTTTGGTCAAGCCCTATTGAGGTCTGTGAAGTCAATACACATACGCCACTTGCCATTTTTCTTTTTCACTAGGACCGGATTGGCAGTCCACAAAGGATATTGAGACTCTTTAATATGTCCCATCTTTGTGAACCTGTCAACCTCTTGTACAATAACATCAACCTTTTCCTTGGAAAAAGCCCTTCTCTTTTGAACCACTGGTGCTACATCTTTCCGGACAGATAGGTGGTGTGATATCACATCTGCTGGAACCCCAGTAACATCAGCATTGCAACAAGCAAAAACATGCTGATGGCTTTTCAAAAACTTTAACATCTCACTTTTCAGATCATATGGCATTTTAGACCCTATCTTAACACTTTTTCCTTCTTCTAAACAATGTGTCTCTACCTCTTTAACTGGTATTAATACTGCAAAGGCCTCTCTGGGGTCATCAATTTCACCCTCACCCCTAGAAAGCCCCTCAAATTGCTATTGCTCGTTGATACGAACTGCCCCCAACGTCCGGGGAGCCAGGGCTGTAGCATAACATTCTCCTGCAACTTTTTGACTGCTTCGGACAACTCCCACATGTCCTTGAACAACATATTTCAAACATTGGTGGACTGTCGAAGCCACTGCATGCATCCTAGAGAGCCAAGACCTCCCTAGAATATCATTATAGCAAGTGGGACAATCTACCACAATAAAAAGTATCCTGACCATCTTCTTGAAAGGGCCCTTGCCCAACAAAACTTCTTCTTCGAATTCCCCGATCACATCTGCTGAGCTACCAGTAAAGCCCACAATTGATCTGTCCGAACTCTGAATTACGGCTGGATTTTTCATTCTCTTGTATGTGGTTAAGAAAAGGATATTGGCCGAGCTTCCAGTATCCACAAAGATTCGTCTTATGTCATCGCCCCCAATAGATGCTCCTATGACAACAACATCTTCATGAGGGCCAGCTATATCTCTTAAGTCATCTTCATCAAAAACAATGAAGGGGAACGGAATTTGCGATTGATAGGAGTGCATGCCTCCTTCTAGCTGGGTAGCTAAAGTATGAATATGCCTCTTCCTTGAAGAAGCAATAGGAGCTATCATAGTATCTCCTCCGAAAATTGTCAGCGACTCAAAAAACTTGATGATCCCGGAGACCATTCTAGAAGATTCCTCAATTGTACCCACTCTATTTCGGGTTGGATCAGGATCCAAGTATTCTCATTCCACATCAAACCTTTCGATTATAACCATGGCTCCCTCCGGAGCAACATTACTTGGACCAACCCGGTGAGTATTGTTACCTCCTCTTTTTTTGACATAAGCACCCAACTTTCCCCTTTCAATCAAGTTCTGAACTTCTTGTTTCAAAGCTATACAATCATTGGTGGTATGGCCAGTATCATTGTGATACTGGCAGAAAGAGTTATTGCGATGTTCTCTAGGAGATTGCAGTGTGGCCGGTCTTCTATAGTGCACCTCTTCCTTTGTTTTATCATAAATGGTGGCCACACTTTCTTTCAATTTTGTGAACCATTCCGGTTGAACCCAAGGCCCTCTCTTATTTCTAGATTGATGACTCTGAGCAGGTGCAGCTGGCTGAGATTGAGCTTTAGCCCTGCCATACCCATGTCCGGTCTCCTTTGCCTTGTTCCCTGACTGATTCTGATTGGGGTTTGGTGCCACCGGGGTAGATCTCACCTGCATGTGCACCCTAGTCTTCTTTGTTTCATCAATGTTAATCTGCTTTCCAACCTAATTCAGCAACCCTCCCCAAGTCATGGCTTTCTTTCTGGTCACCGAATCAGCCAAATTCCCAGGGTTTAAGCCCTGTCTCAAAGATGCTATTGCAACTTGCTCGAAGCAATCAGCCAACCCATTTTTGGTGTTCACAAAACGACTTATGTATTCTTTCAATGATTCGTTCGGTTCTTGGGCACAATGGATTATTGTGTCCCCATTTCCCTTTAATTCTTTACTCCCAACGAACTGCCTTCGAAAGGCCACCCAAAAAGTATCGAAATTCTTGATACAGCCTTGTGGTAGGCTGTTATACCATTTTAGAGCACTCCCCGTAAATGATTGGGAGAATTATCTGCAAAGTAGCTTGTCATCATCATCAAAGTTCATCATGAAGTTCTTAAGTTGTTCCAAATGGTTGTCCGGATCAGTACTGCCATCGTACTTCTCCATTTTTGTGCTATCAAACCTCTTAAGGAGGTTTCCGGACAAAATTTTGGAAGACAATGGAGATTGCCTCCAATTTCGGCCACGACTGAACACAGTATCTTCATTGGGAGTCGCAAAGATACCTGGTTCATCGTGGAAGGCAAAATGATCCATCACCATCTTATCTACATGCCTCCGGCAGTGAGATGACCCTTTACCAATATTCTTCTTCAACTTTCCACGCCTATCTCTTTTCCTTGAATAATTTTTTATCAGCTTTTGCTTCTTTTTAGTTCGACCCTCATCGCTGCTAGAGGATAAGGATTCTTCAACTCCCTCATCATCCGAAGAGCTATCAGAAGACTTTGAGCCTGAGTCAGAACTCTCCACTGGCTTAGACCGGTGAGACTTTTTGGAGCTGGCATGAGTCTTTTTGGTACTCACATGAGTCCTTGAAGGCTCATGCTCTTTGGGGTTATCGGTGTGATGAGCAACTGACTCTTTTGTTTTTTCTTTCATGCCCATCTTAGCCTTTTCTGCCCTCAGAGCTTCTATCTCGCCTTTTAGCCTATCGCGCTCCTCGATAGTGTATTCATCGTTTTCACCCACCACTTCGAGCAAAGCTGGTGGCACTTGCGGGGTGTCCGGATTCATTCAGACTGACTTTTCTTGTTGGTTTCGAATGCTCGATTCAGGCACCTTCGTGCTCCCACTGTGGTCGCCAATTTGGTGAGGTTAATTTTTGTCTGAGGATAATTTGGTAATTTGTTTCAGAGTTTGTGAAGGCTGGTATGTGTTTAATGTTTTGAGTAGAGAGTAGAGGGAGAATTAAGCAGTCTGGTTGTAGTTAATTTTCATTACCCACATTTAATGCAGGTGGTTGGGTATTTATACCCTTATATTTGGGCTTTATGGGTTTTCGGGTCATGTTTTAATGGACCCGGGTCATGTTCAAAGACCCATGAGTTCTTAGTAGGGGAGCAAGCAGCTTAGTCAAGAAGTGTTTAGGTTTTTAAGTACTTTAGTCATAGTTCGAACAGTTCAATGAGCCAAGTTGTTCGAACTGCCCTGTCCGGTCCAGTGATCTCAGTCTGAAATGTCCTCGTCCGGAGTGGTAGCAATATTCGGGCTCGTCATGGTCTATGGAATGAAACCAAACAGTTTTAGCAGAAACAAGAATGAATTATATGATGATGGAAAAAATACCAAAAAGAACGAACTTAATGTAACTGAAAAGAAGAAGATGAATGATCATTGAAAATCAAAACACTACAAGACCCTCATCAAGAACAAATATGACTTCTAAGTTTGCTTTTAAAGCTTCGAATTTGAAGACAAAGTTCTAATGTGAGTGTTCTTTCATACAAATTACATAGCTTTTGACAAGATTGGTCCAAACTGAGAACTCTCGTATATAATAGAAGTCAATGTCAAACCTGGAACATATAATTTGAATGGACGAAAAAAGAAATCATATTTGGCATCCCTGCAATGTAGATAATTTGAATCTCTATACTTCATGAAAATTATCTTATAACTTCGGCTACTACTTATATTTTTTTTTGCCTTTTGAAGTACATCTTTTCCTAGTCCCGTGGCACGGGAAGGTTTTGAAACGCTACCTATTATTAATAAAATCTTTTATCATTTTTATGATAAGTTTTTGATGATTCAAAATATAGTCCCAAAAAAATTTAGATAGTCCTCAAACCCTTCACAAAAAATATAAGTGTTAGATGATTCTAAATATAGTCCTAAAAATTTCACGTATTCTTCGAAGCCCTCAACAAAACACTAAATAGTAGATGATTTTAAATATGGTCTCAAGAATTTCATGGAGTCCTCAAACCCCTTCAAAAAATATGTGTTTTATATGGTTATAGACGTAGTCCTAAGCACTAAGGATTCATCGTACTCCCATAGAAAACGAAAGTATATGTATGATTCTAAATGTCACCCTAGAAACTAAGGAGCCCACGGTTTCCAACAAAAAAGACTCATTGTCTTTAGAACTGATCATTCCACTTGGAATAATAAATTTTCGGAAATACATTATCTTCCTCGAAGTTGAGTGTTGTTTGAGTCTTTAATGCACTAAGGAATCTTACGGCTCAATAATAATTTAATAAAATATACCAACAATATATTTTATTCATCTAAACTAAGGATTGCTCGAGTGTTTAAGGCATTAAGGAATCTCGCAGTTCAATCAAAACTTCAATAGAAGCTATCGAAAGTGCATTACCTTCCTCTAAATTCAGGATAAAACGACATAATAAATCACTAAAATTGCAGTAACCAACAAGTCTACATCCTTAAATTAGTAATTTCTTATGCATCCAAGTCGTATGGCTTCAAATACAAAATCAAACAAAACATATAAAGAAACATAAAACATTTACGCTTAACATATTTTTCAAAAAAATAAAGCATAAAATATGAACTCGTTCAAAAATACAAACAAAGTAGTAAAGAAATGGATTAACACTCATAGATGAAAATGTCAAAGCCTTAAGGGGATTTGGGTTCAAAGAAGATTTGACTTTTATGAAGAAAATAATTATGAAAAATAAGAAAAAATAGATAAATAAAAAAATAATATAAAAGGACAATATATTCAATCTAAACAATAAGGTCAAGATGATCATCATAGATTATACGAGGAGACTCAACAATAGTTTCGACCCCAATTGCTAGAGAATGTTCATTTCCAGTTTATGTTGCATCATAAGGATCATTTTCAGTCTCAAATCTTAGGACATAAGTGTTTACACCTTTAACAACAATTGCAGGAGAGAGATTGTATCATCCCCATTTTTTACAGACGGAGGAGCATTGTTAATGGCCTCAACTACGATTTGAAGGGGGCACTATTCTATTGACCATTTTTCAAATCTCTAAGACTTTTACCCTTACCAAAATGATTACTTCAAGTAATTTATTATCATTTCCCCTCGATCGAGAGTCTATAAATAATCTATATCCACTTTTGGATGCTTTCTATGGACCTCATTAAATACAGTTCATTCACAAAATCACATTGTTATTTCAACAACCTTTTCCTCGACATCTTCAATAATCTTTAATAGTTCTTCCATTTCAAGCAATCAAATTCCTTCAACTCATTGTCCTTCTTACGATTGGCAACAACCCTTCCGGGTTCCTCCAAAACTCTTCCCACAACCATGGCATGGAAGAGTAATTTAAGACAATTTCTACTTTATGGGACACTGGCAAACTTTTATGCGTCTCATTAGAAGTTCCATTTACAGGCTCAACCTCAGGTTTCAAACACATTTCATCTTTCAAACATATTTCATCTTTGACCTTAGCCTAAATTTTGGCGTTAAATCGCTTTTCATTTTCAATAGAAATAACTTTACATCATGACAACTCTTAAAAGGCTCAACTAAAACTTCAAGCAAATGTTGAAGATCCAAAGTTACCAAAGAAGAGATTTGACAAGCTTGGTGCACCAACATAAAATTATTGAATAAAGTTTACAACATAACAATTAAGTCACCAAAAAAATATCAAAGAAGAAATAAGAAGGAAATATTCAAGCAATGCTCACAACATTTATTCTCCTAGCTGTCCCGCTCAAATGAAGTCTCATAAAATTTTGATTTTCCTTCCCTTACATGAGTTGTCTTCTAAACACATTGAGGATCACTATCCCTAATTATAAACCCATTGCAGGGAAGTTATAGAGAGATTCATGACCAAGTCAAGGCCCTCGTAAAACTCATCATCAATAACTAGAAAGTTATAGCTAGAACCCCAACATGACCCGACTTGCTATTTGGGTCAGGAAAATTATTAACCATAAAATTAGAAGATAAAGTTTGCACATAAGATACCTTGTCATGATGATGATCAACAACATTCTATTTCAAAACTTATATTTTACCTTTAACAGCCTTTGAAGAGCTACGCTCAAAAACTTTCAAATTTTTTATTTTACCTTCATAAACTTTTAGGCAAGTTCAAGAGGAATTTATGGCCAAGTGAATTCCCTAATGAAACTCATCTTCAATGGCTAGAAAATTATAGGTACATACCCTGAATGGACCCATTTTTGTTTTTAGGTTAAGAACATTGTTAGTCGGGACACTTGAAGATAAAATATTGAAAACATTACTTTACCATAAGTAGTTGATGCATTAACCATGGAATCAACCAACTTGTCTTTCAAATTAGATAATTAAGACACCATGATTTTGGTAGAAGAATGATCAACAAAATTCACTTTAGACACACATATATTACCTTAAGTGCCATTTTGAAGATATATGCTCATAAGTTTTAGTTTTGGGTTATAATATTTGACCCTAACAGTCCACAAAATAGAACGCCAACAATAACATTCTTATTTTAAAATAAAAATCTTTATACTGAGAATATTTTAAGACTTGTGCAACATATAGTGTTTTGTGTCAGGTGTTGAGCAAGGTTTGACCGAAACCCACAAGCACGAGGTTCTTTAGGACCATAATTCATTATTGTAGATAAGTCATTGGTGGTTGCCATAATCCACAAGACCAACATATCTAGCCATATCATAATGTTGACGCTTGATAAGGGAAGATTAAAGATCTAAGAAAGATAAGGGTGTTTTATTGATAAAGAAAGTTTATTAGGAGAAATTATCAATTATGTAAAGAAAAAAAGACTAATGTAAAGCAAATAATAGACTTGAGGATAAAACCACAATTATGAAAGTGTTAAGCTTGTGGGATCTACTACTTGTATTATAAATAGATCCTTCCTTTTGGGAAAATTGGTGATTGATTAATGATTAAACAATTATTATATTGACTTTCCCTCTCTAGAAATACGTCTTTCTCTCTCTCTCTCTAAGATATTGTCTAACTAATCTAAACAACACTTTTGTCCTCTAAATATTTTTTATACAGAAAACCTCCTCCAAAGATTTCTGGAGCGATCAACGCTCATGATAGATATTTTCATACTTTGTAGAGATCAACATATTTTCCTAGCTTGAGATCATCTGACCAAGATTATGCGCATAAATTGTAAAAATATCAAACAAATAAAAAAAGAAAGGTACTTAATTAATGTTTTATACCGTCGAAACAACAAAGGTTTCAAGTCATTCAGTCTCTTAATTACTCAAAACGAATAAAAATCCATCTTTTATGTCTCTTCACAATTGAGATTATTACAGGTGACTTTGGATTCTTTATTTACTGTCGAACATAAGTAGGGGTTATCCTTCTAGAGCTGATGGTTATTAGCAACATAAAATTCTTAATATCAAAATACTTTAAAAATAACCTTGAACCAAATATTGAGGCTATCATAATCATATATTCATTCGCCACCAGATGGTTGGATCACATACAAAGCAATTGGAGAATTTGATAAGATCTTTGTCAAGCGAGAAGCGAAGCCATATATAAAAAAAAGTGGTGTAGAGCACAATTTCATTAATATATTATCAATAAGAATGTTTCCCATCTTTAGCAGCCGAACATTCAACCCAGCTGGAATTTCAAAATCTATAACTTTTTGTGAAAGATTTATTGGTTTGAGGTACATATACTTCTTAGAATGAATAGAGAACAACACCTCGGTTGGCAGCTATATCTTTATGGGTTTGAGAAACCTTTTTTTGATCGTTTGAGACCCTTCAAATTTCATCTTTCCCGGAGCATATCAAGATCTAACCTATACATTTTTCATGGAATAACTCCAATTAGTTTTGGTTCTAGCGACAATAAAACCCAACAGTCCAAAAATAAAAATAAAAAATATGCACCAAATGGTTGGAATGTTAGCAACGCATATAAAGTCCTAACATTAATAACATAATTACCATTATCCTCGTGAAACTACAAAATCTTTGGATCATAATCATTTGCTTATTATGAGTGATTGTAAAAGGGTCTTCAAAAATTTGATTAACACTCTTGATTATGATAATTAAAGGTCTATCCATCTAAACCACGCAAGTCCATATTTGCTAACCATTTTTAGATTTAAAATAATATATGGGTTTAAAATTAAAGAATTATAAAAGTGAATAAATCTGAAAATTGAAAAAAATAACTAAAAATGATAAGAAATGTTTCAGAAAAGAAAAACTGAGTGCTGGAAAAAATTGAAATGAAGAAAATGATGTTATTTAAAAAATATAAGTAAATCAAGACTTTTTATTTGTTTATTAAATAAACGGTCCATATTTGTTCTGTATATGTGTAGTTAATATATAAACATACCAGGCGGTTGTAACAACTGAACCTAAAGATGTAACACAAGGCGTGCCATAGTAATGATACTTCTCCATGTTTACGACATGTGTCAAGTTTCTTCTTCATCTTTCAACGTGTGGAAACTACGTTACTAATTATCATAATTAACTCAATGCTTCACAATTTGTGTTATATAACATGACCAAATTTCTAGATACATAGAATTTATATACATAGATACTTTTACGAACACATTGTACTGCCGAAATTTTTTTTAGCTTCGGCCAAAATAAAATGTATTATATAACTTATTCACAACATTGGGTTAAAACAATACTCAATCGTTCACATTTTGAAAACACTATAATGGCTACTTTCATACATTAACGGGTAACCCGAAGTAATTTTTTTTAAAATGTTTTCAACTTGTTTTAAATCTTAAACTGTGTAAACGTCATGTTTATAAAATAATCAAATTTTGATAAATAAAAACAGGGAAAATATTGCTTACACTTGTAATTTTCCCTTAAGCATATGAATTTTTATCCTCAAAACTATTTGGACCGACAAACGGATTTTAGTGAGACAAGTATAAGGTCAGCAGATCTTAAGAATCTTTTGAGTCCATCCGTAATCTGCTCAATAGATAATGAGTTTGACATAAAATTTCATCTTCAAGATTGCAATTCATGTAATATTCGACAAATAATATCAAGTGTGAACAAAAAACGTCTTGACTAAGGAAAAGTACTTTAAAGTCATATGCATACTTCGATTCTCCCGCAAGGACTTGGGGAATACTGATAAGGTCCTAAATATAAAGGTTTAACCCATTAAATTTCGACCTGATGAAATAAAATTTAAGTGTAACTAGGCTTTTAAAAAACAAAAGTATATTTTAAGATTAATTTGTAAAAAAAATGGTCATTGGAGCGCAACATGAATATGTAAAGTTAAGATTGTGTAATAGATTTTTAAAGTCATCTCATAATGTCAGAACAATTCATGGACCAAGCTTTTGTCAATAATACTACCAAACTTCTAACTGCGGAGGTTTTCACATTTTCTAACGAAGATTGTCTTTATATTTTGTTTTTTAAGTAAATAGGTCAATAACTAACTTTTCTATTTTATAGTCATTTAACTCCACGATTTCTAATATCACGCTCGCAATCTTTTTTGCCCATGTACTTACGATTCTATACTTTCATCATACCTCCTCCTCTACTATTCTTTTTTGAACAAATTCTGACTATTCACCTCACCCCAACAAAATTTAGGTTTTAGTACGGGGTTCGGCCAAAAAATACCCTTGAAACTATAAGTTGTTTCACAAATTTAGTTTTAAGTTATCCCAAAAAATGTCATTAGTCAAAACACTAAATTCTCACAAATTAAGTTTTAAGTCATCACAAATTCAATCTAGCATAATTCATTCTCAAACTTTATCTTCTTCCTCCAACCTTTCAAGAAAACGAACTCAAGAAACTTCATCTTCTCTGCCGAATCTTTCATTTCTTCTAAAAAAACAAACACACGTCGTCTTCATTTATCTTTTTTTTAATGGTTTAATTTAGTTTTTTTAGTTTTGTCTTGATTTTGCAAGATTTTCATTTTAGTTGTGAAATCAATTAAATGTATTGTTAAAATTAAGTTTAGAATGATATATTAGTGTTCATGGGTTTGATTTGTGTAAGAATATTGATTTTGGTTATGATTTGATGGTTTTTGGAATATTTTGTCGAAGAACAAATGGTTGGGTTTCACACCTATTCTTCTTCGACGTTGGCGCGTGATTGTCTTACACTGACGGCGATAGACGCTGCCAGTACGTCCAGTTACAATGTACAATGTACGTTAACAACGACGAAAAATCTTACCCTACCGATGTGAATCTAAGACTATCGGTGTAATAATTACACCGACGACAATTACCAATATCAAACAATAATTTGGTCAAACAAATAAAAAACTAATTTTTTTTAACCATCCATGAAAAAAAGAAAACACTCGCTTAAGCAAACTCTTTAATATGTTTGAAAAAATAATAAATTATGGTTAACTTGGATTTTCAGCAATATATTTTCTAAACTAACTATGGTTCTATATATATAAAAAATAAAATTGATTTAGTGTTTTCAGATTCGTAGAGTAAAACTATAAACAGGTAAGGGGTGTGGTAACAAAATTGACATCTGAACCTCTAGTGTGATTGGTCAGCATTGTGTTTCTCTTGTTGTGTAATTGGGATATTTGAGTCCTCCAAGAGACACGAAGTAGGTAAGTGGTACTATTGCAGCTGGTAGGTGCCAAGATTTAAAAATGTGACAAAAACGAGTCCCCCTATATAAATCCAGTCTAAGTCGAAAAAATTGATTTTAGATTTTATTTATTGAGTCGAGCTTAGATATTAAACATGAATCCATATATTTATAATAATTTTAATTTATATACCATAAATTATTTTATTATACGATTCTGTTGGTATCCAAAAGTTTTTTAAATATTGATATAAAAATAAATTTTCCAAATATTATATACCAGTCTTATTTTATCTATTGATTTAAAATTTTGTATAATATTAAAAAAATTAATGATTATGTACATTTTTAACAAAAATAATAAATTGGTGAAAAATAATAAATCATAAAAAAAATAATTTTCTTCCATATAAAATCTTTCTTAAATTCTCATCAAATCCCATTGATTTTCCACGAGCCAAACACATTAACGAGTTATTCACTTTTCATTTCATAAGCTTTCCTGTTTACTGAAAAAGAGAAAAACATTATATATATATATATATATATATATATATATATATATATATATATATTATTTTTTCATAAAAACTTTGAAATCGTAGTTTTAAATTTTTAAGGGTGGTTTTCAACCTTTTTTCACTTACAAGCCATTTTTCAAAGATTTTGGTCTTATGATTTTTGATGATTTTGTATTTTTCTCACCCTTTAGTGAAATATGTGTTATTAGTTTTTACGGTTTGAATGGATCTTTAGAATCCACAAATTATGGCCATGTATATGGTATTTTCATGTTTTTTAAAACAATAAGTGACTATTTTTTTTTCAAATTTATCGGTGTTTATGTGCAACGTGACTCTTGATACACTAAACTTGATGCAACCATGCATCTTCCAATTAAAGATCTTTGTGAATTCTCATATCCCAAGATCTCTCTTAAGTTTCTTCTGACGATTGGTTCTCCCTAATAAAAACATATCCATTAAGAGTATTGACTCTATTTTCTCATTTATGATTTCTATTATGCCTTGTGTCTCGCAACTGAAATGATTGTCTATAGTTGTTATTGATGAGGGTAGAATTCGCCAATGTAAATAATGAGGACTTAGTTGTGAATAAAAGATACTTCGTGTAATTATTAAAGTATTTAGGCTCCCTCGGGGACCAATGTGTAAACATAGTATTTACTAAGGGGCCTCATCCAATATGTAAACAGCCCACTAAGGATTCAAGCGGGTCCACCTTATTTTAGTATAAAAGGTGATCCACTTTCTTGGTAGGTGGGACATTGAATATTATTCTATTACATTCTCTTTCTCTCTCTACACATTCTCTCTCTAGTCACATCAAGCACAAGACCTGAAATATTCTTCCAAACACTTATTGGCTCATCATTGGCGCCGTCTATGGGAACGAGTGATACCAAAAAGGAATCTCTGTTCTTTGAAAATCACATTTTGCGAGATGAGCAACGAAGCTATGATAGAAAGGGTCGGTAGAGAAGTAATCCGAGCCGTCTCGGTGTCAGAGGGCGAGGAAGCGCTTGGTCGGGAGCACCGCGACCGAGGTCGGGACAAACGGTCGACCCTAATAATGACCCGAAAGCAGCTCCTTGAAGACATTGCCAGGCTAAACGCAGAAAGGGAGCGGGCACTGGACGAGAAAAGGGTCCGGGAAGGAAAAGGCAAAGAACCCCTCTTGGAGGACCGGGAGGGGGCCGACCATGATGTTGGGCCGCGCATCGAAGCCAACCTGTTAGGTATTACCGAGAGCCTCACCCCGAGGAAGGGCAAAATACCAGGGCTCGGCGGTACCCGGAAGACCATCGCGGTACGGCAATTGACTACACTTCGGATGATTCGTCAGACAGAGAGTATCGGCGACGGGAAAGGGTCCAGCGCACGCAAAAGAATCGTTCCCGACGCCTCCGAAGGCCCCGGACGGACTCCCCGAAATACAAGAAGGGTAGCACCGAGAAGCAGACCCCGGTGTCTTTCGAGAAGGAAGAAATGCCTGCCGCCAGCCGTGAAGAGCGAGCAGCGCTGCCTCCAGTGCCATGGCAGCCGTCGAACAGTCAGAACCATGGATACCGAACCAGTAGCCAGTTTATCAGCCCAGGAGATGAGGGGCTCTACGGAGTTCAGACAGAAGGACTTGGATGAGGAACGTGTGGGTTCGGAGTCAATTGGAGGGCATCTCCATTGTCCGACGAGATATTAGCGGGACAACTCCCGAAGCAATTTGACATTTCTAAACTAGAAGTACGATGGGAAGAAGGACCCAGATAATCATTTGGAAGCTTTCAAAAACTTCATCCTAAGTTTCGACAACGATGACAAACTCCTATGTAGAGCTTTTTCCATGACCTTCAGGGACCGAGCATCTAAGTGGTACAACCGATTACCGCAGGGTTGCATCCGGAACTTCGGGGTGTTTTGGACAATGTTTAGGCAACACTTTGTGGGAAGTAAAAGTTTCCGGGTCAACGGAGACACTATTATGAATTGCAGACAGAAATTGGGGGAAAGCCTCAGAGAATATACCAGGCGATTCATCGACGCAAAGACCGACCTAGACCACTGCGAAGAAAACGTGGCCCTAACCGCGTTCCGACTGGGTCTGCTCCCAGGGCCAATGAAGCAAGCAGTGACGAAGAAACAAGCATTCACGTTTTCCGCACTTCTAGCTAAAATAGAAAAACAGATATTGATCGAAGAGACCGAAGCATCTGAGTTGGCGGCACAAATACAGCAAAGTGCCCAAGCATCGGTAGTAATAAGGCAGGACACCCGGCCAGATTACGCTAGGGCAGCCCAACCGGTCAGCACGATACATCCGAACCCTCCTGTATCAGCCAAGCCTTCGGTCCTAACAAGCCCGAAACCCAAGCAAACTAGTCAGAAAACTTCACGACCCATGTCTAACAAGTGGATCCGACCTGCATATTTCGCAGACCTTACGGAGTGTGTAGCGTCGATCTACGAGAAAACTAAGAAGAGCGGGATGTACCAAAGACCTTTCCCGATACCAACACCCCGGGAACAAAGGAATAACCGCTATTGCCGCTATCACGAGGACATTAGGCATGATACTAAGGACTGCATTGCCTTGAAGAAAGAAATACAGATGCTCATAGAACACGGAAACCTCTTGGAGTATGTTAAGAAGGCGCAGCAAAGTACGACCTCGAAAGAAGTCGTGATAATACCGAAACCAGAAACCACCATGGCAATTTCAGAAGTAACCGATCCGTTCGATGTTTCCATTGAGTACCTCGACCCCGAAGTAAACCGCAACATCATCGGGATCATTGAGGAGGAAGTTGAGGAGAACGTCGGTAATGTACGAGGCCTTTGTGAATTTTTTGAATCCCTAACAATTTTTGGGGGAGATTCTATGGCATGAGTTACATATTCATCCAGGAAAAGGCACATCGTCAACCTAACCACTCAGTTGGAGGCCCGAACTTGCTTCCAAACCAGAAGCGTCCCTTCTCCGATTCTGTACTTTGACGACGACGACATGAGGGACATAGCCGGCCCCCATGAAGATGCCATTGTAATCGGGTCAGCCATTGCGGGGGAGGAGGTTCGGCGTATCTTGGTGGATACCGGTAGTTCGGCCAACATAATCTTCGCGTCCACTTTTTCCAAGTTTAGAACACCACCAGTGATTGCGCGGTCCGACCGTACCATAGTCGGGTTTACAGGATCAGCAGCCGACGTTATAAGAGAATTCGAGGGCGTAGTACAATTAGGCCGCGGTCCATTCAAGAAAGAGGTTACGGTTTTATTCGTGGTAGTGGACGCACTGGCTTCCCACAATGCCATTTTTGGCCGATCATGGATATCGCGTATGCATGCGGTATCTTCTACAATCCACCAATGTTTAAAATACGTGGTCGGAAACAACGTGGGAGTGGTCCGAAGCAGTCAGAAAGCAGCACGGGAATGTTACCGAGCAGCATTGGCACCTAAAAAAGACCAAGAGATGATTCAAGCTCAGGAATAGCAATTAAAGGGGCTCGCCCTGGAGTCGTTGCCCGTTGATGACCCCATGGAAGCCCCGAGTCTGTTGACGACGGACGAAGAATGCGAGCAGCACCAATTCGCTGCGGGGAAACTCCTGCGGATTGGGGTATGCCTCTTGCCGATCTTCAAGGAACAGCTGCTGACTCTCCTGCAGGAAAACCTAGATTTGTTCGCATGGTGCTCAAGAGATGTCACCGGGGTCCCGGAATCTTTTGTTGTTCACAAACTAACTATCAACAGAAATTCCAGACCGATCTCCCAAAAGCGTCGGGCTTTTTCCTCAGAAAAAGCAGACATTATCCTACGAGAAGTCGAGAGGATAATCAGCGTCGGTCATATCAAGGAAGCAAGTTACCCGTTGTGGACTTCTAATCCCGTTCTGGTCAAAAAGAAAAACGGGAAATGAAGAATGTGCGTGGATTTCACCGACCTTAACCGGGCATGCCCGAAGGACCCCTTCCCGATGCCAAGAATCGATCAATTGGTAGATTCGACGTCGGGTAACAAAGTGCTATCATTTATGGATGCATACGCCGGTTATAATCAGATCAAATTACACGCTGCGGATCAGGAAAGTACCACATTCATCACGGGCCGGGGACTATATTGGTACAAAGTAATGCCCTTCGGGCTAAAAAATACCGGCGCGGCATACCAAAGGCTAGTTAACAAAACGTTCGAGGGTCAAATCGGGAGGAATATGGAGGTGTACATCGATGATATGTTGGTTAAGAGCGGCACGAATGAAGCCCACCTTGCCGACCTCAGGGAAACCTTTGATAACTTGCGGGGGATAAATCTCAAGCTTAACCCGAAAAAATGCTCCTTCGGAGTCCGGTCAGGAAAGTTCCTAGGTTTCTTCGTTAGTGAGAAAGGGATTGAAGCAGATCTTGTCCAACTTCGAGCTCTGACCGATATGACTCCGCCCCGAAGCATCAAGGAAGTCCAGATCCTAACTGGGCGTCTGGCTGCCTTAAATCGATTTATTTCTCGCTCATCTGATAAGTGCGCTCCCTTTTTTCAGGTCTTGAGACAAGCCAAATTTTTTGCATGGACTCCCGTATGCAATGAGGCGTTCTTGGGAATTAAAAAATATCTATCATCCCCAAACCTCCTAACAAAGCCCGCCGCAGGCGAGACACTTTTCCTTTACGTTGCGGTTACCGACTTCGCGGTCAGTGCGACTTTGATCAGTGAATCGGGACCGGCTCCTACAGCGGTCTACTTTGTTAGCAAAAGCTTGCTGGATGCAGAAACTCGGTATTTAAAGTTGGAAAAAATGGCACTCGCCCTGGTGACAGCAGCGCGGAAAATACGCCCATATTTTCAAGCCCACCCTATCATAGTCCGAACATCATTCCCACTCAAGTACATCCTCCAGCGACCACACATGTCCGGGAGAATGTCCAAATGGTCGGTAGAGCTAGGGGATTTTGACATCGATTTTGAACCTCGGACGGCCGTCAAAGGCCAAGTCCTGGCCGATTTTTTAGTGGAGTTCCATTCCGAACGACCTGATCAGGATGCACCTCCCCGAGAAGCCGCACTGAGCGAATGGATTGTCCGAACCGATGGGGGGGGGGGGGGCAAACGTCAGTGGCTGTGGAGCAGGGATACAAATAGTAACCCCATCGGGCATTAGCATGCTCCAAGCCGTCCGATTTGGTTTCCATACTTCGAACAATGAAGCGGAATACGAGGCTGCTCTGGCAGGATTACGGTTAGCGCAGGTGTGTGGGGCAAGGCAAGTACGCCTCATAAGCGATTCCCAACTTTTGATAACCCAAGCTTCGGGGAGTGCGGAAGCTCGGAAAGAACATCTGGTGCAATACCTAGCAACACTCAGGGTTCTAGCTGCTTCATTTGACAAAATCACCTATGAACATGTCCCGAGAAGCGAAAACATAGCCGCAGATTCCTTGGCAACAATTTCCTGCTCCAGTAACTATCCTTGGGTGACCGAACAAGAAAGTCCGTCTATTATCAAACGTCGCGAGTTAGACAACCGACCTGAAATTGCCTGTCAGATCTCTTCGGTAGCAACCTCGGATTGGCGGCGTGACATTATCGCCTTCTTAGCTGAGGGTCGGCTGCCTAGTGATAACACTTCAGCTTGGAAAGTACGCAACAAGGCTCGGGGGTACGTCCTTTTAGGGGAAGTACTATACAAGAAATCCTTCAGCCGCCCCTTGCTTCGATGCTTAGGGGTCCATGACTCACAAATAATTGTGTCCGAGCTGCATGATGGTGAGGGTGCAGCGCATTGCGGTTAGAAATCCCTAATAAGAAGGATTCTCCTCGCGGGGTTCTATTGGCCGACGATAACAGCATATGCGCGACTAATAGTCAAAACCTGTGATACATGTCAATGGTTCGGAAACGCAATAAACGTCCCCGCGACTCCCTTAGAGTCCATATCCGAAGGACTGCCCTTTGACCGATGGGGAATCGACCTTGTCGGGCCGCTACCAATGGCGTCGGGAGGAAGACAGACGATCGTCGTGGCAGTGGACTATTTTTCCAAGTGGGTCGAAGCCGAACCTTTGTCCGCCACCAAGACCAAAGATATCATCAAATTTATCTGGTCTAACATATGTTATCGGTTCGGGGTACCGCAGAGGTTAACCATGGATAACGGACCGCAGTTCGATAGCGGGGAAATGAAAGTGTTCTGCACCACTCATAAGATCCGACAATGTTTCTCCGCTCCTTTCCATCCTCAGGCAAACGGGCAAGTCGAAGTAACCAACCGGACCATTTTGGACGGTCTCAGAAAAAACCTCGAGGGGAAGGCCGGAAAATGGCCTGACTACCTACAAGAGGTACTATGGGCTTACCGAACCACACCCCGAACGGCTACTCAAGAATCACCTTACGCTTTAGTGTACGGTATGGACGCGGTTACCCCTGCGGAATCCATTTTTCCATCTTTTAGGGTCGGTGCTTATGAGGAGGAAGCGAACGAAGACAGCCGACGGCTCGAGTTCGACCTTATAGAAGAGAAGCGCAACCGCGCCCAATTGAACTCTTTGCACTATCAGACCCTGATGAGAAGTCGATATGCCTCTAAAGTCCGCCGTCGGGAGTTTAAGGTCGGAGACAAGGTTTTGAGGCGCATCTTTCTTCACACCAAAGATAAAAGCCTCGGTAAACTCGCCCCAAATTGGGAAGGACCCTACGAAATCGTGGAAAAAATCAAGAGCGGGACATACCGCCTGCAGAACAGGCTCGGGCACCTTTTGAGGCTACCATGGAATATTGAACATTTAAAATTGTATTTAGAATAGTGGCGAAGTTGTATTTCAAATTGTATTTCAAATTGTGTTTCGAATTGTATTGGTCGGGGATGCACTCTTTCCTACCTCGGTGGCGCGAGAAGGTTTTAATGAGGCATCATAAACACCCGATCACCCGATTACATTAATCAAAAATCTTTTTTTGCCTTCCAAATGTTAAAGTGTTACGACCTTGGTCAGCTGATGAGCTGGACAGCGTCCGTTCCTACTAATATTAATGGATCTACATATATAATTTTCCCGACCATTTGGGAAAATTTTCGATAATACATCGATCTACAGAACCTTAATAGGTTTTTCAGTTTCTATAACTGATCTACATATATAGTTTTTCGGACCATTTGGGAAACGTTTCGATAATACATCGATCTACAGAACCTTAATAGGTTTTTCAGTTTCTACAACTGATCTACATATATAGTTTTCCCGACCATTTAGGAAACATTTCGATAATACATCGATCTACAGACCCTTAACAGTTTTTTCAGTTTCCACATCTGATCTACACATATAATTCTCCCGATCCTTTGGGAAACGTTTCAATGTAACATTGATCTACAGAACCTTAATGGGGTTTTTCAGCACTTATAGCTGATCTATATTATTAATTTTTCCAGCCTTTTATATAAGCAGCGATTTTACAAGTTTTTCTTTTTCCGACCCTATCGGGAGTTTCACAAATAGCGCGGATCAGACCCTACTTTGGTTTTTCACAAGAACACTTTGGTTTACCTAAGTAATAAAGCCCACAAATTGTAATAAGAAACAACGATTGTATAGTCGCACAAAAGATCGGAATGTTCATAGAACATAATGTCAGGGGACCCCTCGGCCCCCAAAGATATTACAGACAACAAGTAAACAAAAAAATAACAACAGATAAACAAAAACTGCCAGACGATCATTCGCCATTCTCCTCATTCTCCTCGTCGGACTCCGTCTCGTCCGAGGAATCCTCGCAAACAACCCCCTCAGGACGGTCCGCCTCTGGTACATCTAGCCACATCGCACCAAGCTGAAGGGTCGGGAAGCGGTTATGAAATGAAAGCACATAGGCGGTTTTAGCGTCGGCCACCTCTTTGTCCGCCCAAGTCTTGCACTTATTCGCAAAAGCGGTATTCGAAGCTTTCAGCTTCTGGACCTCCTGAGTTAGGGTGGTTGCATGGTCTTCCTTGGCCTTCTTCGTCTCCTCCGAGATACGAATAGCCTTCGCAGCCCGCCCCTCTGCCAATTCATGCGTGGTCTTAGCACTTTGAACCACCCCTTTTAGACGCGCGACTTCAGCCTCCGCGCCCGCTAGCTGCTGGCTCAGCTCGGCCGCCCTACGCTCTTTCAAGGCCGCGGGTACAAGTAGGTTGTACAAAGACAAGGCTAGTCCATCCGATCCCCGGAGCGGAAAGGTGTGCGGCGAGCCAAGCATCGTTAGCACCGGATACTGAGGACCGCTGGAGGAGGCTGCGGCTGGATCCGATGCGACAGGAAGGTCAGCATCATCCGGAATCACCACTACCGGATCCATTGGCGATTTCCCTTTAACCCCACCAAACTGGTCAAACAGCTCCGGCACAGTGGGATTATCCGCCCCAGCAGCAACCACGCTCTCTTTAGCCCGCTTCGACTTCTTCTTCTTGGCCCCTTCAGCATCGGTTCGGTTCTTCTTTTTAGGCACCGGAGGCTGGGCCTGGTTAGACGCGCCGTCCTCAGCATCCTTCGCCGCTACAAGAGGAGCCCCATCCCCACCAGCTGCAGTGTTCCCCCCGACCTCGTCATCCGACTTAGGGCGCTTGTTAGGCGCCTTGTTGTGCT
Organism: Limnanthes douglasii subsp. nivea; assembly: GCA_036936605.1. Lineage (NCBI taxonomy): Eukaryota > Viridiplantae > Streptophyta > Magnoliopsida > Brassicales > Limnanthaceae > Limnanthes > Limnanthes douglasii. The sequence continues at coordinate 89,557,858 of JAUPFV010000003.1, forward strand.
TCGGAAGGTACAGCTGATACCCGGGAGCGTCGGTTTTGACAATTATGTCCTCCAGACTGGGGGCTCCCGCAGTTGCTCAATGGTCAGAATTTCCGACGAGAAACGCCAGAGGTTACTCTTGAGCAAATTGGTGTCCTTGAAGGTCCGATGCATCGCCCGACCCCATTGCTTCTTCGAAAATTCCTTCAACACTTGGAAAGTGTCTTCAGCAGCCTTGGAGAAGTCCTTCTTAAGCCCTTGCAAGAACTCCTTCGACACTGCACGGAGGATCGGAATACATAAAAAAAAACGGAGCGGTACCATCATGGACCCAAGTCCGAAGCAGCTGTCTCTTATTCTCCGGGGTATAGGGAAGACCGTTCTCCCAGCACCCGCTCAGAAACACAAACCGGTGCTTCCAGCCTTTGTCATTAACTATCTTCCACTTGTTTCCCAAGGAAGAGTAGAAGAACGGGGACTTCGGAGCCTTGGACAGACCTGACATAGCAATATATTCGTCCATAGGCATAACCCGACCTGAAAGACGGGAAGCCATTATGCAGGACATTAAAGTGTACCAGGCATTCGGCGTCAGCTGCGATGGGCAGATCTGGAGAGTACGGAAGTAAAGCGCGATATCGGGATCTAAGGGGAAGCGCAGACCCCAATTGAACAGCTCGGTGAACACCACGATTTCCCGAGATCGGACGTGAACGGGGGTTTCCCCAGGGACCGGGAACCGAACCGTGACGCATTCGGGAATTCCCCAACGGATCAGCAGATCCTTATGTTCAGACTCAGGGAAGTAGAGGTACTTCCCCTCATAGAGAGAAACGACATCCTTCGTCCGAAGCCAGCTGAAATAGGTAGTGGTGATTGCAGCCTCAACTTCTTCGGGCGGAGGATCGTCAGGAGGGTTAGCAACATTCCCAACAGCAGAAATGCAGACTTCTGCGTGCGCAACGTCCACCTCTGATTCTTCCATTACGGGATTCGAAGCTTGGTCAGAGCTTCGGGCAGTAGCAGCATTCGGATCCGATGATCGTACCCGAGAGGTGGAGGGTTCAGCTTCATTTCCTGAATGAGCCCGATGAGCCGCCTCTAATTCCTCTGGCGTCAACCGACGCTTAGGAAAACCTAAAAAAGTTACAGTAGTGTTAGTACCGGTCCGATACCCTCGAATTGAGGGAGTAAGCTGAACCATTTCAAGATAGTTACCTCATGCGGGAGATGTAGAGGGAATGTCTTCGCCCATGGTCAAGAATTTGGTTTTGCGAATGCGTCGGGGAAGGAACGGAGGTGACGGAACGAACGAGTTAACAGACGGTGGGGTCGGATTCTCCGACCGAACTGCAGGGGAACGAGAGGAGCTGCTACTGGAAGAAAAGACAACGGTTTCCGGAGATAGGCTGATCTCGGGAGATAGAGAAATGGGAAGGTCGGGCAGAAGGAAGGATTCATCAGGGATCGGGGTGGCTAAAACAGGGTCGTGAGGATGCGGGACAGGAGTAAAGGGTTTTGAGTTAGATCCCCAAATCAAGCCGGCACGTCGGTATTCTTCGGCTCGGTCTCCGATGCTAGCCCACTCTTTGAAACTCCACACAGGCTTTTTCTTTTTCTTGGCTGATGTTGGCTTCGGGTGTCTGGGTTTCATACAAACATTCCCTTCCTAAGAATGGTCTGACGGCACTCTCCCTTTTTAGAAATGGTCTGGCAACACTTTCTCTCTCTAGAAACAATATGACAGCACTTTCTCTCTCTAGAATGCCTCTGAGAGAAATCAAGAATTGTGGAGTATTTATAGGCAAGGTTGAATGACCGGGGAATACCAATCGACAAAAGCACACCGGGAAGACGAAGAGTCTCCCTAAGAACCTAGTCTGGCAAAGATGCATCCCGTAAGTCGGTGACACGTGTTGACCACCTTCTGGCGAAGGCTTACCTAGGCTACCCCCTTCGAACCAACTGATGATATGGTCCTTCGCAACCGTATCCACTATGAAAAGCTGGCCCATCACAGTGAGGCCCGGGTTAGAAGCTCAAAAGACCGCGGGAACCAACCTGACTCAGGACTACGAACATCGGGTAAGAAAAATCCAACAGAGCCTGAGTATTGCCTTCGGGTAAAGTTATATATAAAAAAATATTGCGGGAGTGCCATCGAACGCCCGAAGGTCAGATCGGGACAAACAGCGTCGTGGAACGACCGACGCAAGAGGAAAAAGAATAATTCGTCCAAAGATAGGCCATTGGCCCGAAGCACATGAGACTGCGGACGACGGGTGTGGGTTCGGCAGTGAGTCTCCGTTCCTAATACTCCCGAAGACTGGGGGGCTACTGATGAGGGTAGAATTTGCCAATGTAAATAATGAGGACTTAGTTGTGAATAAAAGATACTTGGTGTAATTATTAAAGTATTTAGGCTCCCTCGGGGACCAATGTGTAAACATAGTATTTACTAAGGGGCCTCATCCAATATGTAAACAACCCACTAAGGATTCAAGCGGGTCCACCTTATTTTAGTATAAAAGGTGACCCACTTTCTTGGTAGGTGGGACATTGAATATTATTCTATTACATTCTCTTTCTCTCTCTACACATTCTCTCTCTAGTCACATCAAGCACAAGACCCGAAATATTCTTCCAAACACTTATTGACTCATCAGTTATCTTCTCTCAACTTTGGCCATGGTCGTCAGTTATAGTCCTGTTTACTGGAAAAAATCCTATATGTCTCTCTTTATATGCAAAATAGAGTTCATCACATATTTTTCCACCATTTCAAAAGCTCCATCGGCAAAAAAGTGACTTTGTGTTCCTCGAATACAATGTTCCCACCATGATTAACACTGGGAAAAGCTCAAATTCTAAAGTAAAATGCTCATCATCTTCCAAGAATATAAAACTAAAGAGAAAAAAATCGTTTCTTGCTTCAACGCTCGTGATCATACAAATATGCTTTATGATGAACTACTTCTTATGGTCCCTCCATTTCTACCTCAGAGCCATCTGGCACTCCCTCTTTAGATGAATCTGCGCCGCTCCATGATCAAGCCACCTGCTTGATGAGCCGTGGCGCTCCATCTTTAGGTGAATCTGCGCCGCTCCTTTATCAAGCCACCTGCTTGATGAGCCATGGCGCTCCATCTATCCAGCAGATCATTCACCTTGAGTATGGCTCTCGGCTTCTGGTATGATGTTCGCAGAATTTCACCCACATCACTTTAGATGAATCTGCGCCGCTCCATGATCAAGCCACCTGCTTGATGAGCCGTGGCGCTCCATCTTTAGATGAATCTGCGCCGCTCCTTTATCAAGCCACCTGCTTGATGAGCCATGGCGCTCTATCTATCCAGCAGATCATTCACCTTGAGTATGGCTCTCGGCTTCTGGTATGATGTTCGCAGAATTTCACCCACATCACAATCCACCACATCGCGTTCCGTCTGGGCTTGGTGCTCTGATACCATTTGTAGTGAATCTTGGGTCAATATATTCCACCTTTGTATATAAGTAAGAATACTCCGATCTCCACAATAGTGTGATATTGTCCGCTTTTGGCACACTGGCCCGCACGGCTTTGCTTTTGGTCCACTTCCAAAAGGCCTCGCACTAATGGAGATGTATTCTTAACTTATATACTGATATTTCTTCCCATGTTTAACCGATATGGGATGTGGGACTTTGGTCGCACCTAACACCACCAACTAGTTCCACTAAGTGTTTGCCAAGTCTTATGATTTCTATCAACAATAACCTTTCGGTGACCATGCATGCAATTACCTTTACTATGCATACTAACCCCTCGTCTTCCTCTAGCTCGAAGTATACTATTCATGCTCAAGATTGTGCATGCCACATTGCTATTGAGGAAGCTCATAAACTGATGGAAAAACCTTTATCCTTATCCCACAATCTCACCAACATACAATTTGAGAACATTGAGCATAACCTATCAGAAGCTAATTTTGGTACACCTAACTCTAAACTTGATCATCTAACTACTATTTTTTCAGGTGATGTTTGCCTTTACCAACCAGATTTTTTGGCGTTAGGCCCTCACAATTGCGGTAACATTCGCAAGACTCGATCCCTTGCATCCATTAATGCTCCTCGTGTTACTCTGATAATGTAATTTTTCACTCTAGTGATCCCATGTTTGAGCATCTCTAACCTTGCTGAGATGAGATCCACCAGTCAAGACCATATATCCATTCCATCTATTACCCATTGCCATCAACCATACAAGTGATCCTCTTATTACATAAGCTAAACAAATCATGTTGAGTGCCATGCATGAAACACCTTCACTCATAGGCACATGTTCCACTCTCATGCAAGACCCGAACCCAGTACCCAAATCTATCATACTAATCTCACTACATATATTGTCCTTTGTCAAATGTACTTTTAATTGGGTTTTCAACTAGTCGGAGCTTACCATACCCAAATCTATTTTTACACAACCTTATCCAGCCCAAACCCAACAATCTGCAACTAATCCAACCCTAATTAACCCCATTCACCATCCACCGAGCATTTCACTACAAAGACCTTACCATCCACCGAGCATTCCACATCTCTCTACATCCAGTACCAATAATTATCATATGTCTATAATAAGTGCTCAATTTGCCTCCCTCATTGCATCATCTCATTCGAATAATTCTAATATTATCTCTTATCGTCGAGCAAGTAACCAATGATTAACGGTTGCAGCCACCAACTTGATGACGACTTAAGTAAAAATGACACTCCTCTTTTCCTTGATTATGTGCCATTTTTAGAAGCATTAATGAAGACAGGTAGATTGACCCATTTGTCAAGAATGCGAACTTCAGGATACAATATGATAACACAACTCTTGTGTAGGTCATTTAAATGTTATATGTATTGATCAAAACCATATGGAGGTGATCTCCCCTCGCTCTGTGATCTTGGCATGGTTGTCACTACTTCGCTTGGCTCTGAACTACTTGAGGATAACATGGTTCTCAAATAGTAATATAAGTAAGTTCCCCCTATTTTCTTTAATGATTATCTCTGCATGGAATGTGATAGGGTCAAATTTTTAGAATAACACTATTGTCTAAACCAGAGGGGCAGTTCAGACCAATTTTACAGTAAGCATATTATGAACAGTCTGACTAAGTCAATCATGACTCAGCTGTGTGCTAACACCATTTAAGGTTTGGGCTTAAAAGGATTGACTCGAATCTAGAGTCCGACCTGGAAGGCCTATGAGTCACAAAATCAGTATAAATACCTCAACCAACTTCATTTAATAGGTTGGATTTTTTCTAGAGATATTAAATACAAGTATACACCTTATTTATCTCTTTACACGCTACTTAAAATTAATACTCAATTCACAAACTACCCAAATTACCCTTCGACTTAAATTACCAACACCAGACTGGTTACCACAGTGGGAGACGATGGTGCTTGAATTTCATATTCAAAACCAGTGAACGAAGCAGTTCGAATGGATCTTAATGTACACGATGTTTTACCTCCTGAAGTTGAAAAGGAAAAAGAAAATAATTAGCACACTATTGTGTCTCATGTTAATAATAATATAAATGAAAAACATTTAATGCAAGAAGAACGTGATGAGCTAAGGGCTGAAATTAAGGCTTTAAGGGCTAAAAAACAAGCAGAAAAAGAAATCAAAGAAAAGTCGGGTGCATCATCATTCCACCTTACTGATAATCCTGGTGAGAATGAGCAGTCCATAAAGACTCATATCGGCTAAAAAAATGCATCGGTCCAAACGATTTGTGAGTTCCACATCGGAGTCTTCTAATAGTTCATCTAATGATTTGCAGCTTGAAGGATCAGTCTCATCCAGTAGTGATGAAGGCCGACTGAATAAGAAATTAAGGCTGACCAAGAAGCATTCAAGAAAAAGGGATATGCATGGCAGAATTAATAGGTATCAATCGAAAATAAAAGGTTTGGCTGATCAACATATTGATCGTTTGTTGATCGATCCATTTGGCTTCCAATCCGGACCAAGTATTTTTGCTACTCCCAATGAAGATGTTGTGCTTAGCTGTAGTCAAAATTAAAGGCAATTGTTAAGATACTCCTCTGAACCCTCTGAACGTGCTCCCTCTGGCATGATATTAATTCCATCTCATAACACCGTCAAGATACCCCTTGGGTTGCTCTTGATGATTTTAACGCCATTGTTAAACCATAGGACCGAACATGTAATTCGGAACTCATAAACACGTCAATTAATAACTTTAAAAACTGTTGTTATCAAAGTGAACTTATTGATCTACGTTCTAGTGGGTTTCAATTCTTTTGGTAAAAAATAGGCTAATAACCTCATATCATCTAGAATTAACTCTGCACTAGTCAACAATCATTGGGATACTCTATTCCTAAATTCAGTAGCTCACTTCGTCTACCCACGTACATCAGACCACAGACCCATCACCTTTTTCCTTAATACTCTAAGACACTACACCAAAAAACCTTTTAGGTTTTTCAACATGCGGTAATCCCAACCCGATTATCGTTATGTTGTTTCCAACAGTTGGAATATCTCAATTGTTGGCTCAACTATGCCTGGTGTGGATAATAATCGCCTGAGGGTAGGCTAGTAATTTCAAGTGGAGTTTTAAGGTGGTGTATGGGTGTTTAACGGTGGTGTAAGGGTGTTTAACGGTGGAGAGATAATTAAGCAGCTTGGTAGCAGTTAATTCTCATTACCCATAGTTAATGCGGGTGGTTGGGTATTTATAGTGTAATGTTTGGGCCCTTATGGGCTTTCGGGTCATGCTTAATAGACCGGGGTCATGTTCAAAGACCCATGAGCTCTTAAGTAGGAGAGCAAGTAGCTTAGTCAAGAAGTGTTTAGGTTTTTTAGTACTTTTGTCATAGTTCGAACTGCTTTAAGTTCATAGTGTTCACAGAAATTTGTCCGGTCCAAATGACCTGTTCGATCCCTGTCCCTGTAACCTGTCCGGTATTCAGAGAGACTTGACCGATATGCCCTTGTTCGGGGAGCATGCTATATTCGGACTCATCAGGAGCCCCTTTTTTAGGTGTTTGAGCAAATATTCTTGTCAAAGAACTGAAAAACAGTCCGATGTCTGAAGTGGTTTTCAATCCGGACAGAACTATGGGTATACCCGGACAGGTTAAGCTTTACGAATTCAAAACGGTTCTTGCCAGAGTTAGTGGGACACGTGTCGCTCTCTGATTGGTCACTCCAGCCGTTTTTTCACCTTGAATTTCGCACCACCTTCTCCAACAAGTAACCTCTTTAATTTCAAATAATGACATCAACGCCGTCTTTTAATCATTGCCCAACTTTTCGAATTCTCCTAGGAATCAACTCCTCTTTTCAGATTTACTATAAATTCACACTCATTTTCCACTATTTTACCATCTCTTTTACATTTACTCTGCAAATTTACTCAGAGCTTTCTCTTTCTAAAGAAAAAAATTCCCTTGGCAGTTTATGTTTACAGCAAGAACAGCATTGATCAAAGGTGGTTGGCTCAACCTTTCAGAGTTGGAGAAAGCGCAAAAGGTCGAGAAGGAGAGACGAATAGCAGCAGGGCTACCATCATCACCAGTTGAGAGACCAGTCGTCTCTGTTGCAGAATCAGATCGAGGCTCATCCTCCTCCAAAGGTACTAAGCCCAAAAACCTCTTTCAATCCACTCTCTCGCCTATAGTCTCTGGTTCCTCAGTCCAAGAGTCAATACCTGCTTTCGAGCCAGGAGTCACTGTTACAAGCGTTAGGAAACCCTCTCCTTTTATAGCTATGGGATCTGACTCTGATCACTCTCCGGAGAAACTAGTTATTAAGAGGCCAAGCCGGTTAGTTAAGGGACTAGCCTCCAAGAATACTCCCTCCAAATCGGGGGCGAAAACCAGTGGTTCTGGGTCTAGAGTGCCCATTAGAGCTCCCCGGGAGAGGCCATCTGGTCCGGAGGCCAGCAGCCCGGTACCTCCAAGAGAGACTTCTGCCTCCGAGCCCCAACCTGAGGTGAGAAGTCAAAGAAATATAGAAAGGCAGCAGTCCAGAAGTCAGGCTGAGCCAAGCTTCAATCCTCCCCGGACCACTACTACAGACGCTCCCCCAATAATTATGGAGGAAAGAATGGAGGATTCTGCTGAAGAAGTCCCTTTTGAGTCCGAGTCCTCCAGACAGACCGATTCTACTGCTGTTGTTGCCAAAAAAGGCAAGGAAAATCTGTATTTGAGGCATCCGGACCTGCCGGAGTGCCTTGAGGGGAAAGTGGGGTCGTGCTTTCACAGAGTTGAGCTCAAGTACCTCTTGGCCTTGCAGAAGACCAAGTATGCATTCATCCATACTTCTGACCTGGGTCGAATGCGCATAAAATGGGGGATCCCAGAAAATGTGAAGATAAGGATCCCCATTGATCCGGAGACCCCTATGGACTGTAAGCGAAATGAAATAGTCTTCTTTACGGAGCTATTTAATTGGGGACTCAGGTTCCCACTGGACCCGGAGATCGTTCGATACTTCCACCTGGTCAAGCTCTGCCCGAGCCAGCTGAGCCCCAATGGCTGGTTTACTTTGATGTCATGTATCATGGCATCTAGGTTGTCTGGATCCCTCTTCCTATGGAAAAGTTCGCAGCAGTGGCCAACCTTTGCAAGCACCACCAATTCCCCTTCTACCATTTCAACATGGGGAACGATCTCAAGGCTGTTGATGACCTCTTGGAGTCAGAGAGAAAATAGAAGAGCCAATTTCTATTTGTCAGTGGCGCCTGGGAAAACGGCAAGAAAATCAAGGCCGGAGAGAACCCAAACCTCCTCAGGAGTAGGTGGAGGAGTGATCGTAAGTTTCTCACTTTAAATCTCTGTCCGTTTCTCTCTTTTTCCCTTTTTTTTTAAAGTTAAGTCTAAATTAACCAGTTTCTCTTTTGTTCTAACAAAGCTGCCAAAGGAGTTCGGAGATTATATGAAGGCCGGACAGGGTACCTGTGGAAAAATTAATGCTTGGGCCGCAGAGAACTGGGAGAATCGATTCCACAAAGCCTTTACCCCTGGAAATCTGGCAAGGTCTCACCTGTGGAACACCACAGGTCGAAGAGATCTAACTTGGGAGGAGCTCACCACCCAGCCTCCAGAAGACACTGTGCTTAGAAGGTCCCACGAACTAGATGGGACACTCTACCTGCCTGCCCGGGCTAAAGCCCCAAGCAAAATGAAAGGCAGGAGAAAAGGCAAAAAGGTGTCGAGTGATGCTGAGAAGGATGCCCCAACAGATCCAGAGGGGTCGGCCCAGGTTCAAATTGATGCAGCCCTCTTGCAAGTGGTAGAGCAAGATACCGAAAGGCAGAAAGTAGACCTCCCAAAACCTCCAAGGGCTCCCAAGAGGACTCGCAAGTAAGTAGGTGAAGGGGCTGACCGGGAAGCCAAGAAGAAAAAGACTTCCTAAGGAGATGAGCTCGCTCTCCGGGATCCGGAGCCTTCTTTCCCTACTGACCCCTCTGACCCAACACTGGCCGAAGAGATCCCAAGGGACTTTCATACCGATGAGGTAGAGGGGGGAGATCTCAACCTCGATGGAGTGGACATCACTGGTCTAGCTGGACTTGGTGAGTATTTCCTTGGCCTGCCCAGAGATGAATTCGTAGGGCCCTACATTCCTCCAAGCAGCTCCAATACGGTCAATTTCAATGGTAAGACTTTCATGGTTTCTAGTGAAAAGGACACTATAGCCCATTCCTTGCTTAGTAATGTGCAGCCAGTTCTTACATTGGAGAGGCAAGTCCGGAGTCAGGCAGACACCATCAAAGACCTCAAGTCTGAGAAGGAAAAGCTGTCCGGAGACCTCCGCACTGCTACTACCAATGCTGATTTGCTTAAGGAAGCAAATGAGGACCTGAAGAGGAATCAAGATGAAAACAACACAAAAGTTGCCACCCTAGAAGAAACCATTAAAGATCTTCAGGAGAAGCTGTCCGGTATGGAGAAGGATCTTACGGCCTCAAGGGGAGAAACTATTGCAAAGGAGAAGATCATCACCAACTTGACCACTGACAAGATTTCTCTAGAAAATGCAGTGACCCAGGCTGTTGAGGAGAAAAATGCTTTGTTAAAGGATCAAGAGGCCACAATCAATGCCAAGATCAACGCCTATGCCAGGGAGATGATTAAAAGCGAAAAGTTAATGATCCAAAGGGTAAAGTCTGATATGGTTCTCCTTTTTCATGAAAAATTCCCGAAGAGGACCATGGGGGACTTATGGTACTATGTGGATGATGATGACCTTCCATTTTATACAATGGTCGATGAGGATGGAATTTCCAGTGGTTCTTCATTTGATGATGAAGAGAAAACCGGAGAGAGCCCTGGTGAAGAGGAGAATGATCCCAAGGGCAAGAAAGTAGTCGAAGGGGGGAGCGACTCTAATGGTAAGAAAGCAGATGATGGGGAGCCATCTTCAAAGGCTCAATATTAATTTATGATTTACTTGGTTTATCTTTTACTCAAACTAAAGTCCTTGGAAGGCCAAGGCACTCTTTTTGTTGTGGTGTCCGGTATTGTTCGGACAGGTTTTTTTTGTGCTGTATCCTGACTTATTCACAAGTCCTTGGAAGGCCAAGGCAATTTTAAGTTGTTGAATGAATGTTTCTATTTTGCACAACCATCATCTTCTTTCATTGTTTGTTTTAGTTTAGATAGCTAGAGTTTAAGTATCTTTTAGTTGTTGCATTGTGAGAGTGTTTAAATTCTCTGGCTAGAGTTTAAATAGCCCTCAAATATTTCAGTCCGGGTAGTATAACAAGAGATAGAACTTGGAAAATACTTAGAAAATTTTGAAGAAGGCATCGAATTTTATTCAACCATCCGGACACCTCATTAAAACCTCCCCGTGCCACCAGGGAGGAAAGAGTATGCCCCCAAATATTTACATGGAAGTTCAAACAAGTAAATATTTACACAAGTGTTATTCCAAGTACATCCGAAGATGCTCAATATTCCAAGGGTGAGTTAAAACCCTGCCATCTTTGTCTTCCAACCAATAAGTTCCAGGCTTGATTCTTTCAACCACAATATACGGACCCTCCCAGGTTGGGGCCAGCTTTCCGAAGAGCTTTTCTCTAGTATGTAAGAAGACCTTCCTTAATACTTTGTCCCCTGGTTGGAAATCTCTTCTTTTAACTTTAGAGGCAAACCTGCTTCTCATCAAGCCCTGATAGTGTGCAACTCTAAGGTGAGCTTTAACCCGTCTTTCTTCTATCAAATCAAGTTGATTTCTGATTGCCATCTCATTAGCGTGTCCGGAGAAGTTGTGAATACGAAAGGAAGGGAGTGTCTTCTCTATGGGGGCTACTGCATCCATTCCATAGACCAAGGCAAAAGGTGACTCTTGTGCTGCAGCCCCAGGTGTTGTTCGGTAGGCCCATAAGACTTTTTGTAAATAACTAGGCCACTTCCCAGCAGTCCCTTCCAGATTCTTCTTTAAACCGGACAGTATAGTTCTATTAGCCACTTCAACTTGCCCATTGGCTTGTGGGTGGAAAGGTGAAGAAAAACAATGTTGTATACCCCTTGAGGCACATAAGCTTTCCATTTCTCTATTATCAAACTGTGGTCCATTGTTTGTTGTTATTTTCTGTGGGACACCAAATCTGCAACATATGTTGGATAGAATGAATTTTATGACAGCTTTTGATGTTGTCCCTGCCAGGGGGGCTGCTTCTATCCACTTTGAAAAGTAGTCAATGGCCACAATTATAGTTTTACGCCCTCCGGATGCCACAGGGAGAGGCCCTACTAAGTCCAACCCCCATCGAGCAAAAGGGATGGGCTCAGAATTGTCTCCAAAGGAATAGCTGGTACATGAATTTCATTGTTGTACCTCTGGCATGGGTCACACCTTCTCACCAACTCCTTAGCATCTTTCATGATTGATGGCCAATAGTATCCGGAGAGTAACACTCTTCTTGTTAAAGCTCTGAATCCACAATGGACTGATCCCTCACCATCATGCAACTCGGAGAGGACTACTTGTGATTCATCATCCCCCAAACAACGCAGGAGAGGTTTACTGTAGGACTTTGTGTACAACACTTCTCTCAATATGATGAAACCACGAGCTTTGTGTTTCAATGTTCTGGCTTGTGACTTATCCGGAGGCACAACACCATTGGAGAGATATTGTAATAGAGGAAACCTCCAGTCTTGAGGTTGTTTCACTTGTATTTCAAAAATTTCCTCTTCTTTACCCTTACCAAGTTGAATAGAAGGGCTTTCAAGCACATGGATCCATGGGTATGACTCCGTATATGCTATAGTTGCCAATGAGTCTTCTAGTTCGTTTTTTGCCCGGGGAATGTGCTCATAGACAACAGCTTTAAATTTCAGTGCTTCATTTTTTAGGAGGAGTAAATACTTTACAAGCTGCTCCTTTCTAGCCTCAGATTGGCCTAAGGCATGGTGGATAAGCAATTGGGAGTCACTTAGCAGTTTGACCCTCTTAGCCCCACATATGTAGGCTAACTTTAACCCAGCTATAGCTGCTTCGTATTCGGACTCGTTATTAGATGCCCTGAAAGCAAAACAAATAGCCTGGTACATGCTGTCCCCATATGGGGAAGTTAGACATATTCCTGCACCACATCCCATGGTGCTAGACCCTCCGTATGTTCGGACAATCCACATTTTCTTGTCTTTTATATCAGTAGCTTGTTCTGAATCCCTATCGGAGTGGAATTCAACCAGAAAATCAGCCACAGCTTGGGCTTTAACTGCTGTCCGGGAAGCAAAGTCTATGTCGAAGTCCCCCAACTCTACTGACCATTTAGTCATTCTGCTTGAAATGTCTACTTTTTGAAGGACATTTTTTAAAGGAAAAGATGTCCGGACAACGATAGGATGAGCCTGGAAATAAGGCCTCATCTTTCTTGCAGCTATCACCAAGGCTAATGCTAGTTTTTCGAGTTTCAAGTAACGTCTCTCAGCATCAATCAAGCTTTTGCTGATGTAGTACACTGGGTGGGGATGCCCATCTACCTCTCTTACCAACACAGCACTGATGGCACAACTTGAAACAGCCAAATACACAAAGAGAGTCTCCCCATTGACTGGTTTAAACAAAGTTTTGGGAGAGGAAAGATGTTTCTTGATTTCATTGAATGCCTCATCACACTGTGGGGTCCATTTGAACCCCTTTGCACCCTTCAAAGTTTGAAAGAATGGAGCACACCTGTCCGAAGATCTCGAGATGAATCTGTTTAAGGCAGCTAATCTCCCTGTTAATTGCTATACTTCTTTAATGTTTCGAGGAGGCTCCATTTAGAATAGGGCATTGAGCTGATCCGGATCGGGCTGTATTCCATGTTCACTTATGATATACCCTAAGAATTTCCCGGACTGCACTCCGAACACACACTTTTCAGGGTTTAATTTCAAATTCACTTTTGCCAAGTTGGCAAAAGTTTCTTGGAGATCGGACAAGTGCAACTGCTCATCCACACTTTTCACCATCATATCGTCAATGTAAACCTCCATATTTCTTCCAATTTGATCAGCAAAGGCTTTATTCACCAATCTCTGATAAGTAGCCCCAACATTTTTCAACCCAAATGGCATCACCTTGTAACAATGTAGACCCATATCAGTGACAAACGTGGTATGCTCTTGATCTTTTGGATCTACTTGAATCTGATTGTACCTGGAGAAGGCATCTATAAAGGAAAGCAGCTTGTTCCCAGAAGTAGAGTCTACTAACTGATCTATCCGGGGGACCGGGTACAAATCTTTTGGGCAAGCTCTATTGAGATCTGTGAAGTCAATGCACATGCGCCATTTGCCACTTTTCTTCTTTACCAGGACAGGATTGGCAGTCCACAAAGGGTATTGAGATTCTTTAATGTGCCCCATCTTTGTGAGTCTGTCAACCTCTTGTACTATGACATCAGCCTTTTCTTTTGAGAAAGCTCTTCTCTTTTGAACCACTGGTGCCACATCTCTCCGGACAGATAGGTGATGGGATATCACTTCTGATGGAACTCCGGTAATATCAGCATTGCACCAAGCAAAAACGTGCTGATGGTCTTTCAAAAATTTCACCATCTCTTTTTTCAACATTGGTGGCATCTTGGACCCTATCTTGACACTCTTGCCTTCTTCCAAACAGTGCGTTTCAACCTCTTCAATTGGAATCAATACTCCAGGGGTCTCTCTAGGTCATCAATTTCACCCTCACCCCCAGAAAGTCCCTCAAACTGCTATTGATCATTTATACGGACTGCCCCCGACGTTCGAGGAGCCAAGGCAGTGGCATAACATTCTCTTGCAATCTTTTGGCTGCTCCGGACAACCCCAACTTGTCCCTGAACAGCATACTTTAAGCACTGGTGAACTGTTGAAGCCACTGCATGCATCCTAGAGAGCCAAGACCTCCCCAGAATAGCATTATAGCAAGTGGGACAATCCACCACGATAAAAAGTATTCTAACCATTTTCTTGAAAAGGCCCCTGCCCAATAACACCTCTTCTTTGAACTCTCCGATCACATCGGCTGAGCTGCCCGTGAAGCCCACGATTGACCTGTCCGACTTTTGAATCACAGCTGGATTTTTCATTTTTTTGTAAGTGGTTAGGAAAAGGATATTGGCTGAGCTTCCAGTATCCACCAGAATTTGCCTTATTTTATTGCCCCCTATAGATGCTCCTATGACAACAGCATCCTCATGAGGGTCAGAAATGTCTCTCAAATCATCCTCATCAAAGACAATGAAGGGGAACGAGTTTGGTGACTGATAAGATGGCATACCTCCTTCTAGCTGGGTGGCTAAATTATGAGCATGCCTCTTTCTCGAAGAAGCAGTAGGAGCTGTCATAGTGTCCCCTCCGAAAATTGTAAGTGACTCAAAGAATTTAATGAGCCCGGAGACCGACTTAGAACATTCCTCTATAGCACCCACCCGGTTTCGAGTTGGATCAGGATCCAAGTATTCAGATTCCATATCAAACCTTTCAACTATAACCATGGCCCCCTCTGGGGCAGCATTACTTGGACCAACCCGGTGAGTGTTGTCAGGTCTGTTGCCTCCTCTTCTCTTAACGTATGCTCCCAACTTTCCCCTTTCAATCAGGTTTTGAACTTCTTGCTTCAATGCTATGTAATCATCAGTGGTGTGGCTAATATCATTGTGATATTGGCAAAAGGAGTTGTTACGATGCTCTCTGGGAGACTGCAAGGTTGCTGGTCTCCGGTAATGCACCTCATCTTTTGTCTTATCGAAAATGATGGCCACACTTTCTTTGAGCTCTGCGAACCACTCCGGTTGGACCCATGGCCCTCTTTTGTTTCTGGATTGTTGACTTTGAGCAGGAGCAGCTGGCTGAGACTGAGCTTTTGCCCTACCATGCCCCTGTCCGGTTTCTCTTGCTTTGTTCCCGGACTGGTTTTGATTTGGAGTTGGTGCCACCGGGGTGGATCTCACCTGTCTGTGCACCCTGATTTTCTTTGTTTCATCAACGTTTATTTGCTTGCCAACTTGATTTAGCAATCCTCCCCAGGTCATGGCCTTCTTTCTGGTCACCAAATCAGCCATATTTCCTGGGTTCAAACCTTGCCTTAAGGATGCTATTGCCACCTGTTCGAAGCAATCAGCCAACCCATTCTTTGTGTTCACAAAACGGCTTATGTACTCTTTCAAGGACTCATTTGGCTCCTGGGCGCAATGGATTATTGTGTCTCCATTGCTCTTCAGCTCCTTACTCCCTACAAATTGCCTTCGAAAGGCCACCCAAAATGTATCAAAATCTTTAATACAACCCTGAGGCAGGCTGTTGTACCATTTCAGAGCACTCCCCGTGAAAGATTGGGTCGTCATCAAAGTTCATCATGAAGTTCTTGAATTGCTCCAGATGATTGTCCGGATCAGTACTACCATCGTACTTTTCCATTTTAGTGCTATCAAACCTCTTGGGGAGGTTTCCGGACAGAATTTTAGAAGACAGATGAGACTGCCTCCAATTCCTTCCACGAATGAATACAGTATCCTCATTAAGAGTTGCAAAGATACCTGGTTCATCGTGGAAAGCAAAGGGATCCATCAGCATCTTGTCTGTATACCTCCGGTGGTGAGATGATCCCTTGCCAATATGCCTTTTCATTCTTCCATGTCTGTCTCTTTTTCTTGAATATTTCTTAACCTCCTTTTGCTTTTTTCTGGTTCGACCCTCATCGCTACTGGAGGACAAGGATTTTTCATTTCCCTCACTATCCGAAGAGCTACCTAAAGATTCTGAGCTTGAGTCAGAACTCTCCACAAGATTGGACCGGTGAGACTTTTTAGAACTGGCATGTGTCTTTTTAGTGCTCACATGAGTTTTCGAAGCCTCAGGCTCTCCGGGGTTGTCGGTGTGATGGGCAACTGATGCTTTGGATTTCTCTTTCATGCCCATCTTGGCCTTCTCAGCCCTCAGAGCTTCTATTTCGCCCCTCAACCTGTCACGTTCTTCGACAGTGTACTCATCATTCTCTCCTACCACTTCGAGCAGAGCTGGTGGTACTTCTGGATTGTCCGGATTCATTCGGACAGAGTTTTTTAGCTGGTTTTGAATGCTTGATTCAGGCACCGTCGCCTCCCACTGTGGTCGCCAATTTGGTGTGGATAAAAATCGCATGAGGGTAGGCTAGTAATTTCAAGTGGAGTTTTAAGGTGGTGTATGGGTGTTTAACGGTGGTGTAAGGGTGTTTAACGGTAGAGAAATAATTAAGCAGCTTGGTAGCAGTTAATTCTCATTACCCATAGTTAATGCGGGTGGTTGGGTATTTATAGTGTAATGTTTGGGCCCTTATGGGCTTTCGGGTCATGTTTAATGGACCCGGGTCATGTTCAAAGACCCATGAGCTCTTAAGTAGGAGAGCAAGTAGCTTAGTCAAGAAGTGTTTAGGTTTTTTAGTACTTTTGTCATAGTTCGAACTGCTTTAAGTTCATAGTGTTCACAGAAATCTGTCCGGTCCAAATGACCTGTTCGATCCCTGTCCCTGTAACCTGTTCGGTATTCAGAGAGACTTGACCGATCTGCCCTTGTTCGGAGAGCATGCTAAATTCGGACTCATCAATGCCGATAATCCCTTTCAAGTTAAGGCGCCTCCGAAATTATCTCTATTGTATTAACAAAAAAGAGTTTGGATAACATCTCTGAGCGAGTTTCCAATTACCCTAATATCATCATTCAAAACCAGCATTACCTGGCCAACAACCCTAATAACCTCTCTTTTATAGAAGTTGAGATTTCAGTCTATAAGAACTATGTATTCTTTAGTAGAACGGAATAGTCTTTATTCAAGGAGAAGTCTCGTGAGACTTGGCTTAAACTAGGTGATCGTAACTCGATTTTATTTCATAATAATATAAAGACCTGTATCATTAGAAAAAATTGTCATAATTAATGACCAGCAAGTTCTTGCATTGTTCCAAGGGAGTAACTGATATTTTTTCAACCATTTCTCTCGTCTTTTCGTTTTACCTATTTTCACTAGAGTCAGAGATTTTATCTCTTCCAAGATTAGTCATGCTAACAAAACATACATGATATGTACTTTTACTGACACGAAACTAAAATTATCCATTTTAATAACGATATTAACAAAGCACCTGGATATGACAGGTTCAATGCGAGTTTCTTCAAATCCTCTTGGGTCACAATTTCCTCGGAGTTTACTAAAGCACTTCATTATTGTTTTCGTTTCAACAAGCCCTCATGGACACAACTACCTTGAGACAATCTAGTTTGAAATAAGTATAATATTCCCAGACATTCTTTTATCGTCTAGATGGTTATGTTTGGGAAGTTTACTATCAAAGACATATTACTTTCGTTGGTACATAGTATTCTTTATTCCTGTGCCTTGTCTAACAGATCCATTGAAACCATCAACCAAATTATGATGAAGTATCACTTTTCTCACCTTGCTTGGGAAGCTTTCCCTAAAAATATTTTATTCCCTTATATTTCCACCAATTTTCCCAACTGGCTTTGCTCTGTCAGCGCTTGAATCTCCACCTCTATCAGTATTGGTCACCTTTGGCATGTTGTTTTCTGCGCGGTGGTCTACTACCTTTAAGGGGGAGAGAAACTCTAAGATTTTCATATATACCACTTCGCTGGGCTCTGCGTTATCTCAACGTATTCTCGCAGACATCCACTATAGATTTCACGGCTCCAAAATTCTTTTGGTCATGCTAGCTTATTTCTAATTTTAATTTGTTTTTCTTTGTAGGTCTTTTTTTGGATGGTTTCGGCCTGTGATATGATTCGTTTGAGTGTCTTGTATATTTCTACTATCCATGTTTATTATTTTCCATTGGTGTTTTGTTGTCTTGTTTGTTTACTTACCAACATATCCCTAAAAATTGTGTAATAGTATCTTCCAGGCTAAGAACTCTAGTTAGTCACTGCGATTTGTCATGTGTATTAAAAATGCCATTGATGTTATTTTGTTTCAAAACAGTCTTTGGTTTTATTTTTCATACGTGGTCATTTTTGTTTGTCTTGATTTGCATCTGTGGTCACCCGTGAGTGACTATGGATGAAAAAAACTAACAAAAATGACCGTCTTAATACAAAAAAACATCAGTGGCATTTTTGATACACATGACAAATTCCGGTGACTAACCAAGGTTCTTAGTCGTATCTTCCATTTTATTTTGCCATGCAATGTCGTGATTATATGTAAACCATCGTTATTATTAATGTACCTTTTATACTAAAAACTAAATTATATTAAATCTTGTATTAAATATACAAAAATATATTTAAATTAACATGTAAACTTTTTTTAAACTATATGTAAATTGGAAAAAGAATATAAGATCTTTTAAAATTTTACTATAAAACATCACCCTATTGTCAAAAGCTAATACATACTAAAAACAAAACTAATACATACTAAAATGTTAGAGACGCTTAAATGTTTTAAAAAGTAATTGAATAAATTAGAGATTATTTTAAATTATAACATACTGTTTTTTATTTTTAATATTGATTTATTTATAGGGTCATGCTAGAAAAAAACCACCTTTTGATAGATCTCTCACCCTACATCTTCTTTTTTTGAAATTCAAACTTGAATTTCTTAATTTATCATTTTCACCCTAACTAATTAAAATCGTGTCATTTATTTCCTAAAATTGTCTAGAATCTGAAACCCTCAAAAATTACCCGAAACCCTAACTATTTAATACCCTAAAACAAACATTTTACAACCCAAATCCATAAAAACCGATTCTGTTTTTAAAAGTATGATTTTGGCATGATTTTAGGCTTTGTTTTCACGAATTAATGTTGTAGAGTTGTTTGTTACACGCGGATTCGTTGATTTGGCTTCGATTTTGTTGGAAATGGTGGTGTTTAGATAATCTAGGGTTTGGTTGTGTCCAGGTGTTCGTCGCACGATATCGTGCTACCAGATTTGTTTTGGTCGTACTAAATTGCGACCATGATGGGTACTTGACCCATGCGACCAGGATGGGTACTTGTCATGCGACAAAGCCCATTTTAAGAAAAATATGGAAACAAATAATTCTATTTAATTATTTTAAAATAGAAGAAAACGAGTTCAAAGACTAAAAACGGTAAAAGTGAATATTTCTTGATTCTAATAAATATACAATAAGTACCATCTTGGTCGCATGGTCAAGTACCCATCATGGTCGCAATTTGGTGCGACCAAAACAAATATGGTAGCACGATCTCGTGCGACGAACACCTGCATACAACCAAACCCTAGATCTATCTAAACGCCACAATTTACAACAAAATTGAAGCCAAATCGACGACTCTTCATGTAACAAACAACTCTACAACACTAATCTATGAAAATGAAGCCTAAAATCATGCCAAAATCATGCTTTTAAAAACATAATCGAAAAACCTAATTTTGTACCACTTAAACACAACGAAATCTTGAAAATTTTTATAGTAGAAGGCTTGTATGGTTTATCTTAATGTTGTTATGAATTCAGCTTTTTCAAAAATTACGCTTTGATTTTTGATAAAAATTTTGTGCTTGAGAGGTTTTGAGAGAGATTGAAAAAAAAAGAGGAAGAATTTTTTTGAAAGATTTATAAAATGCTTTTATACCTAGGTTTTCTAAAAAGGGACAAATTTGTTCAAAATTTAGTGAAAGATCTATCAAATTGGTGTAGAATCCAGCTGTGTAAAATCCATAAAAATGTGTAATTTTTTTAGCGTGACCCTTGTTTAAATCGTGGACGGTAGTCTTTACAAATCAATAA
The DNA here is from genome assembly GCA_036936605.1 of Limnanthes douglasii subsp. nivea. Lineage (NCBI taxonomy): Eukaryota > Viridiplantae > Streptophyta > Magnoliopsida > Brassicales > Limnanthaceae > Limnanthes > Limnanthes douglasii. The sequence continues at coordinate 89,578,104 of JAUPFV010000003.1, forward strand.
ATGTCGACCAAAAATATATCGACTAAATTGATCAAAACACTAGTAGGGAACAGACTAAACTATTTCTAAGTATAAGGTCAATACGGGAACCAAGATCAAACTGAGAAGACATATGTTACTCTCTAGTAGTATTGTAATACCACTACATGCATCAAACTGAATCAACAATAGACGTTACATGTATGAGTCCTAGTTGTAACTCATGTTTTGATTCAGCATCAAAATATAAGGCTAATCAATGCTCTTACAATCAAAGCAACAAAAGAATAAATAGTATAACGTATAATCAATCTGTTGCCTTATCATGTTTCTTGCACAATCAACAACAAAGATGACATTTACATCCATCTAAAGCACTTCTTCTCTAATATAGCCGTTATTGCACTGCAAATCGAAACAAACAACAAGGAAGACAAAAACATATATAGTTGACTTACAAGCGAACTAAATAGTTCTATGTATCAAATGCGGGAAAGTTCAGTAAGGCCTTGAGAATGACATATCTAGTCTATTCTAGGTGCAAAGACCGAACCTCATCCGCTTTCCATAATCCTTCCTCGTACTTATACCACCTCATCAGTCCTTCATCATCTGCCGTCCTCTTACACATAACACACGATTCTTCCATACACGTTATGAATTTTTTCAAACGAGACGCCTTTTCCAGAATTGTTTGATCAAATTGCTTTAGAACTCTTGTAGACGTAGGAGGTGATCCGAAATCAACCAGAATACAATGTGAAATGTTAAGCACTTCGAGGTTGGGTAAAAGATCCAAAATTATTATCAAAGCTTCCCTTGGCAACATAGAGCACCGAAGGCTCAAGACTTTCAATTTCGGAAGATATGCGGTTAATGTCGAAGCAAAGAACTTGTTGATTGGCCCCATGACCTTGAGTTCACGGAAGTTTTTGCAGTTGTTGGCTATTTCTGCCATCAGATATGGTGGATTGGATATGCTCGGCATTGTCAGGGATTCAAGATCTTTCCAGATACGAACTGCTTTGCATATTCCGGTTTTCTTTATTCTGTTCCAGCCTGGCATAACGAGGCGCTTAAGGCCTGGACACCTGCGAAAAAATAATGAATAATTACAGTTCCGTAGAAAATGTCAGTAAAAGGATATAAATCTATGGGTTGTTTGGTTACCTGCTTGGATTATAAGCTAAAAGAAACTACTATTTGAAATAAGTAAATTCGAGAGTTAGTTTTTAGACAAATCATAGCTGTTTGGCGCATTCATGCCTGTATATATATATATATATAAATCAGTACGGAGCCGAGACAAAACGGCCTAGTTGATAAGTTTAATAGAGAAAATTATAGTAGGATCACTATGAAGCCTAAAATACGACCTAAAACCAAAAATAAAAACAGAAAATCGTAAAAGAGCATACCGTTGAAGTTTGATAGAGAAAATATAGTAGGGAAGCCAAACGACGACATAAAACAGACTATCTATAGGTAAACTATAGTAGAAAAAAAAGTTGAAAGACATAAAGCCGAAAAAAGCTATAGCAAATTTAGTTCCGTTTGCTCTTTTTAATCTCGTTTTAAGCCAAACTGCTTTACAAGAGCCTATTCTATATTACTACAAAGCTGGAGGAAACAAACAAGATTTTTAACATAAGCTTATAGACAAATTTTTGAAAGGTTACCTCTCGGCCGTGTAGGTTAACTGATCATCACTTACAAAGAGGTTGAAATGGAAAATCAACGTCCTAATGTTTCCTTGGCTGAGACTCATGGATATTTTAAGCACCCTGGTCAAAGTCTTATCAGAACGTTCATCAACATAAACGTACGGCTCCAACGGAATTTTGATGAAATTAGATCTCAGCATCGATAAATCAAGAGTATTCCAAAGAGTTGGATCGCAACAAGCTCGGCGCCATGCGGTGCAAACATGAGCCATTCCCGAGGTTAACTCAAATATGTCAAAGGTCTGTAAGATCCTCACAAGAATATCAGTGTCCATGTTTTCCCACCTCCTCGGTACAGCTTCACTTCCCTCCATTCCAACACCTTTCACGAGAGTACAATAGAACTCTTAAACTACATGGATAGGCGTCAATATATAAGGCACAGAACCAATAAATACTAGAAATCATTGATAATAAAACAAAGCAAATTAAGACAGCAGACAACACAATAATTATATCCCAGCCCATTATAATTCAGTCAGAATATCAAACACTTGTCAGACAACATTTTTCATGGGAGCTCCGGTCGCTCCTCCCATTCCAGTCAAGAGAGAGTGGTCTTCATGGCACCTCCGGCAAAGGGCAGCAGCCGCTGACCCCGCCCCCATTTTCCGTCCGCCCACCGCTACCGTCGCAAAAGAGTTTTAACAAGCTAGGGTTTTTATGTAATCATTTCCCTTAAAAGTCATTACACAGCTAAACTAGGCTTTATATCAAAATCTGCTACTTACTTCCTCTTAATCCCTAATTAACAAAGAAATTGAAAGTGGCCTTAATCATAATCACATTGTTAAGAACACAAAATTATCATCCACTAATATTGTACAATCATACACATTTATATAACACAAAGTAGCCACCACACCATCACCTCCGACATACTCAGGCAAACATTGTCATCAACCAAACACAGCCAAATCATGAAAAGGTCCATATACTGAATTACTTATTTACACATTCCAATTCAATATGATAATTTTTGCTCTCGAATGAAACTATCTCTACTAGCGAATTACTGTTACAAAAGTGATTGGACAAGTTCAATTGATAAACTTTTCCACAAAAACAATATCAAGACAACACACAACAAACCAAAAAACGTACAAACAAAGATGATCGAATCAAAACAACAAAAAAATTCTCAAATCTCGAAAAATTTAATCACAAATTCGAACCTTTTTTCTAGATCCATTTCGATCTGACGTTTAAATTTAAAACACGACACTGAGGAACCCTAATTAAATAGAGAGCAACAGAGGGAGAGAGACAGAGAGACAAACCTTGAATTATCTAGGGATGGTACGTCGGATTCTGGTTTTGTCAGACGACGGACAGAGTAACTGTAACAGAAAAAAACTTTTTCTTCATCGGAAGAGAAACCGAAAGGTGAGTGAGTCAATCAGAGAAAACATGTGTTGTCAGTCGAAAGATTGAATTTGGTTTGGGTTATAGTTACATCTGCAATAGAAAGAATCGGGGAGACAAAGTGTTAAAGAAATAAAAGAAAAGGCTGGTGACGATGATACCAATCTCTATATATGTTTCGATGTAAATGAAAATGTGGTTGGTGGTCAAAGTGTGTGTTTTTAGTAGGTTAGTTAGATACTCTGAGTCACATAGAAGTTCCTTTGTACATTTCAACTTCCATTGGTCATAATTATTATTATTAAATTCAATCAATTAGATAAAATTGAATAAATTCATTGGATTAAGTGTAACGGTACTTTAAAAAGTAGTAGCTGTATAAATTCCGGGAAGCCCAATTATTGGAGCGTTTTAATATAAAAAGAATAATAGGTTAAACTGTCTGTAGGTGTAGAGCGTTAATTTGTGAATGAACAGTTGTATGAGACCTTTAGGGTTGGGAATGGGATGGCAATGTCCCAGCAGGCTCAAATCGATTCAGATTTTGTCAAGTTCGAATTTATGATAGGCAGGGTGGATATAGACTTTTAGTGTTTCCAACCTGACCCAGTACAAAATATATAATATATATAAGAAAAATATAAATAATAATAATAATTATTATTATTATTATTAAAAAAATTGTTTTTAATAATATATAAATTTTGTAATTCTAATAACTATTATTAATTAGAATCTTCTACTAAATATTATTTTTAATAATATATTTAATAATTAAAAAAAATCATTAAATTTAATAGTAATATTTAAATGAGAAAAGTATCAAAAAAATATTTTTTCAAGTTTGATATCCTAAGTGAATTTATTAGACGTATTCAAATATTAGACACTCCCCATTAGTACCTAGAAACCAAATTTTGACCAAAATAACCATAAAGCTATACGAAAGAGAAAGTAGGTTTACAATTACTTTTTATTATTTAAATTTTAACTTTTTCCCCAAATCCCAATAAGCTTTAGAAACCCAAAAGACGAAAGAAAGAGACCGTCACAAATTGGAGAGAAACCCTAAAACAAGTCTGGCGTAGGTATGTTGTTTCTGAACAAACTCCGACGAGTGTAGAAGTCATGTCGTTCTAATCCACCGTTGAGGCGAACTTAGTCTTCATCGTCTGTTTTCAACCCAGAACTCCCATTGTCGGTGAACTTCGTCAGTTTAAACTACTTTGAAGGTACGTCGATAGTTGTTACATATGTTGTTTATGAATAGTTCTCGACTGATTGTTGGAATCAGAAACTGGTTTGTATCTGTCTGGGCTTAACGAGAAAGTATTTTACAACCATTCGTCGGTCTGTTAACAGTAGAGTTGTGCTTAAAAGGATCATAGTTGTGTGTGGTTGGTTTTACGGTGTTTGTAAGGCAGAATGAATGTCAATTAGTTGTTGTGGTGCTTACGATAGGCGTCAGTTGTAGTATCACGCATTGTTTAGTTTTGTGTTTTCCTTTACGTGCATGCCTATTTGGTAGTGGAACGTGGGAACTGCAGCATGTTTATATGGTATATCGCGTCTTCTTGAGTGTGACAATGCGTTTGTAGAGTTATGGCGTAGTAGTTTTAACCAATGTATCTCGCGTGTCTTATCGTCTGTATCTCGCGTGTGTGTCGTTGTTTGATGTGTATGTTAATTGGTGTTTAGTATGGGGTATATCGCGTAAGAAGTAAGGTGTAAGGAATATACTAGCATGTGTAGTTTATATTACATCTCGCGTTCTGTGGTAAGGTGCAAAGATTGTAGCAGTGTATGTGGTATATATCGCGTAAGGTGGTTAGTGTATGATTGCGTTGCGAGTGAGGTGCAAATTATATAGTAGATTTCGTAGTGTAAGCCTTATCTCGCTTATGGTGGTGATCGTAAATCGCGTCTGTTGTATAAAATTAGGACTATACACGCGATTTGTATTACCAAAATCTAACCTAACTGTTCTTTTGTAAATATAGGTTCAGGTATGGGTAAAGGTACTTTTTACAGGTCTGGTTTGGTCAGCATATTAAATTTGCTGCAGAAAAAGATAGTGGTTGAAGAGCATATTGAGGCTACGAAGAACACACCATTCTATATGTTGCTGAAAGCTTCATTCATGCTACGAAATGAAGATTTGCCGAAGAAGAAGTTTAACAAAGTTATAGAGTAGATTGTAAAGATATATCCTGTCAAGAAATGGTGTTTTAGAATAGCTTCAAAGAGGGTTAAACTGACCAACAAAGATGTTAAAGCCATCTTTGGTCTTAAACACGGAACGGAGGAAATGCTGATGAACAAAGCAGGGGCATTCACTGGAAGATTTGCCGATGGTGCAGATAATGAGTCTCCACTGATGCAGAAATATTTATTGCGGCCAAGGGCTAGGAAAAGTGGACCGACAGACCAAAAGTCTGTTTCAAATGCGATGATCAAGGTAGAAATAACAGTTTATGAAAGAGAGGTTGTTTGATAATATCCAGTCAACTAACAACTATCTGTTTTGCTACAGGAAGCCATAGAAAAAGCAGTAAAGGATGGGGGGAGGAATCAATAATTGACGTTACCAAGCTTTTGATACTCTTCATTTGCTATATACTCTTCTACTTTGTATCGGGAGATATCATGGGCTGGACAATGGTTTTCTACGTAGAAGACATGCTCAAAATTAATGACTATGATTGGTGTGGAGCAATTGTTGAGAAGCTGACCAAGTCCATGGTTAATTGTTTGGAGAAAGGGACACCCGATCACGTCATCGGTTGCGTAACAGTTTTATTGGTGAGTATGATGTTGGTGTTTAGTATTTTGTTTTGTACAAAAAGTGATATGACTGTCTCCTTTTTTTCCATCCCTTCATAATGGAGCACACCACGTTATAGGAATATTTTACAAGGCCAAACATGATTCCTAGGTGCTACAAATGGTGGGGGCTGGAGTGCAAGGAGTCAACTATGGTGATGATTAAAAGGCTGCGGAAACTCCCTGATGATGAGGTAATCCATGTTTTTTTTTAGTTTTAAGGGATTGGTCTGATGGATTGTTGGGATGGCATTATGAAAACCCAGGATATAATGTCACGTGAGATATAACATAGGACTTGCGTAGGCATAACTCTGTATGAGGGATTAAATCGTTGTCTAGTCCCTCGACTATCACGTTTTCTGTCATTTAGTCCCTCGACTAAAAAATCACTGGTGAGGGTCCCTCGACTATCCCATTTTCTTTCATTTAGTCCTTCGACTTTAAAATCACCGGTGAGGGTCATTGGACTTTAAAAAATCTATAAATTTAGTCCCTGAATCAAAGAAAAAAAACCCCAAATCAGAGACTAAATTTATAGATTTTTGCAAAGTCCAGGGACCCTCACCGGTGATTTTAAAGTCGAATGACTAAATGAAAGAAAATGGGATAGTCGAGGGACCCTCACCGGTGATTTTTTAGTCGAGGGACTAAATGAAAGAAAACGTGATAGTCGAGGGACTATTTCCTGATTTAAGCCTCTGTATGAGTATATAGTTAGCAGCAAGTTAATGAATCGCGTAGGAACACTATAATAGACGACTCGCGTAGGCACTACGGTAGGAGTAAATCGCGTAAGTGATGTGGGGATTTATGAGAATCTCAAGGTGCATTGTCAAGCAATCGTGTAACTAATAAGTTGTTAATACATGAATCGCATCATGTTTATTGAGTTGTTGCTAACTCGCGTTTTGGATTAAATGAATAGCGTGAAGGTGTTTAGCTAAATAACTATTGAATGTTGTTTCAAAATACCCTTGTGTGTTGTAGATCTTGGAAGAAGAGATAAAACTAACTGAGGCTGAAGAAATGGCCTTCGGGTCGGGGGAAACCAGTGGAGGCTCTGGTAGTTTAGATCAGAGGCGTAGAAAGTTGTCAAACAAACGGAAAAAAACAATGAGCGCTAGAAGTGGGAAGCGGTCAAAGTATTGTACAGATGAGGAAACAAATGAGATGGAAATTGGGCAGACATCTCAAACAATGGATTACGAGGGCGTTGATGAGGATTACGGTCAACCACTGCGGGGATGGTGGGATCAACAGAAACATACGCCGAATAAAGGACAATTAAAACAACGTAAATCTTTTACTGGGGAATGTAGTAGATGAGGCAGCTCAAGTACTTGGATGAAGAAGATGAAAGTTTACAAGCCAAGCGCTTATAATATTTTATTTAAGAGGATGGAAGATATTAAGAAGAGAAACAGTGGAAAATACAGATACTCGGTAGAAAATAAACGACTTAAGATTTCTCTGGCACGAAAGAATAGACAAGTAAGTTGTTTAAGAGATTGTCATTTTAATGAACATTCATTAGGTTGCTAATATTGTACTTGTTTAATTTCCCAACAGATCGAAGAACTCCAAAGGGAGGTTGCTTCTTTGACTTTAAAGCTTCAAGAACAAGTTGATCAAGCTGATGAAGATGTTGGGGTTAATGACACACTAGAGAAGGTTTGTGGAATGCCTTTATGTTCGGTAGAAGAGGAGTCACCAGAGAAAAGAGTAGAGGTATCAATAACAGTGGATGAGGTTCATAAAACCATAGTTTATGTTTCAAGAAAACATGGTTTCAAAAATGTAGAGGCATGAGAGAAAAAAGATGAGAAATAAGAAGAATTTGTAGAGGTTTCTACACTTGAAGACCATGAAGAAGACATGGACGAGGGGGCAGAAGATGGAGGTGAAACAGATTATGAGAAGAATGAATCTGGAGCTGTTGATGGACCGAACGATGTTATTGAGATATCTGGTGAGGGGAAGGGAAATGAAAAAATATTGTATGTTTTAGGTGTTGACAATTGTATGCTTGTGGTGTCCAATTCTAGTAGTGGTGTACCAGCTTTGTCAGGAAGTGGAAATGTGGAAAAAGAGGAGGAAGTAACCATACATGGGGCAGATGTGGGTGTGGGTGCAATAGCGGCTGAGGCTGAGGTGCAAATTCCTGTTGTGGTAGCTGGGGGAGAAACATGAAATTATGGCAGCAGTTATTGAACCAACACCCATACAAGCAAAACCAGATGTTGTGATAGTTGAAACAGGAGGAGAGTTTGTAATGCATAACAAAATAGATGCAACATTGAACAAAGAAATTGAAAAATGGAGTACAAAAGAGGTTTTGGAATAAGGAAATAAATTGATATATAATGAAAATCGCGCAGAGGTTGCAGAGGATGTACAGTATGGTGAGGTTGCTTGCAAAAATACGGAGGCTGGTTTGGCAATTGGAAATGTTGGAGAGGTAACAAGTGGGACGGAACTGAATACAGTTGGACCAGATGAAAGTAGAAGCAGCGTATCCTAGACACTAGAGCTGTTGTTTTAAGGGGTAATTTTATAGTTATTTTATGTGATGTGGTTTATCTTTAATTTGGTGAAGCTGTTGTTTTTGAAATTTCGGATTTTTAATAGGGGGTTTGGCTGGTTGTTTTATTACATTAAAGGGTAATTTTAAACTTATAACTATTTCGAATTTTATGTTATAACTATGTTGTTATGAGTTTGGAAGTTCAAGATTTGATATTTATCTTACATCGCGTTCTTCATGTTAAAGGTAATTGAGTCTTTCAGTCTTATATTGCGCCATGGTTAATCAACAAAAGCCCGTATCCAGGACAAAGGTTATTGTTTTATATTAACTTGAGAATCACGTGTTGTTTAATTAAGAAACACAACGATAATAGATTATTGTGTCTCACTTCAGAGGATAAACACAACTCGCGTACTCTGAATAAAAATAATCTAAATTGTGTATGTATTGTACTTATTAAAAAAATCATGTGATCAGTGGCAGTAGACAAAACACGCATCATTGGTAAACAAGTTCATGGTGTGCTCACTTTTAAATATATATGTTAAATACAATGAAAACTATAATTGGGGAGACCTATACACTGAAAATATATATGTTAAATTGTGATAGGTATGTAATGTCAAAAAACAAGATTAAACAAAGGACTACATCAATGCACACAATGCACTAATAAGCAACAACCAAAAACTGAGCGCGTAATGGAATTCGAAGTTGTTCTCAAATCAACAAAAGAGTTACAACCCAAGTTGGAAGTGCAACGCAAAAAAAAGGTTGAAGTACTAACACAACCTAGGAAACTAGAAGAAGTACAACCAGCAGGGGAAACGGAAGCATAATATTTTGATCTTCCAACCCTAGATGATGCATTCGTACTATGTACCCAATCATTTTTCAACGAAGTTGATAAGGCGGCGGTCATACACTTGAGTGAAGGAAAGTTTGTTGGCAGTACTCCGTCTAAAAGTTTATTACAAGAGGCATTTCCAATGGTAAGTTCTTAACTATACTAAGAAACATATACTTAGTTGTCACAATTTGATTGTTATTTAACACAATTTATGTCCTTTTACAGTTACTAGATAACATTTATCCAAATTAGGATTTACTTACACAGTTATAACAGGGAGAAGTTATTTACCAACCTTGGGAAAGGGAAACAGCAACAACAAAGTTAATAGTCGTTAATCAATACCGCAAGGTGTTTCAAATACAAAGAGACGAAGATCAAATCGACTCAGAAGTATGGTATTTAACAGAAAACAAATTTACATATCGGCTAAGTGTTAGTGTCACTGAGTTAATGGCCCTACCATACGAAGGGGAGTTAGATTTCAAGGTAAAATTTAGATCCTTGATATAACTCACAAAAAATTGACAACTAGTTTGATATAGCTCTGATTTCGCTGTGCTGTGGATCATTGATGCCTGGATATATAAGCTGCTTAAAGAATCAAAGTGGAAAGTACCTTTCAAAGGGCTTGATGACGAGTACAATTGTAAATATAGCGATATTCAGATTTACGGGGTCGCAACGGTTACCATTAAATTATTAAATAGCCATTGAAAGTTACCCAAAAGTTTGATATTTATTACAGAAATTAATAGTAATGAAAGAAGATATTAAAAACGTTGTTGACGCAGTTTTTGAAAACGTGACGGAGGACACATTTATCGCATTCATTCCGGTATGCCACATAAATGAGAATGGTCCGAACCACTGGACGTTGTTGGTAATAGAAATTAAGAATGAGGCGGCCAAAACTTACAATCCTCTGTTTCCTCTTAGCAAATTCACTCTATATTGCACTAGGAAAATAGGCGACGGATTGGTATGAAACCGTATTGCATGATGTTGTATGTTTATTTTTTACAAGTGAATGAAAGAATCGCGTGTTCCTCTCGCGAGATTCTTAAAGGTCATTTCTTGCAAATCGCATTTGGTAATAATTGTATTTTACTAATGATGAGCGTAAGACTTGACATGGTAAACCGAATGATTGCATTTTACAATCACGTTAGTGTGTAGCCTTTACTGATGCTAACTCACGTGTCGTGAGAAGGGAGTTATTTAACAATTGAATTATTTATGTCTCCTAACTCGCGGCGTATATGATACATGTTTCTCATACGAATCACATTTGATGATTAAACGCGTGATACTTAAAAAGGTGGACCGCTTGAATCGCTTTCACAATCGATGTGTGACCTCAAACTCGCGTGATCATTCACTAATAAGGCTATATCACGTGATCAGTCAAGGGATTTATCTACTAAGCTATAAATATGAGGCCCATAACTCGCTGGTATTAGATACATGGTTTTCACATCAATCGCGTTGTTTGGTGAGTCGCGTAAATCTGCAACAGGTACACTGACTGAATGGCTTACTAAATCAGGACGGTGTATAGCCATTAATAAGAAGGAATCGTGTAATTGGTTAAGGGATTTATTTAGTAAGTTAACAACTTTTAACGCCTAACTCACGGCGTACATGAGACATGATCTACATACAAAATCGCATCTTTTATCTTAACATTTCAACCTACATGGCTTGCTCGAAATAATTCAAAAAATAGAGGACTCATTTACAAATTATGTACGTTAGTTTATGCATGTCCAAATTAAACATTTTATAACATTTGTTAACCAAGGTGAATTATTGAGTGATGTGTCGAGTACGTAATTAAATATAATTATAGACCTTATTCTAATTCAAACCCACCTCCTAACAATAAACTGTAGCAAAAGTATAATTAAAATTAATGAATCGCATGGACATACCACTAAATAGCTAAGTGACGATTAAAGGCCGTTGAATAAGTCATGATCGATATCAAATATGGTGGTAGAGTAAAACAATCGCGTCAATATTTACTAGTACGCGTTGGTTATTGTGATAAGCATTTAACTCGCGTCATAATTTCTGCATAATGAAAAAACAATGGGTTGTCTTTTCACTAATTGGCATTGGGTTTGTATTTTAATTTAATACATGATTTAACATGGGTAGCTAAAGTACTCATTACATGTGCTTTAATTGATAAGGAGGAAGCAGACTCCAATGAAGTCTTCGAAGGTTTCATCAAACGATGAATACTGGAGATGGAAAGTAACCACGATGAAGACGAGAACGAGGAAGAGTCTGAGGAAGAGTGGGAAACAGAGTCTGAGGATGAAAATGATGATGAAGAGGAGGATGAAGAGGAGGATAACTCTTCTAATAATTAATCATGGATGTGGTTTGTTTGTTTGTGTTTTCGTTTTTTGGCAATCGAATTGGTGAATCCTATAATATGTAGTGGTTTTTTTATTAGGGTTTACTATCTGGACAACCGTTTGCCCATTGTGTTTTCGGGTCTCTTGTTTGTTAAATATGTTTTGTTATCGATATCTACTTGGTTTCATTTGTAGTGGTTTGCAATGTCTAATTCGAATTCGATTTACGTTCCAATCTCACCAATCACGTCAATTCTGGTAATGCTTGTAAATGAGATGGTAGCAATCGCGTTGAAATGGACTTAAACAATTGTTATGACTTCCTAATATTTTTCTATATAAATCACTTTATCTTTGGTGTGGGTATTGTATATGAATCGCATCGTTTATATGGTTACAGATATGGAAAATAATCTGCAATAACATAGGTTCTCCACAAGCATCTTATGTAAATCGCGTGTTCGCTATATAAGAAACGCATCTATATTAAAAACCCATGTCACACGTTAAAAGGTAGACATACGCGCGACTATAATATACATGAGTTAAATCTAAGTTGTGTTATATTTATTTAACACAATGCGTGATTATTAAACACAATTGTGTCGGTGTGGAGGACATAACCTGGAAATCGTGAGTTGGCAATCGTGTGTAATCTTATAACTCAATATAACTCGAGTGTGAAAAAAACAATAGTAAAAAAATTGAGGGTATCAACTAAAAGTAATGTCAATGATTAAGAAAGATATAGAACAAGGAGAATCACGTTAATACATACTGAATAAAACGGATGAAACAAAAAACATTAGGAGGGAAAACTCATAGTGTGATATCACACGTCCTTCAGTTGTGTCCAAATTTAAAGCAACGACCACAGCACAAGTGGCTCGATGATACTTCTCATCTAGATGGAATCCTTTTTTTCCTTGGCCTTCCAGCTCGCCTTTTGACATTAGGAGATAGAACAACAAGTCCTTCACATTCGTTAGAGGATGAACTTTTACCAAAGTAGGTTATTGCAGGTATGTTAAACGAATAAGTGGACCTATAATTACTAACAATGTATAATGGTTCTATCAACGTTATAGGATCTTCGTTAACCGATGTTATTGCAACCAATGAGTTCAGACATAAAAACACTTTTGCTGCCATGAACCACATGAACACTTAAAATCAAGCATGTTGACAACCATAACTGGTTCAGAATAAATTCAAATGAACCTGCAGAAGACTTGGATACCACCCACGTTCGACCGTTTAGAACATTCTCCTTTAACTGCTTGTCATATTCGGGGCATAAACAACGTCTACAAATATGAGTCATTAGCATCACTCTAATCTTGTCAATCATTTCAACAATTGGTAGATTGCAAATATTTTTAATCTGATTGTTAAAGGATTCGACGGCAAATGATGTCATTGCCCCATAACGTTTCCCAATGACGAATGACTGGGCTTACTTTTCGGGAGGTAAATTCTCGACGAATTTCTTAATTTTTTTACCACCTCTACTTAAGAACTTGGAGAGTCTCTGATTAAAAAATTCAACTGTGGGAGCATAAGCACAACTTTTAAATCTCTTCAACATATTCTTTTTAAACTCTCAGTTAGTGCAATTAAGAGCGATCCTCAAATTATTAAGGAGATGATATATACAGTAAACATGAAAGAAGTTTGGATAAACAACAAAAACAACATTAATAATACCAGAGTGTGTGTCAGAAATAAAAGTGATTTGATGGTTTAACAAATGAGGTTTAAGACGTTCCATAAACCACAACTATTTATCGGAATCTTCACCACCAAAAATTACAAAAGCAACTGGAAAAATACCTACAATATGTAAATAGGTTATGGGAGTCCAAATGAGCCGTTTAAAATATAATTGGTTGATAGGTCTGTTTATAAGGATAGATACATCCATTAAGGTGTAATTACTAATGATTTCATTACATATAGCACGATTGCTAGCTATAACCTAAACAACATCGCGTGATTGCTAGCTGTGAATTAAGCAATATTTTGCGATTGCTAGCAATGAACTAAGCAACATAGTGCGATTTTTATGTGTCTGGTAATTAACAACTCGCGTACAAGATTGTGTAAGAATCGCGTGAGTATTATAGTGATTAACTTAATTTGTGGAAATCGCATACGTTTGTCATCGTAAATCGCATCTTGAGTTACATTTAATGAAAAGCTAAAATGAAAAGAAGGTTTAAAACTAACCGTTATTGCATCCTTTACCACTGCAGACAGCAATACAACACCATGCTTGCCGTTTAAATGGGTACCGTCCACATACAACAATGGTCGACATGAGTGAAAGCCTTGAATGCATGATCTAAATGCCACAAAGCACCTCCTGAAGATATTCCCAAAACCAACCTCCAAATGGTAATCAGTAGTAATATCTTGACTTTTTAATCTTATAAAGTAAGCATTCAGCAAGCCAAACAAAGTATTACTATCTCCGAAAACTTCCTTTCTCGCCTTTTATAAAGTATTCCACGAGAGAAGGTAAGAAATATCTAAACCATAGTCTTGTTTGATACAACTGAATATTTTTTACTGTTAAAGAATGATATGTCCTAATTGATTCGTGTATTTCATTCGCAATCAAATCACACGTCAAATGCCTAATTTTTTCCTTGGAAAATACGGGGCTACATGTATGGGCTTGGACAAATCGTTTGATCATCATTAAACCAGTGCTAGAATCTATTGATGCATATAATCACCATTTACAACCACCTGAATCTTTGTTGGCACAGTAAGAAGTGATCTTAGTAGATGTATTATGCATATACTTGAAAGCAAAACCAAGCTCTAAAGCATATCGGCATAACAATAACCTTAGACTTGAGGCACCATCAGCAAATGTCTGACCAACCCCTATGATAGCATCAACCCAACCGCTAGTAACAAGATGTTTTTTTTATGTTGCGAACTGAGTAAACCATTACTACTCTCCCCACTTAATAGTTGATCATCACAAGATTCTACGAAACTTATGGTAGGATGTGTACGAATGTCATCCGTATCTTTTCAACTACTCATTGTTCTATAAAGAGCTAACGCTTTTCAAACGCTCCACATCAAGATAAACAACTAAACCCATAAAATCAGTCTTGTTATTAAACAAACAGTACTTTTGATCGCCACATGAGTAGGTAATAGTGTAGTAACCCCTAACCAGATCATCCCATCTACCTTCAATATAGTGTTGAAGAGTCTTAAAGTTTTCAAACTCGCTCAAAATAACGATTGAGGTTTGCTTGGAATATTTGAAAATAAAAAGTTTTGACTTAGACATCTAGTCATCTGCAATGATAAACAAAATTAGACTAGGTGAGAGAGATGTTTGAAATCGCAGCACGACTCGCGCGAGACGTGTAAGTTTATGTAGCAGTGACTCGCGTGATTCATAATAGCAGGGAAATCGCGTGTATTGCCTAAGTGTAACATGTAAACGTAACTCATGTCATATTAAACATTAAAGGAAGACACGCTTCACGTGCACGCGAGATGATTCAGTCAGTGACGTAATACTCGAATACCCCGCTTCATGGTTAATTGGTATTGTAAAACATGATTTTAACGCGAGTAATGTACACAGGGGTTATTTAAAGCAAGGTATCATACTCGCATCGTCTGCAACTTATAAACATGCTTCCCAATAAACGTCATGATAGTATAACCAAGGTATAGACTTGGAATAAAACGCATTCACAATCGCTGGAACTTATAGGACATAGAATAAGCTAAATACAAAACTTGTTAAGGTAATCAGAAGTTTTAATACAGAAAAAAAAACTTACAAAGCCCAGTTTTTAATACAGAAAAAAACTTACAGAAACTTTAATATACACCTTTGAAACTTTAATATACACACACTAAATTTGGAAACGTTAAAAAAACTTATAAAACCCAGCTTACACAGACCCAGTTTACAAATCTTCCACTCGTCGAGAAAAAAAACTTACAAAACCTAACTTACAAAAAAAAGCTCCGAAAACAACTTCAACTCGTGGTGAAGAAAAGCAGGCAAAACTCAGGTTTGAAAACAGTTTTAACTCGTCGATAGAGAAGCTTTAAAAAACCTTCAACAATCAAAACAACAATATATATATATATAATATTACCTGTAAATGGTTTTGACAAGAACCAGTTTCATAAAAAAAGGCATTCTAACTGGTTTGGTCAGAAGGTATAAGTTTCTGACCACTTTTAGTATAATTTAAAATAGCACGATAGGTTGTACTATTAAAAATTCAAAATTTGAATTTTGGTTAGAAAATAGAGTGAGCCAAATTTTGAGGGTAGTTCAGGAATCAAATAAAAGCTGGGTATTAGAAAGGAATTAGTTTGGTGAGATGGGTGTTTAGTAGGCATAGAAAATAGTTGGGGTACTAGATGATAATAATTTTGGTGAGAAGGTACTTATAGTGACATTTCCCTATTTAAATTTGTATAGTTATTAATTTATTTTAATATAAAATAGAGAAGAGTACTAGTAAATACCCACTCAAGTATGTAATTACCCAGTAGTACCCGTTTTTTGGATAGTGTCACTTGGTACCTCGAATTGAAATTTGGACAAAAATATCCCCGACTATATATACCCGCTGGTACCTTCACCGGTACTAACCTGAGAGTTGTTTGATAACATACTAAGAGTTGTTTGAAAAAATAACCTGAGATTTGTTTGAAAAAGTAACCCGAGAGTTGTTTGAAAAATTAACCTGAGAGTTTTTTGCAACTCTCTCTATTTCTTGAGAGTTGTTTGCAACTCCCGCGAATTCCTTGAGAGTTGTTTGCAACTCTCACTATAACATGAGAGTTGTTTGCAACTCTCTCGATTTCCTGAGAGTTGTTTGCAACTCTCTCTATTTCTTGAGAGTTGTTTGCAACTCTCTCGATTCCCTGAGAGTTGTTACTGGTGAAATTTTATTTTTTTAAATAAACTCAAAAAATATCATCAATGAGTCTAGTTTTGTTCATCTTAAAACAAAAACGATGGTACTTTCGTATATTTTTTCCGAGCTTTGGTTTGAAAGATATGGATCTTTTAAAAAATAAAATAAAAAGAGAAAGTAAGAAAGATAAATTTTGGTTACGTGGTTTTTGATGAAGGGAGAGGGTAGTTAAGGTATTAAAATAATGTTATGTATTGAATGATAATTAGGTAGTTGAGATGTGTATTAAAAAGTAATAGAACAAAACCTGGGTACTAGATGACAATATAATAGTTTAGTGAGTACTTTAGGTGCAATTTTCCTATAAATGAATCAATAGTGTTTATTATTTAATCTAGGGATATCTGTTAATTTTTTCACCAAAAACAATGCCACATTTAATATGGACGTTTCAAAATTTTCTTGATGGTTTTTAGAATGAATGTTAAGATGAAAACATTGTGATAAATGGTGGTGATTATTGATGATATTATTGGAAACTAAAAAAATATTTATATTTATTTTAATGTTTTATTTCACATTATTTAAGATATGTTTTAGATTGCTTGTTTTTGTAAAGATTTATATCTTTTTTATTTAAGTAACATTTGATGGGTTATTTAAGTATATTTTTTTTGGTTAAAAAAATTACATATTACTTTTAGTTAGGTTGTTATTGGCTTTTGGTTTAAAAGATACATTAGATATATCTTTTCTCCAAGAAGAAAGTAACTACTTCTTGAATTCACTGTAAAACAATGGCTACTCCTCTTCTCTAGATCTGATCTCACCATGGAAGAATGTGAATTCATCTCACCATCCTCAACAAAATATTCACCGAATCTGATCAGCACATCAAACCTGTTTCCTGGAGAAAATTTAGAATTTCCACCTCTCTTTTCGAAGAAAAAAAGTCTGTTTTACAAGCAAATCTCCTATCAAGAAAAAATCAAGATCAATTCTCATTGATCTCTAATAGTCTAAATAATGTGAAAAAAACAATCCTACATTTTAGGATTCCAACCAACAATACCAAAAAGAACAACCTCCACGTAATCAAAATCAAAACCACAAGAGTTTGCCTATTTATTCATGTCAAAACAGAATAAAATTTGTCATGAAGATTCAAATGCCACGAGAAATGGAGATCATATTGGTATAAATTTCAATTTCATGGATAAGGAAATGCTGGAAAAAAAATGAAAAACAAAAATTGATTGGGAAATTTACAATTGGGAAGCCATCAACTGAAACAAGCAAACAGTTTCTTCACACATTTAAATTTTCAGGTGGCTATAATCTGTCTCACTGGGATTATAGGCACATCTTTATTGAATTCAACTGTAAATATGATATCAAGATAATATGGAAGCGCAATGTTTGGAATGTTGGTGCAAAAACTATGAGGCTGATAAAATGGACACCCTTCTTTAATCCTAATATTGAGTGTCCAATAACCCCAGTCTGGCTAAGTCTTCCTAATTTTCTTGAGTATATTTTTAATGAGGATACAATAAATGTTATAGGCAAGGCAATTGGATCCCTTTTAGATATCTGGGTGTCAGATAAGAATCGCGCTCGACACAATTGCTGCAAAGTATGGCTGGAAATTGATGTTTCTACAGATGTTATTAAAATGATCTGGATTAATTTTGAAGAAAGTGAACGATATTGGCAAGAAATCAGATACATGGCTCTAACTTCCTACTGCAAGAAGTGCTCACATCTGGGACATGAGATCAAAGACTGTAAAAGGCTTCAAGAAAATCATGAAATGAATCCTAGTGTAAGTCTAAATGCAAACGGCTCAACAAATCAAGTAGTGAATCAAAATAATGATAACATACCTTCTAAACTTAGATCCCTAGTGATCAAATCATCTGGTAATGACAAGCTAACCTACAACCAGAGATCAAAACCAAATGAAGAGAAAAGTAAATCCTGTGACAAACGTAAAACTTAGAAAAGTAAGGTGCAGATTTTGCAATGCAGTGATAACAAAGATGAAGAAGTTAACAGCAACAACAACTTATCTACAAAAGAAAATGTTTCCAGAACAAACTCAATCCCAGTGAGAAAAGATACAGAGATAATAAAAGCATACAAATTATTGACAATGAAGTCTTGTTTGGTCTAAGAGAAACAGACTCTTCTCAAAACAGTGATAACTGTCCCATGAAATGTAACATTGGCAGCATGCCAAACTTTCCAAGATTGAAGCTTATTGAGCAAATAAAAATCATCAAAAATTTGAAAAGAAAAAGGCAAAAGATCCAAAAGCTGGAAGGCTAAATGTACTTTTTCTTCCAAAATATTATAGTTGAAAGGGCCTACTAAACCTTTCTCTTCTCAACATAAATGACCATCTTCATCCTAAATTGGAATGTGGGAGGTATTGAGAATAAGAAGAGTATTAAGATATTAAAATCTTTGAAAAGGTCTGAAAATGTCTCATTCATGGCTCTACAAGAACCTTTTATCTCTAAAACTAATCTAATTATGATCTTAAGCAAGATGGGATTTAAATAATACGCATGTAACATCAATAACAAAATTTGGGTGATGTGGGATTCTGAATTTCAAGTGGAAATCTTACTGGATGATGAGCAACTTCTACACCTAAGTGTTAAGCATCATCTAATACCAAATAGTTTCAAAGTTACAGTGGTTTATGGGAAGGGAAACAGAGAGATGCGACTTTATCTGTGGGACAACATTAGTGCTGTGGACGATGACTCAAATGAGTAGATCATCATGAAAGATTTCAACGCCATTTTAAAGCCTGATGAGCAGCTTTTATGTACTACCAACAATATAAGAAGCATGGATGAGTTCAATAACTTAATTCTTGACTGCCATTTGATTGAAGCAGGGTTTTCAGGATCAAAATTTATCTGGTCCAATGAGATGGAATGGAAGAGATTAGAGAAGGTGTTATACAATACATCTCGGTCAAACTACTTTGATAATACTTCAATTAAGCATCTCGCAAGAACGTGTTCTGATCAGTGCCCAATAATTATCTCTGTGTATGAGAATAAAGGTCATACTAAGTCTGCTTTTAAATTTTTGAACATATAGATAAGGAATCATGGTTTATGGACATGGTTCAGAAAAATTGGGTTGAAGAAATGCCTGAGAATCTTATTCAAAGATTCTGGTGGAAACTTAAAATACTGAAGTCATAAATGAAAGATTGGAACAAGAATGTATTTGGTAATGTGTTTAACTCTATAAGATAAATTGAAGATGAAATTGCATTCAGGGAAAATACTTACGAGCATTCAAACTCCCATGATGATAAAATCCTTCTTAATAAAGTGAAAGCTACTCATATTGAACTACTAACTAAAGAATAGTGGTTATGAAGACAAAAATCTCATTATAATTGGCTTGGTGATGGGGATAGCAATACTATTTCCTTTCATAACTTTGTGAAAAGAAGAAAAATTAGTAAGATAAACATAATTTGGGATGGTGTTACCTGGATTGAAGATAAGAAACTGATTGGTGATTCTGTTGAAGCATATTTCAAGAATATAATGGCTGAAACGATCAACTCAAAGGAAGACGGAGAGCTCTTAAACCTAATTCCTAACCTGGTCACAAAAGAAGACAATAAAATTTTAATGGCTACCCCCAATGACGGTGAAATTTTAAGTGCTATTAACTCTCTTAATTCTAATGATGTTGCATGTTCTGATGGCTTCAATGGGATGTTTTTCAAAACATGTTGGAGGATTATAGAAGATGATCTATTTGATGTTGTAAGAGAAATATTCAAAGGAACAACTATTCCTACTGGTATCTACGCTATGTTAATATGCCTAATACCAAAAATTGAAGCTCCAAGGATGTGGAAAGATTTTATGTCTATCAACCTAACTACAATGTTCAGTAGAGTGGTTTCTAAAGTGATAAATCAAAGGACGAATACTATCATTCCTACCATAATATCTAAGGAACAAAGTTCCTTTGTAAAGAACAGGAATACTCACGAGAACATACTAATTGCTAAACAACTCTGTTGTGATTTAAATAACAAGACAAGAGGAGGTAATATCATAGTAAAGGTGGATATTTCTAAAGCCTTTGATAAGCTTTCACATAATTTTATTCTTATGATCTTTTGTTGCATATGGGTTTGAAGAACCTTTTCTAGACTTAAATAACAGAAACATCGGCAGTACATGTTCATCAATCATTGTAAAATGAGGAGCTAAAAGGATTCTTTAAATATACCAAAGGCTTGAGGCAAGGAGTCAGCCTGTTCATAATCTCATAAGAATATCTGATCAGAGGAATAAAATATCTTACTACTCAATATGTCTCTGCAAGGTATAAGAGCAGAGGGGGATGGCACTTACCTTGTCTGGCTTTTGCAGATGATTTCATCGTCTTCTGCAACGGTTCATCCTCTTCTGTAATTAGAATCAATGATTTCTTGAACCATTATAAAGACAAATCATGCCAAGAAACCAATATAGAGAATTCGAAATTCTATGTACCATCAAAGTTAACTAGAACAAGGATTAGATGTTTGAAAGAAATATGGGTTTCAAGCATAGCAGGCTTCCTATGAAATACATGGGTGTGACTATCAATACTAACAAAAAATTAACAAACTATGAAGAACTAGTAAGCAAGGTCAGGTCAAAGATCATTGAATGTGATAACATATTTCTTTCATTTGATGGAAGACTGGTTTTAGTGCTGAACATCCTAAACATAATTTCTATCTATACAATGCACTCTTCTCTTATTCCAAATACCATAACCCAGAGAATATAAGTAATATGCAACAAGTTCTTATGAGGATCTAAGGAAAGCAGTAAGGTTATAAACTGAGAGTTTTGGTCAAAGCTTTGTAAACCATACGATGAAGGTGGATTGAAGATAAAAAAAATCTGGATATTAAAGTGTTTTTTTCTTACAAATTCTGGATAAACTTTAGAGAGTAATCTTATCTTTGGTCAATACTGGTGAAATCGATTTATAGTCACAACTAATATCCCCTTACAGCCCCGCTTCCAAATAAAAGATCAAATGTGTGGGAGAGACTGGTGAAGGTCAGAGACATGGCTAACGGGATGATTTACTAGAAGGTGGGTGAAGAAAAGATGGAATTCTGGCTTGAGAGGTGGTTCTCTCCAAATCCATTTATCATTTTAGACTCTGAAAGGGATAGAACTTGGTACCAGCCTAAAGAGGTTAAATACTATTGGGTTAATGGTGGTTGGAACTTGGATAATCTCAGACAATGATTTTACTCATCAACCATACAGAAAATTAACAAGATCACTCTTACAAACAGCAAAGATTCTATAAAGTGGGCTCCTTCAAAATTGAGTAACTACAGCACAAAGGATACATGGGAGATTATATTGTAGATTGGGGAACTTGGGCTCACAAACCATATATTTGTTCAATATATTGTAACTTGGGAAACTTGGGATTTTTTGCATCTACTTTCAGGATTCACATTAACAGAAGTATGTCATACACATATGTGCTGAGGTCGTAGTTCTGGTTAATTGGTAATGACATCCACATCTAAACAATCATCCTAGTGATAGTCTCGTGGGTTATATGGACTACTAGAAACAGAAGAAAGCATGATGACATACCTGCTAATTCTCAAGATATGATTAACTATATCATTAGGATTTTATCAGCTCTAGATCAAGTGAAGCTTCTACAAAGGAAACACTGGGGAAACAATAGTGGCTACTCTCTTCAGATGGGATGTGTACATCACATGGAAAATCCTAGGAAAGCTCTATCATTGAAATAGAACCTCTATAAGAATAGAAGATATAAACTGAATACCGACGGGGCCTGTAACTACAAAGGGGAAGCCAGTGGAGGTGGTCTGATCAAATATCAAAATGGTGATATGATTGTTGGCTTTGGGAGAATCTATGGCTTAAAATCTTCCATAGTGGCAGAGTGTTGAGCCTTTTTTGATGGTCTGACATTATGTAGGGAGAAAAGCTTAAACTCAGTGGAAATTGAAACTGATTCAAGTATTCTAACGAAGATCATTCTTAAAGGAAAAACACCATGGTACCTGAAACCATTAGTTAAGTGTTGTGGGAGCCTAATTACATTCAATATGAAGATTATCCACATTTATCGGGATTAGAAATTCGCGGCTGACTGGATATCGAAAAACACGTTTGAAGATGGCAAAGATGTTAATTATGATTCTGGTCAGATTCCTAATAAGCTGAGAGAAATTATTCTTCTAGAGAGCCTTGGTATAGGCTATATAAGAACTGAAAGTAATGACTAAGATATTGAAAGCTTATCCTAGAAAAGTTACTTTGATTCGTCAAATCTGTCTCTGTTTTGGCCGAGTCCTGCGATGGTGGAGTCGATATTCGAATATTGCAAAGTGAGTAAAGTTTTGGGGTTCTTTGAAAGGAATGAAGATGAAGTTGGTTTATCAAAGATGCGCGATTCGCTAGTTAAGGAAAATGTGTTCGAGAAGTTAATAGTCAAGACAAGTTTAAAACTTACAGGGTTGAAATTTAACATTTGGCGCTTTTTTTAGTCAAATTTAAATTACCGTCCAACATTGTAACTTGTCTTTAAAGTAGGGGTAATTGGACTCAATTTTTGTAATCTTTCAATGATTAATAAAAAACCCAAACAAATAATAATAAAAAATACGTAAGCCGAAAAATCCAAATGTTATGGGAAAACCCTAAAACACCAATATGCCAAGATAGTAATATTATTAATTCGAGAAGATTTATGAACATGTAATTTACATTGTCTTTCGACTCTTATATATACTACCTTTGGTCGTTACTCTTTCATTAATTACATATACTTAATATGATGAGACCTAAATTAAATTAATTGCTATATATTCTCCTTAATCAGCGATCCCGAAATATCTGACTGTTGACTATCCATCCTTGATCAGCGGTCTTTAAGACAGTCCTCTTTGTTGACTTCATAAATGCTACTGAGGTAAACAGTTAGTTTGGCGACTTGCCGAGCATAGCAACTTTTACCATCTTTCTCGGTCGGCTCTGGTGCTAGCTCCTCCTTGATTGAGCTCGGCCTCATATACATTGTTTGTGAAGTTTCTGGTCGTGCATACTAAATTCCATATCGACTTGAGCCGAGTGTGCTCACCCTCAATCATGCTCTACTCGGATAAACGTTCAGTGCAGCCTGACTTTCGTATCCTCTCTGTTCGGTGTATCAAATTTGGTCGAGTGTGCTCATCCTTGATCATGCTCTGCTTGACTTAGAGCGAGTGCGCCCGGTTTTATATCTTTCCTGTTCGGTTTAAATGATTTGTCCGCTTTTCTGGTCCTTCTTTGATTTTCCTTTTTATTCTGCTCTGCTTTTATGCTTCTGCTTTATATTGGTTGCGAGTATCTACTCCCCTATCAGAGTTCTCCCTAGTCTAATGAGTAATTATAAAATAGTTATTGAGTGGAATAAAAAAGTAAAAAAAAACGTGGGTGACGTGTCACTCTCTGATATGATAGCGCGTGTCGATTTGATTTTATTTTCTAACAAGTTACTGTAGAAATGCGTGCTAGGTGTTTGAGTTACTGTAGGAAAGCTCTATCATTCTCGAGTACTAAGACATTTTGAATAAAAATAAAAGACTTCAATCTTATAAATTCTTCTGAGAAATTACCTTCGAGAGAGACTTGGAAAAAGAGATTTCTTGTCGCAAACTTTGCAGTACTTCTATTTAGTGTTTGGAAAAGGGCGTCGTTGACGCGAACGGAGAACGGAGTACTGATACAGGTATGAAATCTTTGTTTGGTTTTCTGCTTTAATTTAATTTAGACAACATAGGGAAAGAAACCTTGAATAATGTTAGGGGCTTGAGAGTTCTGGGAATGTATGTTTTGTTGCACAAAATACTAGGTTTACTGAGAGTATGACCACGTATCATAAGTTGAAACCATATTCTGATAACCACTGTTGGGTAATTGCAGTCGATTTGAACATGGCGCCAAAGAAAACTATGAAGAAGAAAACTGTGGAAGTGAAATATGGGTATCTGACCGATGATTACCTTATGGAGTTTAGAAATAGGTATGGGTTTCCTGATGATGTAACTATTAGGGCCCCTCGGGCAGGGGCTCAGCCTTACACCACTGAAGAATGGGAGACCTGCTTGTATACTACTTTATTTGATTGGGGCATGCAACTCCCCTTACCACCGCTAATTAGGGATTTTTTTAGTTTCATTGGCATTTGTCCCACCCAGCTAACGACGAATGGTTGGAGGATGTTGTTGAGTATCGTCTTGAGTTCTCAGTATTTCAGAATACCCATTTGCTTGGCTGATGTATTGGATATGATAGAGTTATCTAAACTGGCGCGGTCTTTGTTCTTCTATCTGCAATTAAACGGAGCGAGACACATAGTTGATCTCCCCAATTCTGATAAGACTTGGAAGCATATGTTTATATATGTGTCCGAAAACTGGGAGCATGAGAGTGCCAAATTGAATCTTCAATTAGAGAGACGTTGGAAGTCCAAGTTTAAGGTTTTCTAAATATTTGAGTATGTAGAGTGATTTGTAAAGTTTGCTATAATTGGTGATGTGTTGGTGCATGTGGAGGGAAGTATCAAAAGTGATGTAAATAAGGTCTCCCTAAAGGGTCAGTTAATCTTTTGGCAAAATTGTCTATCGCGGTGCACGCTGTTTGGGGAGGCAAGCCGATGCAAGTCTTCTGTGCAGTGAATTACTTGAAGTCTGGTCTGTGGCGCATTCTCGAACTTTCTGTTGCAGAGGACGGGAGAGTAATTATAAGCGGTAATGAAGAGGAGGCGACTTTGGAGAGGCTGCGAGCATTGATGGAGCAGCGGTATGAGGAGGGAGATTTTTCAGGGCTGGGTCTATTGGTGCCGCAGGGATGAAAAGCGCGAGAAGCAAGCGGGTCGTCGTTTACACTTGAAATGGCGCAAAAAGGTGAGAAGGTGAAGATGCAGAGCAGTGAGGTAAAGCTGTCGATTGTGGCCGAATGAGTGGAGGCTAGTGGAAAGTTGGAGAGGCCACAAGAGGAAGATTCAGAGGATGCAGTTAGTATGTTGAAGAGGAAAAAGAAAATGGTCATTAACTCTGCTCTATTTTCCCAACGGAAGATGACACTGGTAGATGAGTACGAGGAAGACAGAGTATTGGGGGTGCAGGTGAGTGATGTTGCGCAAACAAAAGAAAAGGAGAGACCTTCTGGCAAGTCCCCGGAGTTAGTTGTTATCGACGATAAAGTGCCGGAGCCAGAGGGTGAGGTGAAAGGAAAAAAGCTCCAACATCATTAATGCAACGGATCAAAAATTTCATGCATGGTCTTGGATCAAAGGCCTCGTTAGTAAATATTGTGGTGTCTGAAAGTCATCATTCGGAGAGGTCAGGAGGGGTTGAAGATGAGGCTCACCCGATCGTGCAGCAATCTGGGTCGATGCTAGATCCTTCAGCTAAGCTGGTGATGCCCGCGGCCTCGTATATGATCATCAATCAAGTGCGGCACGACTCTGATATGTCGTTTTATGACACGCTGCCCATGAGTGAAATTTTGCAGCGTCAACTGGAGTTGGTGTTGGAGGTAAGTAATGTGAAATTGAATGCTTTTGTTACATAGCTATTTCGATTTGTATGTATTGGGGAAATAAGTCATATTGAAACCATGTATTGTGATGTTGCGTAGATGCAGTATAACTCGCACTCCCTGGCGTATCGGCGCATGTCATCGATGGATGACCAGACGATGGAGAAGTGGAAGCCAGAGCCTATGTTTTTTTGGCTCGATTCGAGGTCTGACTACCGAGTTGGCTTGGTTCAAAAATGCGTATGTTGTGGCGATGTTGTGGCAAAGCAACGAGCGGAGAAAGCGCAAAACGAGAATGAGGAGCTATTACGCCAATTGGGCAAAGCATGCACTGAAAGAGATGCGGGGAGTAAGCATTTCCTGGAGACGATGAATATCACCACATTGCTGACCGCCCAGTATAATGAGTTGCTAAAGAAGAACGAGTCACTTATTACGCAAAACTCGCAACTGTTAGAACAAAATGTGCGCAAGACAACCAAAGTAGAAGAGCATGCCGCCAAGGTGGCCGATCTGTTGGTGGAGCTGGCCAAGGTGAAAGTGCAACTAGCTGAGCTGTAGCGGGAGAAAGAGGAAAATCATGGTGAAGTGGCTGAGCTCAAGAAGAAAGCTGCTACTGATGTTGAAGCCAGGGAGCGCTAGGTGATGCAAGTAGCACTGGAGAAAGTACATGAAGAAAAAGTGAAACTGGTGGCGTAGCTGATAGCCTTGAACCCAAAAATAGATCTGGGGCCTTATAAGAAATTGCTCGCTGTGGTGGAGAAGGGGGAAACAGACGTTGTGGAGGTGGCAACGGCTAACCCTGCCAAACCATAGCATTGGAAATATTTGTAAAGACTTATATGTATTTTTGTAAAACCTTTGAAGGCCTTGCTTAAGTTTTTATGGGTAGTTTGATGTTCTAGAATGATTAACAATAATTGCATGGCGTGTGTTTATACTTTGGATCTGTTCATATTAAGATTTTTTTCTGCAAGATCGAGTACATCAGGGCTCATTCCGTAACTTATGACTAATAAACTTGCCATAGTTGAGTCCGTTGAGCGAACGGTTCGACCATTTGCGTAACCCATTGGGCTTTGAGTAGTTCGTGATTTATAATATCTGAGTGCAGTATTGAGCACAGTATGGCCCGTTAACATAGCCCGACGGGCGTGGCCAATCGGCCCGTTTGTCATATTTGTTAGATTTTGTCTAAGTATGACACAGTATGACCCTTATTTCCTAGCCCTTTGGGCGTGGTTAGTGACCCTCTGGCGGAGTTACAGAAAATAAGTATAAATACAAGGATGGTGAAAAACAATAAATGTATTGATAATTGGTATGTAGATGCCTCATTAAAAAAACTATTCCGCGCCCTCAGAAGGAAAAACGAGCGCATCCAAAATATTACATCGCAGTATGATATAACTTAAGGTGATTGATATTCCATGGGTGTTTAAGGGCATTTCCCTCGGCATCGGTAAGGCGAAATGCTCCATGGTGGCTTTTGGAAATTATTGTGTAGGGCCTTTCCCAATTAGGACCACGTTTTCCTAGATTTTGGTCATGAATTCCTTGGAAAACCTTTTTCATGACGAGGTCACCGATTTTAAAGGTCCGCGGTCGAAGCCTGGAGTTAAAACGACCACTCATCAGACTTATGTAGTGCTCCGCTCTTATGCGCGCCTGATATCGTCTTTCTTCAATTAAGTCGATATATGCCACTCGTCCGACGTCATTGTCTGCTTCTGAGTAGTTAGTGATGCGATGAGAAGATGTAGTCGCTCTTGTAGTGGCCCTAGGGGTTGTTCGATAAGCCCACAATACTTCTGCCAGTTTTTTCTTAATACCATCAAGGATTGTACAGTTGGTGACCTCAAAGTGTTGCGTGATGCCGAATTTTTCGCAAAAAGTGGAGAATGCCTTGTTTTGAAATTGAGGCCCATTGTCCATCATTAGAACTTGCGGTATACCACAGCGCGTTAGAATCTGGTGGTGTATGAAGTCACATACCTCTTGAGATCGGGTGCGTGCCAATGTTTTAGCTTCCACCCATTTTGTAAAGTAATCGACCGCGACAATTAAAAATTGATGTTTGCCCATGGCCATCGGCAAAGGTCCAATGATATCGATTTCATACTTGTCGAAAGGGAAGGGAATATGGGTCGCTCTAATCGGCTCGCCCGGCTTGTGGGCGGTGTTAGCATATTTTTTCCAAACATGATATTGTTGGACTAGGAGCTCGGCGTCGGCGGCGAGTTCAGGCCAATAAAATCATACAAGAAGGAATCGACGGATAAGACTGCGATGACCGCAGTGTACCCCAGAATCTCATGCATGTAGATTATGAAGAACTGATGCAACTTCCTTTTTATCTAGGCAACGGAGGAGCGGCCAGGTAGTACTTTTCGGTACAGTGTATTATTGAGTAAGCAGTACTTGGTTGCTTTGACCTGGAAAGTACGGGCGAGAGCTTTATCTGGTGGTAGCGTGCATTGGGTGAAATACAGGATGAAAGGGTTGCGCCAATCGTGGTACAGTTGATCGAACATACTGGAGATTTCTGGAGAAAGTGAGTGGTGCTAGGAAGTTCCCGATTTATGAGGAGAGTGTGGTCAGCTTCCATGTATGCTTTGGCCAATGCATATGCGACAGAATTGGCGAGGCAGGTTACTTGCTCGTACTGGACAAAATGAAAATTTGCTTCAATTTCCTTGAGAATCGCGAGGTAAGTTTTAATGTCTTCCTACTTGGCGTCAAAAATTCCCTTAGCTTGATTTATAACTAGATGGGAATCCGAGCGCACGTAAAGATTGCCAGCACCACAGATTTGTGCCAAACCTATCCCTCCAATAACAACCTCATATTCTGCGTTATTATTGGCCGCTGGGAAATTAAAATGGATAGCTTGCTTAATTTGCTCCCCGACTGGTGTTTATAATAGGATGCTTGCACATCCACTAGAGTTGGAGGACGCACCATTTACTTCTAAGATCCAATTACTCCTCTCCATACAGGTACTAGGGTCCTTGTTAGCTCGTCGGGGGCGGAGAATTCTGTTAAGAAATCGTCCACGGCTTGACCCTTAATTGCTCTGCGTGGTTTGAACTGGATATCGTATTCCACTAGTTCAATCTACCATTTAGTTAATCTCCCCGAAATGTTGAAGTTTTGTAGTATAGTGCGCAGAGGAGAAAATATGTGAATGGTGATAATATGACCTTGAAAATATGGTCGCATTTTGCGCGCTGCTACTACCTGACCTAACGCGAGTTTCTCGAGATCCATATAACGCATCTCGGTATAGGCTAATAACTTACTAGTGTAGTAAACGGGGAGTTGAAGTTTTTCTGTTTCTTTGACCAATATCGCGTTGACAACATGGGCATAGACAGATAAATATAGATACAGAGAGTCACCTGGTGCCGGTGTGGTGAGTATTTCAGGGGAGGTAAGGTAAGCTTTCAAAGTGGTGAAGGCAGCGTCGCATTCATTATTCCAAGAAAATTTATTCGCGCCTCGTAGCACTCCAAAGAAGGGGTGGATTTTGTCTAAAGCCTTTGATATGAAATGGGACAAGGCCGCGAGGCGTCCGGGTAGGCATTGAACTTCTTTAATGTTTGATGGGGGCGCCATTCGTA